>CM022760.1:23454045-24054045 GCA_012411365.1 Ameiurus melas
TTCTGCTAAAGCCAGTGTTTTTAGACGTACTCAAAAGTAAACAATCTGTTTTCTCCTCTGACTCGTCTGTAAATGTATTGCATAAGCTGACCATAAGGCAGAGGACTTCAGTTTACATTACCTCTGCGGGGAAGACGAGCATGTTTTATTGAGACAAACAGCAGCTGTATTTGGACCCACCCTTTTCTCTAGAGATCAAATGAACGTGGCCTCTCGCTGCTCTGTTTTGACTCGTCATGATTTATGTGGCTCCACCGAGCCACCTACAAAGGTGTCTGAGGGGGGACTGTGCCGCTCTGCAGCTGTAGTCAGTGCTGAGACCCCATCCTGTAACACTCCCATGACCTACTCTTCGGGTTTGATTATTAGACCTGTAGGCTTTTAAATAAGCAAAGGAGCTCTGAGATTTTACAATGTTTCCCATAAGGTAATTACACTTCGAAGGAGTAATGGTTTCTGTAATCTGAAAAGTCTTCAGTATCTGAGTGTGTGTGTGTATATGTGTGTGTATATGTGTGTGTATATGTGTATATATATATGTGTGTGTGTGTGTGTGTGTGTGTGTGTGTGTGTATATATATATATATATATATATATATATATATATTACATACATACACACACACACACACACACTCAGACACATTTTATCTGTTTTTTGAGCAACATTTGGTACATTTATCCCCTTGTATATTTTTTTTATCAGATGGGGTCAGTATGGGATTAACTTGGTTGATAAAAGTGGAGAGGTAGAGGTCGGGTGTCTCTAGTTACACTGTCCAGTCCATTCTAACCCCAACAGGTGGAAGGAAAAAACACTCGTACTTTCCTTGGCTGTTGGTGGACAGCAGTTAGGCTTGGGGGAGGGTACACAGCATTTGTGCCCAGCACAATGCAAGCGGAGTGTCTGTCATGATTGAAACCAGGGCCCACACTCTTGGCAGGTCACATGCTTAGATACTGAACAAGTCACAAAAGCGTTAGCACACACACACACCATTTCCCATCTCAACGCACACTGGCACTACACACTGTCCCTCTCGTAGCCCCTAGGCTGACCTCTGTTGATAGGACAGAGCTGCTCAGTACTATCAAGGTCCCCCTTTAGAATGAAGTGGTCCTGTCAGCCTGCTCCCTCCACATCACAGCACCACTGAGCCAAGTTCTTTGACTAGGCACAAGTAAAAAAACAAATGGCACCATTCACCAATGTCCAGGATCATGTATGCTGCACAACCATAAGGATTTTGGGTCCAATTATCCATCTGTTGCAGTGCCTGCCTACACAGATACAAGATTGGTGTGCAGAATGCAATAGGCCAATTTCCCAAATATTTACACAGACACACGCTTCAGAGACATCCTCTTAGTAAAGATATTATTCAGTCTGTTTGTTCTGTTTGTTTATCAGACATAACTTCAATCTAAGAATGAATCCGTTTGTTTCCCCTCTTTAATTTGCTTGTTTGTAGGTTTGACTCCATAGTTTTATCTCAGTTCCTGGGAGTTGCAGTGTTTTGGTATAGTTTTGTCCATTTGTTATGTTTCTAGTGAATCATGGGAAGTTTCCGAAGCAGGAGGACTCGTACGCATTTGAGGAGGACAGCAGCAGCGAAAGCCTGTCTCCTGAACAGCCTCTTAGTGATGAGTCCCAGAGCTCAGCCGGGCCTTTGGCAGAGAGCAAGGCCAGCGGTGGCATTCCATCCCCCTCACTGGCCACAAGCCCTACACAGGTGATAAACTATACTAACATACTAGAATACACATTACTCAATTTACCCTGATTAAACTATTAGGTTATTAGAAGACTGCAAATCAACAGAATTCCACAAAATACTGCAAGTTTTACAGAAGTGTCAGAAATACCTTTGAGAAGTCTGCCCTCTGTGGCAATAAATTAAATTGCCGTGTCCTGCTTAATTTATCAGTGTATAAAAGGTGCTTACAGTGCTGACATGCCCCAACAAACTGGAAACAATACAATGGTCTTTACATATTTCCTGGCATGGCTCAACAGACACAATATTCCCAACATGCCTCAAGAGACATATTTGAATTAGATTCTGTCAGTTTTCTTGCTAAGTTGTCAAACTTTTTTGTTAAGGGGTCACAAACCGGAGAATCCACTATTCAAAACCAAGAAGGTCCAGCTGTGACAAACAGCCAGACAGCTCCACCCATTCCAGTCCCTGCAATAATAAAGGTAGGACAAGCATTTTCTCCAAATATTGTCTGCAAATATTAGTAATATGACAGCAAACATTTTATCACCAAGTATATGTTATAGCAGTAGCTGGTGCAGTACAATCTACATCCAAGAGAATGAAAAGACATGTACAATCCCTTAATATGGGCATTATTTGATCTGCAATTTCCATGTACTGTATATACCATTAAGTAACCCAATGATAAATAATGATAACTTCAAATTATAAACATCTCACTATATTTTTATTTGCTCTTGGTGACCATGAAATAGTCCAAACCATCAGACAAAAATCGCCATAAGAAGCCCAAAGATGTTAAGCCAAAGGTGAAAAAGCTGAAGTACCACCAGTACATTCCGCCTGATCAGAAAGCAGAAAAGTCTCCTCCTCCAATGGACTCAGCCTATGCCCGGCTACTGCAGCAGCAGCAGCTATTTCTGCAACTGCAGATTCTCAGCCAGCAAAAGCACCAGCAACAGAATCACTCACACCAGTCCCAGTGTCCACAAAGTCAGAGCTTTAGCTACCAGCCCATACACCAGCATCTATCAAACAAGTGAGTCTTATACATACACACATACATACATACATACATACATACATACACACACATACATACATACATACATTACATACATACATACATACATACACACACACACACACACACACACACACACACACACACACACACACACACACACATACACATACACATACACTTCAGATTTGTTCAGGATATTCCAAATTCAGTCCTATTATTATGGATGAAACTTTTCTCCGACTTTTGTTTGACTGTGGGAAAATCTTTCAGGCAGACCAGTGAGCAGCAAACGCCATGTAGTTCCAGTGCTGCCACCAGTACAGAAAGCAGCAACTCCTCATCTCCTGTAAAGACCACATACTGCAGCACATCCAACATGACTCCAGTCAGACCAGGGCCTCTGCCTGCTAACCTTGATGATCTAAAGGTACTGAATGCACTTATCTGGAGACATCTTACACAACTCTATGTACAGTATCTTCATAGGGTAAAGTTATACCATGGTAGTCTTTGCAGATATAGAAAGAGAAGTGAAGAACTTGGATCGTCATTTGTACTGAGTACAGTTTTCCTGTTTTTCCTGGCAACAGGTGTCTGAGCTTCGTCAGCAGCTGAGAATACGAGGTCTCCCAGTGTCGGGCACCAAGACTGCCCTCATAGAAAGGCTGAGGCCCTATAAAGACTCTAGCTCTGCTTCTCCCTCCAGCTCTGGAGATATCACGACTGTGACCTTCCCGGTGACCCCCACTGGCTCGCTATCCTCCTACCAATCCCCAAGTTCTTCTGGTACTGTCTCTCATGTAGGAGGGTACTACCCATTCTGCAGTACTACATCCACTCCTCCCATCTCTCCTGCCTCCTCTGAGCTGTCTGTCAGCGGCTCTATTCCTGACAGTTTTAGCGATGTCACTATGTCCTCTCCACAGTTTGGCCTGCAGCCGTCGCCGGTTCAACTGAGCGCAGAGGACAACCAGAACTTGGGGAACTGCCTGCACAGTGAACCAGGCCTGGACACTGAGAAGGACAAGATGCTGGTGGAGAAGCAGAAGGTGATTGAGGAGCTGACATGGAAGTTACACCAGGAACAACGCCAGGTGGAGGAGCTACGGATGCAACTGCATAAACGAAAGCACAGTCATGGTCTGCAGGAGCCAGTGCACTTGCAACCCCCAAGTCAAATGCAGCACTTCTTTGGTGTGTCTATCAAACAGGAGCATGTAGCCTCCAGCTGTCCAATGGCATCCAAGCAGCCAAAAAATGGGCCTCCAAACAGCTGCATGGAGCCAATGGGACACTGTGGCCTAGGTGGTGGGCTTCGGAGCCTGGACATGCCCTCCTCTAGAAGTCCTTCTGGTCTCCCAGCCTATCTAAGCCCTCAGTGCTCTCCTCAAGACTCACCAGTGACCAAGAACTCAAGCAGCCCACAGCCCAACAGCCTGCCCTCCTCTCCTAGCCATCCATTTCTGCTCACACCTCCCCTGGGTAGGGACAGCTGCCCTCACAATGGAGCCAGACCACATCGCATGCAGGTACACAGCCTCATACAAATGCTATAGTAGTTTTATGATGTACGGCTTCAGTCCTTTTCATCAAGGAACATGGAATATAGCTGGTAGGACTTGTAAGGATCTGTAACAAATCTAACAAAATATTGCTCCTTATTGCAGCTCCAGCAGAAGAATGTTGCTCAGTCTGTGAGCTGCACCTATTCACCTGACCAGAGAAATATGCAGCCATTGTACCCAAGCAGTGAGAATAACCTAAACTCCAGAGGGTCTTCTAAGGCCAAAAGTCTAAACATGCAGCAAAAGGTTTGTAAGGAGATGAGATTAGACCACATCATCCCACCTTCTTAACTGTATTCATGCACAAAAAGCCTTCATACACAAACTGACTGTTCTTCTGAATTTCCTTCTATCTGTGGCCACAAAATTGATCCTCCCACAGTTGTCATGTATGGATGGATGTATGGATGGATGGATGGATGGGTTACACACATCAATTATCTGTAATACCTTCTCCACAATCATAAATACACTGGTCACATGTTTTCATCAGCCCATTATTCACTGAACTGAATAAACATTACTAGTCACAAGTTTCTCAATGTGTATGAATCTGATCATGTGTTCATGCCAAACTCACATAAGATGGTAGGACAAATCAAAGCTACCTACTATTATTCAACATTGACCGATGATTCCAGGACAGATAGTGAGGAAATAAATGAGCAGTTGATCCTTTTGTCCCTTGTCATGGCCAAACACATAATGCCTGCTACACCCAAGCGTGATCTGTGAAAACTTTTCAGCCTTTATCTGGTCCCTCTTCCACATCTGAGATATAACGTTTCACCCTATCTCCTCATATAGATGGCAATATTACATTCTCCCAGGCACATTGGCCAAAACTCCACCTCCATCACTACCTTCTGTAGCTCAGACTCTACTGCATCTGCCATTAAACAGCCCCCATGCTATGAGGATGCAGTGAAGCAGGTAAAGGAGTCCCAAGACCAGCTGAGCTCATTGCTTCCACCATCACTCCAGCTTCTGGCATCGCTCATACACACAGAAATCACAAACACTTTTTCTCTTCTATGCCACCCTCACAATGCACAATTCTCTGCTTTCACCTTGCATGATCGGCACCCTAATACCTGAACAGTTGTGCTAAGTAGAGAGCTTCCTGGCTGATCTTTGCCTAAAAATTCCACCCCAAAAAAAAGTGTTTACCTATCTTGGTCTCGATCGTCAGTTATATATACGTTGCGGATTAAAAAATAAAAAAAAAAACGCTTTCACAGATAGACACTGTGCACTTCCTGGATTTGAAATGAAATCGTTGATTCAATCTGCTTTGGCTTTGACATGTTGTTGAGTCGAAACCGGAAAGTAAGCAAGCTGACTTGGAAAAGCATACTGGTTCTACAAGTTTAGCTTCTATCAGCATGTTAGTGGTATAGAAGAGAAACATTCAATATTTTGATTTTTGGGTGGAATTCCCATTTATGAGCATTAAACGACAGTGTCCGTACTGCAGGATAAGCCATTATGTACAGTAAAAGATATTGTTTGTTTCGCTGCAGTCATTATGCACTATTCTAGTCATGAGAAGTAAACAAGATGTACTGTATTTGACAGTTTCAGTGGCTTAGCATAATTGTTGTGTCCGACTGTGGCAGTGACATTTTTGTAAGCTTATGATAACTACAATGCAAATGTAAAGGGCCAAATTACAGAATATGAGACCAAATGCTTGTATGATTAATGATTTATGAGTGCACTCTTTTGTTGCAGCAGATGACCAGAAGTCAGCAAATGGACGAACTCCTTGATGTCCTTATTGAAAGCGGAGGTGAGTATACAAGTAGAAATTTATAAAAGTAATATGCCCCTTCTAGTCCCCTATCCCCGTTCCTTAATCTAACCTGTTCTGATAAACGCTGTAATGTCCTTCCCCTCTTCCTGCATTGTCCATAACCCTCCCCCCAACCCCCACCACACCCAATCAAGAAATGCCAGGTAACGCCAAAGAAGAGAGGTCCCCAGTAACCAAAGTTGTGCCTCACCTTACAGTTTCGCCCAACAACACTGCCACCACTGCCACATCCATGCCAAAGTTTCACCGCCACTACAGCCACATTTCGCCCTCTGAGGTGCCATACGAGCATGCTGCAGGGCACACCGAGTGCCAACTGGAGGTGCTTCTGAGCCCAGTGTGCCGCCATGGTGACATCATTCCTGTCAAGTTGAGCACTGACGAGGGACATCTAGAGGAAATCGGAGACTCCTTCCCAGGTCATCACCACGATGACAAGTTGCTCAGCAACAGAGACCTGATGGACACACCCCTGTCTCCCATGGCCACCAAAGTCTCACCAGTACCCACAGACGGCCATGGGCTTGCCATGACATTCTCTGAGTCACCGTGGGAAAGCATGGAGTGGTTGGACTTAACTCCTCCCAGCTCAGCCACAGCATTCAGCAGCAGCATGGCTCCATCAGCACCCAGTATCTTCAACACAGAGTTCCTGGACGTGACTGACATTGGACTGAACTCAGCCATGGACCTGCATCTTGAGCACTGGTGAAGTTGACCAGAGACCCTCATTAGTTAGAACATGCAGCTAGGTATATATTGAGCAGTAACACGAAGCACTTCACATCCAAAATTTTGAATGATGTGGTTTTCCACAAGACGCACAGCCAATAGGATCAAATAAAGCTACAGGCTGACCTGTTAAAATATCAGTCAATATGTTCTTCCTATAGTTAAAAAAAAAAAAACGCCCTTTTTCTGGTCCAAAACTTGAAAATCCTTTAGACTTTATATTGTGGGGAAAGAACGTGGGAAAGAATTACTGGAAATAACAGAAACCAAACAAAACCGAATCATTTCATACTAAACATCTAAAAATAAATTCAACAGCATTCACAATCCATTTGTAAATATTACACTACTGCTTCAAATGGCTTTCCTGCACATGGTGTGTGGCAAAACACTCCTGAAGTGCTCACAAAAAAACAAATCACCACCACATGTATTCTAATGTGCTATTGTAAATATTCATTAATGCTCACACTGCACCTTGAGTAGTATAGTACTTTGACACATTTGGCATATATTTTTGGACAGCATGTAATTGCCTCTGTTCTATTATTTAGATAGTTTCCGTCCCCAGTTATATTTTTCAAATCAGTTTTAATTTATTTAGACAGCTGAGATACAATGTAGTTGTATCAGAATATATCCTTCTCTATAATGTGAGAGTATGTCTTAGTTACAAGTCCATGGATTAAACACAACACAAACATGCTAATCTTACGGTCAATGCATTTAGGTCAGATCTCAACACTGACAACCCTTGATTTTTATTAACTTAATGAATGACTACATATACAACTTTATAAGCATGTTGTACACCTCTTCAACATGTTTTACCTTTGTACAAGAAATAAAAACAAAAAAAAAACAATGTTACGTTTACATTTCGCTCACTGCTTGCCCCCTATATGAAAGATTCCATCTTTGTGGCTGTTTGTAATATGACTAATAATATTGACACGTGACCCATTTGCTCTCTTGGAAGACGTCACATCTCGGCTGTATTTATTCGGACATTTGGATATTTGCATAGATATATTTATACAGAAGATATTTATGAGACATTCCTTTGTTTAGGAACAGGATACAGGAGAGGCATACACTCATGCAAGAGATTCATGACAATCATGCTTGGCCTAGGAAAATCTGACCGCCGAGCTTTATTTTTCTACAGAGTTGCAATACTAACCGTCGCGTCCTTAAATGCACTTTTTGTGTCTTAAAAATGATCCAAACTTAAATATATATTTTACTATTATGGAAACGTCACACTGGCACGTATTCACCAAAGTCATACAGCTGTCATACGAGTTAAAATATGCTGCAGTTTGAGCTCAAGTGAAAACAAAAGCACACACATTTACACTAAATGCTCTAATGTATATGTGTGTAATTGCCAATAAAATGGAAGTTGGAATGGTACAAAATCCTTTTTATAGTATAATTTTATAATATATATATATACACACAGTATATTTTATATTGTATTATTATTACTTTTTATTGACTTTACAGCTGACAATTCAACTGCAAATCATGGGTCAAATATTACATTCAGTTTTAGATACTCTACAACCAGACACAAGCTTCATACTGATACACTATAGGTGGAAGTGAAGGTCAACGTGTTTTTCATTTTACTTCCCTTTCTTCGCTTGTCTACGCTTGAGTCAATGATGTAGCAAGTTAAACATTCTGATTGCACTAACAGCACAGTTTCAGTTTTGCCTGGTTAAAGTGTTTTTGTACTATTTAAAAAAAAAAAAAAAAGTAAATAATAATAATTCTGCAGTGTTACTGAAAGCTGAAATTCAATTCTTAAGCTTCAAATTCAATAACGAATGGAATTTTTATTTTATTTTGTTATTATTATTATTATTATTATTGTTTGTTTGTTTTTACCAGAAAAGTGTTAATAGAAGTGGCCCGTTCTTCCCAGCAGTTGTGCAGAATGATATGTATTATACCGTGTATTGTTGTACTGTGAACATTTGCACCCAGAGCGGGACTGGCAGATACGAGACCTGTGGACATTTTTCTCTTTATTAATTCAACAGTATTTTGTGCTCGTGGAAAAAGAGAAATGCATCTTTGTGTACTGTCAAACCTCGGTGTGTGCTTAGTGAGAGGGGAAATCGAGTTCACTGACGATTTAAACTGTGAACAGACCCTTGTGCTACAAGACATTTGAATGGATGTTGTTATATTTCGATTTGTGGAGGACTTAAGCCACTTTCCATAGCAATGAACAACTTGCTGTGTTATTATTGCACACTATCCTCAGAACTCCCCACTTTTGCCTTATAAACCATTTAAGTGTTTTAATGTAAATGAACAGCACAGTGATAAGAGCATTCACACTGTGGCCTTATGTTAGTGCATTCAGGGCTTCACGGATCAAGTAGAAGTTTCAATTTATTTACTTTTTTTATTATCGAAGACAAAAAAAAAAAAAAAACAATCAACAGAACCGCTTCGTCTTTGATTTTGTTGTCTGTGATGGCTTTACTTTGGCACAAATCCTCCTACACATAACAGGATTTACAGAGACGGATCTTTAGAATAGGGGGATGTAAGGAATCTTACATTGGATTTATAAATATATGTCCATTCAATGTTTTCTGGAGGATTGTGTTTTTTTTTTTTTTTAAATACCTCCTTTATACCAATTGACAAACTCCTAACCAGACCAAGTGGGCACTCAGCCATGTTATCCTTTTTTCCCTAATGTTCTGTTGTGCTGGATTCAAATTTTAAAGGCACATTATTCATCAATTCCAGTCTTACCACACACTACTCCAGCAAACCAGATGAGTGTGAGAGAATTCCATCATTCCAGAACATCTGTCCAGTACACACGATTGCTCTGTCTTGCTGAAGAAAACAAATTTGTGTTGTTTTTGTCTTCATTTTTTTTTTCTCCTGGGGAAGAAATATATATAGATGTGACAAAAAGCTTTTGTACTGCTTGGCCACTGAACAGCTTTACAATGTAAACCGTCTCAGTATGTCTCCACCACTGTACTATTAAATCTTCAATAAACACCAACAAATAAAAAATTCCCAAAATTTGAGTAATAGATTTCTTTCTTTCTTTCTTTTCAGTGATGAAGCACTTGTGCAAATTTCATTTGTCATCTTAATTCAATTCCATTTTATTTGTGTAGCACTTTTAACAATGAACATTGTCACAAAGCAGCTTTACAGAAATATACAAGTTCTGGATAGCAATTTTACATTTATAAATGTATCCCTAATGAGCAAGTCAGAGGTGATGGTGGCAAGGAAATACTCCCTGAGACATGAGGAAGAAACCTTGAGAGGAACCAGACTCAAAAGGAGGTATCAATTTTCATCTGGGTGACTCCAGAGAGTGTGATTATAAAATTATACATCATTACACTTCTGTAATTGTATACTACACTCAACATCCACTTTATTACGAGCCAATCATGGCAGCAGAACAATAAATAAAATCATGAAAATACAGGTCAAGAGCTTCGGGTAATGTTCACGTCAAAACATCAGAATGAAGAATAAGTATGATCTCTGTGACTTTGATAGTAGCATGGTTGTTGGTAGCAGATGGGTTGGTTTGAGTATTTCAGAAACGGCTGATCTCCTGGGATTTTCACACACAACAGTCCCGAGAGTTTACACACAATGGTGTAAAGAAACAATAAAAGACTGAGTGAGTGACAGGTCTGTGGGTGGAAACGCCTTGTTGATTAGAGGAGAAGGGCCAAATTGGTTCAAGCTGTTTAGAAGTGTGTAGTAAATCAAATAATCACTCTTTACATCCAGGGTTAGCAGAAAAGCATCTCAGCATACACAAAACCTGAATAGAACCTTGAGATGGATGAGCTACAACAGCTGATCACATCAGTTTCCACTCGTGTCAGTCAAAAGCAGGACTCTGAGGCTATCACGGGCACAGACTCACCCCAAACGGAACTTAGAAAAATACATTGGTCTTCTTCCAGTCTTTAACTGTCCAGTTTCAGTGAATTTGCGCCTGTGGTAGCCTCAGAGTCCTGCTTTTGGCTGACAGGAGTGGAAACTGATGTGATCTGCTGTTGTAACTCATCCTCCTCAAGGTTTGATGTGTTGTGCGTTATGAGATGCTTTTCTGATCACTACAGTTGTAAAGAGTGCATATTTGAGTTACTATAGACTTCCTGTCAGCTCAAATCAGGCAGATTATTCTCCTCTGATCTCTCACATCAAGGTGTTTCAGCCTACAGACCCTTTGTGCAGAGGACGCTTTTTCTTTCCCCCCCGCACCATTCCGTGTAAACTCTAGAGACTTGTGCGTGAAATTCCCAGGATATCAGCAGCATCTAAAAATATCGGCATCCGGCAGCAAAAACCACGCCATGGTTAAAGTCATCAATATCGCACTATTTCACCATTCCGATGCTTGATGCGAAGATTAACTGAAGCGGTTGACTTGTATCTGCACGATTTTGTGCACTGCGCTGCTGCCACATCATTGGCTGATCAGATAACTGCATGAATGTGCAGGTGTTCCGAATAAAATGGACAGTAAGAATATATAACTGTGTTAATAGGAACTTGAGTATGAGTATCAGAGTCACTTCTGAATTCATTATAGTTTTAACTTAAAGTCTACGGTATCAAACTGAAGTCATTAACTGTTCAATGAAGGAGACTTGAGTGCAATGCTAAGGCTATCCAACGGAGAACATCCTCAGGGTTTCTACATGGTGTTATGGTACCATCCACGGTAATCTCATGATGATCTTTAGGCTGTCCATTTCGGGCCATCCTTAACATCTCTTCAGGATTATTAGCACTGATTAAGGTTATATATTTATATCACAGCACTGATGTCTCAGTTCTGATTGGTCAAGGGTGTTGATTAATTTTCTATACCAGCAGAAAGACAAACCACAGGGTATATTTTACTGCGCTCCTTCTATTACATTATTGTTTCTATAGTAAACACTAACACAACAATCTTTAGGATGGAGGGCTTTATTTCTCGGTCACATGACAAACTTTTCCTCCTTGTCTTATTAACTTCAAGAAAGAGGACAAAATGAGCGGCTGATGAGGAAATGACTGTTTATAGCTGCTGTAAGTCTTAAGAGGTACGAATTTGTTCCCCGGATGTTTCACAGCATTAATGTAACTATAAACTGATTTAAAAAAAAAAAAAGCATGACGTGTTCTTTAATAAATACAAAATGTTCATGTTAACAAATTGCTGCGGTATAAGAGGAATAGAACACTTCTAGAAGTACTGTTATAGGGAACGAATCAACTTTGGATTGGTAACGGCCCTCTTACTTCCGGTCAGAGGGCTCCGGTGTTGATCATGTCCCGTTGTTTTATTCCTTACGTAGACTTCAGTTGTCTTCGTTCATCTTTAATAACCGTTTTACACAGGTCAGGGTCAAGGTGGATTCATGGCCTATCCCAGGAACAATGGGCATGATAAAATACACCTTGGACACACACACACACACTCATTCACACATACGCATCATTTAACAAGAAAATACCATCATATTTTGGGGATGTAGGGAAAAAAAAAATGTATATAGAAAATAACCTGAGCTCAACCCAACACCCTGGATCCTGTGGCACGAACGTGTTTTTATTCTCCCACACAAACAGCCAGTACACCAGCAACGGCGAATTCATAGGATTTATTCTAGCATTCAGTCCATTTGTTTCCAGACCTTACAGAAAAAAAAATAATAATAAAAGTTCAATAAGGTCACAATCACATCCTAGCCTTATCACAACTGACCTGCAGGCAGATACTTATCGCTCATCATTACTACAAGAACACTATGATTTCATCAATATCCTTTAAATATGTGAAGTGAAGAAGACAAATAGCTCAGACCGTCAGAGGTTGACATCTCCAAAAGCAGACATAAGGCAATATCCCTGCATATCCTCTAATTACAATTTTTTTTATTATTATTATTTTTTTTTTTACAGATTGCTGTTCACAATGTATACACTTAAAATCTTTTCACAGTGTGAACAATTCTTGAAGATATTTCCCACTCTTCATACCGATACAATATAACGTTACATAAAATCCATAATTTTCCCTTCTAATATTAAATATTCTACTACGGTGCCATTTTGTACAGTTGAAAGATTGTTTTCAAAATTGGGATTTTCTTTATTAAGGTACGCCTATTAAAAAAAAAAAAAAAAAAAAAAAAAAAGAGGATGTAGAGTTAAGCATTCTTAGGTCAGTGATACATCTTAAGTATTTCAGATGATCTCTACTTTACACACACACACACACACACACACACACACACACACACAGAATCCTTTCGACCAAGTCTCTCAATGCTGTCTAGTGTCATATTTCAGTTGTCCTATTACATCAGTTAGTAAAAGACGGCTTTGGCAAAGTGTTGTACATTTCTTTAAAAGTGAGTAACCTTAACAGTGATATTCGAACATCTTTCAGAATGCATATACAAGCAAAGACGTCAGAGCCATCTTCAGGAAAATGTGGCAAAATATAAAGTAGCATATTAGGAATTTTGGGATGTGTTCTGTAACTGTTTTACATTTACAGTAAGATACGCGTGTCTGCACGAGTGTACACTATACCATTGGGAGGGTTTTTTTGTTTTTTTTTAATTCATTCAATACGATTTGGTGAGTTAAAGTTGCATATTTATACAAAACTACTTTAAAGATGACTTTTTTTATTTGAATCTTTCAACCTACCAACTGATCTGTCAAATGGTACCAGACTGCATCTAAGTGTCGTCTGTGTCTTTTCCAGCGACGTTACCGCGTCACAGAAATCATTCCGATCAAATGTCGGAATTTCACAAAAGACCCCGTGTGGAGCGAAACGTCTAGACGAAATGATCCGACCATGTGTGACGGATTCTTTCGCGGATGTTCCGATACTTCTGCGTACTCTTCCGGAAAGTGAGACCACAATTAAGCTGTGCTTTACACCTACAGATATTGCTCTAAATGACACATCCTATCAGAAATGTTAGACGGTATACGACATGGTAGGCGTTTCCTTTCTATTCGGGTAGCGACGCGACTTGTTGCTTCGGCGATTTCTTGTTCCTGTTGTTCGCGTCACTTTCAAGTAGATAATTACGTTCCCGTGAACATGACGCGTGTCTTGAATGAAGGAGTTCAAAAGTCTGGTTCTAATTTTATAGAACGCGCTCAGCAAACCATTTACATTAAATGTGGCATTAAAAATAAATATCGCACCTCAAATCAAAGGATTATTCCTCTTATTCTTCTTATTGTTCTAAGCGTGTTTTATAGAGCAATATACTAATGGTTTTGAAGATGAAAAGCCGATCCATATTGCACACAATGTTTTGGGAGTGTCGATCCTTAAAAGCAGTGTGGAACCGTGAAACGGGACAATGCGGTGCGCCAGACGGCTGCCGTGTTACGTTGCGTTGCGTTCGGGATGACGTACGACGCGATCAGTCGACGTACATGGGAGAGCTGGGGGAGGCAGGGATTTCATCCAGGATTTTACACACGTAACCGGCAACTTCCACCACTCGCTCCTCGTACATCAGAATGAACGGGTGTTTCTACAGGAAAGAAAAAGAAAATCGAAATATCAAGATCCGACTTTTATTAAGTAGCTTTAATGACGGTCCATATAAACACAATGGAATTCTAGTCAAACTTCTAATCATTTCTGAATTGCCAGAAAAACTCTCAGCAATTGTATTTGCAATCAGTGTAACTGCAGACACGAGACATATTTACCAGAAGCTCTCTGTACTTTGGCCTTTTCGACTCGTCCTTTGTAAGGCTAAGGAAGCAAAAATGTTTATAAATCAGCCCTTGTCGCATTACAGTATGGCATTTCTGTTCCCTGTAAACACCACGAGAAAGCTGGGAAACTCACCAGAGATTGACAAAGTTGATAAATTTGGGAGAAAACTGTCTCTCCTCCGAGTTGCTTAGTTGAGGAGGGTCTCCCTTCACCACCTGTGTCAACTGATCGAACACACTATTCCACTTGGGGTACGGGAAGCGGCCGGTGGCCAGCTCGTACTGAAGGAGGAGAGAAACAAATCATGCAACGATTCACGTGACACGTGAACATATTATACTTATCTCATGCACTAACTCAATCCTTTATCAATATGAAAAGCATTCGGTCAGTTGATGAAAGTAATCACGCACCAGCGTAATTCCCAAACTCCAAACGTCCGAGCGCACGTCATAGCCTTGCCTAGAAGCACTGGGGTCTATCCTCTCGGGCTGTACCAGAAAAAAATAACAACAATAAAAGCAGATGTTGGAATGTTTGGAATGCTGCTCTTATCGAGAGAGAGAGAGAGAGAGAGAGAGAGAGAGAGATAGAGATTTTATTCACCACAACTGAATTTCCGAGCACCGTTACAGACAAGCTCCAAAAAAGATGCAAGAAGCAAATACAAATAGTACAATTTGAAATGTTTTTATACCAATACAGTAAAACTATTTGCACCATAGTGCCACTGAATTCTCAAATCTGATTGGTCAGATTGATTTTCTATAACAGCAGCTCTGACTGGAGTTCTGGCTACAAGGCAAAGAGCCGGTTTATATTAATGTGGTCACTGTAAAAATGTTATCGTTTCTATAGCTTATTAATAATGACTAGTATGATGGAGCTTTAAGTTTTCCAGCACAGGATTGTTTATTTATTTTTGTTTGTTTGTTTGTTTTGGGGGTGGGGGGTTAGAGAAAGTGAGGGAATGGCTGCTACACGCAAGTAATAACAGGAACTATCTTGGGTCAATGGGGACAATGTAATCGTTGATAAATTGCTGTGGTATAAGACAGTCCCTCCAGGATTT
Organism: Ameiurus melas; assembly: GCA_012411365.1. NCBI lineage: Eukaryota > Metazoa > Chordata > Actinopteri > Siluriformes > Ictaluridae > Ameiurus > Ameiurus melas. The sequence continues at coordinate 23,469,750 of CM022760.1, forward strand.
TGCGACTGCAGAGATTAACACAAAATCAAGCAATGTCCTTTTTCAAAATTACTGTAGATTTTCCACAGATTTGGGACAAGATGCGTCATGTGACGTCTTCACAACGCACATTCGGTCAAAGTCCTCGTCGATACACGTGCGTCGGACATGAGCACAGCTAAAACGTCTCATTTACCAACAAACATCACTGCGAAAAAACAATTCCGTGCAATTGTAATTCTGCAAATTAAAAAATAATAATAATAAATAAGCACATTTGGCCACAACATTCGCAAAAAACCGCCACAAAATCTTGTTTGGACTGATAAGAGGATTAAAACACCTCAGGAAGCTCAGCATACCAGCCCACTGTTGGTTATTTTCCTAGTACAGCACAACCCATAGTGTTTTTCTCGTAATATAAAACATAAAAGCATCCAAGTTTAACATAGCACGTTTATAAAAAAAAAAAATGCTTACTGAATGTTAATGACATTATTCGTACATGATCGTTCATTCACTCGTAATTGCAGCATTGTACACGCGTGATAAAAAACGATGGCGTTACAATCACAGAAAGTGAGTGACAATGTGCTGACTCACAGCCATGTAAGGTCTGCATCCAGCATCTCTAGTCTTGGCTATAGAGTCCACCAGCTGTCCACTGATCCCAAAGTCGCACAGCTTTATGTTGCCATTTCTATCCAGGAGTATGTTGGAGGGTTTGATGTCTACAAATTGGAAATATAACAGCATGTTTACAGAAATCAAAAATCAACTCAATCCGTAATAACAGGTCACTCCAGTACAAAAGCTCTACCTTCAGTAACCTATACGTTTAGTATCGTATCATTATTGTTAATATATCTGTCGCTTCATTGTACAAGCCAGCATACAATAATCGGGCAATTTTAGTTCACAGCAGGTCAGTTTACTAATAGGACAGCTCCACCTAGTGGCAGTTCACTGTAATGTTGCATATCAAACACTCACCTCTGTGGATTATTTTCAAGTTTTCTTTCAAGTGATTCAATGCTTTCACAGTCTGTAATATTTGAGGGGGAGAAAAAAAAATGAAGAATCCTAAAATACAGGCAGCAACACAGCACTTAAAAAGGCAAGGTAAGATGCACTCACCGCTAATGTAATTTTGCCTAATATTTCCTCTGGAATGACATCATCTAATGAGCAATATACATATTTGTAGAATTTGTCGAACGAGGTAGACATAAGTTCCATACATATCCAGCAGTCACCCTGTAACAGAGACGAAAAGAGGAAAACGTGTTTTAGAGTTTGTATTCGGAAACTAGGCAAAAGGTTGTACTCACGACAGTGTGGCCCAAAAGTCTCCATACACTGGAGAAATTAACACTTTTTTCTTCTTTCAGAGAGCCTTTGAAAATGTCTTTAACAAAAGAAGAACCTATTGAAATCATTCTCGTGGCTGCATCGGAGCTGTCACAAGGTTGAGGTGGACTTGGAACAGGTAACGTGGCGAGCACATCTCTCACACACACACACACACACACACACACGACGCTGTCGCCAAACTTATTAACCAATTCAAAAAGACTGGAAGTGTTGCGGACAGACCGAGAAGTGGACGTCCACCAACATCCACTGACGAAGACACAACCTAAGTGGTGCAGGCGAACATGCTCCCCTGTGATGGAGACTTTTGAGACTCCTTGTATTATACGTATCGTATATTAAAATAGAACACCGGCTGGAGAAAGGATTGCTCTTATTAGGGCTGATTTATACTTCTGAGATGCAGAACAAGGGTTTATGGGTAAACGTGGCACACAGACACGCACTCACATACACACGACGTGCGCATCTACAACGCTGCAGGTGAATTGTAATCGGTTCTCACGGAGGGTTGTTCAGTTGCAAATGTTTTTTCAGAGAGTTTCAGAGTAACATTGCTCCAAATAATGAATAAATAAACAACTTAATCAAAATATGACATTTCATATGCAAACAGTACAATTTATAAAATCAAGTAAAAGAGTAAAATCTCTTCAAACATCCAGTACTTTCCATTTTCTACAGGCAGAAGACATGCTCATGCACCACAAACTCTTTTTAAAAGAACAATACATTAAAAAGCTCACGCGTTACAGCTCGCAAGAAAAACTGATGGAAAAAACAAAAACAAATAATATTTGTTTAAAAGATGTCACTATTAGTTTCTGGGGCTGGTGTCGTGAACTAAATCTCTCCTCTATAATAAAACACAGACTGAACACCTTTAAATACACATCACAAGCAGCAATATTCCAGCTGTAGCTGTAAATAAATTGGCCTATTTAATACTACAGGACTGGGCGCATTTTTCCTTCTAATATACTCCCAGTAAAGATCGAGCGCACGGTCAAGCAACACAATAAAAAGAAATCCTTCAGTACTCGCTAGAATTGAAAGTTTAAACACGAGCGGAGGTGCTCCAATACATGAGCCGCTTGATATTGCGTAATACATAAGCGTGCAAATGGTTCTGAAACGCTTTTAGTGAGAACCTACACATTCATGCAATTGTCTAAAACAACCAATCGTGTGGCAGCAGTGCAATCCGGTGGGGGTGTTTAGGTGGCATGTGACTGGCATGATTATAGGTTCCAGATGAGGTGTTTTGAGTATTTCTATAACTGCTGAACTCCTGGGATTTACACCCACATCAGTCTCGAGTGTAACAAGGAAACACCTTGTTGATGAGAGAGGTGAACAGCCAGACTGGTTCGAGCTGAGAGAAAGGCTACCGTAACTCAGATAACCGCTCTGTACTATTGTGGGGATCAGAAAAGCATCTCAGAATGCACAGGAAGTCAAACCTTGAGGCGGATGGGCTACAACAGCAGATGATCACTTCAGGTGGGGAATGTTTTTTGGCACACTTTGGTCCCCGTTAATACCAATCAACCTTCGCTTGAACGCCACGACCTATTTGAGTATAATTCCTGGCCATGTGCATCCCTTCATGGTCACAATTTACCATCTTCTAATGGCTACTTCCAGCAAGATACCGCAGCATGTCACAAAGCAAAAGTCATCTCAAACCGGTTTCATGAACATGACAATGAGTTCAGTGATCTTCAGTGGCCTTCCCAGTCACCGGATCTGAATCAAATACCTTTGGGACGTGGTAGAATGGGAGATTCACAGCATGAAAATGCACCTGAACAATCTGCAGGGATTGAGTGACACACTCATATCAACAATGGACCAGAATCTCAAAGGAATGTTTCTAACATCTGGAAGTCATGCCATGAAAAATGAAGCCTGTTTTAAGAACAAAGTGAGGCCCTAGCAAGTATTAGTATAGTGTTCCTAATAAAGTGCTCAATGAGTGCATTGGATTACACAAGCTTTGTTTCCAGCACTTTAAAAAACAAAGGTTATGCCAGTGTTGCCTTCTAGTTGCTTGTTTTGGGGTCAAAGACCAATGCAAAAAGAGACCCAGTTCTTTTTTGCTTTCCCTTTTGCTCGCATGTCTCCGTGTTTAAACTGGCCCTATATATATATATATATGAGATGTTCATTGCTAACATTTACCCCTTACAGCCTGCGAGTCCAATACAGTCCATGGTTGATAAAGATAAGCTCACCTCTCGGAACAGAGCCCCATAAAATTGGACGATATAGGGACAGTCGCTACTCCTCATAACCACGTCTAAATCCATGAGCAGCTGCTTCTGCTCTTTTTCATCAACAGTGGAACGAATCCTCTGCAACACAAATACACAACTGTCATGCAGCACACAGACACAATTCTTTCCTTGAGTATTACCACTAGGCTTTTGTCAGAAAATATTTCTTGCAAGGCTTCTGCTTTTCTGTAAATTGTCCATAGGATGATTTTTTATTTATTTTTAAACAGTGTATTGTGTCCTACCTTAACAGCCATGATCTGACCACTGGGCTTATGAACCATTTTGTTGACCGAGCCGTAGGCTCCTCGGCCGATCTCGCCCAGGTCCTTCAGGTCTTCGGCAGTGAAGTCCCAGTGCTGCTCGGGAGAAATCTTCAGCTTTCCACATGACTCGATACTGTGATTGCGCAGTCTCTCTCTGCGTCAGCGCAAGTGCACACACATCACAAACAAAATTAAACCAACACTGAAAAACGGCAAACCCTCAGGCAGGAAAAAGATTTCTGAGTTACTTACATGTGTGGGTTATGGAAAGAAGGATTGGCTGATGCGATGGGGAGTCTTGCATTCGGTTTAATCGGAGGATTAGCAAAGTTTAGCTTCAGTGCTCTACGTTTACCTGGGAACAAGAACCATTTATACTTTGCATTAACACACAATCTGGAACATCTGGACAGTTTGATCCTAGACTCCTAAAGCTAATCCATGACAATCAGTCGAATCTCTAGGTCAGTAAAATGTTTGATAAAAAGCCACAACATGTATAACTGATACACAATTAAACATGACGGTACTCTCTGCATCTCAAATCCCACACACAAGGTCAAGCTTTAATTGACCTAAAGCGCTGTTTTACAGGTTAGCTTCAGAGTAGAGCTGCAACAACTAATCGATAATTAAAATAATCAACAGCGAATTTCATTATGGATTAGTTGGGTCTGTGACGTCACTGTGGATATCCCCCCAGTCAGTGACGTCACTTCAGAACGGTGAAAAACACAGCTCCATGAATTAAACACGTCAGCGGAGGGCACAGAGGGAGCTGCTGCTGTGGGAAAAGTGCACGATCCAGATCGTCCAAAACATGAGAATGTTTTATATTAAGCGTTTCAAACAAACTCGGAAGTGTATTAACGTGGCTCATCGTGTCCGATGCTGCGTCTGCTGTTTAATGTGTTCCCTACAGGTTTTATTTTTTTAATTTTTACGTTTATATCCTCATCTATAAATGTTAGAAATTCACGCCAGTATTTCCATTTTACATAAAGACTCGTCCTGACAGCGAGTGAGTCTACATTAAACTTCACTGGACGAGCACGAGTCCACGTATACGCAATATTCATTTTGATTAAAATATGTTGTTTGAAAGATTTAGAATCAAAAGTAATTGCGTTTATGAGAGCAGTAGCTGTAATGGGGTTATAACATGTAATCGTATATAAGTGTAAGAATAAAGTAACATGTTACTGTGTTCAGATGAGTGTATGTGTGTTACTACAGAACATTTAACCTCTTACCAGTTAACACTTAGTTTGTGCTTTTGTTTTGCTTTCTTAGCATTTTAATACAGTGATTTAACTTCTGCTTTAAAGCTTGTGGACAAGCAGCTGTTTTTTTGTTTTCAAAATATATTGTTAATACTTTTAAAAATCCTATGCACAATGTATAGCATAGCCCACATACACACATTTAATACTTTTCACAACCTTCTATTTGCACAACGCTTGAAGGACAAAATAGCGTTTATTCGAGGGGGGAAAAACCCAACTATTCGATTGATCAAAGAAATAATCGACAGATTAATCGATTATCAAAAATAATCGTTAGTTGCAGCCATACTTCAGAACATAAACTGTCGTGGTACATGATGCAGATTTCATCTAATCCTAGGAAGTGGAATGGAAAAATCCTGATTTTGTTCAACCCAAATTAACTCGCAAAACCTGCTTTCTGGAACAGATTTCACCTTGCACTTACACACATGCGTTCTCCTTTTCTGCACTTTGCACACAGTGTTGTTCCTACAGCACAATATCCAAATAATCAGTTAGCAGAAGAAAAGAAAAAAAATCCACAACGATAGTTGTTCCCTTTCTATCTGTTGCAGGAGTGTCTGAGAAGGGTTCGCTGTCATTATACAGCATGACAGCGGCCTCTAGAGGCCAAAACAAGACAAAAATAGCACTAACCAATTTTGTTATTTGAAGTGCTTTATGATTCATTTTGGATGTCTCCATTTTTACTTGTTATTTGGAGGGTTACTTTTTGGTTCAGTCCGGATGTGCATCTTTTATTTACTTATCAATAGTTAATATTATTCATATTTATTTCATTATTTATTTATTTGGAAAAAGTACAGTACATTTTCATGGTACAGCCAGCGCTGTTTATTTTTTTTATAAAAGTTCAGCAATATTTTACTTTAACTGATGTGTTTTCATTCAGTATCAGTTTTAAAAAACTCTGTTAATTAATCGGTTAAAAGTTATCTGTATCGGTTAAATCTAATAAATCGGTCAGATTCTAACGATTACCTTTTTAACAATAACAAAAAAACTGAACTCAAATGACATTACATGTTTAGAGCCACTCAACACTATATTGAGTGTGAAGACATTTCCTTATTTTGCATTAAAAGTGACCAACACTGTTTATAAAAAGGTGTAAAAACAAAATAACAGAGGAAAAAAGGACTTACTTTGAGGAGCACCAGACAGATTTATCTGAAACCCTGCAGCAGGAAACGACAACAATTTTTTTTTTTTGGAATTGCAGGAAAGATTTATTTTGCAAGCCACCAGAATGAAGTGTGAATAGCTTCTTTTTCCTCTCAAACACTTTCACATCAAATTAACTATTCAGAAATTGTCACATTACTTCGTCTCATTTTAGGAAAATGGCTTGATACAGTTATAGCTACATACAGTTAGAACACTTTGTTCGATATATGGTTGGATATGCTTGGCGACATTTTTAAATCCCTGCTTTTACTGTGGAGGCACTGATGCCCCGATGACCAGTCAAGATTCCTGGAGTCTAAAAATGGGCGCTAAGCTTTACACCAGATAGAGTAAAAGTGTCCAATACGTTCCAATGTAAATCAATGTGGCCACATGGACGCAAATGGCATGCATGCAAAATTATTCTTTTACTCGAGTCCTATTTCTGCCACATCCCTACAGAAAATTAGAACCACTTTTCATGTAGCATTGGTGTAACCCAAATTGGTTAAAAATCAAAATGCTAAAGCCAAAAACAACAACAACAAAAAAAAGCACAATACCTGTTTCATTCTGACACCTCCAGCACGTGTTGGACTCTGTAAAAATAAATGAGACTTTTTTTTTTTACATGGTTATAAAATCCACCTTGAATACAGAAACAAAGCCATTTATCCTCGTGAGGCTATAAGATCTTCAAATAAAAACAAAAGAATGATCTAATCAGTCATCGTTGAGATCACTTCATGAGATCAAAATCTTACATTAGTGTTACCATTCAATTGGATAAGAATCATTCACAGTGGATGGTGCAATCGTAAGCATTGGTGTATTATTAACACACACTTCTTCATCAGTGACTTTCAATCACAGAAGGAAAACGTCAGATGGCCTATTAGCCACTGATGCTAGCTACCGGATAAACAGCCAGGTCCATAAGTATTTGGACAACGTATTTTTCGCCTCTGTACCCCACAACAATGGATTTGAAATGAGGCAATCAAGAAGTGATTGAAGTCTACACTTTCAGCTTTAACTCGGAGGCTTTATCAACAATATTGCATTAACTGTTTAGGAATATACAGCTATTTTCTTTCTCTCTCTTTTTTTTTTTACAGAATCCCTCCACTTTCACAACTCAAAAGTAATTGGACAAACTAACAAATTATAGACATAAGGATTATTTTTCATATTTGGATGCTAATAAATCCCTAAATCTGAAACCCATGAACATCACCAAATACCGAGTTTCCTCCCTTGAGATGCTTTGCCAGGGTTTTACTGCAGCCGCCTTCAGTTGCTGCTGGTTTGCGGGTCTTTCTTTGTGGGACTGGAAAATGTGACTCCTGGCATCACACTTAAGAACCTTACTTCGGTTCCTTAAGACACTAATTAAGTAGTGTTTTTTTTTTTTAATGATAACATGGTTCCTTGTAGCACTGCAGTAAGCAACCATTTCTGGGTTCTTTAAAAACACCCATAAATAGATGGTTCTCTAAAGAATTGATTAGGGATACATTTATAAATGTAAAATCTATATCCTGAATTTATAGGCCTATATTTCTGTAAAGCTGCTTTGTGACAATATCCATTGTTAAAAGCGCTATACAAATAAAACTGAATTGAATTTCTACATTCTACGCATGCTGAATTGGGTTGAGGTCATCAGACATTTAAGAACATGTAACTATTTTGCCTTAAGAAGCTCTTGGGGTGCGTTCACTATATGTTTTGGGCCATTATCCATCTGTACAGTGAAGCGCTGTCCTATCAGATGTTCAGCATTTGACTGAACCTGAGCAGAAAGCAACTCTATACACTTCAGAATTCATCCTGCTACTCCTACCAGCAGTCACATCATACGGCTGCACAATTAATTGAATATTGATCTCGATCATGATTTTAACACACGATTACACGAAGATGATCGACTGCTATACTGACGTTTAAAATTCGTCCTCTGCTTATAGAAAACTCCGCTGCAGATCAAATCAAGTGCTTCCTAAATTTGCAGCCAATCACCATAGAGCGCAGGGATGACGTCATTTTGTAAAATGGCGCACTTAAATAGCACTTTTATCCAAAGCGATTTACACTGTTTCTCATTCACCCATTCACATACACACAAACACACCAACAGTAGCAGAGCTGCCATGCAAGGCACTAACTTGCCATTGGGAGCAACTTGGGGTCCAGTGTCTTGCCCAAGGAATCAAACCACCAACCCTACGATTAGTGGACAACCCACTCTACCACCCGATCCCTCAGCCGCCCAATGCCAAAACCCGGAGACGAGTTAGCATTTTCTCCCTTCGGTTCCATCCTGAAGCAAATTGTTTTTTTGAATTTCAGGCTTTTGGTTAAAAGCCTGAAATAAAATCTGTGGTGAACACAAGCTCAAAGTATTTTTCACATTTTATTCTATGACATAAAAAACGCCAGTAAAACCACTCGTGATTTATTTTTATTTTTTTTTAAGCTTATACGTGTATTGGAAAGGCGATTGCAAACTCACGCAATGAGGGTTTTGGACGGATACATGTGCAGATAAGAGCTTTACTGAAGAGAGGTCGACAAATCCAAAACGTGAGACAATAACGTGGTCAAAAAACAAGCAAAAAGTCAGGCAATCAGCAAACGGGCATAAACGAGGTTAAACAAGAATCCAACAACGAGATCGAGAACAGGATCAAAACTATGAACAAAAGCTTGGGACACGGGGGGAAAAGCTTGTTCGACGCAAAGAACTGCATCAGAGACACGATGGGTTTAAACGACAAACGTGATTAAGGGTGAACACAAACATCTGAGACTAATGATGACACGTAAGGGAACAACCAATGACAATACAGGGGAGGAGACAGGACAGATATCATAACAAATGAACATGTAGAAAGTTACAAAATAACCCAGAAGTGCGCTGCGAGCTACAGCGCTGTTCTACAACTGTTCTCCTGATGGTGGACTCTTAACATTAGCCAACATGAGAGGGGCCTTTTGTTGCTTAGAAGTTACTCCGGGTTCCTTTGTGACCTCATGAACTATAAGACGTCTTATTCTTTGAGTGATCATTGTTGGTTCACTACTCCTGGAGAGGGTAACAACGATCTTAAATTTCCTCCACTTGTACACAATCTGTGTACAAGACTGTGGATTGGAGTCCACTCTTTAGAGATGCTTTTGTAACCTGTTCCAGCCTGATTTTTTTTTTTGAGGTCCTCAGAAATCTCCTTTGTTCGTGCCATGATACATTTCTACAAACATGTGTTGTGAAGATCAGACTAATAGATCTCTGTTCTCTAAATAAAACAGGGTTTTATTCTAATACTAATCCTTCTAATCCTAGAGGTTCACATACTTTTGCCACTCACAGATATGTAGCACTGGATTATTTTCCTGAGTAAATAAATGACCAAATAGAATATTTTTGTCTCATTTGTTTAATTGGGTTCTCTTAATCTACTTTTAGGACTTGTGTGAAAATCTGAAGACAAGTTTACTCACGTTTACCCAGATATATAGACTATTTTATATAGGAATAAGGATAAGTAATATAGGATAAGTAAAAATAAAAATGCCATCAACCAAATGAAAATACGCATCAAATATAACAATATGCAGCTAAACGAAAACAATTCAGGCGAAGGCAGAAAAGGCAATAACAGTGTTTACAGGAGGAGAGACGCAAGACAATTTCATTTAGGAGCACTTTTGTAATTACAAAAATTAGGAGCACAGTTCAAGTTTTTTTTATTTATTTAAGAGATGGTAAAGTTAATGTGCCACAATATAACACACAAGTAGCTTGACAAAACTTGAGCTTGACAATTAGGACAGAATTTAGGAACATAGTGCAAGCCATGACGCATTAATTTACCTTCTGATAAACTAAAGGTAACATTTTACTGACTGTACGCAGAAAAGCACCGTTAACCTGTTCCACCTTGTAAACAAATACAATAAACCTCAACGTTCAGTGTTTGAAGTCTGCTCCTCTTTAATATATTTAAAGCTACACTGTTAGACATTTTGCACGGTCATGGTTCTGGGCTGGAGTCAGTTCTCGAACCGCTCTGTGTATATTGTGTTTATATCTGAATAATCTCATATAGGGTGTGATTGGGCGAGTTCAGATGCAAAGCGCTTCAGTTTAACGGTGTTCATTACTGATGCACGGATCAGGATTTTTACAGCTGAAACCGATCCAGATACCAATCTTTTTTAATTTAAGCTTTAATCAGTAAGCTCTCTGCTCATGGTCACTGTTAATCGAGTTAAAAAAAAAAACAGTAATGAGAAATACCGTTGGTTAATTGATAAACAAGCATAAAATATTTATTTTTAAATATCTTAAACAATAGTCCTAATTAAAAGTAGATTAATACAAGCATGATCCATATTAGGAAAAAGGCTAATAGCCTTCTAAGGAAATAGCGAACTAAGCTTAATGTCAAATTGATATTAAATGCAACCCATAGTAATTAAACATTGTTTCATGTCTCATTTTATTTATAATTTATGAAGTTATTATAATATCTATATTTTATATTAAATGATTCATTTATAACTAAGCACATTTTCTGTCTTTACATTTTATTAGCTTTCTGTTTGTTTGTTTATCAGTTGTTCCTTTTAGATCGGTTCCCCAGTACAGTGTTGCCATGTCTACTGATAATATTGTGTTTTGGGGGATTAAATCAAAACATGGAAACTGGAGCTGACTTTATTGTCGTGAAAGTAGTGAAACCACACAGTCATCACTGGGCCTTTGATTCTCTCGCTATGTATTTGAGTTACTGAAGAGCATGAAGGAGAGCAGCAGCGTACTCCTTCTGAACAGTTGCTACTCTTGATTAAGATTGGTGAGGATTTATTTAATAAAGGAGTCTGAATTAAACCCACCTTGTAGCGCTAGCATTATAATTAATTTACTCCGCCTGACGCCGCTGTGTCTACACGAGTAGATGAAAGTTCAGGTCATAAACAGTCAATAAATAATGGCGGTTGTGAGATTGGGAAGTTGAGAGAAGCAGATAATGTAGAGTTACTCTCTATCATAATGGCTTCTCTGCAGTATTTACACACTTGTTTGGATGACTGAGATGATGAAAAGCAGTGTGAAAGTAACTGTTGCGCAGTGTAGATGCATTTTAGACTTCCTGTAGTTTTTATTCTGATTGTATTATACAACTCCGAACAGGTCACTCGCACCGGTGCGAATAATAATTTATTCACAGTCGCACAAAGTACTTTTCTATCGCAAATACGAGTGAAACGGTCGCACTGTAGACTCCCGAGTTTATCTGCAAAGTTTTTTTCCTGTTCGGCGCAATGTTGTTTAATGTCCCTGACAATCTCTGTAGTGCCATTTAGCATCGTGTTAATATTATGATTTTCCCTCGTGCAAGTGCTGGAGCTCGCAGCGAAACTGGCAGCTCAAGCGCTAAAATGCTAACACCGTTTCCGGGTTTTGGCACTACAAAATGATGTCATCCCTGCGCTGCTCTGTGATCGGCTGTAAGTGTAGGAAGCGCTTGATTTGGTCTGCAGCAGAGTTTCCTATTAGCAGAGAAGGAACTTTAAACATTAATATCGCAGTCGATCATGTTCATTTAATCATGGGCAGTCAAAATCGTAATCGCAATCGATATCCGATTAATTGTGCAGCCCTAATATATTCTCCCCATAGATCACAGAGTGTCTCAAAATGAGTTGTTTTGGTTTTCTCCCTACCGTGAAGTCACGTTGGAACAGGCCCCACCTATGACTGGTGAAGAGCTCTGCCTTATTAGCATAACTCCTCCCCTGAGTGAGCGGCACACAGTCCGCCATGTTTTCTGCACTGGAGCAGCTACAGTGATAAGAAGAATGTCTCAGCTACGTAAGCTTTGTAAGTGTACAAATCGCTTTGCTTATTTGTAAGTCGCTTTGGATAAAAGCGTCTGCCAAGTGAATAAATGTAAATGTAAGTGTTCTGCTGCTGGCTGTAAACTACAAATATATAAAGGAGAATTTGCAAAAAATTTCTTCTCAAGCATAGATCACTACCAACTGTTTGTGATCCAGCTTCATATCCAGAAGACGCAAGTATCGCACTATATATTTTATGAATGTTTGCAAAAAAATGAACGCGACTAAAGTTTCCGTTGACTCTGATTGTATTCACGAAGACCGAAAATGCTTACAGTCTGTATCTCATAACCCCACCTTTATTATGCACCATACAGTAAGGTGATTTTTTATTTATTTTTTTTTAAACTGTGAACATTTTCTATAAACATAAGAGAGCTGTACTAAAAGTGGAATGTTTATTTGCAAAGGCCAGTACATCTACACATCAGTACCACAAGGGATGTTGGTTGCCAGACAGACTCACCACAGCTGCACAGTGTCAGTACACAGCTATCAATGAGGACGCTTCAGGCACACTACATACACACTTGCTATTAGGGATGTCAAGAGAACCGATACTTCGGCACCAAGATTCCTAAAATGTCACGGTAGTTGTTTTTCTGCAGTAGCGTTAGCACCGGTTCTAATGCAAGTACAGAGGTTGCAATTCTTCCGGACCTGAAGGGCGCAGCAAATACGCGCAAGTGTTTTAGTCAGTCCACAAATGGTAAAGAAGAAATAAAAACAACTACAAGCACATGGGAAAAACTACAGAAGTTTGGCTCCGCCCCGACTCGTTGAGAGGAAATGTGGTATGGAATACGGAAATACTTCGCATTCAAGACGGATGACAATGAAAATATAACTGATGCTGTGAAGCCGGTGTGCAACCGATACTATCGTTCATTTTAGACAAAGCAAGGAAACAACTGAAATTTGGCGAAGCACCTGAAAGCCGGTCCTATATTATGTGTGAGGCAGCTGGCATTGTTGCCATGAAACCAGCTAACGCTATGCTCCATGTAATGTTTGCGATAGCCAGTTATCTGTTAACGACGCTAACGCATTGCAATGTTATACACTACCTCCTAATGGGGCACCATGCATCATTCAGCCCATGTCCTGTCAGCTAAACGGAGCCTAATGTCACTAATAATTATTCACATGTTCATGCTTTTAATAAATCTTTTTTGGTCTGCCACCATATCAGTGAATTTAAACTAATGCATGCATTTAGAGTATAAGGGGTGGGTGGGTAGTTGTGTGCGCATTTAGGAGTGCACTTCTACTGTTGCCTCCACTCATTGTTAGACAGTGTTTGATAACTAAAATATACCCCTTCCTCCCTATCTCTCTGCCAGTATCAGCCAGAGGAGTATGTCCTCCAGGAGAGTTTTGAATAAAAAATATACCACACCATGGAATCGACTTTGGTATCGAGTATCGTACTTTTGGTGGTATCGGTACCGACTACTAGATTTTTGGAATCGTGATATCCCTACTTGCTATAATGGATTATGGTTCTCCTGATCTGCTGTTGCCTTAGTATCTGAAGCACGAGCTGTAAAGACAGAGCCCTCTTCTGGAAAGGGGGTGGGGAACAGCAGCTCATTTGCTTTTAAAGACACAGGAAAACAGCGTGTTTTTGTTTCCACCCAAAAAAAACGCATTTACAGCATGGTATAACAAATGATCTGTGGGGCATTTTGAGACACATTCTGGGGACACCTGAGACAAAATTGCATCTTGTAAAAAAGGGCATAATTAGAGATGGGTACCTTTAAGGTTTTGAACAGTATTCTTATCGGTACTTTCTGTGTGGTGGGGTTTTTGTTTTGTTTTTTTTAATGAAAAAAAAACAAATTGAGGAAAGAATTAACATTGCTTCAAATATATTTTATTAATTTTATTTTTTAAATATATATAATACATTTGTTATATATATATATATATATAAATTACACACCAATATATATATGTATAAATTACACACATTTAGGACTGTAGATTAATTCTGTGTTTATATAATTCTGTGTTTATACCTCTATAAAAAGTAAACACAAATACTATTTTATATATACACACACACAGTTTATATATAAGTATTTATGGATTACTGCTTATAGATGCAAGAAAGTGCAACAAGATTTTTGCTTGTAAGGGTAGAAACACAAGCAATCAGTAAAAAGTGCATTATGGGCAGACAGAGAAGTGCAAAGTTTTCCACTGCCTACCCCAACAACTATTGCTGTCTGCATCAACTCTAGAAAAATGTAAACACACATTTGAACGTATGGTTCTCTCCGCCATCGTCACTCTACGTATGAAGTGGGAGCATCCGTGTTGCGTGTGATAGACGGCCTCCGTGCACAAGAGATCTCACTTCTGGATTGTGAATAACAAAAATGCAGAGGAATGTCTTAATTTTACACGTGCAAGATCACGTTTATTTAGCGATAATATATAGGACGTATATTTTCTAAATTTCTCCAGTACCGAAAGCAGAGCTGATAGCGTCAGGGCTTATCGATACTACAGCTCTTTCATAATTTAGCACCGGAGTCAGTTTAATACCAGATTTCGATACCCATCCCTAGGAATAATAGGTCTCCTGCTTGATTTACTGTTTTTCTGAAGTAAGGAATAAAACATGACGGGCCATGTTGTAGAAAAAAAGGAATCCACGACAGGGTGGTGTGATATTGTTCAACATGAAGGAGTTATTGTTACGACCCAAATGTTGATTAGCATGTCTCAACATATTTTATTCCTCTTAAACCACACTGATTCGCCAACAATTAATTAATTTATTTATTAATTAAATGAAACATTGCAGGTATTTTAAAAGCCATTTATAGTTTCAATTAAACGTTTTGGATAGTCCAAGAGACAAGTGAGTTTCTGTGATCGCATACATTAAAAACAGCTATACACAGTCATTCCCTCATCAGGCCGTCCTGAAAATGCTACCATGTCAGAAGAACTTAGTTACAAAGTGCTGACAACCGAAACTCCTTCCACACCTCCCATTGTTAATAAATGTCTACTTACAGAATGCTTTACCATATCATTAACAATATTTTCTTTGATAAATTACAATTTAAAAAAACTAAATCTGTTGATATTTATGTGGAGTGTCTGCCATGCAAGTCCTTGTGAGTAAGCTGTTACTTAGTAATAATATCAACACAAACCTGTGGTTTGAATTACAGCCGCCACTACTGACAGAGCTGCTGTTATAGAAAATTAATCAACACATTCTGATTACTCAAATTCGAGAATTCATGTAACTTTAACTCACTTAGCCCGCAGCTATAATTGTCAGAGATCACCTGTCGAGTCTTGGTGTTCGGAGACGTCAACGATACTTCAATGTTAAATTCAATTAAAATGTTGCGGGAGTCAAGTTGATCAATTTAAAACATAAGCGTCCGGTTAGCAACAGTAACTTTTGCAGCTTAAAAAAAAAAAAAAAAACAAACAAAAAACCTCGAACAGCAAATACATGCTGGATAATTAGCCCTGCTGAAAAATGCAGCTTAGTTTGACCCTCCACCAGCAGCCAAAACACAGGCTGCACTGGTCAAACTGCTACACGGTCTTTACCAACCAGTAAGCTAATTCCCAGCATCCTTATGACTCAACTAAACCGAACAAGAAATGTTTGAGAATCCCCAACTGACCCACTGTTGTGTTATTTTGTAAGAAATAACTTGTCTATGATGCAGCAGCTGGCACAGATGGTGCGTCCGCCTGAGCAGCTCAGCCTGTGTTTTGGCAGCTGATAGCTCAGACAGACCAGCTCGCTTTTTTTACCAGGAAAGGCAAAAATGTGTCAATTAAATTTAACTTAACTTGTTTGAATTTGGTTTAACTTGACTGTGTATATACACACACATACATGTAAAACCTGTGAAGTAATTGAGAAATATACAACATTTTCAGTTACAATAGGAGGAACCTGTGGTGACCGATTTAAGCCTTAGAGGCCATAAATACTAACTGACACATCATTCATTCATTTATACATACATATATATATATATATATATATATATATATATATATATATATATATATATATATATATATATGAAACGTGTGTATGTATATATAAAAATAAATATATGTTTATGTATATATAAAGTGTGTGTATATATGTATATATAAATAAATGTTTGTATATATATATGTTTGTGTATATATATAGTGTGTATGTGTAATATATATATATATATATATATGTTTGTGTATATATATAGTGTGTATGTGTAATATATATATATATATACACACACATACACACGTTTGTATATGTACATATAAAAATAAATATGTTTGTGTATATATATAGTGTGTATGTGTTTTTGTGTGTGTATATATATATATATATATATATATATATATATATATATATATATATATATATATATATATATATATACACACACATACATACATACATACACACACACACACACATATACATACATATACTTTATGGGGACACAACCCACAGAGAGTAAAGATCCAGGGGTTTCTAGAACCTTCCCCAACATTAACATATTTTTGTTAGTTTGCCGTCAGGAAGTAAATTCTCGAAACAGAAACATCGATTACTAATAAACAAGTCAATACGGTGAGCTCAGCCCGTGTTCCTCCTTTACTAACTGAACTGCTGCTTTAGTAAGATACTAAAAACCCGCTGAAATGTCGGGGATCATCACCGCGGGTCTCTGGACATCCTTCCCACGGGGTTTACTGCGGGTTCAAGGTCTCCGAGACTCCGCGATATGAACGCGACCGGAGCGGTGCAGTGTTTACGCAGTTAGCCAGCTAGCTAGCTTCATCCGCGGTAGGCGAAATAAACAAACAAATCAACAAACAAACAAACACTGACCGCACAGTTAGTTTTTCACAACCTCACCCACACCTTCATTTCTACTCAAAGCGGCTACGAACACATTTATGCCGCTAATAAGCCCGCTGTCTAGCGTACAGCACCAGGACTAAGGCCTAAGCCTGTAGCCAGCCTGCTAGCGCCGTGTGTGCCGCGGACGCAGTGACAGCAGCTAACCGCGATTACGCAAGCGATGGGCGAACGGTTCTATCACGCTAGCTGGGCACGTTATTCCGAACGAACCCGTGTCCTTACCCTGCATGCTGCTCATGGAGGACAGGTGCTGAGTCTGCATTTGGTGATGCTGCAGCGGGGATCCTGCCGCGCTCATGCTGTTGCATGAAGTTGGGGAGTTCGTGCTAGGACTGGGAGTCGCCATTGCTCACAGATTGAGTGTGTGTGTGTGTGTGTGTGTGTGTGTGAGAGAGAGAGAGAGAGAGAGTAGAGTGAACGGCTGCGATATTCCAAACAGGTGTAGTGGGAGAGATCCTGCATAAATCAACACATCGTTCACGTAAGGAAAGAGGACAGAAGGTTAAAGCAGCTCCATATGAGCTGATCGGTGTTGGTAATGATCAGATGAGATGAGTGGGCAGAGACACACACATACACAGGACGACATTTCCGAGACAGAGTAATGTCACTTCAAAATAAAGGTCTGAACTGCCCTGGTGTTTGCACCAGTATGTGTGTCGAGGCCTGAAGAAACCCTTCACATATAGTCGAATGGGGACATTTTCTCACTCACGTATTTTCACAAAGCGCTTTATCCGGGTCGGTAAACAAACACTGGCCGTGGGGCGGGAATGAATTTACACTATGTGGGGTATGTCTGTGGACACCCGAACATTTTCTAGAGCGCTTATCGTACAGGGTCGCGGGGAACACGCAGCCTATCCCAGGGAGCATCGGGTGGGTACAAGGCGGGGTACACCCTGGATGCGGTGCCTATCCATGGCAGGGCACACTCACATTCACATAACATTTACACACTCATTCGTACAATACAGACACTTTGGGCGTACTAATCAGCCTACCGTGCATGTCTTTGGCCTGGGGGAGGAAACCAGAGTACCCGGAGGAAAACCCAGCAGTACGGGGAGAAAATGCAGACACCTGACCATCACTCCCATATGTGCTTTTTTTGAACATCACTTTTCCCCTGTGCTGTTATAATGAACTCCACTCTTCTAGGAAGGCTTTCCACTAGATTTTGGAGTGTGGCTGTGGGGATTTGTGTTCATTCAGCCACAAGGAAATGATGTTGGTTGAGGAGACCTGGTGAGAATTCGGGATTCCCAAGTGTATCCGCCTGCGTCCTGCAGGAATACAAACCAGTCCATACACGATTTCGCAGAGTTTTTTTTAAATTATTGTTGCTGCCAAAAATGCTTGGTTTGGCTGCGTTTTTTTTTCTTTTCAAAATTTGCGATGTAAAGTTTTTTGTGCTTTTTTTTTAGGAAAACTACTTGAATTGGCAAAATTGCAGCACTTGTCTTTCGAGGTGGTGTTTGTTGGTAAATGAGACGTTTTACGTGTACTCATGTTTGGCGAACATGAATCAAAGAGGGCTTCGGCTGAATGAACGTTGTGATGATGTCACATGACACGTCTTGGCCCAAATCTCTGGAAAATCTGTGGTAATTCTGAAAAGTTGCGAGCTCCCTCGAATTTTGCGTGATTTTGTCTTACTTTCTGCGATGGCATTGACAGACCACAACCGATGCAGCCAACAAATTACAAAGTTCGTCATGTTTACAATGATACACTTCTCTCTTATTCCAGTTCATCCCAAAGGGCGGGGGGGGGGGGGGGGGGGGGCCCGCCCCCCTTTTTTCCCCCGGGGCCCCCTTTTGGTTTTTGTGCACAGGAGCATTGCCATACTGGGTCTCTTAGTTCCAATGAAGGGAGATTGTAACGCTACGTCCTGTACATTTGTCTGCTTCCAATTTTGTCGCAACAGTTTGGCGAAGGCCCACATATGGTCAGGTATCTACAAACTTTTGGCCATATCTTAGTCAATTCACTTACTGGCACGTTTTTGGGAGGTGGAGGGAAACTGGAGACCGGAGGAAACCCACACAGACACGGGGAAAACATGCACAGAAACTCCACATAGATAAAAACCTGGGCTCAGGATCAAACCAAGGATCCAGGAGCTGTGAGGTGGTGAAGCTACTGGCCACTTGACATTTTATACTATTTACACTTCAGGAAAACAGACAGGCTTTCCTGAACCCAAACATGTTTCTCTTTTGTATGCATCTCAACCACAAGTAAAATGATTGCATTTTATAAAGATGATCAGAATAATAAGACCTAACTTCTCTCACAGCAATTTGATGAGCTATAGGAAGAATAAAACATTGGCACACGCTGTTATAGGAAGACGATCCACTTTGCCTGGCTTTCCATTGAGCCACTTTATCGTTTTCCTATAACATTACAATCTGATACGTTTTATTTCATATGAAAAGTCTGGTTACCTCCAAAAGTATAAAGGGAGAAAATTGCATTTAAAAATTCCATTGCACTGCCTACCTTCATCTATATTTAGAACCCAATCTACTCATGGAAAGCCATTACTGTCAAAAAAATATATATATTTTAGAATGGGAAATGAGTCAAATCGCTTTGATATATCGCTTTGCTTATTTGTAAGTCGCTTTGGATAAAAGCGTCTGCTAAGTGAATAAATGTAAATGTAATGTAATGTCAGCATCATCCACATCACCTACACCCCCTGTCTCATCACCTGAGGTAAAATTCACTTGTGGCGTTTAAACACAAGCATTATCGTCATCTCTTCGCCCAACTGATTACTGTCTGGTACATCGGTGGGGGAAACAAATTAATTTGTATTAATGCATTTTTACTATGCCATTTAAACCTTTTAAAATATCCACTGTCAGCTATTTGTTAAACAGACCCCTTGCCTGATGTGATCATTGCAGGAAGTAGTAGTATGCAAGAACTATTATTTGGTCTATTACAGTGTCATATGACTTCTTGTCAGTCACTTTCAGTTCTGCACACAATTCCCTGACAACGGTTTCATTTTTACACGTTTTCACAATTCTTCCGACTCATACTATTCCGACGTTAAAACCCAAAAGTGATGCAGTAATTTACTTAGGTGGGTTTGTGTTAAACGTACAGGAATAGAGCAACAGAAAAGTGTATCATGGAAACATATACACCATGTTTTTAGTGGAACGTTGGGGCATAGGGACAGCTTATTCACAAGTATCTTTTCTTTAAAAACACTTGGCATACAAAGACGTGGGAGTGTGTAATGTTAATTCATTTGAGTGAGTCTGTCTTCAATTAAGCACACAATAAAAATGAGTATAAAAAGGCAACAGGGTGGCATTTTGACAGAAACAAATATCTCATGTATGTGTACAAATGTGCAAAAAAACAAAAAAACAACCCCAAATGCTTCTACAACCTTATAGATATGAGCAGGCCTTATTAGGATGGCAAACAATTCCTTGGTTATCTGTATAAGCTATATTAAGTCAAATGGGGTTTATTTTAAATATTGCATACCCATTATTGTGAATGTTTTCTGTTTCGAAAGGGGAATTACAACACGTTGCAATGCTTTCTGGGCAAGTTTTCCCCCGGATATCTACGTACAGTTATGGTTTCCCAGTACCAGCATCATTTAATTAAAAAAATAAATAAATAATAAAATCGCTTGGAATGATGAAGTATTGGACCAGCAATGATGATGCAATGATAACAACTTTGCAAGGTAAATGATGGTGCAATTGATGAGGGAAATGTTAATACAGTAATGGAACTAAGGCTGGCTACAACCAGCTTAGTTGCAAGTGATTAGCAGAGATTAGCAGAAAACCTGCATCAGCTGATGAAAGAGGTTGTAATTGGGCTGTAATATTTCTAAGCGATCAGCATGATATTTTGGAGCTGGGGCTTTGGCAAAGGATACATTTTATACCCAATAACAGGAAGCCAGTGTAAAAAAAATAACAGGCCTGTACTGTACACAACATAACGATGTCAGTGTATACAAAATGATACTAGAGTACAGTAAATTGATATGATGCTAGGAAGAACTCTTGACTGCAACATTCTGAATGATCTATAGCTTCCTCACCACAAAACATTACATCTTAGCAAGTGGAAATACCTGAAATATAATCACATTTCTCTAGTATTTCCTATTGTAAGTTTATAATAAACCAAATATAAGATTATTAAACCCATTTCAAGCCATTTGTGCTTATTGCAAGCTTGGAATTGTCTTGTTCTATTGGCAGGTAATTTTGCTCATTTTAAGCATTTATTTCTAGAAAGAAGCGAAAATAAGAAAACGACAAAACATTGAAATGAGTAATAATGTCTAGAAATATGTTTAATGGTCTTATGTTGGGTCTATTGCAATCGTATAATAAGAAATAGATCAATTGGACTATATTCAAGATATTTTCACAATTTTTTGCAGTGCTTAAAAACAGACATTGCCCTAGTCCAGCTAGAAGTTATGAATGCATACACTGCACCTTCTATAGTAACAGCTCATTCACATGGACTTGCCATGCTCCACATAATCGAAGCCTAATGGTGTAGCGTTCTGTAAGGGGACGTTTATGGAAAGAGTCTCGGGTGTCAGTATTTTGTAAAAATCAGTACGAGTAAGTTAGGAAGTTTTTCCTCTCAGGAAGAGAAAGATAATAAAGAGGCTGGTGAGGAAACGACTGCTTAAAGATATTATAACGTAAAGTTATACTAGGAACTCATTTTATGGAGGTTCCACAGTATTAAATATAATTTATAAACTGAGAAACAGTATGATGTGCCATTCTTTAATTAGTGCAAAAATGAATAGAGCGCACATTGCTGTGGTATATAAGGAATAAATACTTTGGGACAATGTTGGCTTAGGAAAATAAAGCTTTGCATTGGACCACATCATATCATCCCATCATTGATTGTTTCCCTAGAATAGCACACCCAAACTTTATTTTTTAAGTAAAGAAAAGCTGCTTGAGCAAGATGTGAACTGGTGATTTAAAGTAATGAAGTAAAGTTTTACTTAATTATACCATTTAATTCCAAAGAAAATATACATAAACGACAACTCAGACATTTGTTTATTTTATTAAAAGATCTTTTTTTTTGATCATTCAATATTCACACACAAAAATATAAGTTAGTAAAGTGTTTGTTTTTCCTGCACATTAAATACTTTACAAATTGCTTTCAAAGATGATTCGATGTCAATCAAATAAGTATCGTATACAGATATATGTATACGATACTTATTTAATTGACATATACACACACACACACACACACACAACATATCTCTATCCCCTACCTCATCGATACATAAGCACTCTGTTCTTTATCCTCCCGTTACCTCTGAGGATCATCTTGTCCTCATATACATACACAGTGCCGAAAGCATCGGAGTCTGGAGGCGTCTCAATAACCCCCTCCACTGTGAGGTGATGAATACCGGTTGAATCTACACAATACCCTCCATCATGGTCGTGTCCAGCGAGGAAACACACCACGCTCTTGTGAGAGCACAGTAGAGGAAGGATCTCATCATAGTTCCATGCGAGACATGTGGAGCTAGTGGAGTAGGGATGAACAGGAATGTGACCTGCAAGAAGAAAGTAGAAAATAACGTTCGTTGTACAAGATTTTTGTTTGCAGAGTTTTGTTTAGTTAAATAAACTAAATGTGTACTTGTGTGTGTGTTCTTCCTTTTGTCATCATCAACCTTTTATGAACAGCACAAAACATGTTATTTCTATAAGGCTACATGCTCATACGGTTATAGTCCTACATTTATAGTATGCGAGTGCTAGTCTAAAGCCGCCAGTTGACCTGCGTGCTGGTTTAACATGTACAGTATGTGTAGAATATAAGATTTCAAATATCTGTCACATCACCAGAAAATGTACAGAGCAACACTACTCAGCTTAGCTTCAGTTACATGTGGCAAGGTGTCTAGCTATTAATAGAGCCTAGTACTTTAACAGCAAAGGGCCATTTGACTGACACTGAAATCAACCAATCACATGCCTTTTCCATAGCTAGTCAGCAAATACATGAGGGTATGTCGGTTACTTACTCTCTTGTTGCAAACATAACTCGATCATTTTGAGATGTCATGACCTTCCAGTGACTATCTTTCTTCAAAAAAAACCCATAGTGTGACAATGTTCAGAAGCAGTGTGAATCAGAGTGCAGCCTTGATCATTCTGAAGCTTGTGGCCAGTTAAGTGTACAATAACTAAATATCACCAGCTCCGATGGGTCTTGGGTGGAACATCTAAAGCCCGTGTGCACAAATACAGTGTTTAGAGTGACTGAAATCGAACCTTGTCGAAACCTCCCTCCAAGGTGATGACATTTTTTTATTCTATTTTCATTGTTTTTTTCCATGTGGCCAGGAAGAAGGCATGTTTTTGAGAACACTGATGCCATAGCACCAACCTGTGCATGCCCACCGTGGTTTTTTGCATGCGTTATCGATTTTTGATAGGACTCTGTAAATCATAGGTCATTATTTTGGGTCTGTAATTTGTTCTTTAACTTAAATTCACTTTTTAATGTTTTAAGATTAAACACTTAAGTGCGCAAGTGTCGGAACGTGATACACACAGTACTGCTCCTGAATCCACCGCTCCAGTGCTACAACTAATACTGCGAACAGAGATTTTGGATAAGACCAAAGTGTAACATTAAAAAAAAAAAAGTTGTTACACATCATTGTCAGTCCACACATATGAATCACTACGTTATGAATTATTTTTCATTTTTGAAGAGCTTTTGGCTAAGTGCAAACCTGACCAGGATAAAAAAAAAAAAAGATTACTGAGGTATAATGAATGAATTAATGAGCTTTCAACGTTGTTAGTATTTGTTCCACATTTTCAAAATGATCTGTACGTGTGTGGATGGAGCCTAAGACTGAGACAACCAATAACTCGAAGGACTACAAAAATAAAATTGTTCCACATATAAAAATGAACTCGGTGTATGTAGCGTCAGAAATCAGATGATAAACATGCAGATAGATGGATATAAACTAAACTACTGCCTCTGGTGAACACTCTAGCACCACTGTGAAAACTAATCCTTCTGATATCAATCATTTAAAAGCATTTGGGGTGTTTCCTGAAAATTTAGTAGAACTTGGAAGGCTATACTTACTCACAACCGTGACCTTTTCTCCTTTCTCGTCAGCACTGGTCAACAGTCTATCCAGCCAATCGAGCTGATCTTGGCTGAGTCCTCCGTTGAACTTCACAAACCTTCCGTCCATCGGAATTAAGCCTGCAAAAAATCTCCACGTTACGTCACAAAGCTTTTACAGACTCCATCAGAAACCAAGTGTAGCTCAAGTACATAAACCACATTGATAGTGGAAGAGACACCACCACAAAAAATAGAACTGGTTCACACCTTATAATACTTGAAATATGTGCTTTGTAATTTTTTTTGGACTTTCAGTGCTGGAGTTAATGATCAAATAACTTGTAAAGTAAGCAGACGATTGTGCTTAGAACCTGCTGGATCACATTTCAGCTCATTCAAAATCTCCACCGCCATCATCTTTTAATAAATGGTTGGTTTCAACTGCTGCCAGTGTCTTTGCTTCCTCTTCTGGGGGTCTGTTAAATTTACATTACATTTAACAGTTGAATTTTGTACTCCTATAATAGCATCCATTTTCCGTACGGCTTATCCTATACAGGGTGGCAGGGAAGCCTGGAAGCTATCCCAGAGACCTCGGTGTGGACACGGACAGGCATCCCTGGACAGGGTGCTGACCCATCGCAGGGCACAATCACACACACATTCCCACACCGCGGACAATCTGGAATTGCCAACCAGCCTACAATGTACGTCTTTGGACTAATGGAGGAAACCGGGGTATCCATAGGAGGCCCCAAGGAACGGGAGGAACATGTATGCACCGTGTATATAGGGCGGAGGTGGGATTTGTGCCCCCAAACCTGGAGATGTGGGGTAAGTGTACTAACCACTGAGCTCAGAACTATCGGTTATTGTAAAAAATCCACACTGATAAATTTTCCCTGCTGAGAAGGGTCCACTGTCCTTATACAGTACAAGAGCGGCCTCTAGAGGTGAAATAAAAACTATCACTGACCAATTTTGTTGTTATTTGAAGTGTTTTTAATATTCATTTTGGATGTCTCTATTTTTATTGGTTATTTGGAGTGATCATTTTTGGTTCCGTTTGGATTTATCTCGCTTATTTATTTTTATATTTATTAACAGTTCATCTATATGAATATTTATTTCATTTTTAAAAAGTACGGTACATTTCCATGGTACATTCACTACTGTTTATTTTTGTAACAAAGTTCAGCAATATTTTGCTTCGTGTGCGGTGTTTTCATTCAGTATCAATTCTGATTACTCAGTTATCGGCAGGTACCACCCAACTTAGCTATCGATATCTGTAAAATCCACCAACAGTCGACTGGTGGGAGGAATGACATTACTGCATTACTCTCTCCCCTGGCAACATTAGCCAGTTGTGAGATTCTGGGAGCACGTGTATGAGGAAGATGGCAGACAGCACTTTCCTCGGGGGTTATGTAGCACAAACAGCATTCAAACAGATGTGCTAGATGGCTTCATGCATCTTGGAGGAAGCATGTGCTAGCCTTCATCCTCTCCTGTCCGTAACCATCGTATCGTCGGATAGGACTATTTAGCGGATAGGAATGGGCAAATGATCCAACTCGGGATATTAAAAAACCCGGGATTGCTGGAGCAGTGTAAGTTTTTCCTTCACAAGACTTCTAGCATTAAATTGTCCATAGTGTATGAATGTGTGAGTGTGTTTGTGATTGTGCCCTGCGATGGACTGGCACCCTGTCCAGGGTGTACCCCGCCTTGTGCCCGATGCTTCCTGGGATAGACTCCAGGTTCCCCGTGACCCTGAAGCAGGAATAAGCGGTTGAAGATGGATGGATGGGTGGACTTCTAGCGTTAGAGCAGATTCATTTACCTGCAGGCTGATTAAGTTCCTCATTAGGATTGTGCTCCTTGATGATCTCGAACGACTGACTGTACTTCTCGCACGATTCCTCCCGGCCGATGAGACTCAGATCATAAGCGTCCAGGACCACAAATCTGAATTTAGGAGCAGGGCTGAAATGGTACGCGTAGACCTCGTCCATCCGGTCATCTCTCTCGTCTTGTCCTTTGACCTCACTGTTGAGCTCAGAGGAGAACAGGGCACTCCTGGTGAAGTTGTAGAACTCGTGGTTGCCCCACACATGATGAACCTGGACCGAGCAGCTCCTGAATTCATCAAGCACCTTTTCCAGAGCTTTACCTGATGTGCCGTGCTTCCTGTTGAAGCCGTCAATGATGTCTCCGAGCTGCAGGATGAAGCCGGGCTTCACCTTCTCCTCATTCCAGTGCCTGATGGCGTTTCTCAGCAGGTGCAGGCTGTTCCTGTAGTAACGCTTCCGGGTCCCATGGAAATTATAACCGTCCTTTAAATCGGCGTACTGAATGTCAGCGATCAAGCCGAACGTGAAGGCGGGAGCCGCGTTGTCCTCCATCTGAGCTCTTCTCTGAGGTTTTGCCTTTAGATCACGGCAGAAACGTTTTAAAAAAAGGGGTGGGGGGTGAAATAATGTGGAAATTACTGCCTACATGTGGGAAAAAAAAACTTCCCCTTCCCGGTGTTCCGGACAGTTCGGTTTGCCTAGTTCTCCTTTAGTGCGCATGCGCGAAATCATGACGTTGCCGCGTTGACCGGTGGGCGGAGCTTGTGGTAATCTAGCTCGGTTTATAAAGAAGAAACGCCGGAACGTGACGTTTATCACATGCTGATGGAAAGTAGGCAACAACGCGAATCAATGATCGCGCGCGACCATAAAGCACACACTACAACGCAGTCGCCTGGAGAAAACGTCGTGATCTCGCGCATGCGCGCTGAAGGAGAACCCGGCGAACTGAACTTTCCGGAACACCTGCTGTAAAGCTGAATCATAAACAAACCATATCTATATGTACACTGTTACTATAGTATAGCACTAATAATAATTCATGTTAGACAACCTTAATTCAGAACTAGTTTCTACTTAGAACTGAAATAAAGTTGACTTGATGTTGGAGGTTCGATGTTCGCGGAGAATTAAGGGACCGTCTCTAAAGTTACATACGACATTGTTATGCACGTGTCTAACTTCAATAGCGTTTGAAGGGAATGATGTACACTCATATGACCAACTGTAAAGTGTTCATGTAGGTGTCAGGTATGAGGCACACCTTTTATATTTTTGATATTTATTAAAATATGCTATTAAATCATGTAAATATTGTCATGTATTTTATTACTGCATGGGCTCATACACAAAATATACAATTTAAAGCTCCATAGCATTTGAAGGTGTACAGTCACACAACCAACTGTAATCCATTCATTCATTAGTCCATCCATCCATCCAATTTTATCTTTCAGTTTTTTTTACAAAACCTTGCTTTGTAGTTTAATTCATTCATTCATTCATTCATTCACTTATTTCTCTCTCTCTCTCTCTCTCTCTCTCTCTCTCTCTCTCTCTCTTGCACAGTATTTCCATGCAGTATCCAGCCAGGTGTTTGTGGTAGACCCAGCAGGACACGAGGAAAAAGCTAAATCCATGCATGCAGCCACTAGATAACAAAGTGGGTCTCTTAAATAAAAAAAAAGATTCACAACAACATTTATTGTTTGGCTTTTGTACTAACATTTGGTAAACATATAATCCAGGGTCCGGGGTTCGAGTCCCGTCGGGGCCGTGTGTGTATGGAGTTTGCATGTTCTCCCCGTGCTGTGGGGGTTTCCTCCGGGTACTCCGGTTTCCTCCCCCAGTCCAAAGACATGCATGGTAGGCTGATTGGCATGTCTGAAGTGTCCGTAGTGTATGAATGGGTGTATGTGATTGTGCCCTGCAATGGACTGGCACCCTGTCCATGGTGTACCCCGCTTTGGGCCCAATGCTCCCTTGGATTGGTTCTAGGTTCCCCCGCGGCCCTAAAAAGGAGTAAGCGGTTGAAGATGGATGGGTGGATGGATGGTTAAAAAGATGAACCTTAAAGTAGTTTAAATCACAAGAATGTGTTTTTATTGGCTTGGAGGTCTTTTTTGCTTTATTGAGTTAGGGATCGTCGAGAATTGACAAGGCAATATAGGATAGAAGAGTGGGGGTGTGATCTGGAAAATACCCTATGAGCTGGGAAACAAACCCTTCACTGTAGGAGAGAAGCAATTGATTTGTCACCTTTCTCTACATATAGACTCAACAAAGATTTAACGAATAGGTTGTTTACATGAAGAATGTTCATCCATCCATCCATCCATCCATCTTCTACCGCTTACGCCTCCTTCAGGGTCACAGGGAAACCTGGAGCATATCCCAGGGAGCATCGGGCACGAGGCGGGGTACACCCTGGACAGGGTGCCAGTCCATCGCAGTGAAGAGTGTTCATGATTTTCTTTATTTACACTGCCTAGAAAGTACTTCAAGATGAGAAGATACTGTCTCATTAAATGTGACTGAGTGGACATTAAATGGAATGGAGGACAAATGAACCATTCCACACAATAGCAGTGGTACAGCTGTGGAGTTTTTGTCATGCAGGTTGGATTTCCTCATTAAATTGTAGGGCATATAAACTCTGACACAGTTCTTATACATTTCTGGAGCAGAATGTTGATTTACTTCAGTCTTATAAGAACACTGGAGTGTACCTAGACAACAAACCAGAACGGAGCGGGTAAATTGAGGCTACACAGAGGAAGGGTCAGATCGAACCCTTCTTTGTGTGGAGGCTCAGGCTCTTCAATGTTTGTTCAATTATGCAAATAGTGCATTGAATGTGATTCATGGATTTAGATGTATGTGTTTTGTTTGTTTGTATGTATGGCTGCTGTGGTGAAACAATCTCCCACGGACAATAAAAAAAAATAACTTCTCTTGTCTTATGTAGATGGAAAAAGAAGTTGGTGCATTTGACTATAAACTCATCCAAGGAGCACATGGAACATCTGCGACTGACAACAACAGAGGAATTTATTAAAGCCTCAGGTAATTTGTAAATGTAAATGTGCACTTATATAGCGCTTTTATCCAAAGCGCTTTACACTGTGTCTCATTCACACACTCACACACCAATGGTAGCAGAGCTGCCATGCAAGGTGCTAGCTTGCCATCGGGAGCAACTTGGGGTTCAGTGTCTTGCCCAAGGACACTTCGGCATGTGGAGTCACCCGGGCCGGGAATCGAACCGCCAACCCTACGATTAGTGGACAACACACTTTACCAACTGCGCCACATCCGCCCCCTTTACATGCAATTTATTACATGTAAAAAAAAAATGTCATTTAGACTATGCTATAAAGTATAGATTTTTATCACAGAAAAACCACACATTTTGTAACATCATACTAAGTAGTAGTATTAAGTAGTAAACATATGGTAATGCTATTTACAGAGTGTACCATTTGCCAACAGAGCTAACATATAACTGCATGTTTTCAGTATTCAAGAGGGGACATTACTGCTCATTATGTGCTGCCTCTAAACCCCCAGGTGGTGGTGCAAAAACATTTTGGGTGGGTAATGTTGCAGTGGTTATAACATTTGAGTGAGTGAATGAAAGAGAGAGACTGAGAGGGAGAGAGAAACTAATTGATTACTGAGCAATTTGATAAGATTACTATGATCATTTTTCAGATTGAATGTCACTGCTGCAAGACCGGGTTTCATGTGGCATGCCTTTCTATGTCAGAGAAGCAGTTTCAAAGGGCTTAAAAGGTTGACTGGTAGTGCTGCCTATGGAAATCATTTTGAATTCCTTTGGCTCCCATCCACAATCTAAACGTGTACATAACAGATTAAAAGAAAACAAATACAAATATTTGAAATATTAAAACATCCGTGTACCAGAAGTTCTTTTAATTATTGCATTAATAGGACATCTATTTTTTGAAGAAAACCATTCAATCCAGTACGGGTTATTTTGACCCCCTTTATGCATTCGTGAAGGTTTATTTTTTTGCATGCATTGTAGGGTTAAATATCAAACATCTAAAAGGTGTCCATCGTACCTGACACCTAGTCGAACACTTTACAGTTGGTTGTGTGACTGTACATCATTCCCTTCAAATGCTGTTGAGCTTTAAATGATCGTATGCTTTGTGTATGGGCCCATTCAGTAGTGAAATTCATTTCTAATTTACATATGATTTAATAGCTTATTTTAATAAATATTAAAAATATAAAAGGTGTGCCTCATACCTGACACCTAGATGAACACTAGATGAACACTTTACAGTTGGTTACAGGACTGTACATCATTCTCTTCAAATGCTATTGAAGTTAGAAACGTGTATAACAATGTCGTATGTAACTTTAGAGACGCTCCCTTAATTTCCGCACATCTGCGAATATTGAACGTCAACGTCACACCGACTTTATACATACTTGTAAAGACGGCTTCAGTTTCTTCTTCTTGGAGTTACCTGCATCTCGCAATCAGCTCAACACTGTCCCCTGCTGGAACTGGCGGCCGTATTACATGCCATAACTCGAGCCGACTCGAACAAAACTGGTGCTAGTTTTTCGACTCTAGTTTTCTGAAAATGAACCATCCTTAATGGTATCCACTAGACATAACACGTCTAGACCAACAGAAGGCAACAAATCAATGTAGAGACCCGCATGGACAATTACAGTTTCCATTGAAAATTCCAATTATAACCATTAAAACCATTACAAATTCTACGAGGGTTTCTATTGTTGTTTTTTTTTCAGCAGGGCACGCTTGAAATAGTTAAACCTGGGTGATTCTAATCCCCGGGTAAACGAAATCCTGGGTTGTTTCTCGTTTCACACTGCTCATACTTTACCCGGGGTTAAAAATTAATCCTAGGTATTCATAATTTGATGTTTCACACTGTACTGTCCCTGGGTTAACATTCTTATTTGTATATTTGTGGTGTCAACTACCACGATTGGATAAATACAGCAAGGCCTGAGATGCACAAAGGCAAGAAAACTAAGACATAAACGACAAAAGAAAGAAAACACAGATGAGCAATTGATATGAATATAAAATTCCTTTTAAGCATGGAGAGACTTGTGTTTACTTGTTCAAGTAGTGATTGGGTGTCTGTTGCTAAGCATCTAGTTGTGCCATTCTAACACCTCATCCTTTCTCACTCTCCATGTCTGGGTAAAACGCGGTGCTAACCCCGCTTCTAAATTACAAGTGTGAAATGTTCTTCTACCAAGGGTTAAAAGCAGAGTTTAGAACGACAATAACCCAGAGTTAAGCATAGTGTGCATAGCCCTAGAATGTTTAAAGACACATGGATAAGGAAGTATGTGTTTATTCTCGTGCGTTAAGTTCAAACCAGATGTCCTCGGTGCCAATCTAAAGTACTACTATGAAACAAAATGTAGCTGTAAACTAATCCTTAATGCTCAAGCATTAAAAAGTAACTGTTGTTGCCATTCAATCATGTTACTCTCTTATCTGGACATTTCCAAACGAGGAATTTTATATAACGTCACCACTGCAAATTTTAGTTGAATTCCCTTGGTTTAAATGATTCTGTAAAAGACAGTGGCCCGTCGAAAATGCCTTGTGACCCAAATGGGTTTGTGATGTCCCGAGGATATGAAAAATGGATGGAGACATGTGGAGTTGAAATGTACCTTGAGCGATGTAAGGAAAACTGAGACTTAGATGAATCACACAGACTGACTGAATGATAAAACTAGATTTTTAAAAAATGGCTCTTGAAACCAAGACTTAATACACAGTAGCTGGTCAGAGTCACAGTGGATCCAGGGACACCTTTGGTGGGAACCATACACATACACACACATTCACACAAAGTAGTGAGTTCAGGATCAAACTAGGGACCCTGGAGCTGTGACGCATCAGGGCTACGCACTGTGCCAACTTACTACACAGTTATTCATCTAGTTATTATTAAATAACTACTATGCATTCTTTACTAGATTTATTTAACATTGCTTCATTCGAAGTGATTTACAGTTAAGTATAAGTGGTTTGGGGGGCTTGTTCAAGGGTCCAACAGTGGCAGCTTGAGCAGGATTCAAACCAGTCCCTCCAGGATTTTGCGGCCACAGAAATTAACGCAAAATCAAGCAAACAATATTCTGCAGTATTTAAAGGAGCTTGCAATTTTTCCAAATTACCGCCAATTTTCCACAGATTTGGGCCGAGAAGTCAGGCCTGCGGTGTGAGGATTAACTCACAACCTTCTGCTCACTAAATTTGAACCTTTAAGCTACAACCAGAGAGATCAGTGTCATTTAGTTAAATGCATGACAT
Organism: Ameiurus melas; assembly: GCA_012411365.1. NCBI lineage: Eukaryota > Metazoa > Chordata > Actinopteri > Siluriformes > Ictaluridae > Ameiurus > Ameiurus melas. The sequence goes on from CM022760.1 coordinate 23,502,283, forward strand.
CATCACAACACACGTTCAGCCAAAGCCTTCTTCGATCCATGTGCGTCGAACAAGTAGTTTTCCACAAAAAAGCACAAAAACCTTTGCAAGTTGCATCGTAAATTTAGAAAAAAAGCCGCAACAATCACAAAAAAAAAACAAAAACAAACCCTCCTGTATGGACTGCTTCAAACTACGATAAATACAATTCATTGGAAAGATGTTAGAGTAGAGAGAACTTATAAAATGTCTAAGCAGGAACTGAATGCTGCTGCTGAGCATTTGAATCTCCTGCACTTCCACTTGGACGACGTTTTCTTTTCCTTTTCACTATGCACTTTTCATTTGCATGTGTCTTTATTGATCATTGCAGTTCATTTCAGAATGCTAAGATTGTTTAATAAAAAAAGAATGTTCACAACCAGGCCATAAAAGAAGAATTTCTATAGGAATTTCCCAGAAAAAGCCAACGTCTGACGTAAGTTAATGTTATTTTTAACCTAACCAATTTTCCCAAATTACTCAACCACAAGTGTGCTGTTAGATTTGCTGTTAGTGTGCTTGTCTCTTATGACTTTGTATGCAGCTTTACCACAAAGCCAATTTTCACATTGTTCAACCTTTGTTTTCTTCCCACACAGTTTTTTTTTTCATCCTGAACTCCTTTTGAAACAAATGACTTATTTCTTTAAAGAGTATAGCTTCTATGAAGGTCATAGTGTTGCATATGTTTACATTTATTCTTATGGTTTGCTCTTTAGTTCAACATAATTGGCGAGTGAGACAAAGACTTTGGGTAATTTAGAAGTCGATCATTTAGCGGTGCTGTGCGAGGATTACAACTCACAACCTTCTGCTCACTAAATTTGAACCTTTAAGCTACAACCAGACAGATCAGTGTCATTTAGTTAAACTATGGGTTCACAACCCAAGTCCTGATGTATCCCCTGTTCTGCACATTTCAGCATTTTCCCTGCTCTAACACACTCACTTTAACTCAGGAATGGCTGCTAATTATCTGAGATGCCCGAGTATGCCCTGGTGCCATTGCATAGTTAATTTGCCCTACTTTATGTCACAAAAGAAATTCAACAATAATAATAATGATTATTGATGTTATTATGACGTTTATCATTATTATTGGGAGGCATGGTGGCTTAGTGGTTAGCACACATGTCTCGCACCTCTGGAGTTGGGAGTTTGATTCTCGCCTCCGCGCTGTGTGCACAAAGCTTGCATGTTCCCTCTGTGCTTCAAGGTTTTCTCCAGGTACTCCGCCTTCCTTCTCCATTCCAAACGCATGCATTGTAGGCTGATTACATCGCTAAATTGTCCATAGTGTATGTGTGTGTGATTGTGCCCTTTGATGGGTTTGCACTCCATCCAGGGTGTCCCATGCTCTGTGCCCAGTCTCCCCTGAATTTAAAGCTCAACAGCATTTGAAGGGAATGATGTACAGTAACACAACCAACTGTAAAGTGTTCGACTAGGTGTCAGGTATGATGGAAACCTTTTAGATGTTTGATATTTAACCCTACAATGCATGAACCAAAAAAAAAAAACCTTCACGAATGCATAAAGGGGGTCAAAATGACCCGTACTGGATTGAATGGTTTTCTTCAAAAAATAGATGTCCTATTAAGGAAATAATATATATATACAGTATCTCACAAAAGTGAGTACACCCCTGACATTTTTGTAAATATTTGATTATAACTTTTCATGTGAGAACTCTGAAGAAAGGACACTTTGTACAATGTAAAGTAGTGAGTGTACAGTTTGTGTAACAGTGTAAATTTGCTGTTCCCTCAAAATAACTCAACACACAGACATTAATATCTAAACCACTGGCAACAAAAGTGAGTACACCCCTAAGTGAAAATCTCCAAATTGGGCCAAATTAGCCATTTTTACTCTCCGGTGTCATGTGACTTGTTAGTGTTACAAGGTCTCAGGTGTGAATGGGGAGCAGGTGTGTTAAATTTGGTGTCATCGCTCTCACACGCCCTCATACTGGTCACTGGAAGTTCAATATGGCACCTCATGGCAAAGAACTCTCTGAGGATCTGAAAAAAAGAATTGTTGCTCTATATAAAGATGGCCTAGGCCAGCGGTCCCCAACCCCCGGTCCGCGGACCGGTACCGGTACGTGGGTCATTTGGTACCGTTCCGCACAAAAAGAATAAATAACTTACATTATTTCCGTTTTATTTATTATTTGGATCTGAAAAATGACCGGATTCTCTCCGTTACATCCTTCTACGACTCACTCTTGACGCATGTCAAGACGCTTGTCTCGGTCACGTGATACGTTGAAACCTTACCATAGAGACCAGAGAGCGTTAGGGGGGGAGAGAGGATGTTATCAGGACGCTGCTAATAAAGTTGCGATTTCACATTGGATTCACGTTTATTATTATATTTTAAAAATACCCCAGTTTTTATGCCGGTCCTATCATTTTATTTTGTTGTATTTATCCGCCACACCTTAAAGGCCGGTCCGTGAAAAATATTGTCTGATATTAGACCGGTCCTTGGGGCAAAAAAAGGTTGGGCACCGCTGGCCTAGGCTATAAGAATATTGCCAAGACCATACAGTGGTTAAAATCAAAAAGGTGTGCCTCATACCTGACACCCAGATGAACACTTTCCAGTTGGTTGTGTGACTGTACATCATTCCCTTCAAATGCTATTGAGGTTAGAAACGTGTATAGCAATGTCGTGCGTACTTTACTTTATATAACTCTATATAACTTTAGAGACGGTCCCTTGATTTCCACATTTCCGCGAATACATCACACCGACTTTATTCCAGCTGCACTACACCCCATATGAAATAACGTCCAGGAGGCACGTGCTGCTGTATGCCTGCTGAAAGTGTCAAAGTTTGCCATATAGGTGGCGTCCTACGTTGTTCTACTGATTCAGTAGTGTGCGGTTTGGAACGTAGCCAGCGGCTTCCCCACCCTACGTAGTGCACTAAATGTCCAATAGGGATCGAGTCTTTGGTTTATTGCGCTGCCAGAGAAACACATCTGCTCCCGCAGCATTCACGTGCAGTCAGAAAACACACACACACACACACACACACACACACACCTGTACACTGGAAGGTGGGGAAACCTACAAGGTAAGAAGGAACCGAAAAGGGTGGAAAGAAGAGACTGAGCGCTGGGGAAGTTAGTTTGCGATGTCGGGATCGCTGTGCCGGAGTTTGTACGCGTTCAGCGGCGAGCAGCACGAGCGCGGCTTGCACTTCCAGCCCGGGGAGCTGATCCGCATCACGCGCGCGCTGCCCGGAGGATGGTGGGAAGGAGAGAAGGATGGAATAACGGGATGGTTCCCTTCCAGTTACGTCCAAGTCGTGGAGGTAGGATATCGCCTGCATCTGACACGTGATTATTGATCACGAACACTCATCAGTCTGTGCTCCTGGAACAACGCGTTGGAGAATTTCATTAGTAGTTCCCAAAAGAACCCTCAATTTCAGTATAATCTCCAAAGAACTAAAGCTCGTAGTAGACCTTTCATACTTTTTTATTTTTATTTTTTTATGCCTCACTTGTATTGGATAAATGGAAGTAGAAATGTGAACCTGAGAAGTGCTTGTCTCTCAAAGTTGGCTCAGGGGATACCCAGGGGTCCTTGATTTATTTGTTTGTTTGTTTGTTTGTTTGTTTGTTGACAGTGGTGGAAATCATAACCCAGCACTGTCAAAGTTATATTCATTCGTGAGTTTTTTAAGCAGTTTGACTGGTTACTTGAATTGAATGGGTTTCCTCGACACCTCAGTCAGTGCGTTTACATGAACCACAATAATAATCCACTCTTAACCCGGTTAAGACTGTACTCTGATTAAGAAACTACCATGTAAACAGCTTACCTTAATCTGATTAAGGTCATACTCAAATTAAACTCTCATCGAATTAAGACGTGTGGAGTACTCCTGTTATAGTCGCATTACGGACGTGAATCACAGACATGTAAACGCCTTAATCACATTATGAACGTCGTGTGGGAGGTTTCACCGCATTTTGCGTCAGGACACGGTCACACACGGCAGTTTTACGTTTTACGGCGAACAAGAGTGTTCGGCTACGTCTCAAACCGCATACATACGTCCCTAGGGAGAAATACATGTATCTCGGCTACTATATAGACGGTAAGTACGCGGTTTGCGACGCAGCCCACGGCTTCAAGCAGTCGTCTATTCGCACGTACGGCACGACAAATAATTAACCGCACTTGAAGCGTTCGTAAGAAAAATGAAATAAAAACACCCAAAACTGTATACGGTACCATAACGAAGACGAACTGTATGTTCATAGGTGAAATTCTGGAGGGACGTCGGACGGTGTGGCGCGGTGCGGTGACGTAATGATGTGTGCCGTTAATCTAATTATGTTCTATAACATGTCAAACGGGAACATGACAGGAGTATACTAAAAGCGACTCATGGAAACACGTTAATCACATTGTTACCTTACTCAGAGTAAGGTCAATAATTAGATTACTGCTGTCCATGTGAACGTAGTCAGTGACTCCAGAACAAGTATACATAATGTCAGTAGAAGGAACAAAAAGCTTCCAATAATTAAATAAATATCATTGTAAAGTGTCCTTGAACTGTGGATAGGTGCAATATAAATGAAATTTCTTCTTCGGCTGCTGCTTCCGCTTATTGTTGTTCTTATTGTTGTACTCATTCACATCATGAGCCTAATACTTGAATAGTTCATGTAATAAATCTGGACTTGTTTCTGTAAGAGTCGAAAGGGGTTACACTACACATAATGTTCCACGTTTTTTAACTGTTTTGTTAGTCGTTGAAAAAAAGGAAATATGTGGTCAGTCAGATTTTAGAGCGTACACTGCTACATGTAGTTTACATAAAAAGATTACGTTCAGCAGAAATGTCCAGCGGAAATGGTCATGAGAAATGTAGAAATGTTCAGTAGAAATGTTCATCAGAAGTGTTCAGCAGAAATGTTCAATAAAAATTAAACTTAAAAAAAAAAAAAGATTACATTCCTCATCAGAACGTGATTTCATTGCTTATACTAAACTTGATTTGAAGCCGTTTCTAATTCCTTGATTGAATTATGGAGCGCGAGCGTGATCAATTCATGTAGTATTCACGTAAACCAATTACGTTATGAAATCTTGTGAGGATGTAACACCAGTCACCTGGGTTCGAGCCTCAGTTTGGGTGAGAGTGTGGAGTTCAGGGTTTATTCAGGGCTAGGAAAATACATGATCAAGTCTTGTTGGGTGTATGAAAACAAATCGTGTTGATGTAACTCAATTCCATCCACGTGGAACCGATAAACACATTTGAATTTAGTAAATTCAATTAGCTTTTTAGGGAGAAAAAAAAACAGTATTTAGTCTATACCTAGATTTCAACAACCACAATGTTTTTTTGCATACACCCATGACAGTGCTTACACCTTGGCTGATACTTCTCTTTTTTGTTTTTCTAAAAATGCTCACAGGTATGAGTCAAAAAATGCAGAGGTGGCGTGTCTGATGAAACAGTGATATTGAGCAGAATTGGCATACTGACCCACAGCATCACCTGTGTATGAAGCTAAACTGAGTAATACCTATATAATAAAACAGGAAACAAAAGCATGATTAGCCAGGGAAAGTAAAGTTAAAGTTGCACATACTAATGCAGGCGTACTCACCCAAAATGTTTGGAATCACCAGTTAGGTAAAATTTCTTACAAAGTTCTGAACTCTGAACAGTTGAGACATACACAATGTGGCCAAAAGTTTGTGGACACATAACCATCACACACCAGTCCCCCTTCTCCTGGGATGGTCTTCCACTAGATTTTGGTGTGTGGCTGTAGGGATTTGCCCGTTGAGCCACAAGAGCATTGGTGAGGTAAGACACTGATGTTGGACGAGGAGGCCTGGGGTGCAGTTGGTATTCCAGTTCATCCCAAAGGTGTTCAGTGATGTTGAGGTCAGGGCTCTGTACAGGCCACTTGAGTTCTTCCAGTTCAACCTTGGCAAACCATGTCTTCTTCATGGAGCTCGCTTTGTGAACTGGGACATTGTCATACTGTAGCAGGTTTGGGCCTCTTAGTTCGAGCGAAGGGAAATTGTTATGCTACAGCACACAAAGATTTCCTATACGAATGTGTGCTTCTAACTTTGAGGTAACAGTTTGGGGAAAAACCATATATGGGTGCGATGGTCAGCAAACGTTATAGTGTAATATAGTGTAACTATTTTGAATCATCATTAAAGATTCTGTTCTCATCTTCGTCTTCAATGTCACTAAGTAGACAAGAGAGGGTAAATTGATGAAAAGATTCCCTTTCTCAATGGACTGCCTTCAGTTAAATAAATGCTACAAGGATTTCATGTTTAGAAAACTGGACTCCCTGAACTACTACCAATTTGTTTTTGTTCTGTTTGGTTCTGCTACAATAGTTTTTGTAGTGCTCTATTTGATCTGCACTTTGCTGTGGCCATTGATTGTGTAAAGCCCTGCTTTAAGGTACTAGCTGGATCAAGACATAGCCTACCTCCCATGTCGAAAAAACCATTTCATTTGTTTTGAGCCGTTTCATTTTTTTCAGCATTCACTTCTGGAAAAGGACACAGATTAGCCAACTGTGGCTCCTGACTTCACCGCATCCATCCAGTAAGATTCTCCAGACATAATCAGAGCTCAGATATTTGGAATGATGTGGTCTTATCTCTCCACATTCCACAGCTTCTTATTATTTATTTATTTTTTTATTTTTTTAAAATCTCTGCCAATACAGTTTCCTTGTCTAGCTAATGTGGCACAAAATGTTTTAGGCTTCTGGTTTGACTTTTCTTCATGGATGTTTGACCAGTTATATTAAAATGACAAGTCATGTCTGCAAAATATTGGGACGCTTCCTTATCTATCATGATAATCCCATTAATAATTGTTACATATAGAACAAACAGTTCACAATAAGTGAACAGATTTATCTAACTGCTTCAGGAGATCGAGTACAACACAGGATTTAGTCTTAACACACGGCTTTAATATTCAGACACCGCTGAAGGCCTTGATTAACTGGATCAGTTGTGCGACCATCAAGAGGACCATGATGTAAAAGTACACAGTTAAAAGGAGACTTAATTCATGGTGCATCTGGTCTAATGACACATTCTGAGAATTCGCAGTGCTGTGTGAGATGTTGCAAGCTTCAGCTCCGTTGGCTATGTTTTGAAATAAGTGTTGATAGTTTTTAATTAAATGATGCGATCAAAAGGGAACTTTGGCATTGCGGTTATGGCTAAGAGGCATGGATGCCACATTTTCATAGAGGAACTGTGATGTGAATTGGAAAATGGACAAAAATGAGAACAGAAACTGTATGCCATTCCCTAGAAACTAGCAACGTTTGCACACACCCAAACCCCCTTAAAGGCACGTGTCCAGTCTTTAACAAGGACTTCAAATTTGTAAAATCAACAACAACAAAACCCCCTGCACTGCTATGTTGTTATTTTCATGTTAAATCCACTTGGTATATCAGACTTACCCTTTCTGCAGCTACACAGTCTTCCTCAATCTAGAACCTTTAGGGGATCTTTAGTTGTCCTTCTAGGAGAGTTTTCGGAAGCTAACAACCCATACTTATACAAAGAACCCTTTGCAGACCCCTTTCTCTTTGTGGAGTTTATGGTTTGTTTAAGGAAATGAAAATATGATGGGGGAAATCATCAACGCCAGGGAGATAGCCATTAAGCAGAGTTAGTTTACCACCCTAAGGTAGACTATTTTTCAGTTTATTTATAAACTTATCCCTAATGAGCAAGCCAGAGGTGACGATGGCAAGGAAAACTCCCCGATGCGATAAGGAAGAAACTTTGAGAGGAACCAGACTCAAAAGGGAACCCATCCTTATCTGGGTAACAACGAATAGTGCAATTATAAATAATTCCCTTCTATAACTGTGTACTACATGTTCAAATAGTAACCAGGAAATTCATTATAGTTTTCACCTGAAGTCTATTTTTGTTGAAGTTATCCACTGTTCACTGATGTAGACTTGAGGACAAAACTGTTTCGTGGCAGTTGCATTCCTAAAACTATCATAGCGATTGTAGTCCTGCGGCATCGTAGCAAAACTGTTTATATCAATGGATCAATTTGCCGACTATTTCATCCATCCATCCATCCATCCATCCTCTATACCGCTTATCCTTTTCAGGGTCACGGGGAACCTGGAGCCTATCCCAGGGAGCATCGGGCACAAGGCGGGGTACACCAACTATTATAAAATCTTATTTTCACAAGTTTCGTCTCTGTGTCTTGAAGTTAATAAGACTGAAACAATGCAGCTTGTCATGCTTCCCAGAAACCACAAAATGCTCGTCTGTCCCGAAGACTCTTCTGTGGCGGAAAACCTGCTGACACTTAAAGACTCCTTCCGTCCACTCATACATTTTCTGTACTGCTTATCCTACACTGGGTCACCGGAAGCCTGGGGCCTTTCCCAGGACAGGGTGCCAACCCATTGCAGGCACAACCGCACACACACACTCGCACACCCATTCACACAATAAGGACAGTTTGGAAATGTCAATCAGCCTACAACACGTGTATTTGGACTTGGGGAGGAAACCAGTGTACTCGGAGGAAACCCCCAAAGAACTGAGAGAACATGCAAACACACAGGGTGGACGCACGAATCAAATCCCCAACCCCGGAGGTGTGAGGCAAACATGCTAACCATTAAACCACCATGCCCCCTGGAGACTCCTTCCATAAATGTTAAATAAACATCTCCTTACAGAAGATTTGAAATACAATGTTTTATTAATCAACACTTTCTGATAAATCAGATTTGGAAATTCAGTAGCATGCTAGCTACTTTCGTGCAGAGACAGAACAAAGACCTCATGTGACCACCTCTGATTTGAAATAACACTGTGCAAGAATTGTGGCAGACTATCAGCTCGGCACAGCTGAGTTCAGTGCAGCTTTAATTAATCTGACAGGAACCTAGGAAATGTTCTGAAGACCATGAAAAGGAAAATGACAAACTTGATGCAGTCATGATGCCAAGTGACTAATTATTTCTATTAGCGAAGAAAGTGCAGCAGATTGCATAGCAACTACGGCTGCGAAAGCATCAACAAGTTCCAATTCAAGAGGCGAACTGTAATTCAGCCTATCCAAACGGGTGAATGAAAAGAACTTCATGGTACTTTAACTAAAGATGTCAGTATTTGCTGCATTACATTTAACCATACTGTGAGCTGCAGTAGGAGTACTACGAGAGATTTGGATGTAAATGTAATGAAGAATGTCAAAGGAGTACCCGTGGGGGTGCCTGGGAATATCTTACATGTTTGGCTTCCATGCAGGATAACGTAAAACATCTGGCCATGAGTCCCACAGCATCACATCTGGCCAAAACAAAACAGCATCTACTAAAGCTAGGCTGTGAGAGCGGCATCTTTGTCTACAGTAGGTTGTCGATTTGCCTCTGTGTGTGTTGTAGGCTTGGAAACTCACACCTCTCATTCTCTCCATTACCCTGCACATGAGTCATGGATCCTTTGCTAATGAATTCTCACATATGACAAATCTGTTGCTCTATCCATGCTCTGTTGATCAAAACCATACAGGACTTTAAGTGTAGACACTTTACAAGAGTCTGGTAATTGACTCCTCACAAGCATGAGTCTGCAGGACTAGTGCTTAACATGGTCTTGTTAACCATGGCAGCCAGTAGAAGTTCTGTTTTTAGCTCACTGCTTGTACAGTATCTCAGGCCTAAGCCACTTTTGTTTTCTTTCTGAAAGCCATGGTTGGTATGACAGCTCTTTGTGTTAGAAGGGGAACTTGGTGAGGTTGGCACAAGTAGAAAATCCATGAGCACATTGTGGAAGTATCCAGAGTGAAGGCCACAGGCTGTCAGAAAGGACCCACCTAATAGAAGACAAAGTGATGAAACGTGGAAATGAATAATAGGAAACAGACACTTCCCTGGTTAACACGTGCTGACCCGAATCTTCTGCCTGCAGGTGTTGAATAAAATAATGTCAGCTAGTAATCTGTTCCTGCGACTGAGCTTTCCCTTAAATCTGATTCGAGTTCCTGGCTCTGTGATGGACTGGCACCCTGTCCAGGGTGTACCCCACCCTGTACCCGATGCTCCCTGGGATTGGCTCCAGGTTCCCCCGCGACCCTGAAGAAGGAGTAAGTGGTAGAAGATGGATGGATGGATGGATGGATAGAGTTCCTGGCTGACTGGAATAAACGTTTTAGCATAAGTGATAGTGGTTAGCACGTTTGCCTTGCAACTCTAGGGTTGTGGGTTTAAATCTCACCGCTGGCATGTTTTCCACGTGTTTTGGGGGTTTCAGCCAGTACTTCCCTTTCCTCCGCAGTCCAAAGAGAAGCGTTGTATGCTGATTGGTATTTCCAAATTAAATGGATGTGCATGTGTGTGTGTGATTGTATCCTGCAGTGGGTTGGCACCCTGTCTTTGGGAACTATTTTCATTGATGGAGCGGAGGAAAAAAACAAAATATTTGTCTGAAATGTCAGCTACTTGATCTTAATTTCTTGTTTATAGAACTGTTGTATAAAAATAATATCAGCCTGTGGCCTCGTGCTTACGGCCGAGTCGCGGCCGTGCAGATATTGCTTAACTTATACAGCATGTTGCTGAGCTCCTCATCCTGGTTGACCCAAACATGATCTTTTTGTGCGGATGTTGGAATCATGGTCATGGAACATCATGTGCTGTGTACATGGGTCATGTTAACAGATCTCCATTTGGCTCAGGAAAGACTGACTCACTCAGGCATGAGGAACCAGCATGCTGCATAAGGACGTTTTCTGTTAATCTCTGTTGAAACTTTGAGCTTGGTTTAATGCAACTCTGGATTACAGAGATAGCAGTGACTCATAGTCACAGTGTATAGCAAAACAACTACAAAAGCTCATTCTTCATCCGTTCATTCTTGTGTAGAAATCATTTGTATTGAAAATAAGATTTTGAATCTAAAGGTTGATTTTTCGTCTAGAAAGAATAAGAATCAGAATAAATCTTGTGTAAGACATTGTTTTATGTCCATGGCATACTTACAGTTATGCATGTATGATTTTATCTGGTCAATTTCAATGACCACAACACTTCTGTGTTAGATATACTGTCTTTAGCTCTATGGAAATGCTGTAAATAATCATTGTTTCCAGTATCCAGGTGTCTAAGAATGGAAAGCTCAACAGTAAAAGATTATTTTGTGCCTCATCTATGTGTTCAGGCATTTTAGGCATTCTTTCCCTGACAGGTTATTGCTGACTTTCCCAGCAGGATAGCAGTGGAATGCAAGGAAAGCTTTGAAATATATATTTTCCAGCCTTGGGTGTGGGAACCATGTGGTCCTTTCAGTAGATAAATAGTATTTATCAGGAGCGCCATGTCCATTGTGTATGCTCGCAGGAAAGAGGCTCGGAGAGGACGAGATATTATGTGACATAAAGTTATTTGTGTCTCTGTCTCTCCTTCCCTTAACAAATGTCTGACATGTCAAAACTATCTTGGAAGGTCTGAAATGATTTAGATTTGGATCGGGATCAGTGGTTGGAAGATAAGCTTGCAATAATGGGTGCCTAAGTGACTAACCCCGTTGACACATGTTTAATGTTTAATGGCTGTTTTCGTAACACTGTGTGGTGCACAACATCTGTGCAGAGGCAAATCTAAAATCTGTGCAGAAATATGGTCAGTTAAAAGGCAGTAGAGATGTAAGTTAGCCATCTGGAGTTCTGCATTATTTAACGCTGTTGATTTGACTTTTAGACCATGTGTGTGATTATTACTGTAGATTATGAGTGTGAGTTTGTGTCTTCTTTTATTATTGTGCTTTTATTTATTCAGTAAATGCCCGCTTTCCAAAGTGAGGTAGAATCAGTGATGACAACTTAGTGACTTTGTCAAGTAATTAGTGACTTCATCAAGCGATAACAAATTAGTGACTAACCACTGATCATCACTGTTCACAACTAATCACTGACCGCCATTGTTCACAACTAATCCCTGATCACCACTGTTCACAACAACTAATCATTGATTGCCATTGTTCACAACTAATCACTGATCGCCACTCTCACAACTAATCACTGATTGCCATTGCTCACAACTAATCCCTGATCACCACTGTTCACAACAACTAATCACTGACTGCCATTCTTCACAGCTAATCCCTGTTCACCACTGTTCACAACGACTAATCCCTGCCCAGCATCGTTCACAATTTATCCCTGGTCACCATCGTTCACAGCAACTAATCCCTTTTTCACAACAGTTAATCAGTGATCACCACTGATGATGAAGAAGATGAAGCCTTTATTTGTCACATATACATTACAGCACAGTGAAATTCTTTTCTTTGCGTATCCCAGCTGGGGTCAGAGCACAGGGTCAGCCATGATCCGGCACCCCTGGAACAGATAGGGTTAAGGACCTTGCTCCAACAGTGGCAGCTTGGCAGTGCTAGGGCCTCTGAGCAGTAACCTGTTCACAACAACTAATCACCGATCACCATTGTTCATAACAATTAATCACTGACCACTATTGCTTGTCCCATTCAGACCATTTTGAGCATTTTAAACTCTCTACTTGGCAACACTTAAAGTAGCAATATACCATCTATAACTGTTTTCCTTTGTGTGTATTATAGTATTTTGTAAATACCTAAATAGTTTGGTCAGTTTATAGTTTCATGACCAAAATTTTCTTCTTTTTTTCTAGAAATAATAATGTATTATTTTACATTCTGCTAAAACTGTTCTATTGTAAGTGTATTCCTTCTTCATGTTACATCTTTTGACATGCAAAAAGTCCTGATGATTCAGTACATATGGAAATTAGTCTGTGATGTAATCTGGTGACTTCCAGATACATTTTGAGCATGCATTATCTACTTTCCCCTTTTTAATATTGTCTTGCAGCACATTTTCCTTTGTTTTTACAGTTGAAATTAAATACTAAATGGGGAAGTTCCCACTTTTCATAGAGAAGATTATTAGAGACGTTCTAAGCCAGTAACTTTTACTAATGATTTATCAGTAGGAAATGGAGTCTTAGATCACGGCCAACAGTTTTGAGTCATTAGTTTGGCTACTAGAACATTCTTCTTTACTGTGACTGCTGAACTTTCTCACTTGTGTGCAGTGGTTCACAAGGAAGGGCAAACTGGCTTGGTTTTAAAACATAAAGGATTTACCGATTTGCATTTGAGACCACAGGAGACATTCTGATTTAGTAATTAGGTAATAATAATATTTCAAGATCATTTCTATATGCTGAATTTACACTGTGTAACCCAAGCCTTGTGTAGGCCTACATTTCTCTCTATGGAAGCTATATGTGTAATTTAGTGTGAGGTTTTGTATTGGAGAGCATTCCTTCTACATTTCCAGCATTCCTGACTGAGGAAAATTATGGATGGGAAAACCTCGATGAGCTAAGCTTTAGAAAAACATTGGTAAATGCCGCAGCTGAAATGCAGTGAGATTTCACAGAATCAAAAATCCAGACAGCAGATAACTGCAGTGAGGAAATTCCAGACTATGCCTCACTTCATGAATTATTGTCTGTGATTGAGCTTCTAGTGATATTGTTATAGAGTCCATTACTGAAGAAAAAATTCTATTACATCATTTATTTAAAGAATGTAGTTTGCTCATCATTAGCTTAATTCAGTTGTTGGATGCTTAGGTGATGGAAGTAATGAAATGTTTTCTGCCTAACATGACTATTTAATGTGCTTTTCTGAATTGCCTCATCCAGAAATCTGCTTCCTTGACCGTGTTGCCTGGTGAGGAACCTTGCCAAAACCCATTGCCCAAAGACTGGAAGTGTTACATGTCACCACAGGGAAGGAAGTACTACGTCAACACTGTAAGCAACGGTGAGCACATTTGAATGTATTTACTCACAATATGATTGCAAATCCTACAATTCAGACTGAAGTCCAGATTAAAATTCACCACAAAATGGGATGGGAGGTGGGGGAATATCATCATCACATGCACAGAAACTCTACACAGATAGTAACCCAAGTTCAGGATCGAACCGGAGACCCTGGTGTTGTGAGTTTAATCAGATTTCTTAGTGTAAGGGCAAGCTGCATGCACCAAAGTCATACTTAACTGCATATAGTTAATAGTTTATATTGTCAATGCCCAAGCATTGCTCTGCAGTTTGAGTGGGTGACGCTGGTACAGGGCGGTGTCATTAGATCAGAGGCTTGTTCAAGATATCTCTTATTGTCTCCACAAGTTGCTTTGAAACAATCAGCATTGTGCTTGTTTCTCCCTGGACTGTCCTACGTCCTCTTTCTCCACCCACAAGACATCCATGCGTGCATTCTCAAGATGATTAAATGAGGATCTGGGCTGAGAACAGAATTAGTCAGACTGTTTCACTATTGACTGTCCATATTCACAACTTTATTTTTTTATTTCTGAATCATTCTAGGCTCTATTAAAGTGAAATCTGGAGATTTCAAAATGACTGAATGCATGTAGCTGAAACTAATAGTAATAGTAGTCTATGAATGACTTCCTAGCGTTTCTGTCACATGATTTTTTGAATGAGGTTGCCATGTTTGGCACCGAAATTTCTGTAACTGGATGTGAAAGGTAGCACAAAATACTCATCTTACTTTGGAAGAGAAGAGATACTACTTCTGTCAGTACAACAGGTTGTGATCCTTATGTACTTTCCCCAAAACTGCTAACCCACATATATCATAGCATTTCTACTGTATATGATACACATGCCTTATATACAGTACATGCCTCAAAGCATTTAAAAGTACAGTATCCAAAGGATCTCAGGGTAATTTTCTTCAGGAGGCAGTTTAAAAAAAAGCGTTTTATATTATTATTAAGGTAAATCAATATTAGCTAACTAACTAACCTTTGCTAATGTTAGCAATGCTTGCTTCTGAGATACATCTCCCAGTTGTCCTATAACATAGCAAGTTATCTAACACAGCTACGAGGCAGCATGACAAAGGGGGCATCTGCTGTTTGCTACATTATGAGACAAAATGGCAACAGTATGTCATTACATAAAATGCAACCATATGGGAATCTGTGAAAGAGTCAAAATTATGCATTAAGACTTTGGTAACTTTAGGAACTGAAGCATAATCGTATGCGGCTACCGTCACTGTTGTTATAATAACAGTTCATGAGGATTTAGTGACTGGATATTATGAGTCAGTAATGAACATCTCATACATCAGTAGCTCTTAATTTAAGAACGATAAGGCCTTTTGGTTCCTGTTGCTTTCACCAGGCAACAGTTTCAGTGGCTCCGACAGCTAAAAACAGCCTGTAGACCAGCTGGTCCCAATAAAGCTAATTCCACAGTGCTCACTATAGTTGTTAATGTGTAAACAAGAATTCATATGAACGCCAACCAGTCAGTCACATAAATCCCCCAATGACTAATGTACTGGAACGCACCTACTGGAAATCGCCTACATTTCTAATCTGTTTAGTCTGTGCTCCATCAGCGGTTGAAGACATGACCGTTGCAAGGATTGCAATTGAGGAAACACATTGAGTGAACAGTGAAGAAAACCATTACATACAAAACCGAGCTTGAGATAGGAGGCTTTTAGTATAGTTTCTGAGGGTCTCGTGTCAGATTGACTCACAGTATGTTGTGTTGTGTGGTTGCCATGGTGACATGACAAGTATAGTATTGGGGGGTGGTGGGGGTGTCGTGTCGTGTTGTGCAGTTTCCTTCCTGTTCTGTGTAGCAGCTTTCTGGTTAAGTAGCTCTCTGCCCTACCGGTTATACCCATCTTTCCGTAACAAACCCATACGGAACAAACGTCATGGTTCATAGAGAGAAAAACTCTGCTGGTCAAAAAAGCATGAGAGTTCAAAATGAAATGAAAATTTAAATGGATGAGGAGACCATGAATATAGTGCTGATGCATTATTGCGATATACGGATCAGTTTTACACTGTTCCCTGAACCGTCCGTCCCGGTACTGCTCTGCTAAACCTTTTTCCTAAGGATTTTTTTTTTTTAACTAAGTATAAGTACATTTTTCTACACCTATATTCGTCAATTCTGATACCAATACTAATAGCAAAATGAGTAACCTACATAGTACTCAGGAATCGGGCATTCTTTATAACACTAGCTCGTTGTCATTCACCGTTGTCAATGTGTTGGGAACCCTCGTTGTCAAGATCTGATTCTCAAGAATATCACAAGGTGTAAGGGCTGTCATTTTCACTCAACTAGTGAGCAAGTAATGCATGTGGTGCTAGCGAAGAAGTCGTCCGGCTGAATTTTATGCTTAGAATGTTCTCTCTTGCTACTTGTATTGTAGGAAGATGCTGTAGTTCCTCTCCTTGATATTTTCACAGAGCACGATTTGCAGTGTCCTGTGTTTCGATGTCTAGATTGTTGTCATTTCACATCGTCCGGTCATTGTATGCGAGAACATATACTAGGCTCATGTCTCATGGTATTGTGTGGTATTACATGTTAGTATAGGAACACTTTTATGAATATGAGTATGAGTAAATGAGCAAGGTATAGAACAGATACACAATACCAGTATTAATGTCAATGCATCCCTACATTTTAATTCTCTTTACATGATTTGGGGGGTTTGTCCTTGTCTTTTTATATAGCGTCTAAAGCTGAGTGGTTGTTGATTAGAAAAGCTTTTCAAGTCCATTTGAGAAAAGGTTGTGATTTTGGAACTTGACTCTACTTATGAATGATTTAGAATTACATACCTGAATTTAATCGTTTCTTCTAGTGCATGAACACACATGACTAAGTAGGCTGCTATTTGGATCCCATGGACATGAACAAATTTTTTTGGAAATGTCATATGATGAAATTGCTTTATGATCACCGAATAATGATGGCTATGACTGGGTAAATGTTCACGCAGGAACAGCAGGCATCACGCTGTAACGCAATGCTGTTATACATGGCGATACATAAAAGATGGACTTCATAACCAGACATAACTAGGGTGATAATTACAGCATATGTCTTATCTTCATTATAGACCAGAAGTATGTGATATAGTCGAATAAAAAAGAGATCGGACGACATCGATGTGGAATCTCGGCCCTGCTGTCTTGTTACAGGACGTTTATTTGAACGAGATCATTTGGTTTATGTTTAGCGCAGATGCCTGTTGCTTGGTAACCAGTTCATATTAAATGAGCTGCGTGCATTTTTTTTTTTAAATCTTTCATTACATTTCCAAAGACACTGACTGATTCTGCATAGACTTTCGTCTTTTCTATGCAGCAATTTTACGAAGATGAATACCCACAGTATCTAAAGTGGCCCATTGATATTCGAGTCAGACGGGGGAAAGTGACGGGAAGAACGATTTAGGATTGGCCGTGCATTAGCGAACAGAATAAACCTAATCAGAACGGCATCGTTGACATGCTAATTAGAGTTGCATAACATTATTGACGTTTATGAGAAGGAAACATGTCTTCTCTACATTAGCAGTCTGCAGGCAATTACATAATCATAATCATCACCAGTTTAGCTGATGCCTTTTATAATATCGATTGCCTTGTTACGAACAAACTCAAAGGAGCGGAGAGGAAAAATCGTATGATGAATGCCCTCTGATGACATAGTAAATCATTTCTGAAAGATCTTCAGCTCACACTGCCAAATCTCTTCTCCATGCATGCCATTCATGCTAAACCGATGGCTTGGGCTTTGCTTTCTTCATTGGTGTGCGTTGAAAGAGACGCACGTCAAAGCTTTCCACAAAGCCGTGTAGATAACGTTATCAATCCTGTTTCACTCCAACTATTAATTTATTCTAGTGTTCACTCTGCTGCATCAGTTTGTGTACTGGAGATATCTGAGCCAGTGTTAACTAGCACAACCATGGTCAGATTTATTTCGCGAGCCAATCCTTAATACGTTCCACTCAACTCAGGATTCATCACAACTCAGTCAGTTCAAGCTGTGCACAATGCTTTTTAAAGGGGTTTAAATTATCCAGATTGCTTTAGCTACAATGCACTTGTGTAACATTCAGGCCCACCAGAGTACTCTGCTTAGTTGATGTAATTTGCTGGAAACATTCTCCCATTCTCCCATTCCGTTGCAGAGACTACATGGGAAAGGCCTTCCAGTGTCCCTGGGACGCCCAGAACATTATCGCGACACAAGAACTCCTTACCAACAGGTGAGTCTGCTTTCCTTACAAAAACGACTCTTCATGTTTTAGATGTAGATTCCCACATTTGCTAGCAGGACAATTACTTTCATTTGTGACTTGGCAGAAGCTATATTTTGGTCAGCTTTAAAGATTGACTCTTGACACTGACAAGTCCCCAGTGGAGAAAAAGACTAGAATATTGTGGGCTGAAGTATTTTTATCTTTACTTTGCCCTGAATTTAACAGGAACCCCTGTGGTAAACATTAAGCTGTGGTATGAACCATAGCAGCTTATTCAGTAGCTGGTCATCCCCTTGCAGTCAAGAACAGGACGCTGATGTCATGGATTGCCCTGCAATCGGCTGAAAACCAGCTTTAAGAGAGCAGCAACAATAAAAAAAAAAAAAGAAAACATTAAACACTATTACTACTGAAGTATTCCATGTCAAACGATTTTTTCCCTTAAACACATTTGTGGCAAAATCCATCACCATTGCGGAAATTTAAGATATTTGCTAAAATGCAAAAATAAGCTGTTGCATATAATTAAGCACATTTGGGACCATTGAATTGTTTTAAAATTCTAGAAAAGTTGAAAATCTGCGAGGATGAGGACAAATTCCCAGCCCAGTTCCCCTCCAAATCCACACAAAGTGGACTGTATACAAGGATAAACACCACCAAAGTAAGGTGTAAAATATGGTGGTGTATCATTGGCTGTTCATTGAAGCTGTTTTGCTGGTGGTTGGCCACCACTTTTCAGAATATTCATATCATGAAGTACCAGGAAAACCTAAATCCTGGTTGCCTCTGCCAGGAGGTTAAGTCTCTAGCATAAATGTATGTTTCAAATAGATATGACCTCGAACATGCATTTAAATCGCCATTCAATCATTCCGGCTCTAAACCATATTAAAAGCACGTGTTGTGAATCGAGCAGGACAGTTCATGGAGGAGTGGCCCGAATTCCCTCAACAAATGTCTCCAAGTGTTTCGGCTCAAAACTCAAGGATGTTGTTCAGTACAGAGGAAGTTTCTCCAAAAAAATGGTTTTGAAACTAGTGTTTTGCAGAAGAATTGCACGACTTAAGCAGACTTTAGTTTGAAACGTCTGAAAAATATGGTGTTAAAATAATGCCGCCAGTATCATTGCATGTTTTATTCATTGTCCTGTACCGTATATGTTAAGTTTTGCTCATTTTCATGAAGGCTGCCAGTAATTCTGGAGTTGACTGTATTTATACATTTTCATGAATAAATGCATAAGTTCTATGATAATAGTAGTAATATGTGGTGTAAAATGTAGTGCATTGTATTAACCTTCTTTCCCTCTCATTCTTATTATTCATACCTCCTACACGCACTCACCCACACTGTGAGTCCCTAAAGATGGCCGAGGTTTGATTCACACTCTCGATTTCAAACTTCTGCATAGCCTTCTGTGGTCTCCCAAACAATGCCATAAATAGAGCCAGTACAGTGATAGAATCTTTGTCACTCAGGGATGTGTGATTAAACTTTGTCACTTTCTGGTGTGTGATTAAAGATTCCCCTGCCATTTTAACAACCTTCATGGGAGAATCATTTTGCATTAAGCTCTGATATTTCAGCCACATATAGGCTTGCAGTGTAGCTGCTCAAATTCACATCAGTGTACTTTATTAGGAACACTAGACTAATACTTTGTAGGACACTCACCCCTCTTCAAAACCCCCCCCTCCACTCCCAAAACAGCCTTAGTTCTTAGCAGCAGTCCTTCCCACCATGACCCGGTATTGGAAACATTCCTTTGAGATTTTAGTTCATGTTGACATGATTGCATCACATAATTGCCTCCTATTTATCAGCTCCACATTTGTGCTCAGGACCTCCTGTTCTACCTGGTGACCAGGGAGGTGATTGAAGAACACTGAACTCATTGTCATGTTCATGAAACCAGTTTGAGACGACTTGTGCTTTGTGACATGCTGCCTTATAATGCTGGAAGTACCCATTAGAATATGGGTAAATTGTGGCCATCAAGGAATTCATGTAGTCAGCAACAATACTCTGTGGCATTCAAATGAGGCTTGATCGGTAGTAAGGGGCCCAATGTGTACCAAGAAACATTCCCTCCACACCATTACACCACCACCAGCCTGAACTGTTGACACAAGGCAGGTTGGGTGCATGGATTCATGCTGTTGATGACAAATTCTGACACAGCCATCTGTGCGCCTCGGCAGAAATGAAGATTCATCAGCCCAAGTCACGCTTATCCAATCTTTGACTGTCCAGTTTATGTGAGCCTGTACCCAGTGTAGAATGTTCTTGGCTGACAGGAGTGAAGCCTAGTGTGTTTTCTACTGTTGTAGCCCATCTGTGTTGTGTATTCTGAGATACTTTTCTGCTCAGCACAGTTGTAAAGAGTGTTTATTTGAGTTACTCTAGCCTTCCTATCAACTCTAACCAGTCTTGCCATTCTCCTCTGACCACCTTTAGACCAGGCTCTCACTGGTTGGTTTTGCTTTTCACCTCATTCTGTTTAATCTCTTGAGACTGTTGTAAGTGAAATTCGCAGGACGTCGGCAGTTTCTGAAATACTCAGACCGTCCCGCCTGGCATCAAAAACCATTCCACAGTCACAATCACTCTGATCACATGTTCCCCCATTCTGATATTTGATGTGAACATTCACTGAAGCTCTTGACCTGCTGATTATGATGATGAGGTCTACAGGTGTTCCTAATACAGTGGCCACTGAGTGTCTATTTAGAGAGAAGTGAAGGAAATAGGAACCTTTCTTTCCTGTGTGTAGTGGGGAGATAATTGAATTTACAGGCAATTAAAAATGTTGCAACTGCTGTGCAGAAACTAATGCAATTGAGTCACAGCCCTGAGAGATCAGTGTTACTCGATATAAACGGAGAAAGGAAGCTGTAAATGTGTTCAGGAACAGGACGTCTTATTAGAGGCTTCACCACTCGTGAGCATGTATTGTTGTCTTTATTGACTCACATGATTGAGCATGAGGTGCACCATACACTTGTAAGCGAGTGCTTGTCAGGCACTTTGATTCATGTGTTGAAATCGGATCAAAAGACTAAAGTCCGTCTCATGTCTGGTTGACCATTCATTGCCGAATTGCCACTGTGTATACCGTGTCCTCTGTGGGGTTTTTGAAAATTAAATAAGGCCCCTGAGAGGGTGACATTTTGCGCCTACTCGCCTTCTGATATAATAGAATAGAGCGGCATGTTATCAAGCACAATCACAACACGCGCTTTGCTTTCAGTCCTAAAAATACTGGCAAGGAAGCTGAAATGGAACTCAGCACAGGAATATGCCATGAAACTGTTGAGGGAATAAAAATACCACACACACACACACACACACACACACACAAATGTGCTTCTCAAAACACTTCTGGCATGTCTCATGTTTGGGAGTTGTCATGCCTTCAGTGATGAATATACACATATATTTTCTGCATTTCCTTAGCAACCCTATCAAGACATCGCAATCGCCCAGGACATGACCTTTTTATGAAGTCAAGAGCTACCTGATGATATGAATAGCTAATTTCTTATTTCTGAGCTTGTCAAGCTGACTGTCTTCCGCTGTGTGTGTTTCCAGTGAATGGATTTCATGGCAGCAGTGGCCCATTGCATCAGACAGAGAAGTCACATGTACCAAAACAGAAGGCCAGCACGGATCAACAGGTAGGACTGATCTGCAAGATATCTGCTTCTTTAACTTCATAACTACCATCTTTCTCTGCTTAAGCTGCAACTTACGAAAGTGGTCTTTCATCAGTCCTCAGAAATATTACGAAATTGTTTCCACACACGCACAGACACACACACACACACACACACACACACAGTAGACAAAAAAAAAGATTACCTGTGAGGCAGACATTGAGAGCACTAAAGATATGAGTATCTAAACCTCTGGTTTATATGCAGATTATTATAGAACAGGATGACTTGCCTAGCCTTTCCTCCCACACAGTCTTTGTTTAGCATTAGCATAACATCCATGGGAAACCTGGTAATAATGTACTGCTTCTCGCATTATAATAGCACACTTACTACAGTTTTGAGAATTAGAAATGGTTTTGCGTCGTAGTCTATTGCGGTCCACATGAGCACACTATAGGAATATAGATAAAATGTTCAGCATGAAGACATGTCCAAGATCCTCTATAAATATCTCCAACCTAGACAGGAAGAGGCTCAGTGTTGTTATTCTTCCCAAGGGAGGCTTTACCAAAAAAGAAAAAAAAAAAATTTTTTTTAAATGTGACGTGATCTGGGAAAACCCGTCCGATGTTGCTGCGGCTGAATTTTTACCAAAAAAGACGAAAACATTTTATCCAATATTGTTTTTTTTTTCTGCTTGTAATATAATTTTAATAACATGAATATATTTGACCAAAATGATTTAGAGATTTGTATTTACTTTTTCACACTCGTTTAGAGCTAGGCTTCCTGCAAAGGTCACATTGTTTAAGGAGCCGGTTTAAAACATGTGGAGGTATAAACAGTCAGGCAGCTTAAAGATGAATCCTTGTTGAGCTAAGTCTGATTTTCTCACACAGTCAATATCACACTTTGATCACGTTGCTGGTAAGCTATGTGTCATAGTGAAACGGACATAAGCCTAATCAATTCAGTCTGTAATCAGATACCAGCTGGCTGTAAAGCTCTAACATCATAGTTGAACTGAAATGGAATTTTGTCCCTTTTCACTTTCTGGGGCGTAACCAGACTATGAAATGGAATAACTTTACTTGTGGTTGAAATAGATGGAATCATATTTCAGTTCAAGAAAATCTAGCTTTAATACACCCGGACGCACAAACGGACACACACACACACACACACACACACACACACACACATATATATATATATATATATATATATATATATATATATATATGGTAGAAAAACCTTTAATTTATTCATTTGTCCCTGGTCCTTCTTTGCTGAATGATTAACTATCAACTAAATCTTACCTTAAATCAACATAAGGTACTTTATGCATTAGCAGAAGACCAGAAACTGGTTTGAGCCAACATGTCCAGCTGAAAGGATGTGGCTTATAGAGTTTATGAACATAGAATTATTAATAGAATGTTCCATAGCAACTAAGCCCAAAACAATTACAGCATGAGTATTATTGAAAGTCTTTCAGATTTAATATTAGAATAAGTTACATATAATTTAGGTCCTGTTTACACTAGTGCGTTTTGGTGTTTGTGTGCGTTTGGCGTTTCCATTGTGTTTCAGAAACGATCTCCGTCCACACTACACGACTGAAAATGCATGTCATATGACCATTCAAGCACACTGGGCATGCGCATACAAGTGTAAACAGGAACTTGATTGGTAGTCCAAACCAGCGGTCCATGTAGGGCTTACGAAATGAGATTTGTTGCCGATGGCTCTAATCGTACCTCGCCTCTTGTAGGCAGCTGCAGTTTAATAAAATACAGAATTGAACTGCGCAATGGCTGCTAAGAATGACGACAAAGACAGCAACGCTTGTGGTTCAGTCTCTGTTTTGTTGTGTATACGAGCAAGGTAGCGTAATGGTCGTATGGTAGGGGCTTGACGAATCAGGGAAGGATACGCAATGATCCAGAAGACCCAATCAGGGGGCGAATGTGGGCGAAGCCACGCCTTCGTTTCCAAAAGTCTTCGTTTTGGTCTGTTTACACTGAACCGCGAACCCGGAGTTTTCAAACTAAAATGGGCTCTTCTGCTTTCCAAAAGTCCCCTCGAATACGCCGGAGTAGTGTAGACGGCAGGCGTAACCATAGCAACTGTTATGCGTTTTAAAGCGAAAACGCACTAGTGTAAACAGGGCCGTAGTTGCCTTACCATCTGATACTTATAGTAATCACAAAGAAATCCACCATGTGAAGGGTTATCCCAGCCCACTAAACATATTCTTTGAAGGGATACCAATAAAACAGTGTTTATCTAAACTTTGGACTACTTGGGAATTTTAATGTTTGGATGAAAATGACAGCTTTGTGACAGTTCATCACAGAAACGCCTCATAACAGCCCCTCCTTGTGGTCATCATGGCAGCGATAACAACAACAAAACACATGTGGCAGGACTTTAAAGCACAAGTTGAATTCCTCTTAAGGAGCGACGTTGAAGATGCATAATGTTTCCTCCCCCAGAGCCATGTGTCCACATCTCCAAGGAAGACAGAGCACAGGACCTCAGTTACGGTGAGTGTTGCGAACAAAAGCATCAGCAGCCGGATATCTACAGCATACTCCCATAACACCCTGCAGAGTACAGAGATAAGCAGCAGCTGCCAAACCAGGACAGAAATCCCACTGAGCAAGTACACCTGGTGGATTAGATGCAGTTTCACTTTCTTCAATCTCAGCTTGGTTTTTTTTTAAGTGGACGTGAAGTTTTTTTTTGTTAATGATCCTATGATAGCTGTATCAGATTCTGGCAGACAGTGTTTGTGTAGAAACAAATATATGTTCTTGTGCTCTAGATCTGTGTGGAATAAAATGATTTGAATAGACTGCGTATGAAGGGATCTTCGGTGAGCTCGGAATGAGCTCTGTGAGGATTAATCTGTGCAGACTTTCAGCCCAAAGTGGAGGCAAGCCAAAGGGTGTCAGGGGTAACAGGGGCAGTATATCTTTGTTTTCCATAGGTACAGAGACAGCATTGTTGATTTAAAGCATTTCTTTGGAATGGGCCGTGGGCGTGTGTTCACTGCAAATTTTACAGGGTCATTCAGGTCAGTGGAGCTGGTTAATTAAATGGGGGTAACATAGGGTTTAAAGACATTTCATAGATTAGTTATGTACAGTGAGGGAAATAAGTATTTGATCCCCTGCTTTTTTTGTACGTTTGGCCACTTACAAAGAAATGATCAGTCTATAATTTTAATGGTAGGTTTATTTGAACAGTGAGAGACAGAATAACAACAACAAAAAATCCAGAAAAGCGCAAGTCAAAAATTTTATAAATTGATTTGCATTTTAATGAGGGAAATAAGTATTTGACCCCCTCTCAATCAGAAAGATTTCTGGCTCCCAGGTGTCTTTTATACAGGTAAGTAGTTATAGTGCTCCGAAACATTTTTGATCATTCATGTGCCATACCTGTCGATTATATAGTTTTCTTAAAGTCATAAAAGTTCTAAAAAATAAAATAAAAAATAAAGTTATGAAAAGTAATTTAAAAAATACAAAAACACAAAATAAAAAATATCTGTCTATCTATCTATCTATCTATCTATCTATCTATCTATCTAACTGTCTGTCTGTCTGTCTGTCTGTCTGTCTGTCTGTCTGTCTGTCTATCTATCTATCTATCTATCTATCTATCTATCTAAAACTGATTATAGATTAGGTTATATATAGATATATTAGATAATCATTATACTTATGGGGGGCACCACTTTATTGGGGGGTGGGGGATTATATTACGCAGTTTAACTCCTGACAATGAAAGGCCTGTCACAAAATTTTGACTACTAACTAGTTGTCTTAATTAAAGTCTTAAGTAAATTTTCTGTTCTTTTGCTGTTGATCTTACAACACATTAATAGTGTAATTATGCACATACATATTACAAAGAGCTTCTACAAACAATACCAAAAATATAAAACTTATTATTAAAATAGACGCATTAGTTACTGAAGATTAAACAGTATAGTATTATATAGATATCTGTATAATTCTAAAACTAAACTAAATATCACTGTGTTACAAAACAAAATGCAGTTTTACAAAGGGTCCATAGATCCAAGCCTTTAATTGTAGTGTATCGATGAACTCACTGAGATTAAACACTGTGTTTGCGAATACATTGTGCTTGACTAACAGTTCTCACTGATAGCTAACAGTTGGATTTTATAATCATGCTTCCATGTAAGTAAATCAGAATCAACTCAAATAATTACGAT
The DNA here is from genome assembly GCA_012411365.1 of Ameiurus melas. NCBI lineage: Eukaryota > Metazoa > Chordata > Actinopteri > Siluriformes > Ictaluridae > Ameiurus > Ameiurus melas. The sequence continues at coordinate 23,528,413 of CM022760.1, forward strand.
CCTCTCAGATTTCTGGAAGTTATTTCATTGACGCATTAGCTAATATTAGCTAATAGTCAAAGGCTTGACGTCATCTGCTACGTGTGTAATCAAATGTTACTCTGAACGCTCGAGTTTTTTTTTTTTAAATGCAATAATAAAAAAGGAACTGATTCCATGAGAGGAATTGCTATAAAGCTTCTCAGATGTCACGTTAGAGAGCTCAAAAGCGTAGGACTCAAGTAAGCAAAATGTGAACCACAGGGAAATAAGAAATCGGTTTTCCTTTCAAAAAAGCCAGCATGATTCTACTCATGAGACCTGTAGAGTTCAGAATGAACCAACATCATGGACTGATGACGTTTGTCATTTATAAGAGTCCGGGCCACAGTAGGAGCTGACGAGGGAAATTTGAAACCGTTCAAGCTAGTTTACTTGACAACATTTTCAGCTGATACTGAGATTTTATGTGATAATATGCATCTCCAGGATGGGTTAAAATACCATGTTAAAGTGACAAAGCTGCCTAAACCTTCTCCATAGACTCAGTAATTTTTACACTTTAGCGTTTGTTTTGCAACTAATTTGGTCTCATACAGTACGTCAGTCTGAGTCAGTGCCACGGGATTGTGTGACTCAGTGACAAATTTAAAGCAGAGCCTTTTGTGAGTCCTTTTTGCATTTTACAAATTAAATGTATGAAATTGTCTCAAATGCAAATGAGATTTTTGTGTGTTTTTCTGCGATTAATTCTTCTTGAAATCACTCACATGAGATAAGGAGTGTGTCAATAAAGACGATTCACAAAGGGTCTGTTTTCTCACATCACATGTCTGTCAGCTTTGAAACTCGGTGCATGCTATGAAATGTAACACATTTCAGTGGCGTGACTTCTGGTACGGTGTTGCAGTTCTGTATTTGTTTTTCCCTGCTAGTCTGCAAAATGCCACTGAAAAAGTTCTGGGTTTCACTTGAGGATACCTGCAGACACCATGCTTTCAATCATTTCTTTTGATATGTTCTGACTGACAGATGTGATGGGCCTAGGCTAAGCGTGTGATCCTCTTGTTCACGGTTGAGCAGAATGAGGACTTTGATAAGCAGCTTGTCATGTTGTTTTGGAGAGCCCATCGTTGCTAGCTTATTCACTCTCTTCTCAGAAAAGTTGCCTGGGAGTTAATGTTAAGACAGATAAAGCTCCTATTGTGAGGCCACCGATCCCTGGGCCTAAGTCATCAGGGTGCCTAGTGTGGAATGCTGGGAGGATTAGACAGACATTACCGAATGTCTCTGTGCTCCTGGGGTTGTTCAAGTTGTTTTCCAAGACGATATATTTATTTTTATGACTTAAACAAAGCTCAGATCACATTTTGGGGCCCACCCATGCATTCGAGGTATTCCACGGGGCTCAGTGACTTTTCCTCAGAAGTTTTTGAAAGAGTTTCGCAAGAGTTTTATGGGTAGTTTGAGGCACACTGCTAGTGTTAAGATGTACACAGCATAGCACACATAGACCAAGGTTTTAGTGATGTGTGGATTTTCCAAGGCATAAAATCATTGCACAATTCTGATTTATTATTCATTGTTGTAGTGAAGGTTTATAGTCATGGTTGAATTTTACTAGTTGTACTTAGTTGTACTCAAGGCCTACCCAAGAAAGGTCTTAACTGTATTAAATAGTGTGGATTTAATACAATATTCCAAAGAATTTCCAAGAAAAACAACCTTGTGGGTTAAAAATGCAAGTTAAAGAAACTCCTAGTCCCTGATTTACTAAGAGCCCAAATAATGTGGCTAATTTGCATGTGCAAGGGGATAAATTGCGCGTGCAAAAAGTGGTCGTGTTGCAGAAGATTAACAAAGAGTAATTGTGTGAATTGCATCATATGCAAAGTCGAGGGAGGAAATAATATGTAAATAAGGTTTTTGTGTGTATTATTTGTTCTTGAGAACCCCTGAAAGTGTAAAAAAAAATAAAAAATAGAACCTGACGTAATTACCAGTGTGATGTCATTTAAAGGCAGTGAGATGTGTCAAATAATACGAAAACCTTTTCACGATGTCTATTGAAATGTTGTTGACTTCAGGTGTGAATGTGCCGCGAATATTCATTCATTCATCTTCAGGAACTGCTTTATTCTGGTCAGTGTTGTGAAAAATACAGGGTGAAAGAGATAGGAATACACCCGTGATGGGATGCCAGGCATTCGGCATGTTTTTTGGAGTTGGAAGAAAACCAGTGAACCTAGGATATCAGTATGAACATGTGGAGAACATGTGAAACTCTGCAAGATAGTAGCCTGAAATTAGAATCGATCCAAGGACCCTGGAGCTGTGAGGCAGCAACATAAGGTTTGCACCATGCAGCGAATATCTTATACCACTAAAATCCAACATTTTAAGTAACTTTCTGATCATTTTGACCAAACAATGTATAATCTTGATCAGCTTTTATTATTATAACATACTGAGAGGTATAATTCTGGCATCACCTAGCAGAAACGGACTAACACAAATATAATACCTGCTCTGCTTCAGCCATATGGATTTGCACGAATAAATACTGTCATGCCTCTAAGGCTTATTAAATCACACTGTATATGCCAGATTAACATACCGTAATTCTCGGACTATTGAGCGCACCTGAATATAAGCCGCACCCGCTAATTTTAAGAAGAAAAACAATTTTGTACATATATAGGCCGCACTTCTCTATAAGCCGCAGGTGTCCACGTTGTAACTGTCACGATTCATGACGTAAACGAAGCAGGATGGATGCAAGTGCAGTTAGGACGAGAGCTTTTATTGAAACAGAGGAGAGCAGACTCAAGAGAAACAAGAACCATGACCAACTCAAGCTAACTAAACCAACTAACTAAACATTAACTATGACATGAAACAAAGACTCTATATCTATACTCTATAAACCACTTCTACATCTATATTCTAAACTAAGTCTATACAACTCTAAGCTATACTATCCGCTACTAGGCTATAAGCTATGCTACAAGCTACTAGGCTATAAGCTAGGCTATAAGATACTAGGCTACAGGCTAAGCTATAAGCTATGCTATAAGCTAACTAGCCTTGACATGAACTCAGACATGGCTAGGAAACATGAACAAGAACTAAGACACATGGCATGAACAAAGACTCTAACTATATTCGCTATCTAATTCTAACTCTATATCTAATTACCCGCGTTGTGTGTGTCATGGCTTCTGGTATATATACACACCAGCCAAACTGCTAACAGCTGCAGGCAATACCAATACACACGTGACTCGACAACACAAGAAGGGGTGGAGACATGACGTCAACCAATATGCATTTCTTCGTGTGTTTTCCCTGATGATGGGGTGTGCACGAAGCGCAAAACGGCTGATCTGAAGAATGTAGTATGAGCTCGTTAGATTTAATTCGAACAGTTTCATTGGTCCACTGTGACCTGTTGGGTCATTTCATTGGTCCGATGTGACGAGCCTAAATGTTTTGGCGGCATGAAACTCGTTAGCCCGTAAAAATCCATAAATTAGCGCATCATTGTTTAAGCCGCAGTGTTCAAAGCGTGTGAAAAAAGTAAATGGTAAATGTGCACTTATATAGCGCTTTTATCCAAAGCGCTTTACACTGTGTCTCATTCATCCATTCTCACACACACACCAATGGTAGCAGAGCTGCCATGCAAGACGCTAGCTTGCCATCGGGAGCAACTTGTGGTTCAGTGTCTTGCCCAAGGACACTTCGGCATGTGGAGTCACCCGGGCCGGGAATCGAACCGCCAACCCTACGATTAGTGGACAACCCGCTCTACCAACTGCACCACAGCCGCTTATAGTAGGGGCTTATAGTCCGGAAATTACGGTATTTGCATTGACACCACACTGTATTTTGCAGTTTTAGGTAGAAACATGACAAAATAAATATTCAGCACATGCTGTTATGTGGGTGATGTGAAAGACGAATCATCTTGCATTTTTTTTATGATATTTTGTGTGTCTTATCAAGTTTGGTTTTTTTTTTTTGTTAGTTTTTTTTTACACATGTAAATCTTTTGTAAATCAGGACCGTAGACTAAAGAGGTATAACTTAATCTCTGAGAAAGAAAATGTGCAGATTGTAAATATGTACGCAGTCTAGACACCGCCAGGTGCCTTGCAGATGTTTTTGCTCTGTTTAGCGCTCTGCTGAGACAGGGAGCTGCGAGCTGCTGTTAGACACGCAGCGAGAAGCCCATCTGTTATTAGTCAGTCTTGCTGTCACAACTCTGTGCCGTATTCAACCTGAGAATGGAACTCATTGTCATAAGATGCAGAATAAACAAAACAAGTTTAGCCTCAGAGGCGGACGACGGGCACCGCAAAGCCCGTATGAGGAAGGTGTTGATTAATGACGCTCATTCACTGTGTGCTGTTGATTTATGTAGAACTTATGAAGCTCATTAGATAAAATTCACATGTTGAAGGAACTGGACCGGGAGCATTAAATGTTGTTAATTGCACAGCCAAGCAGCATCTGCATGGAGCTGTACTGATTACTAGCTGCATTTACATTCTGTGTATGTTTTCACATTTTGTTTTCGAAAGGGACGGCAGATTTAAAGGTGGAATGCTCTTTGTGTATCTCTTGTGGTATAGTGCAGGAAAGCCACGTGATCGTTGCGTGGGTACGGCTCGATATACAACGCCCACAAAGAGATGCATGGTAACCATGGGTGTACAGAAATCTCACAGGAAGAAAGTACATATACATGTTGAATGATTCTAAATGGCTAAAATCATCACTCATCAGATGCTGAAAATCCTGCTACAGATGGTGTCAGCATGGCCCTATGGGTCAGCGTGTATGTGATTTCTTGCTTTCCTTTCGGCACAGAGCTGGCTCACATACTGTACACAATTCACTAGAGCAACTACTACTCGCTTATATATACAGGATAGAAAACACTCAGAGGGAAAGAGATTGGACATTCGGTCGTTTGATAGTATGTCGCTGTTCTTTAGGTCCAGAATACAAACTAATCCTGGTGCATGGAACAGCAACATGTTTTCAACCACAGCTGGAAAATCAAACATTGTGGGCAGGGTCATTGTTTGCAGTGGTGGAAATGAACTGAAACTCTGAAGACCTGTTATATCGCAGTCTCTTGATCTGATGGTTAAGCTGACAACACATGATGGGGCATGCTGTTATCGTAAAGGATCTACGCCATGGTGTGTGATAGCGCTCGGATTGTTTTCCTGTAACAGCACATCCTCAAGTGTTTATTCCTCGTATGCGACAATGATTTATCAGTGATAATTAACTTTAATCTTTTTTAATCAATGACATATTGAGCTGTTAAAAACATATATTTTTAGTTACATTTAATTTTAAGTTAGCTCCATAAGTTAGCACTTACATAGTCGTTGAGCAGTTATAAACAGTGGTTCCCTCGCTTAACACTCTTTGTTTTTTCTCTCTGTTGTAGTTATTGAGTCTTTAGTGATCACATATACATATGCACAGTGAAATTCTTTTCTTCGCATACCCCAGCATGTTGGAGGTTGGGGTCAGAGCACAGGGTCAGCCATGATACAGCGCCCCTGGAGCAGAGAGGGTTAAGGGCCTTGCTCAAGGGCCCAACAGTGGCAGCTTGGCAGTGCTGTGGCTTGAACCCCCAACCTTCCAAACAGTAACCCAGAGCCTTAACCACCAAGCCACCACAAAAAGACAAAGTTAAAAAGACAAAGAAACACAGCTTGTCATGCACTGACATGTCATGTATAGACTTGTCATGTACAGACACTCCTTCCATAAATGTTAATAAATATTCACCGTATCACTGATTATACGTTTTTCGTTGTAAATAACATTTTTCAGTCTGATGATGATTAGGCTTAGATTATCTACCTAATCCCTGTGAACGAGCTGTTACTATAGAAACAATAACGTATAAGAATGAGCACGTTAATATAGAGCTATCATTTTAATTACCAGTCAAAGCTTCTGTTATAGAAAATTAATCCAGGCTTCGGATTTGAGTGTCCTACAGTGCTGTGGCTTAACTACACAATAATCTCTAAATAATAATAATAATAATAATAATAATAATAATAATAATAATAATAATAAGTTTTTGTATTGTACAGCAAATGAACAGCACTGCCCTTACTTGACTGTTCTAATGTGATGTGTCTGTTTGATTTTCTTTCTCAGCAAATCAACTGCGTGACGTTCCCCGTCCTGTTACACACCACCGAACAGCAACTGCTCAAACCAAATGAATGGAGCTACTGCGATTATTTTTGGGTAAGGGAACAGCAGTGACAAGAATTCAGAGTTGGATCACCTTATGGTTTTCTTGCACATACATACATTTAGAAAACTAATAATACAAGTTTGTGCATAGGTATGATAGAAAATGCTTGCAATTTTTTTTAAGCCTCAGCAAAATCAAGGATTTTTTTGCCTGCAATAGTGTTCACTTATCATGTTACATGCATGTAAGATAGTAGTTCCCTCACCAGCATCTGCTGCTCTCTTTCTCTGCCACTTGACCAAATCTCTCTCTCTCTCTTTCTCAAAAATGCAGCCTGTCATTTTACCTAAAGGAAAAAAAGAAAATCTCCTCTGTCATGAAGACTTTCCCGTGCTGGGCAACTTTGCAAAGAACCATTACTCCATAAATATATGTTTCCTAAGAAAAAAAAAATTCACCACCTCAATGATTTTACGTTTTAATTTGTTAATCAATAACATTTTGAAATCTGTTTATTATTAGTCTTAGGAACTATTATTATGGAGAGCGTTCGTGATACAGGTCCTTGTGTATGAGCAGTTACTATAGAAACCAAAATGGGATCGAAAGAGCGCGCTAATATTAACCTATCATTAATGTTACAGCTGGAACTACTGTTCTATCTGTGCTGTTCTAAAAAAAAAAAATAATGCGCACCTTCTCGGATCAGATTTGAGAATTCAGCTGCGCTCTGTTATAAATATCAGTGTATATACACCTTATCAGTGTATATACACCTTAGATGCCACGGTTGTAATTGTACGGATTCAGGAGGAAAAGGCATATTAATATTTAGGTCACAGAGTCTCTGCAGATTCCTACCTTAAGAATCTACGAAGAAAGTTCCAAGCAGGACAAAACATTGTTTCCGTCACAGCACTCCTGCTGATTTGATTTGACAGTGTGGTTCTGGGCATGTTTACCAGCGCTCGTGTTTTGTCTTCTGTTGCAGGCAGACAAAAAAGACCCACAGGGGAATGCCAGCATCACAGGCTTTGAGGTCTTACTGCAGAAACAGTTGAAGGGGAAACAGATGCAGAAGGAGATGGCTGACTTTATGAGAGAGAGGTAGATCAAATCTCACAGTCCTGCTTCAGTCTATGTACAGTTGGAACTGGAGGCCATTGCTCATGAGGAATGGGCTAAGATTCCTAGTGAACGCTGCCAGAAGCTATGCATCTCATTTGCAGCAGGTCATAACAGCAAAATGGTGCTCTACTAAGTGCTAAAGATGCTTGCCATGAAGGGGTTGATTAATTTTGAGACTAGAGAAATCATTATGAGATTGTGAATTTGGGGAAACCGCTTGAAGCATCCGTTGTTTTGAACTATTTCAGTTGCTTTTGTATGATTTGTTCATTGCAAACAGCTGAATGTGGGTACATTTTGACAATAAACCTGATTTGCAATGGGAGTTGAATAATTTTGATTGCAACTGTATCAGTGCATTACCACTATTTTATAAACACCATTTTTTTATAGGAATAAGTGAACGCCTCATATAATGAATTATGATCGAATTCCATGATGTTTTGTCGCACAACTGTGTGATATGTTAAAGATATTTCATCTGGCTAGTATAGGTCGGCAGGATACTCTGTAAAACCAGGGTTGTGTAACAACAGTTCTGCTCTTTTGTTGCCATGAAAACCACAACAGTAACAAGCACCACATGAAGTTTCCTCTATTTCATTAAGGACAGACGTTCAAGTTCTGCAAACTCTCGGCAGAAAACGAGTTGTTTTGGGTTTTTTTAGCTTTTCAAAAATGGGAAACCTTCCTGCTGAGTGGACAGTTATGCAATTCAGTTTAATAACAACTCATGCTTGCTGTCTTTTGTATTCTTTTCTGATAGCTGTGACAGTAGTCTCTATTCAATCCACGCTCCCTGTCAGCATATTCAGATTTCGGTCTAGAAAGTCTTTCTAGTGTGTGGTTTGTTTGTTTTTTTTGTCATGTAGCTTTCAATAATGTATTTATTCACTTAGGAATAAAATGTTTTAGACATTAGAGCCAGCAATACTTAGCACTTTAACAGGCAGGCTAAATGAACTCCTTTAATTAAAACTTTTCTGTTTGCCCTGTATACTTCACAAGCCAGCAGCTGAGAGAAATGATCTGGGAAAGATCTGCTCTTAGGAGGAATGTGATATAAGGGGTCAACCACAGTCAACCACTTTCCCATTTTACTCAAAGGGGGAATGATGGGGGTCAGCTAGAGGACAAGCAGTGCATTAAATGACCTCATCATGAGAATTTCTAGACACAGATGTGGTAAAATGGCTAAAATCAAAATGCAAAATAAAAAAATAAAAAAATGAAATAAAAAAACTTTTTCTTTTCCTACTTAAGGATCAAGATTGAAGAAGAGTATGCCAAGAATCTCTTGAAACTTTCTCAGATCCCTCTAGCAGCTCAGGAGGAAGGGTAAGTGTTCATCTGTAGCAACTTTAGTAGGTGAGGGGTTTCCTTCACGGTAGTTAAAACACACAGAGTGACACAGAGTAACCTCACTCAGTGTGGAATTCTTTTAAAGGGACTGATATCCAATGGTCTAGTGTTCCTTTACCAGTCATATCTGATCAACACCAAAAACATCCATCCATCCATCCTCTACTGCTTATTCCTTCTTCTGGGTCACAGGGAACCTGGAGCCTATCCCAGGAAGCATCGGGCACAAGGCGAGGCACATCGCAGGTCACAATCACATACACACACTGCGGACAATTTTGGACACGGCAATCAGCCTACCATGCTGGACTGGGGGAAAGCAGAGTACCCGGAGGAAACACGGGGTGACCCCGGCGGGAATTGAACCCCGGACCCTGGAGGTGTGAGGCGATCGTGCTAACCACTAAGCCACCATGCGCCCTACACCAAAAACAACTCTTTAAGAATACTCTAGATTCCTGAGTGTATGATTATAGATTTTTCACTTTGTCTACACATTACAAATTACATCCTACGCTATGAAGTAAGCATACATTCCAGAATTGCTTACATTCCAGAAATACATCTGAGCTGTATGCTGTTTGAGTGTAGCAATGGAACATCTATTGTTGTGATAGAGAATCCATTATTTTGCAGGATGAAACATGAATTATGGAAAGCATATGAATTACTGTACATGTACGTCCAGAGGTGCCAGCATCTGCAGTTTAGCTGTAAATAAACACAGCCCATACCTAGCCGATGTAGGTTTAATATTATCATCATCGGTCTGCACTTAATGCGCTTTTTTAACCTTAGTGCTTTACACTGGTTCTCTTTCACACACACTCTTACACACCATTGGTAGCACAGCTACTATGCGAGGTGCTAGCTTGCTATTGGGAGCAATTTGTGTTCAGTGTCTTGCCCAAGGACACTTCGGCATGTCAAGTCACGTGGGCCGGGAGTTGAACCACCAACCCTACGATTAGTGGACAACCCGCGCTACCACAGCCGCCCCTATCATTGACTACATATCATGATACAGTTGAGACCAAAAGTTTACGTACACCTAGGCTAAAGACATTAGAGCATCTACTTTATTTTCCATAACAGGTCATTTTAAAACACTTAGGGTAGCCTTCCACAAGCTTCTCACAATACTTTGCTGGAACTTTTTCTCATTCCTCCTGATAGAACTGGTGTAACTAGGTCAGGTTTGTGTGCCTCCTTGCTCAGAAACACATTTCTAGTTCAGTCCACAAATGATCTATCAGATTCAGGTCAGGGATTTGTGATGGCCACTCCAATACTTCCACTTTGTTGTTTTTAAGACATTTTGTGGTATGCTTACTGATCTTTGTCTTGCTAGAAGATCCACTGGTCCTTAAAAGGCACTTGCTCTTAAATAGAGTCACGGGTACACTCCCAATTAACTCCTAATTATAACAGTTGGCCAATCAGAAGCCTTTTCAAAGTCATCACATCAATTTCAGGAATCTTCCAGACTGTTTAACCCTTTCTCGTAGTACAGTGGTGTTCCATCCTGCTGTCGGAATGGAAATTGAATTATTAGACATTTTCAGTCAGTATAAACAAACGTATAATTTTATCGCTGCAAGTCTGTTTTAAGATTAGTCAGGACATTGTTGGGTTTCTATGTCTAGAGTATCGTGACTCTGTGTTCAGCAGCTGGTGAGCAGCGTGATGGGAAAAGGGACGGGTGTGAACCCTGTGCTGGGCAAATAATTCACACCTCTCCACAATAACATTGGTACAGAAATAAAAACAGACAGCACAACTAAAGTGTTTTTGATATTAAACACTGTATACAACTGCCACAATAAAATGTTAATATTTAAACCTAGTAGGCTATGTACAAACAGGAAAAACTCATGAAAAACTCATGAAAAACTGCAAATTCTTAAAGCCCTGAGTGTCAACTTTCATATATGCCATTGTGTGACATCACAAATGAATTCAACACTGAACACAGGCACACCCAAAACAGGCAGAAATTAAATTTTTTGACTGCGGGTAAAATGAGTTAAAGAGACAATTTACTTGGTGTATGTAAAGATTTGGCCCACTGAAATTCTTATGTAGTGAATCAAAACATACAGAAATGAATCTGTCTCTAATTGATTGTTTGATGTCCAGTTAGATGTTCTAACTGACGTGTCAAAAGAAATGTATGATAACATGAAATGTGTAGCGTTGTGAAAAACGGACATTGGATATCATTATCTTAGGTGTATGTAAACGTTTGTCATAAACAATTTCCTCCAGCTCTTCTGGCATTACCACAAAGATTTCACAAAGCTTTCTCTCTGCAGAGTTGCCATGCCAGTTCTGATAAAGAGGGCTAATTGTTTTATGCAGAGCACAGATCATGCAGCAGAGGTCCACCCACCCTCTCCCGCAGACAGACGCCACAATGCTCGCATTATTCTGCCTCTCAGGCCGGATTTTGTTGTGACTTGTGATGTCCATTGTTTTGCCGGCTGGCTCCTGCCGCCACATTCGCAAACTCGTTTTTCCTGAATTTACCATTTGTGCAGTTTCCATTGTAGATGGCATTGTTGCAGAAGTGCAAGCCATGACCTTTTAATACCTTACTGACCAATCATGTGCTGCCTTTAAAATGGAGGACATGAACATTTACATGCACAGAGGTTTTTTTTCCAGGCACTTTTGCCTTAATCATATCCGAGTTTAATAGGAGAGGGGAACTGATACGCAGGTAAACTTTCAATTTTGATCTTGACCGTTCTCTTTGTTTTGTACCAGGATGAATAGAAAAGGAATGTGCTGGAAAAGTTTTGTCCATGTATCTCCCGTTTAGAGCCTTTTGAATCAGCACACTGGCCACACTGCTTTCACTCATGACTAAGGGTTCCCTATTGGCTCAGGCTAACAGGATATTGAGAAAAAAATCTAATGAATGCCTGAAATGAGGCAATCAGCACTTCCCCATGCATGTTCACCTTACTCCTTACTGTATTGCTTGACCCTTTAATTGATCAGCTGAACAATGGGAAATATTTTTCACTTTATATATTTATTTTTTCACTTTATTTTATTGCATATATTTTAAATACAACTTGCTGCTGTGCTAGTTCTACTGTAGTCTTCTCTTCAGTTTTAGGCCTGTTCATTGTCAAACATACTGTTCTGCATATACATTTATGACAGTGTATGTTCCTTCATGCTTATCATGTTCCTTTGCCTTACCTTCAGCTTTTAGCCATGGCTACAGTACTGTCTGTTCATAACGTGTTTGATGGAAAAGAAAGTACTGAACTCTCATCCAGAGTCCCTAACGTCCTGAGTGTCTTAGGTCGATATGACTGTCTCACACTCATACCAGTTCCTCATATATCTCCAGCACACTGGGAGAGGCCTGGGCCCAGCTGAAGAAAAGCCTGGCAGATGAGGCTGAAGTACATCTCAAGTTCTCCTCTAAGGTAAATCAAAAGATATGGTAATGAATTTTGTCTAAATAACGAATTTTGTCTAAATAATAACGTATATCCAAGCTGACATCAGGGTTCGTACAAGGTGCTTGAAGTGCTTGAATCTGGCTATTTGAAATTTAAGTAGTGGAAAATCTTGAAGGCATTATTTAAAAAAAAAAAAGTGTGCTTAAAAATTGCTTGAATTATAGAAGGTCAATAAATATGAAATCGCAAAAAAGTTTAAAGTGTTTACTTTCAATAGAACATGAATACAACGAATACATGCTTTCACTCAAAATATGACTCCCCACTGCAGCTGCTCCCCCTCCTCCTCCTCCCGTCGTTCACTCACTCATTGTGACAGAGACAGCACCGGTCCACTTTTCAGACCCCTTTAGCGACTTTCAAAAAAACACCTAGCGACAAATCTATCGACATTTTGGGCAAACCTTGACAACTTCCCATAGCAGAGAGTGGCCAGTACTGCCCCATGAGCGCGAGGTCCTGCTTTCCCACTGCAGGTACACCCCTCTCTCTCTCTCTCTCTCTATCTCTCTGCGTCTACTCTGTTTAGTGAGGGGCAGAGAGGAGCAGTACATTCAGTCGCTTCTAATTTCTCTCTGAGTGATCACTTTACATGTAAATACAGCCGAAATCACAGCACAGCCATTGTCTTTAACTTGAGTTTGTGGTGATTTTGTCAGATGACGTTGCGGTTATAAAATCAGGATTTTAGCAGTGCAGAGCAGCAGATTGGAAGTCGCTTGAAAGTGATTGCTGGTTAACATGTAGTCTTAATGGGCCACTTTTCAGTCACCATTTCCTACTCGTTCCGTTTTCTAACAACAGAAACGGAAAAATATGTAAATGAGATCAGCAGAGCTGGCCTGTTCTCCCTGTGCTTCGGGGGTTTCCTACAGGTACTCCAGTTTCCTCCCCCAGTCCATGGACATGTGTTGTAAGCCGATTGGCATCTCTAAATTATCCATAATGTATGAATGTGTATGTGAATGTGTGTAATTTCACCCTGCGATGGGTTGGCACCCTATCCAGGGTGTCCCCCACCTCGTGCCCCAAGTCCCCTGGGATAGGCTCCAGGCTCCCTGTGACCCTGTGTAGGACAAGCGGTACAGAAAATGGATGAATGAATGAGTCCATGAAAACAAAAAAATAGGGCTTGAAAAGTCCTTGAAAGTCCCGGAATTTCATTATGAAGAATCTGTACAAACCCTGTGAAATTTCTGCATTTTAAATTCAAAGAAATGAATACGCAAATGTCAAAAACAAGCCAAAATACCATTCATATCAATATGCTTAATTTCATACTATGTATAAACTCATTCTGTTTATCTCCATAAATGAAATGTTTATAGTATATAAACCCGTTGGGCTTTTTCTGCTCTTACTATGACACACTGTTTGAAAGTTTATATTAAATGAGTATGGGATCTGGTGTACAGCTGTTTGGAGGAGAGTCATGTTATGTACATGGGGCGATACGGGAGTTTGTGTGTTCATCAACCAGCTGTCGAGCTCCACACTAGAGGTGTGTGGGACTGTTTTTATAATTTCACTCCCATGCCTTTCCCAAAGGCATTCTGACTGGTCCTGCCTGCTCCTGCAGACACTCTTGACCTCCCTGCTCCTGCAGAAATTTTCCCTATTCCCAATAAATCTTGAAGAAAGTTCAACCAATCCCACCAACTCCCACAGAAAGTTTAACCAATCCCACCCACTTCCACAGAAAGTTTAACCAATCCCACCCACTTCCACAGAAATTTGAACCCAATCCCACCCACTCGTGTAGAAAGTTTAACCAATTCCACAGACTCCTGCAGAAAATTTAACCAATCCCACCCACTCTCATAGAAAGTTTAACCAATCCCACCCACTCCCGCAGAAAATTTAACCAATCCCACCTACTCCCACAGAAAGTTTAACCAATCCCACCCACTTCCACAGAAAGTTTAACCAATCCCACCCACTTCCACAGAAAGTTTAACCAATCCCACCCACTTCCACAGAAAGTTGAACTAATCCCACCCACTTCCACAGCAAGTTGAACTAATCCCACCCACTTCCACAGAAAGTTGAACCCAATCCCATCCACTCGTGTAGAAAGTTTAAAAGTTTAACCAATCCCACCCACTTCTGCAGAAAATGTAACCAATCCCACCCACTCTCACAGAAAGTTTAACCAATCCCACCCACTCCCGCAGAAAATTTAACCAATCCCACCCACTCCTGCAAAAAGTTTAACCAATCCTAGTCACTCTCATCGAAAATGAAACCAATGCCACCACTCCTGCAAAATTTTCGACTCATGCCACCACACTCCAACAGAATGTTTGACTAATTCCTACTGAAATTTTAACCAGTCCCACCCTCCTGACCAGGATAAAGCAGTTACTGAAGATGAATAAATGAGCAACCAGTGTGATTCCATGTTTACGATTATGTCTTTCTTTGGACGTGAACAATGTATCTGACTGCCCAGTCCCATACACATGAACGTAACATCCTTCAGTAACCTTTTGGTTGGGACTCGTGGGTTCATAGTCCCACACCTCAGGAATGAGTCCCCACTACATTCACACACTGGTCCTTTACCCTAGTGTTGCACAATATTTTGTAGGTAAATTCATATATCTGTTGTTACACCACCGCCGGCAGAGGGCACTGCAGCGCGATATCTTTGTTGACATGTGACTCTTGTTTTGGTTTCATTATCTACCGGGTTGAACATTGGCTTGATGTGCGAGGGTGTAGACTATTTTGAACCAGGTGTTTAACCCTCCTACCTCGTATGGCCGAAAAACCGGCGTGCCCGTCTTTGATCTATTCCCATAAGGATGATATACCGGCTTGGTCGTCTATGCCAAATCCCCGTAAGGCCGAAATAGTGATATAGCGGCTGTACAGTGTAAACGTTATCCCCATAAGTCCGGTGTACCGGCATTACTCTGCTGTGATTCCTTACTTATTTACTTATTATTTTTTGACCGGAAGGTTGATGATGTCATGACGTCACGACGTGATTACGTTATTACACCGTCATTACGATGAAGCTGATCCAAGCGTGAATATTGGTGTAATAGTAGAAGTGAACTAAAAATGCCAAAGCGAAAAGTTAATCGTGTTCCAGCTAAAGTTACACCTACAGTGAACACAGGTCCATCTAAAACAGTGGAAAAAAGAAAATATACAGTTACACAGGCGAGAGCGAGGATTCTAGATAGTGACCGCAGTGAAAGTTCAGACGATGTTGAAACTGAAACTGATAGTGACCCAAACTCTCCTGATTCAGACCCTGATCCATCTTCATCTTCAGCATCGACCAGTGTGACTGACACTGCAGGGGTTTGGAGTCATAATGTGAATAAATGCTAAAATGCATTTATTTAGTTATTATTTACTTGAATTTATTCAAAGGCATTGACCACGCTGATGCTCGTATTGTACTTCTAAATGAGTAGAAGGATTTTAGTGAGCATTTTTCGTCATTTCTCTCGTTAAGAATTGTGCTCTATGTTTAGTAAAAACATTGAACTGCTTCATTTTCAAAGTTAGATTACACAAATACATTATTATAAGTTGTTTCAAGACCTAAAAATGTTACAATTAAAATGTTGATTTTGGCCCAGGAACTCAGGGTTGGCGTGCTGTTTCTCGGGGGAATATAGGGTTATGGGACATAATACTGTGGGAACTCAGGGGTAAGGGGGTTAAGTTTCGAGTAATTATGTTGGCTATTTAAACCCCTCGGATGACTGCGCACGTCGCGCAGTATTATAGTTTGTATGGTTTGTAGCGACGGTAGAGTTTAGTATGCTAGCGGTCGTAAGTCCATGTTTGCTCACGTATTCTATGGCCACAGAGTTGTCAGACGTAGTCAAACTCTATTAATCCATATTATATTTATTACTTGCCTAATTTCATATAAAACTATCATTCCCATGCTTGTGTGATTAACATGAGTTGTATGTTGTTGTTGTTGTTGTTGTTGTTTTTAATACTTTCCAGCTACAAAGTGAGGTAGAAAAGCCCCTCCTTACATATCGAGACAACTTTAAAAAGGACATGAAGAAGTTTGACCACCAAATTACCGATCTCAGGAAGCAGCTGGGCAGTCGATATGCTGCCGTTGAGAAGGTACAGTACATCGTGTTATTAAGTCAATACTCATGCACACAGGATTGGTTCATAAATGAAATATTTCCAAAATATTAGCGATGCAATGGCATTCTCATGACGCACATCAAATATGAATATGCCCAGCTCTACTACAGACAAAACCTTTGAGTTAGGTCTTTTATTTAACTTTTCTAGAATGTCAGGAATCCTTCTCATGCATTATTAAAGCTCTACTCTATTTCCCAGATCAGTAGACCATTTCCTGGCCTTGGAGGCTTTCTGAGCTCTATAATAATCACATGGCCTTGCCCTTAATGCATGACCTTGAGACAGAGCGCACAATTGTTTGTGGCAGCAAGAGTGAGAGCTGTAAACAAACCAGCCTTGATAAACTGATCTAATTTCAGTGTGGTCATTACACATGGCTAAATGGAAGAAAACCAATAATATAAATTTAGGACTGCATAGTCAAGTGAGTCAATAGGGAGGCACAGCTGTAATTCAATTGAACTGTGAGTGGAAATTGGATAAGAGATATACAGCACTCAGGGAAGTGAAAAAACTAAACTCATCTTTCATGTGCTTGCAGGCACGTAAAGCGCTTGCAGAGAGGCAGAAGGATCTGGAGGTAAAGACTCAACAGCTGGAGATCAAACTGAGCTCAAAGATTGAGGAGGACATCAAAAAGGCCCGCAGGAAATCCACACAGGCAGGTCAGTTTCGCTGAAGTTGAGTCAAATTCAGCTTTCATGCCATCCTTGTATATCGTGAACGTGTGCAGTCTGAGTTTTTATGATCATTTTATCCAAAGGCTGACCTTTGAAATTTGTTTCTAAGTCTATAAAATGTGTGAATTTATTTTGAAAACAATCAATTAAATAAAAAAGAACAAAAATCTGCTAGTTTTGAGCAGTTTAGTAGTAGTTGTGTCTAATGTACTACGTTTACATGCACATCAAATTCCGTTAAAGGTCTATATTCTGGTTGCAGCCATATTCTGAATATGATGTTTATATGTGTACAGGCATCGGAATATTCCTATGTACAGGGTTATAATAAGTATGCCTGAGTTGCAATTCCTAAATACCTAGCCTACAACTAAACACCTGTTAGTACCCACAATTCCTTGCAGACTGAGCATGCGCATATATCTCCTTTTAGTGGATTTTCTAAACGTGTTTACATGCAACGATTTTCCAATTAAAACAGGTATATTCTGAATCGTGTAAGTGGACGGTGGTGTTTGCATGACTCAATGCTAATTCGAATATTGACAAATTCCGATTAATATCAGAATATCCATGTGTGTATAAATGTAGACAGTGAGATGCGATATTGTGCTTGTAGGACCATGTTGCAATTTACAAGACAAAACTGCATAAAATCTAATTATAACATGAGCAATGTACAAAACTGTGGTTGCAGCACAGTACAGTAAATAAACATTACAGGACAGTGTTTTCCCACTTGGCAGCGCGGTGCAGTACAGCAAATAAACTCTAATCCAAGTGCCAGATGAGCCATACCATCCCCGAGTACACTTTTATCCCAGGCACCATGTGGGACCAGTCAGGGCATAGAGCTGGTGTTAGACACTGTCGAATGAGATTAAACTGTATATGATAATGTGTCTAGCTAGAAAAAGTTTACCTTAAAGTTCAGAGCAGCAATAATCAGTAGTGTATTTTCACTAAAGAGTACAGTATTGGCACACTTGGCTGGGGAGTGAGCGCATGCTGCCATTAAAAATCTCTGTCCTATTAGTAGTAGTTTACCATGGGAGGAAGACACAAAGCAGAGCTGTGCACATTTTTACATACAGTTGTGTTCATAAGTTTAAATAACTCTCACGATTTGCCCTCACGCATGGCGCTGGAGCACGCCGCGTACCCTGAAAGCGCTTTTGGGTTCAGTGACATTGACTTTGTTTACATATTACACGTGTATTTGTTATGGTTTTTGTCACGTCTCCATCCCTTTAAAGTTATTGGATGTCTCCCTAACGTGTTCTCATTAGACACGTTGATTCCGTTTGCTATTTAAGCCCCTTGTGTGTCCTTGTTTAGTTACGAAGTATTAAGTGTTCACTGAATACCAAGCCTTTGTTCTGTGTTCTCGTTCCTGGTTTTGACCTGGTTCCTAGTTTCTCGTTTGTGGTTTACCTTGCTTTCTCTATGCCCGTTTGCCGTTCACCTGACCCTTTACCTGCTTTTGACCACACCTGGTTTTTTTTTCATTTTGGTGCCTGTTTCCTTTTAATAAAACCCTTAACAGCACGTGCATCTGCCCTAAGACTCAGTTCGTTACAATAACCCTTGCAGAATATGCAAAATGTAAATCATTAAAAAAAAAAAATAAATAATAATAATAAGAGGGGTCAATAAAATTGCATTTTGTTTTTTTGTTTAGTACGGCCTCAAATAAGCTATTTCACACAGCTATGTAAACTTTTGAACTTTTGAACAGGACGATCGCTGTAAATTGTTATTATTTCATCTTCTGGGAAACATGCCAATATCTTATGTAGCTTCTGAAGGGAAGTACTAAATGAACAAAATAAGATCTTTAAATAAAAATAATAACACATTTCACCAAACATTATGTTCAAAAGTTTACTTCCCCCTGGCCCGTATTGAAGTGTGTTACCTTCTTGAGCATCAGTGAACGTTTGCACCTTTTGTAATAGTCGTGTACGAGTCCCTCAGTTGTCCTCAGTGTGAAAAGATGGATCTCAACATAACATAGACATTGTTGGAAAGGAGTCAAATATGCAGAAGATGCTGTAAAAGTAAAGAATGTGCAGGACCTGGAGGATTTTTCTGAAGAGCACTGGGGCAGTTTAACTTCTCAGGACAAACAAGGGAACCATGAACAATTATCACAAAACATAAACACAGTCGTTGATCATCTGGGTAACGACACACAGGATTAATAATCAAGGGTGTGTAAACTTTTGAACTGGTTCATTTGTGTAAATTCAGTTATTGTTGTGCCTTGTGGACTATATGTACACGTCTGTTATGTGAAATAACTTATTCAGGGCAGGACTAATTTTAAAAAAAATGCAATTTTTATGATCCCACTTATTTATTTTTTTATTAACATTTTCCAGATTCTGCAAGGCGTATTTAAATTTATAAGCAAAACTATCAAATGAGTTCTTGAGAAACTCCTACAGGTTTCATGGATGGCATTACACAGGAAACCAACACACATAATAATTTAGGATATGGATAGTCTTTAGCTATTGGGTCTTATTATGGGTAAAGCTATTGGAAAAAGAAGTTATATATAGAAAAAAAAAAGTTATTACTGGTGAATGAGGTGGGGAGGGGGCTTAAGGAAAGAAGTGATGGATAGATAGGAAAAGACTCATTGTTCTGGTAGAAGACATCGCTGAATGGTTAGAATAAACTCACCCATTATTTTTATGTTCATAAACCAACAATCATCTTGGTTGTGTAAATGAAGCTGAATTACTTACCCAAGCCTGGCACATTGGTCTATAGACAAAAGGGATTTGGAGGAATTGGGACTTTTCTCAGGACTAATCTTGAATATTTGGGAATACAAATAAACAAATCCAAGCCTGTTTCTCGGCCAGTGGCATGGATTAAAATGGTGTCTTTTGGCACCCTCTAGTGGTTGATTATGCTTATTGCTCTACCAATAAACTCGAGGGATTAAAATTAGAGTAGGTAACTTTTAAGTCAGAGCATTTTTTTCTTATATATATTAGTGTAATATCTGCCTTCATTCACATGAGAAATATGTCTCGAGTTAGACTGTATGTCAGTTTGCATGAAGAAATGACTGTAGCTCACTGTAGCTGTACAACAAACGATTATTGTAACTCCAAAATGGCAATAACAGATAATTGTCCAATAACAGATATGTTCTCTCACCACAGGTGATGATCTGATGCGATGTGTTGACCTGTACAACCAGTCTCAGTCTAAATGGTTTGAGGAAATGGTCACTACAAGTCTGGTGAGATGACATGCCTGATCTATAATAATAAAATGTTGAATCACTGAATTATCACGACATTGTCCACGCATTTCTTGTATTCATAGGAGCTGGAGAGACTTGAAGTGGAGCGAATTGAAGTAATTAGAAAACACCTCGGCCAATACACGACGCTGCGGCATGAGACGGACATGTTCAACCAAAGCGTAAGTCTTAATCTTGGAACATATTTGCGCGGCGGTCAGGAAAAACCCATCGTATGACAGTGCGGCTAATTCTGGGAAACAACGTGGTTGGACCAAAATTGAGTTTTTTGTCCATAACATACATTTCCTCACAGGTGGTTACGTAGTTAAATATCGTCAGGCTGCCACACATTTGTGTGAATCTATCATCGGCGCACTTTCAGAAAAACATGCAGTATAACGTATGACGATGTGTTCCATGTGCAGACGATGGAGCCGGTGGACAAACTACTCCAGATTGTAGATCCAGCCAAAGACAGAGAGATATGGGTAAAGGAGCACAGGACGGGTGAGGTGAGACCAGTGGACATGGATCTCTAACTCAGACAGGATGTGTTGGTGATAGAAGAGATGGATTCTCCATTCTTCACTGCAAGAACGTGAGGAGAAACCACATACTGGAGTAGAAACGGAGTCAGAGGAATGAGAGTTTGCAAATGAATCTGCTGTATGTGAAGACAGAGCTCTACTGACCAAAGCAGTTTGTTGTACTGCATAGAGACGGAAGCCAGACGTCCCGCTAAACTTTGACCCAATGATGGACACTTATCCAGTACAAACATGTATAAATATTTCTCTCTCTCTCTCTCTTTTCTCACTCACACACACACACTTTAACAAACATAGCTGCACAAATGTCTGTAAAAGTCTCCAATTATCCAGAGTCATAGGAAATCAAGGTTTTTATTTCAAACCTCATTAGCAGAAGACCCCACCCCCACCCCCCCACCCCGCCCTGTAGAGCTGCCGATGTCCCTCGGATGAGTTTTAAAGATCATACCATAATCCAGCCACCTAGATTTTAAATGCACGTACCGAAAAACCAACAGAAAAGACAAGCTGAGAGTTACAGTGACGCAACAGTTCTTTTACAGAATTTACACAAATTAGTCCACTGTAGATTAAAGTGTTCAATTTGCGGAGAAATAATTGGAAAGGTGAATAATTGGACCTCATTCTCTATAAGTGTGACACTTGTATACAGATTAGCTCAGTTAAGCTGGTTTTAGGGATTTAGCGGTCCTCTAATAGACCGTACCATAACGTGTTCAGATTATATCACGAAGATCCTCTAATAATAGACATGCGATTGAAGAAAATGACCATGTTCTGCTTATGCCATCAATCAGTGCGATCCAGGCTTTGAGTTTTTCAAATCTAGCTCGAAGTAATAAGGATGTATTATCATGTTATCAATATTATCAAGCCTCACACCTCCAGGGTCCGGGGTTCGATTCCCACTGTGGCCCCGTGCTGCGGGGGTTTCCTCCCCCAGTCCAAAGACATGCGTGGTAGGCTGACTGGCATGTCCAAAGTGTCTGTAGTGTATGAATGTGTATGTTATGGTGCCCTGCGATGGACTGGCCAGAGTGTACCCTGATGCTCCCTGGGATAGGCTCCAGGTTTCCCCGTGACCCTGAAAAGGATACAACGGTATAGAAGATGGATGGATGTATGTTTACGTTGCATGATTGCCGTTACTGTTTTTGAAACTGTCCTGTGAGTTTTATGTCATCCTATACTGTCCTCATGTTCCTCAATCATAGAGCATCATAGCAGTATCTTATTTTTTTTTAAATGCTGACACTGCCAGACCGCAGTCAGGTGTTTTGGTCATAACGGCACTCCATCCGTCACCAGTGAGCATGTCACATTATGTGTTTTGAGAGTGCTTATCTCACAGAATTCATTTTTTTTCCCTCTGCGACAGCACAATTGGTCTGAAAAACATAAAGTGCAATGCTGGCTTTAGTGTTCTCCTCCAAGTCAAATGTTGCTGCTACAGATATACTGATACAGTAACAAAAGTTTGCAAAATAGAGAAGACAAACTATATTATAGCAACAAGACATTTATTGTGATGAGTTTCACAAATGTTTCTTTATTATCATAAGTAACCAAAATGACCACTGATATTAATGGAGAGGGGAGAGTACCAAACTGATATCCATGCAAAGGTTTGCATCTGCCTTCATGAATGTGGTGTAAATATACTGTAATAACCATGGTCTCACCATTTGGCTTCATAACAGCCTTCGATTACTTTCATAAGCTCTTTCATATCCTCGGAACAGCTCTTGGATCCTCTCGATTATAATATACTTCGATTCGCCCTATTTCTCGGTTGGTCTTTCGGTATGTTTTCTGTATGATTGTTTTCTTGTTGCTAGACATAATTTTTTTTTCACCCAGAAGCCATGCAGCGTGTACAGTTTTGTGTTGTAATTGCATATCTCAAGCTATATTTAGTTCTGCAAAAATGGCTTGAATGGCTTAAATCTTTACAATACATCTAAGGTGATGAATTGGCACATAACATCATGGCTTACAAAAGACAAACACTGGCTCTCTTGCAGTCCAGAGATTTGACCTCATAACCTCTGAGCTACCACTGCCACCATATTCTTGTCCTTAATGACTAACAAGGCACAGTTTCACAACAAAGCTCCACAAACAGCGTAATAAGTTTGCTAAAAAAAAAAAAAAGGTAAAAAAATAAATAATAACTTCCAGTGTTGATGACAGGCTCCAAACATCCAGACATGTAAGAAATATGTAGAAATAAAAGAGGTACAGATAATATATTGAAAATATTTTGCACTATGCTACTTTTTTATACCAAATGTCATATTGAAAATAATAACAGTTTTCCGGTTTATTGTCTGAAAGAGATCATGATTATTTTGGTTTCTGTTCTCGAATTTCTAGAAGCTTGAGGACGGTTTCTGTGATTGCCGATGTACATTTCTGTTTAAGTGTTTACCACAAATTGTATGTATGAGATTGTGAATGAAGATGAAAATAATCTTCAATTGATTTCTTTTCCCCTTTAATAAGCGTATTAAAGTTAATGTTTAAAATAATACTATCTTGTCTCCTGGTCATATAAAGAATGCAGCAATTTATTTTCATTTAAATTTTTATTGGTGAAAATGTTTTTTTTTTTTTTTAAACATTTATAAGGGGTTAAAATACAGTATTATTAATACAGCGATACATTTAGAAAAAATTCACTTAGTAATCCAATTATTTCCCGACATTAGGGATTGTTTATAAACTTGCATACTGGCAAACTGGAATGTAAGGAAACTTACCAAAAGCACTCTTTGCTGGTCTAAGTGATATGTTTTTAAATACTCAACTGGTTTGTATAACTTTTTAAAATAATAATAATAATAAAAATTAGAAACTAATCAAATATTTACTCTTGATTATTCCTATTGATTGTGGTCATTTTAAAACAATATTTCTAGCATTTTAGTAGAAAGTTTTGGCAACAAGAAAAATAGTTGAATAACTGGACAGGCATGCAATATTGGTGCTTTGGCTTTGTCCCTGTTAGTTTTATTCTGATATTTCAGATTCAGGAAATCTTGTTTCTTTGGACTTTGTGTTTGGAAAAACAGCAAAAAAAAACAAAAACATCTGCAATAAAAAAAAAATGCAGCTAGCTCTTACGTGTATGAACTAATAGCACAACGACATAGAGCTGGCCAAATGATTCGTATATGATTCAGGCAATAGAGATGGCGTTCATTTGATTTAAGGCTCATTGGTGATTTGTTTCAGATCCAGTGTGCAAGAGTACGCAGCCAAAATAACTAACGTGTCACTGACCCATTACAGCCAACACTGCATTTTAAGTCTCGAAAAAAAAGGATAATACTGAGAATATAAATGTGTGACCAGCAGATGTCAAAGAGTTTTTAGTCGATCATCAGTTTTTTCAGGGAATTGAGATAAGTGGGGATGAGAGAACTGACTGATTCGTCGTCATCAGTGAGGATCTTCTCGCCTCTGCCTTCTGAGCCCACAGAGCTGGGGGACCGTACCACCCCTGCATATGGAGTGCTATAACCCTGCAACAAATTCAACAACAGGATGTCAGTGCAGTACAAACAGATCAAATATACGTGCTTTTTTTTTTTTTTTTTTTTTTTGCAGGTCGAACTAATATCATGGTCAGACTTACTGATGAGTAGCCCTTGCCAAAGCTGCCTCTGTTCTTGGTCCTGATCTTAGTGAGAGCGGATTCGGCTATGTCGGCTCGCTCCTCTGCGTCGTCCAGCTCGTGTACGGTCTTTCTGTACTTGGCCAGGTTTGCATTGGCCTGCTCCTCCTGCAAGAACATATTCATCAGCTGCTGAATATTTTAGATTGCGTCATGACAGTAGATCCACTGAGCTTCATTTATCAAGGCTACAGGGGAACAAATCTGAATAAACAGCTACTGTCAGTATATTTGTGATCAAACTCGTATCTGGTCAGATAGTGGATAAATTTGAGTGCAATATTTTAAGTGATTTGTGGTAACATTGTCATCCTTATTAGCCGCAACAATAAAGCACCTGGGGCTTAGTTTCGGTCATATGTATACGCTTTCCTGTCAATTTCCTTCTTTCTGTTGTGTTGTACGACAAGTGCTCCTGCTCCAGCTGGCTCTTTGCAAATCTCTTTGTGTTAGCTGTCCAGGTCTCTGGACATTTCTCCATTTTAGCGCCCAGCCAACAATGAATTTGCTCTTAGACAATGGATCAGTATCTTAATCGCTTTTATCATTTATTAAAGCTCTGAGCTGTGTTTTTTTTTTCTTCTTCTTGGCTTTCTCAAGGTGTGTAAGTAAACCTAATGTGCAAATGCCTGCATTTAGTCCAAGGAGCTGTAGATAAGAGTTGTCTTAAAGCATGTGTCTGTCACACCTCTTTTAATTTAAGAACAGAACGTCAGCTCACTGATTAACAGGATGATAGTACTGGATCGGTGTTGGGTTTCAGTCAATGCCTTGAGCTCTGATAAAGGACTGGTGCCCCCCAATAACCGATAATAACACCCCCCCCAATTATCTTTTAAGATATATTATGTGATTAGATTCAGTAGTATTTGATCAAGATCAAATTTGTTCAGAATTTGATGATGATGTAGGGAAGGATTATTTTAAGTGTCAGAGTCACGGGCAAATCAACTGACTAGTCTAGTTATACTTCAGTTTAAAAATATGAATAATTTTTTACACACCAGCTGTTGGATGTTTAAAAAAAAAAGAATCAATTTCTGATTGCTGCATTGATTAGTTTCTATCGTTACATTTTAAATCGATTCATTGATCCAAATCATTGGATTGTTACACCCTTACTAATATTTTAAGAAAGGATGTCCTGCTTAGGTGAAAAAACTGAGAAAACAGGACTTTCTGAAGCAGGTAATGCCAAAAGTGATCATCTTAACAAGTCTGTTATTAACAAATGATTTTACTACTTCCTCAAACTTAAAAATTCAACACTTACACTGCTTTATTATTTCTCATTTAATGTCCTCCTCTGAAGTTAGAATGACGCAAGTACAGTACTATACAGTATATACCAATAGCAAAATTTCAAAAATCATTTATATTGCTGTTGTACGATGAATTTTTATACCATGTCACACTTTGTTTCAGGATGACCCAAATGTTTGAACTTAGCCTTTCAGTTTCGTATGATTTTCGTCATACCGCCTCCTCCACTTGTCTCTTGTAGGTTTTCATTTTGATCTGCAGGCGTTCCAGGAGCTCCTGCATTCTCTGCTGGTTCTTCTGGTCCTCCTCAGACTGGAAGAGGAGCTCCTTGAGGCGCCGCTCATTCTTCCGCAGCGTCTTCACCGTCTCCGCGTACTTCTTCTGCTCTGTTTCCAAATCCAGCTCCAACTCCTTTACCTGCAGGATAGAGACCATACAGGGAGTGCAGAAGAGTTTAGTCAAATATGTAGATATTATTGGATTGTATGAAACCAATAGAGGCAGGAATAGACGCTGAGACGTGAGGTCACTGAGTGGTGAATAAAAACCCAAATGGGTCCATGCATGAATTTCTGTGGTTTACCCTGCCTTCCAGCTTCTGAATAAACTTTTTTCCTCCTTTCATGGCCAGCTGCTCGGCCTCGTCCAATCTGACAGTCATATCTTTTAGCTGCGCCTCCAAGCCTTTCTTCACACGCTCCATATGCATACTGTGCTCCTGCTCCACCCGCAGCTCCTCAGCCACTCGTGCAGCCTGCGCAGAAAAAAGAGATGATGGAGGAGGCTTTGAGTTTAAGATGCTCTTCTGGAAGCTTAACCCTTCTCTACTGTCATTAACCATCTATTTTCCATACCACATATCCTACACATAGTTGTGGGGGAGCCTGGAGCCTATCCCAGGGAACACAGGGCACAAGGCAAGGGACACCCTGGACAGGGTACCAACCCATCACAGGACACAATCACACACTACTGACACTTTGGAAATGCCAGTCAGCCTACAACACATCTTTGGATTGGTGGAAGAACCAGGAGTACCTGGAAGAAACCCCCAAAGCATGAGGAGAACATGCAAACTCCATGTACAGAGGGCAGAGGTGGAATTTGAGTCCCCAACCCCAGAGATGCGTGGCAACTGTGCTAATCATTAAGCCAACATGCCCCTGAATTAAAATGTTATTCAGTGTCATTTAAATGTTCATTATTAGCACTATAAACAATAAACAATATTTATTCAATTGGAAGTCTTCATGACAAGTGTGCATACACAGGAGTGTAAATAATTAAGCTATTTTTAATTATTATTAATCTACCTTGTTACTCTCAGTGTCCTGAAATCACTTGTGTTTTTATTATTGTATTTTATGTATTTATTTTTTACAATTATTATGCATTTTTTATGTATTTTGCTTTGTTTTTGCTCTATAAAAATACAAAATCCATTGGGATTGTTAGTAAGGACCAATCATAGTTACATGATAATCTTTATGGGTCTCATATACATTACAGCACAGTGAAATTCTTTTTTCCTCACCTGTCCCAGCATGTAAGGAAGTTGGAGTCAGAGCACAGGGTCAGCCATGATACAGCGCCCCTGGAGCTGAGAGGTTTACGGGCCTTGCTCAAGGGCCCAACAGTGTCAGATTGGCAGCCCTGCACAGCTGATTTCACCACTCAACATATTTAAATTTGACAGTGTGATCTTGTGTAATTTCTATTTTGGTTAAGAGCTTGAACAACAGACTGGAGTTCATAACCGATTATGTGTTTGTAACGTGAGTTTGTTACTCTCTGCCAGCACCGCACTGAACACAACACGCAGCATCCAAGAATTTGATGAAGTCTGAATACTGTCCTAAATGCTTTAACACCCTTAAGCCCCAAAACTTCAAACATCCAAAATGTCAATAAAGTGCAGACCTGGAGGAGGAGCACAGTGTAGAATAAACATAAAAAAACAAACAAACAAACAAACAAACAAAAAACGGAGCCATTTTGTCCGCAATATCACAAGTGCTATGCATTATGTATTACCAAATACTTCAACCTACCTCACATACAGCTTTCTTGATCTTATCATTAGCTCCTCTCAGTTCATTCTGAAGCTCCTCATGCTCCTGGGTGACCTGCTGAAGATCCACCTCCAGTTTCCGCTTTCCACTGCAGGCTGACTGTAACTGCATTGACAGATCATGAGGGAAACGGTTACACTAAGTTTTTAATAATAAGGATGAATGATTTCATTCACCATTCACTTAAATATCTGAAGAGTTCAAATGCTTCAGGTTTCTTTTTGAAAGCAGGTCTTTTTAGATTGCTTGGTTCACAGCTGTACCTGGTTGTTGATGTCATTGCATCTCTCTGTGGCCTCTTGGAGCTCAGTCTCCAGGGTTTTGCGAGCTCTCTCTGCTGCCTCGAGTCCGCTCCGGCTCTCCTCTCCATCAGTGACCAGCAGAGTGCAGCGTCGCTCCAGCAGAGCCTGTTCCTCTCTCAGCTGCTCCTGCACCCGCGCTTCTTCTTCCAGCTGAACCTGCAGGTCCTGAAAGGAGACCATACAACATGTCAGGTCACGTCACCGTTCAATGTGCTCAGTATGATCATTTAGACTTACATTAAAATTCTTCATTTCAGTTTATTACCTTCACTCACTGGCCATTTTATCAGAGAATTCTAACATGTAGGTTCACATAGGTGTCACTAGGCCAAATACTGGGAGGAAATAGTGGGAATGCTATCGAGGGTCCTTTAGTAGACCCAAGGGGTGTGAACGGAAAGGGGTTACAGTTTAAAAGATTGGAATACAGTCCAAAAAGATTGCACCCTTGGGAAAATCTAGCATCTTAAATTGTTAAGAAGAAGCCTTTATTCGTCAAAGTAGTCTCCAGACATAGGGGAAATTTTTACTTACTTTGATACTTTTTAGCAAAATGTCTTCCAAAAATTTTCATCGTTAGTTTAGGAACTTTAGTTCCTAACAAGCTGGCCTCAGAGATCAGGGTCAGCCATGATACGTTTCCCCTGGAGCAGATAGGGTTTCTCATGAACCCAACCTCCTTATCAGTAAACCAGAGCCTTAACCTTTGAGCCACCACTACCCAAATTGTTTCTCAGCTTGTCCCTCTGGATAGCCTGAGAGAGAAGTAGTCTGTAAGCAGCATGTATCCTGTGTTTTGCTTCTCAGTGGGCACGTTATGCAAAGAACCTTAGTCAAATGCAATGATTTCGGCCAATGACCAATAACCTTCATAGATAATCTTACAAAAAAAAAAAAAAAAAAAAAAAGATTAATACAGCAGCCTTAAGTTTTGTCTGGGGGCCCCAGAGGGATCATGTATAACCTTATTCTTTTTCAGAGATGGTTCCAAGAACCCTTTAACAAGGCTAAGAACCATTTTTAGGTTATGTAAATTGTGGCTAGTTTACACGAACCCATGATTTTAGAGCAGAGAACACTTTGGAGCTGAAAAGGTTACCGGTTAACCTAAGAGTGTGGATTTGCACAGGGCCCAAAGATTTGCCCACCATCGTGTGTTCGTGGATGAGATGTTTGCATGTAGGTAAGTGTAAGAAATGATTATCTAAGCCAGACATACAGTAGAAGATACCACGTTCATAAAAACTCTATGATCCAAAACTATATAGTCAAAGGTGTAAGTATATGAATCATAATAAACTGATAATAAGAAGGGAGACGGTACATCACACAGATGCAGAGAAATGTGAGAAGAAGAAGAGAAAAAAAAACACCACTGGCTTTAGTGAACCTTGATCTGTTGTTGCATCTTTTTGACAGTCTTCATCAGTTCTGCGTTGTTCTTGTTGAGCAGGTCCACCTGTAACTCCAGCTCGTTCATATCGCTCTCCATCTTCTTCTTCAGACGCGTTCCCTCCGTCCGTCCCTTCACCTCCACATCCAAACTGGCCTGGAGAGACTCTAGCGCCCTCTGGTGGATTTTCCTAGGTATAGAATTCAGTACAGTACAGAATACAGTAAGTTCGTTTACTCATTATCATTCATCACATTTGTAAGCAGTGTAGCACAAGCAAGAGAAAGGTCAAAGGTCAAAGAAGAGACTTACTTTCCTGAGATTATATTTTTGTGAAAAGAAAGAAAGATGGAATTAAGAAGATCACTGTTCGACACCCTATGGACTTGCTGTGTGTAATTAATGCTGGAGGTTTTTTTTATTATTATTATTTTTTTTTAATAACAATGAAATGAACACCTGGCAGCCTCCATCTCCTCCTCCTTCTCCTGAAGTCTCCGCTCACTGTCTGCTTTGGCTTGAGAAAGCTCCAGCTGCAACCGAAGAACTTTAGTCTCCTCAGTCTGTAAAGTCAAATCTAGGATTAGAGATGTGTTTCCAGTTTCCATTTTAAGGCTGCAGTTCTCATATATTAATTAACTAAGCAATGCTTACATAACTTACTGATACATAGAAGTCTTTAAGCAAAGAAATATGAAAGTACAAATCAGCAAAAATAGGTACAAATACTAAACAATAAGTATGCTAAATATTTATGGTGTTTTTTTTTATAAAGTTGTACACAAATTAAGTAGGGGCACATAGTTTATATGCATACTTAAAAAATAAGAATGCATGCAAAATGTAAATATAAATACTTAAAAATCAGTTTTCAAAATAAATACAGTGAATTTTGTTAGGGTTAGACTTTGTTTGTTTGAAATGGGTAGCATGACTGCGTGGTCTAAGTTGATGAAGTATGCTGCCAGTCTCTTTGGTGATATGGGTTTGAATCCTGCTGCTGCCAAAAAAATTTTTTTTTATTTTTTTTTAATTCAGTGCTTTCAAAGCATATACTTGCTCATTCATATATACCAAGAGTGTCCAATATTATTCGAAAAAGTCAGGGGTTGGTGCAGGTTTTCATTCCAACCAAGCAGAAGCCACACCTAAGTCTATTGAAAGCCAATATCAACTAATTAAACAGGTGTGGCTCCTGCTTGGCTGAAATGAAAACCTGGACCTATCCCTGTGCGGATAAGATTGGACACAACTGGTATAAACACGAGTATTTGCTGTTTCAGTTACCACAACAATTAAATAAAACATTCCAAAAATGCAGAAAACATTCATTATTTATATCAGGTGCATTCTGAGTAACGTGATGAAATTTCGTTCGGTTCAACCCAAGGCGTTAATCATCCATTTGAAGAAGAAAGGTGAGTACAGTACAATAAATACAATTCCAATTCCAAAAAAAATTCTAGTAAGCATGCTATTTTTAAGTATGCATGCTTAAAATTATAGTATGCATATTTGTTTTTTAAGTATGCATAACAAAATTGTAATATACATATGTCAAAATAAGTTTTCAAAATAAATATACTTGTAAAATCCAGTATGTTTAAATGTTTTAAAATGTCTAAAAACGCATAGACGACCAAGCCGGTATATCATCCTTATGGGAATAGATCAAAGACGGGCAAGCCGGTTTTTCAGCCATGCGAGGCAAGAGGGCTAAGTATGCATACTCAACAAACAAGTATGCATACTAGAATTTTAAGTATGTGTACTCAATAAATAAGTATGCATGAGAAATTTAAATATACATACATACTTAAAAATCAGTTTTCAAATAAAAATACAGTACATTTTGCCACTGGGATTAGGGTTAGACTGAGTTTGCACACTCAAAGCTTGCAGAACTGTTTCCTAGCAGGTAGCGTGGCCGAGTGGTCTAAGGCGCTGGATTTAGGCTCCAGTCCCTTTCGGGGCGTGGGTTCGAATCCCACCGCTGCCAAAATGGTGCCCTTGAATTCACCGTTGCTCATATAGTAAAAACCCCAGTCTCCCTGTTTCAGTTACTGCAAAAACTTTATGGAAAGTTCCACAAAAACAGTAAATGTTCATTATTTTATCACGTCCGTTCTGAGTAACACGACCGAATCTCATTCACTCCCACCTAAGGCGTTAATCATCCATTTAAAGAAGAAATGTGATGTACAGTGCAGTAAATACAATCATAATAACAAAAAGTTTATATGCATACTCAAAAAATAAGTATACATGCAAAATTTAAATACACATACTTAAAAATCAGTTTTCAAATAAAAATACAGTATGTATAAGTATGCAGACTCAAAAAATAGTATCCATACTAGAGATTTAAGTATGCATAATTAAAAAATAAGTATGCATACTAGAATGTTAAATATGCATACTCAAAAAATAAATATGCATTCGAAATTTAAATACACATACTTAAAAATCAGTTTTCAAATAAAAATACAGTATGTATAAGTATGCAGACTCAAAAAATAAGTATGCATATTAGAATTTTAACCCTCTTACCCCTGAGTTCCCACAGCAGCATTTGCTGTTTTTGTGGAACTTTCCATAAATTTTTTGCAGTAACTGAGATCCTGGGGTTTTTACTGTATAAGGAAAGTTCCACAAAAACAGCAAATGTTCATTATTTTATCACGTCCATTCTGAGTAACACGACCGAATCTCATTCAGTCCCACCTAAGGCGTTAATCATCCATTTAAAGAAATGTGATGTACAGTAAATACAATCATAATAACAAAATAATTGTAGTAAGCATACTTTCGTAAGTATGCATACGTAAAAAAGAATCATTTAAAAAAATAAGTATGCATACTAGAATTTTAAGCATGCATAACAAAATTGAAATATACATACTTCAAAATAAGTTTTCAAAATAAATATACTTGTAAAATCCAGTATGTTTTTATTTTAAAACATTTGATCTACGTCTGTAAGTCTCAGGGGCAAAAGTAATAACACTACCCATTTTGCCAACGCACCACTGTAGCTGGAGCAACTTAAAGTATAACTAGCTTACAATGTTGCATACTAGAATTTTAAGTATGCATACTCAAAAAGACAAGTATGCATGCGAAATTTAAATATGCATACTTAAAAATCAGTTTTCAAATAAAAATACAGTACAAATACAGACTGAGTTTGCACACTCAAAGCTTGCAGAATTATTTTCTAGCAGGTAGCGTGGCCGAGTGGTCTAAGGTGCTGGATTTAGGAGAGTTTGGGTCACTATCAGTTTCAGTTTCAACATGGCCTGAACTTTCACTGCGGTCACTATCTAGAATCCTCGCTCTCGCCTGTGTAACTGTGTATGTTTTCTTTTTTCCACTGTTTTAGATGTACCTGTGATCACTGTAGGTGTAACTTTAGCTGGAACACGATTAACTTTTCGCTTTGGCATTTTTAGTTCACTTCTACTATTACACCAATATTCACGCTTGGATCAGCTTCATCGTAATGACGGCGTAATAACGTAATCACGTTGTGACATCATCAACCTTCCGGGTCAAAAAATAATAAGTAAATAAGTAATGAATCACAGCAGAGTAATGCCGGTATACCGGACTTACAGGGATAACGTTTACACTGTACAGACGCTATATCGCTATATCGGCCTTACGGGGATTTGGCACAGACGACCAAGCCGGTATATCATCCTTATGGGAATAGATCAAAGACGGGCAAGCCGGTTTTTCGGCCATACGAATTCACGGTTTTCAAAGGATATCCTTAAGTATGCATAATAATCATAATAACAAAAAAATTGTAGTAAGCATACTTTTGTAATTATGCATATGTAAAAAAATAATCATTTAAAAAAATAAGTATGCATACTAGAATTTTAAGCATGCATAACAAAATTTAAATATACATACTTCAAAATAAGTTTTCAAAATAAATATACTTGTAAAATCCAGTATGTTTTTATTTCAAAACATTTGATCTATGTCTGTAAGTCTCAGGGGTAAAAGTAATATTTCACAAGTCTGACTTTTAGCTAAACCATTAAGTGGCAGGTTTTCAAGAGGTGGGAGAAAACTGGAGAACCTGTAGGAAACCCACACAGGCCCAGGAGGAACTGCGAAACTCTGCAAACATGACCACAATTCAGCATTGAACCAGCAACCCTTGGAACATGGAGTAATAACACTACCATACTACAATTTTAAGTATGCATACTCAAAAAGCAACTGGAGCAACTCAAAGTATAACTAGCTTACAATGTTGATTAATTAACTAAGCAATGTTGACCTATTTTACTGATAAACAGAAGTCTTTAAGCAAAGAAATGTGAAAGAACAATTCAGTGAAAATATGTTCAAATACTAAACAATAAGTAGGCTTAATATGTATGTGTTTTATAAAGTACTACACAAATTAAGATGGGACACAAAGTTTATATGCATACTCAAAAAATAAGTATACATGCGAAATTGAAATATACATACTTAAAAATCAGTTTTCAAATAAAAATACAGTATGTATAAGTACGCAGGCTCAAAAAATAAGCATTTTAACCCTCTTACCCCTGAGTTCTCACAGTATTATGTCCCATGACCCTATATTCCCCAGAGAAACAGCACACCAACCCTAGGTTCCTGGGCCAAAATCAACATTTTAATTGTAACATTTTTAGGCCTTGAAACAACTTATAATAATGTATTTGTGTAATCTAACTTTGAAAATGAAGCAGTTCAATGTTTTTACTAAACTTAGAGCACAATTCTTAACAAGAGAAATGACGAAAAATGCTCACTAAAACCTTCTACTCATTTAGAAGTACCATACGAGCAGCAGCGTGGTCAATGACTTTGAATAAATTCAAGTAAATAATAAATAAATAAATAAATTCATTTTAGCGCCAAAAGTCAAGTTTCTGGTGATAATCAGACCAGCAGGTAGTATTTTCACGAATGCACAGAGATATTCACGTTATGACTCCAAACCCCTGCAGTGTCAGTCGCACTGGTCGATGCTGAAGATGAAGAAGGATCAGGGTCTGAATATGTGAATAGATCAAAGATGGGCACGCCGGTTTTTCAGCCGCAAGAGGGCTAAGTATGCATACTCAACAAACAAGTATGCATACTAGAATTTTAAGTATGTATACTCAATAAATAAGTATGCATGCGAAATTTAAATATACATATTTAAAAATCAGTTTTCAAATAAAAATACAGTACATTTTGCCACTGGGATTAGGGTTAGACTGAGTTTGCACACTCAAAGCTTGCAGAATTGTTTCCTAGCAGGTAGCGTGGCCGAGTGGTCTAAGGCGCTGGATTTAGGCTCCAGTCCCTTTCGGGGCGTGGGTTCGAATCCCACCGCTGCCAAAAACGGTGCCCTTGAATTCACCGTTGCTCATATAGTAAAAGCCCCAATATCCCTGTTTCAGTTACTGCAAGAACATTATGGAAAGTTCCACAAAAACAGCAAATGTTCATAATTTTATCACGTCTGTTCTGAGTAACACGACCGAATCTCATTCACTAAGGCGTTAATCATCCATTTAAAGAAGAAATGTGATGTACAGTGCAGTAAATACAATCATAATAACAAAAAAATTGTAGTAAGCATACTTTTGTAAGTATGCATATGTAAAAAAATAATCATTTAAAAAAATAAGTATGCATACTAGAATTTTAAGCATGCATAACAAAATTTAAATATACATACTTCAAAATAAGTTTTCAAAATAAATATACTTGTAAAATCCAGTATGTTTTTATTTCAAAACATTTGATCTATGTCTGTAAGTCTCAGGGGTAAAAGTAATATTTCACAAGTCTGACTTTTAGCTAAACCATTAAGTGGCAGGTTTTCAAGAGGTGGGAGAAAACTGGAGAACCTGTAGGAAACCCACACAGGCCCAGGAGGAACTGCGAAACTCTGCAAACATGACCACAATTCAGCATTGAACCAGCAACCCTTGGAACATGGAGTAATAACACTACCATACTACAATTTTAAGTGTGCATACTCAAAAATCAACTGGAGCAACTCAAAGTATAACTGGCTTACAATGTTGATTAATTAACTAAGCAATGTTGACCTATTTTACTGATAAACAGAAGTCTTTAAGCAAAGAAATGTGAAAGAACAATTCAGTGAAAATATGTTCAAATACTAAACAATAAGTAGGCTTAATATGTATGTGTTTTATAAAGTACTACACAAATTAAGATGGGACACAAAGTTTATATGCATACTCAAAAAATAAGTATACATGCGAAATTGAAATATACATACTTAAAAATCAGTTTTCAAATAAAAATACAGTATGTATAAGTACGCAGGCTCAAAAAATAAGTATTCATACTAGCATTTTAACCCTCTTACCCCTAAGTTCCCACAGTATTATGTCCCATGACCCTATATTCCCCCGAGAAACAGCACACCAACCCTGAGTTCCTGGGCCAAAATCAACATTTTAATTGTAACATTTTTAGGCCTTGAAACAACTTATAATAATGTATTTGTGTAATCTAACTTTGAAAATGAAGCAGTTCAGTGTTTTTACTAAACTTAGAGCACAATTCTTAACAAGAGAAATGACGAAAAATGCTCACTAAAACCTTCTACTCATTTAGAAGTACCATACGAGCAGCAGCGTGGTCAATGACTTTGAATAAATTCAAGTAAATAATAACTAAATAAATGCATTTTAGCATTTATTCACATTATGACTCCAAACCCCTGCAGTGTCAGTCGCACTGGTCGATGCTGAAGATGAAGAAGGATCAGGGTCTGAATCAGGAGAGTTTGGGTCACTATCAGTTTCAGTTTCAACATCGTCTGAACTTTCACTGCGGTCACTATCTAGAATCCTCGCTCTTGCCTGTGTAACTGTGTATGTTTTCTTTTGTTCACTGTTTTAG
The DNA here is from genome assembly GCA_012411365.1 of Ameiurus melas. NCBI lineage: Eukaryota > Metazoa > Chordata > Actinopteri > Siluriformes > Ictaluridae > Ameiurus > Ameiurus melas. The sequence continues at coordinate 23,564,874 of CM022760.1, forward strand.
ATGGACCTGTGTTCACTGTAGGTGTAACTTTAGCTGGAACACGATTAACTTTTCGCTTTGGTATTTTTAGTTCACTTCTACTATTACACCAATATTCACGCTTGGATCAGCTTCATCGTAATGACGGCGTAATAACATAATCACGTTGTGACGTCATGACATCATCAACCCTCCGGTCAAAAAATAATAATTACATAAGTAAGGAATCACAGCAGAGTAATGCCGGTATACCGGACTTACGGGGATAACGTTTACACTGTACAGCCGCTATATCACTATATCGGCCTTACGGGGATTTGGCATAGACGACCAAGCCGGTATATCATCCTTATGTGAATAGATCAAAGATGGGCACGCCGGTTTTTCAGCCGTAAGAGGGCTAAGTATGCATACTCAACAAACAAGTATGCATACTAGAATTTTAAGTATGTATATTCAATAAATAAGTATGCATGCAAAATTTAAATATACATATTTAAAAATCAGTTTTCAAATAAAAATACAGTACATTTTGCCACTGGGATTAGGGTTAGACTGAGTTTGCACACTCAAAGCTTGCAGAATTGTTTCCTAGCAGGTAGCGTGGCCGAGTGGTCTAAGGCGCTGGATTTAGGCTCCAGTCCCTTTCGGGGCGTGGGTTCGAATCCCACCGCTGCCAAAAACGGTGCCCTTGAATTCACCGTTGCTCATATAGTAAAAGCCCCAATATCCCTGTTACTGCAAGAACTTTATGGAAAGTTCCACAAAAACAGCAAATGTTCATAATTTTATCACGTCTGTTCTGAGTAACACGACCGAATCTCATTCACTAAGGCGTTAATCATCCATTTAAAGAAGAAATGTGATGTACAGTGCAGTAAATACAATCATAATAACAAAAAAATTGTAGTAAGCATACTTTTGTAAGTATGCATATGTAAAAAAATAATCATTTAAAAAAATAAGTATGCATACTAGAATTTTAAGCATGCATAACAAAATTTAAATATACATACTTCAAAATAAGTTTTCAAAATAAATATACTTGTAAAATCCAGTATGTTTTTATTTCAAAACATTTGATCTATGTCTGTAAGTCTCAGGGGTAAAAGTAATATTTCACAAGTCTGACTTTTAGCTAAACCATTAAGTGGCAGGTTTTCAAGAGGTGGGAGAAAACTGGAGAACCTGTAGGAAACCCACACAGGCCCAGGAGGAACTGCGAATTACGAATTCCACTGTTTTAGATGTACCTGTGATCACTGTAGGTGTAACTTTAGCTGGAACACGATTAACTTTTCGCTTTGGCATTTTTAGTTCACTTCTACTATTACACCAATATTCACGCTTGGATCAGCTTCATCGTAATGACGGCGTAATAACGTAATCACGTCGTGACGTCATGACATCATCAACCTTCCGGGTCAAAAAATAATAATTACATAAGTAAGGAACATACGAGGTAAGAGGGCTAAGTATGCATACTCAACAAACAAGTATGCATACTAGAATTTTAAGTATGTATACTCAATAAATAAGTATGCATGCAAAATTTAAATATACATACATACTTAAAAATCAGTTTTCAAATAAAAATACAGTACATTTTGCCACTGGGATTAGGGTTAGACTGAGTTTGCACACTCAAAGCTTGCAGCATTGTTTCCTAGCAGGTAGCGTGGCCGAGTGGTCTAAGGCGCTGGATTTAGGCTCCAGTCCCTTTCGGGGGGCGTGGGTTCGAATCCCACTGCTGCCAAAATAGGTGACTTTGAAATCACAGTACTTCAAAGTATATCCTTGCTTGTTCATTTATAAAGTACTATACAAATTAAGATGGGACGCAAAGTTTATATGCATACTTAAAAAAAAATAAGTATGCATACTAGAATGTTAAATATGCAAACTACAATTTTAAGTATGCATACTCAAAAAGCAACTGGAGCAACTTAAAGTATAACTAGCTTACAATGTTGATTAATTATCTAAGCAATGTTGACCTACTTTACTGATACACAGAAGTCTTTAAAACGTTTATATGCATACTTAAAAAATAAGCTAAATTAAGAAGTATTCAAAATACAAACGTCAAAATATTAAATATTTTTTGTATTTTGGCATTAATCAACCATTAATAAAAATATCTATATGCGTCTACATGAATTAATTTGGACAGGCTATTAAAACATGCCTGCAGGGTAGCCTACAGCATATTTAGCGTGGCCCGTTGGTCCAATGTGCTGGATTGAGGCTCCAGTCTCTCTGGAGGCATGGGTTGGAATCTCACTGCTGCATTCTTGGATTTTAGGATGTTTACGACATAGGAATTGAATTTAATAGTACTCAACGGTCATAATTCTAATTATTTACAATTTTTAAATATATGCATCTTACATTTTTTAATTCCATCGCTGACAAGTATGACTTTTGAATCTCGGGCTTCTAAAGAGTGGCGTTGCATGCTTATACGATATAAACCTGATATAAACGTCATACTTCAAAAGTAGTTTGAGCTGTAGGATAGCGATTTTTCTTAAAGACATACTTGACCATGTTCAAAACTGCCTTCATAACTCAGCTCTTTACAAAACCAAACTGTGATTGAATTTACTTTTTTAATTTTAGATTTACATGCACTATCTAACATATAATGTTGCCGTTGTAAAAGCACGGAGTGTAAAACTATCATGTTTCCTATTATTTTTAAAATAAAGGATAACTCTGATTATTTTTCCTTTGCATACCTCTAATGCTGCCTCAGACTCCTCCAGTGAAGCCTGTAATTCCTCTTTTTCCATCTCAATCTTCTTTTTCATTTTCTGGAGCTCATGAACACTCTTCCCCCCATCCGAAAGTTGGTCAGTGAGATCAGCAATTTCCTCTGAAATAACATTATTACTGTATGTAGAGTTACACAACCGCCTTTAGATGTAGAAGAAATCTGCAGGGTGGATGATAACGAACTGCTGCAGTGTTTGTGTGAAAATATGGTTAAGTTTTTCACACCATACACCACCTCTGCCTGAGGAATCCTACTGAGTCAGCATGTTTCCCATACTGGATACAATCTGCACAACTAATTATAGCTTCCTCTTATAAACCAAATCATAAAAAGGAAAGATTAAATTGGGCATTGTGTGGTCTTAATCCCTCAGAAAACCATTATAGTTACATAATGTATGTGCGGGTTAAGTGAGTCATGCTGTTTTGATTTGGTCTGTCAAAATTCAGATTAGACCATTTTTTTAAATGAACAAATGCAGTGTGTATGTGAAACATGATACTTTGGCAAATATCATGTGTCACATGTGTTGGCATTAAAGTCATTAAAAAGACCGTATATGTTACCTTGGAAGGCTTTGTTCTCTCTGCGTAGAGCCTCGCCCTGCTCCACAGACTCCTCGTAGGTTGTTTTGAGCTTGAAGAGCTCAGTGGCATGCTGTCTGCTCTCTTTCTGACAGCTTTCCACCTCAGCCAGCAGCTCCTCACATTTCTGCCTCCAGTCTCCCAGTTGTTTGTCCAGCATTCGCTGCTTCTTATCCAGCACCGCTGATGCATTGTTGGCCTGTGGAATTATAATGCAAAACCATATAGTCAAATGTTAAAGATAATGGGTTTAACAATGCACTCCAGTCATGATTCAATTTGATTCATGATATTTATGTCACAATTTGATTTAAATCGTTTCTTGGAATATTTTTAACAAATTTTGAATGAAGAAAAATTATGGCTGAAAAGACTCCTTTTTTTATTTCTGAATCATAAACAATGTGCATTATGTCTGTATAAAATTAAATAAATCAACAATTGCTTTGAGGTTTAATATTATAAATACAGAGGTATATTATATACAGAGGTTTAATATTATAAATTAAATGTACTAAAAGTTCAGCACATCTTAAAAATAAAGAAATACATTTATAAATCCTCCCCAAAATTGAATAAACAAAATCTCTGTCCTTGGGAAAGTGATTGATTGAAACATAATGAGCACTGTAGCGGTGCCTGAGCCTCCAACGAGATCCAAAGTTGGCGAAAAGGCCGGTTTTTGCAACCTTTTTTATTGGGAATTGTAGATCTCAGTGACGCAGGGCTGGTGTCATTTAAAGGTTACTGAAGAGGTTTTTTTTTTTTTTTTTTTTAACTGTTACAGCATGGTTGTGTAATCATATAACGTATAAAGCGTGCAGGTCATTGTTATCTGGAGCTGTCACCCAAGTGTATGTTTTAACTTTATGTGTATCTGGTGTTCAAACAGTGAATTGCATCAGATGTACAATTAATAGAATGCTGATTTCCATAATGTGAATTGCTACCTGATGCACATCGTCACATTTTTGCATCGCAATGTACCGCATGTACAGCATGCATCATTACACTCGTAGTTAAAGACACTCAAAAAATCGAAAGCTTGCTTGATCAGAATGTGGATGGAATATTATGAAAAATAAGACCATGTTAACTACATAAATCTTTTAGTAAATCCTCATGTCTGATATGACACATCATATAACACTGCATTTTGTTATTGAACCTGATATATAATATTAAAAGCAAACCTAAAGCTATTGACTTTTAGCTTGCGATACATTTTACACTACAGTACAGGAATTCAGTTTACTCAGATGTCATCATCGCTAACGCTCTAAAGCCCATCTTAAGAAAATTATATTTAACTAAAGACTTAGAATTTTCATTTCTGAGTGGTCAGACGGTGTTGATTAATTTCTATACCAACAGGTAATTCACGGGTTTATATAAATGTGCTTATTCTAATGCATTTTTGTTTCTATAGTAACAACTTACCCAGGGACTTGTATGGCAGACATTAAAAAAACCAAAAAAACAAAACACATTGGCAAGATGCTATGGTAAAGTTTATGTGAGAAGATGTTTATGTAGAATTTGTGGAAGGAGTATGTATATACTCAAATGTTCCAGTTTCTCCATTGCTGACAATGGCTTACAGTCCAAAACCACCTAAAAAAATTAAGTTTAGCAGAAACATCAGTGTGGATTTTTATTATTAAAGAGACCTGAGATTGAGTCCAGCTAATCTTACCATAAAACTGTATTTGCATGTGAAAAAGATATCTGAATGAATGGAATGGGAAAAGAGAAGTGACTCCTTTGGTGGCTAATGAGGTCCAAGTTAAGAACTGCCAACATCACGTACAGCTGCTTCAATAGTCATTGCTAGTGAATTCTCAGGAGGATATTATTTTTCATCTCAGAAATGCTTTTAAAATAGACAAAAGTTATATTCTAAAGCTCACTATCTTACAAAAGCATATCAGTAATCACATTCACAGATTAATGTTGGAGAAATGCTTCTCTACCTTTTCCAGGTCCAAACAGAGCTCCTCCACCTCCGCCTGCAGCCTCTGCTTGGTTTTTTCCAGGCTGGAGCACTTGGCCTGCGTGGCCTCTATGGCTTCCTCAGCCTCCTGCAGCCGAACCTGCAGCTTTTTCCTGCAGGCACACAACAGTGGTACACCTAGTTTCAGTATTTAGCAATGATGTCCTATTTCTGGAAAAAAAAAAATATTTCTATTTATTTCTTTAAACTCATATTTTTTTAGTGTCTAACAAAAGCTCAGGCCTCTATCTGGTTTGACTAGTTCCGACGGACCATTGACTTATTTTTTGTTGAACTGGATTAAGTTTATTGTAGTCACCTCCTGTCATGACATGCTACAGTTTATGACCATAATAAACTTTGGTCTGTATATTCCGGGATCATTCATGTTAACCTTAATATTCTGTTAACTACTTAGCAATGGATAACACAGGCTGTTGATTTGATACAGTATGATTATAAAAACTGTATTATGCAATAATATACCTCAAATCCCTTCCTTGTGCTTGGGGAAGCCAACTGACAGGTGTGTGAGCACAGGTGCAAGTTTAAGTGAGAAAGGGAGGAAACGTGACAGGATGTACACTTACAGGTTTGGTTTTATATTGACAAATAGCTTTTGTATTTTATGGTTTTATTTCACTTTGGTGCTAACAGACCATACTGGGCTTAATGTCATCACTGTGGGAGACATTATAGTATTGTCACAGCTTTACCCAAGGAATAAAATACAACAGGCTGTAATGCAGCCTGACAAGAGGCAAAGTTAGTGTTACCACATGTTTACTTTCCTATCAGTATGCATCCTGAAGTATTTTAAGTGTTCTCTTATACCACAGCAATTTGCCAACTAACATTTTTATTTATTGAAGGACTTTTTATAATTAAATCAAATGGTTAATGTTAAATGGCTGCAAGCCAGGTTAGTCCCTGTTATCACGTATGTTAGAGCAGCTATAAATAGTTTCTTTTTCCTTTTTACAAAAAAGCAGTTTTTCACATTACTGAGAAACTGCAAAGTTCTCTGCCTTGAAGGCATGAAAAAGAAACCATGTTGGAAAACAGGGAACCTCCTTCTATCCATCCATTTTTTTGTACCACTTATCCTACATGGGGTCATGAGGAGCCCGGAGTCTATCCAAGGGAGCTCAGGGCACAAGGCCAGGTACATTCTGGAAGGGGTGCCAACACAATTGTACACACAATCGCACACTACGGACACATTTAGAAATGCCAATCAGCCTACAACGCATGTCTTTGGAAAACGGAGTACTGGGAGAAACCATGAAGCACGGTGAGAATAAGTAGACTCCTTGCACACAGGATGGGGCAGGAATCAAACCACCAATCCTGGAGGGGTAAGGCAAACATGCTAACAACTAAGCCACTGTGCCCCTTCCCCTTCCAGAAATGCAAAATAAACATCTCATTGCAGAAAACCTCACCATAATCAACTATTACACACATTATTTAAATCGGTTTATGTGGAATATCCACTGTACCTCCACAGCATCCCTGTGTAAGTTGTTACTATATAAACAATCATTAAAATTAGCAAATTAATCACACCTTCTGACCAATCAGAATTGAGAATTCAGCAGCACTACGATATAATAAAAAAGTTTAACATGGGTGATTTTTACCCAAAATAAACACGTCTTATACATGTCTTAAAGTCTTAAACATGCTTTGGCTGGACACTTATTAGTCACTGTGTAACTACCTGCTTGCACAGACATATGGTTTGACATTTGCACACTATAACTGCTCGTGTGTGTGTATGTATGTGAGAGTGTGTGTATTTGTGGGACATTTACTTGGCCTCCTCTAATTCATCGGTGTGCTGGATAGACTCGGCCTCGTGGCGGCTCCTCCAGTGTGTGACATCGCTATTGAGCTTGGAGACGAGGCGCTGCAGCTCCAGTTTGCTCTCCTGTTCCTCCTCCAGCTGCTCCTTCAACGACTCACACTCCTGTCGCACTGCTGCCAAACTGCTGCTCAGTGTCGCTTTACTCTGTCCACACACACACACACACACACACACACACACACACACACACACACACACACACATACACATGCATTTCTGCTTACAATAACCAAACGTGTGTGTGTGAGTGTGTGTGTGTGTGTTTATTGTGCTTTTGCTACAGTACATTATCCAATAACCTATCTGTGTATTTCAGCAATAGATTTCATATACTGATTTATATGTTATACTTTTTCTTCAGTCAAACAAATCAATATTAAAAATAAAATAGAAAACAAAATTTTATCATTATTAGTTGCATGACAATTAATGCCCAGCCATAATGTTATAATCCTGACAGCTTATTTAACATTATTTTCCCCATGTGTATGTGCATAATGCTACAGAAATAAACCATGAAAAAACTGCAAAAATGTATTGTATTTTGATAGAAGATTACAGATTAATGAACTGTGCACAGTATAACCAGAAATATTTTTCATCAAAAGACGTCTTTAAATATGTGCACGTGTGAACTCATTACATCAAAACTATTTGTAATATGAAAAAATGGGATATATTCATATATTCAAATGAGATAATATCCCAGTTCCCATCTAAGTAAAAGAACACACCTTGACCTCTTCATCACACTGTTTTTTGAGCTCCTCGAGCTGCGCCATGAGCAGGCTTTTAGAGCGGCTCGTCTGGCTGAATTTTGTCTCCGTCTCCTCCACCTGCCTGCTTAGCTCATTATTGTCAGCTACAGGACAGGAGCGAACAAAAAGATCCTGTTACTGACTTACGTTGGAGGAAAATATTTGTTTTTTAAAAACATATTTGTTGTTAGATGCAGCATAAGATCACTGTATGTTCATTTACATGGATAAAATTTTATTGGGAAAAAAAAACTCCAAACTTTTGTAACATATATATTCTTGCTAATCTTTTAGTTTAGTCTAGTTAGTCTAGATCTAGTTTTTTAACCAAATGCACAGTGGGAGAAATTGGTTTCAGTAATTATATTTCCAATGAGGCTATTCACATGAAATTTTCACCAGACATCACTATTAACTCAAGAAATCCTCAAATATAAAGAATTCACAACATTAAAGTCCATAAATAAAGTTATATGTAATAAAGTGGAATGACACAGGAAAAAAAGTATTGAACATAAGAAAAAACAGTTCTCCAAGGTAAGGTAAGGCAAGGAACCAGCTGAAATCCTTAAGTAATTATACCTCCTACCTGCAAATTAATATCAGCTGAGTTAGTAAACTGATGGTCTATAAAAAGGCTTTTCGTTACCAAGGTGTCACACAAGAAACATCTCATGATGGGTAAAAGCAAAGAGTTCTCCCAAGACCTTTGCAACCTTATTGTTGTGAAACATATTGATGGAATCAGATACAGAAAATTTCAAAACATCTGAATCCTACAAAAAGCACCACTGTGGCCATTATCTGCTCGTGGAAGCAACATCACTCCGTCATCATCTGGCCACGCACAGGAGCTCCTCATGCTATTTATGACCAGGGAGTCAAAAGAATAGTCAGAAGAGTAGCCCAAGAGCCAAGGATGACCCCAAAAGAGCTCCAGAAACTCTTGGAGGCAGCAGGTGCCATTATCACAAAGAAAACTATAGGCAATGCACTTCATTACTCACGCTCACACCGCAAGACTCCATTACTAAAGAAAAGTCACGTCAAAGCTTGTTTAAAATTTGCTACAACACATTTGGACAGGTCTGTAAAATACAGGGAAAGAGAAAATTGTACTTTTTTGCTGTCATGCTGAACACCATGTTTGGAGAAGAAATGGCACTGCACATCACCCTAAAAACACTATACCAACAGTGACATTTGGAGGTGGAAGCATCATGGTGTGGGGCTGTTTTTCATCACGGTACTGGCAGACTTCATATAACTGAAGGAACGGTGAATGGAGACCTTTACCAGTAGGTTCTTTAGAAGAATCTATTGCCATCCACCAGGATGATGAATATGAAGCGTGGGTGGACTTTCCATCAGGACAACGATCCAAAGCATACAGCAAAGGAAACTCTCAATTGGTTTCAGAGAAAAAAAAATCAAGGCGTTAGAATGACCCAGTTAATCAATCACCTGACTTGAATCCAACTGAACAAGATGTAAAGATATGTTTAGAAGAATGGGCCAAAATCACACCTGAAAATTAATGCAGATTAAATACTTAATACAGGAAGCATCTTGAAGCTGTAATTACAAACAAAGACTTCTCCACTAAGTGTTAAATAAAATTTCAGTTAGTGTGTTCAATACTTTTTTCCCGTGTCATTCCACTTTACTACACATAACTTCATTTATGGACTTTCATGTTGTGAATTCTTTATATGTTCGGATGTTTTGAGTTAATACTGATGTCTGGTGAAAATTTCATGTGAATAGCCTCATTGGAAATATATTTACTGAAAATAATGTTTATGCGTTCAATACTTATTTGACCCACTGTATGAGTTTTGCCCTACATTATATTTCCTACCTATCAGTCTGTTCTTGGCCACAGTGACCTCATTGAGAGCTTTCTGCAGGTCTTCATTCCTCGAGTTGGCTTCATACAGCATATCCTCCAGTTTCTTCAGCTGCATGTCAGTGGACACCTGGTATTACACATGATCATAAAGCTCAATGTTAGCTTTGATCGGAAAGCATGGAATTCCCTCACACTGCCTTGCCGGGGTTGCATGAGCTGCTCAAGGCATACTGAGTTAATGAGAGGCCAAAGCTGAGATCACACAGAGAACCCTGCTAACAGCCATCACCACGCTGACCTCTACAGCACGTCTGTCATAGAGAATAGCTCAAACTGTAGTAGTATTATGCTATAAAACATGAAGAGACATGAGTGATTTTGAGACAAGAAGTTTGTTATAGACTTTGAATTGTTATGGAAAGAGATCTTATATGGTAGAAAAGAACTATAAGAGCTAGGTTTTTTTTGTTGTTATTGTTGTTGGTTGGTTTTTTTTGTGATTAAATAATTATTTGCAAATTATTCATATAATATAAACCATCCATGATTTGCAATTTTACATTATTCATTCACAGCACAAACAGGCAAAAGACAAGAACATAACAAATTGGAAAAAACAAGAAAGTATATAGTATAAACAGGGTGGATTATTTAGGGCATGTGTGAATGAGATAGTTAATTAAGTTCTTATGGGACAATGCAATCTCTAACCTTGCACATAATGTAAATCGTTTAACTTTACATAATATAGCAGTTATAACATTACTAAACATTGATTAATTCTATACATTGTTATAGAATAACAGACTTTTTCATGGTATTTATAATTGTGGATTAATCCAATTGTGTAAAGTAACTTTGTAACAGCAGTTAAACCGGCAAAAAGCATTTTTGAGATCAGATTAAAAGAACGGTTATTATTTAATAAACACAGACCTGCGTTTCTTTAGGTGTTCAAATTAAATCGGATGCTACTGTTAATAATACACAGTGTCCTTGAAACATTGCTGACCATGATGTCTATTATTGCTATTATGGACATGATGTTCATAAGAATAAATTTTTAGAATGAATGTTAATGTAAACCGCACATTTTTTCCAAAGGTGTCCAGAAATGTCACAAATTTTGGACTAATTGACAGTAAACATCCCTTGAAACATATGCAGTCATCAAAAAGGTGAATAATAATGTTAATAAAATAAAATAGGTTTCATGTAATTTTGGTGCATGGTGCAAATGATTTGTAAAATGTAGATTTTAATAATGTTCAATCACTAATTGCTGTTGGTATTATTATTGATAGAATAGGGCTTTAAGCATCTATTTTATGCATTTTTTTCGACATGCAGACCTCCCACCCCCCCTTCCCTATGCTTTATCATGCTGACCAGAGCTACTCATCAGCATGCTACCATTTCTACCATCCTACTAGCTTTAGAGCATTTGCAGCCCAGAAAAACCCTGATGCAGTGTGAGATCCTTGTTTTATAGGTGTTTTGTGTTTCTGACCTTGGCCTTTTGCATGGTATCTAATGAAGCTGCCAGGTCGTCCACCTCCAGCAGCAGGTTCTGTTTCTCCTTCTCCAGTTTGGCACGAGTCCTCTGCAGGCCTTCACACTGCTCGCTCATCTCAGCCAGTGCATCTCCGTGCCTCTTTCTCAGAGCCGCTGCCATCGTTTCAGCCTGAGCCGAGGACTCCTCCAGCTCACGCCTCAGTCTCTGTAGCTCCACCTCACGCTTTTTATTCATCTCCATCTACAGCAAATAAAGTGAGTGATAAGGACAGCATGCAAGTTAGTAAGTATTGATTCAAAAAACATTTTATTGCCTCTGTTATTGCATTAGCTATGAGTGCACCTGAGAGGCTGTTACACCTCCTGCCTCCTCCAGCCGGTCTGTCAGATCATCCAGTTCTCGGGTCAGGTCAGCACGCTGCTTCTCTACCTGAGAGTTCGGACATACACTCAGTGAGCAACAGTGTGTACTTCAAAATTACTGCAAATCACATTTATTGTCAAAATTTACAGACTTTCGGTTGTTTGCAATGAACGAATCTAACAAAAGCAATTGAAATAGTTAACACAATGAATGCTTTAAGTCAGGAGTGCACAATACGTCGATCGCGATCGACCGGTCGATTGCAAAGGAAGTGCGAGTAGATCACCATTAAAAAAAAAAAAAAGATGTTAGCGTTGATGTACAGGACAGCAAGTCTGAGATCTCGTCTTTTCTCTCTCCACGCGTGTGCAATCAAACGCGCCAGCGCTGAAGGCTAGCAAGCGAAATCACTGAGTTAACTTTCCAGTTTATTCCTACTGAAGAAAGGGTACAAAATGAGTGAGGTCGCGGGATCAAGCAAGAAACCGAAGACTTATCCCTTCCATGCGGAATGGGAGGATGATTTTTTTTCATGATGTCATATTCGAAGTGCATTTGTCTGATCTGCCAAGCTACCATTGCTATTCCGAATAAGGGAAATGTGGAGCGGCACTTTAAGACTGTTCATAAAAACTACGACATTGACTTCCCTCCGAAAAACGAGCTGAGAAAGAGGAAGGTGAAGGAACTAAAGTCACAGTTGTCCGGACAGTAGCCATTTTTTCACGGCTGACTTCAAATGCTAAGGCAGCCACCGAAGCATCGTTCCGGGTGAGTCACTCCATCATTAAACACAAGAAGTCATTCCGAGATGGAGAGATGATAAAAGAGGCATTCGTAGACGCAGCTGACTCCTTGTTTTGGGACTTTAAAAACAAAACCAAAATATTATCTTCAATCAAAGCTCTCCAGATATCAAGAAGTAGTTACACGGCGCTGTGACGTCATGGCTGGAGATTTAGGGAGATAAGGGAGTTTCTTTAAACATGCAGAATACACCCGACTCAATGATGATCAGTGGTTGCTGGACTTGGCATTTTTAATCGATCTGACCAACATGTTAAATGAGCTTAATTTGGAGCTGCAAGGAAAAGACAAAAACCGTGGTCAATATGATCAGCTCAGTTAATGCCTTTAAACGGAAAATGCGACTTCTGTCCTCAAAGCTGCAATACCATGATTTTGGGAACTTCCAAAACCTCGTGTTAGAGCTGGAGTCGCAGCGGAAGGCTTGTGCGCAGCTGAACATTGCACGCTACACGGAGCAGATAGACAGCTGTCTGTCGGTCAGAATTTCACAGACGCTTTCAAGACTTTGCTGTACTGGAGCCAGTCGCTACATTCATGTGCTTCCCATTTAGGGACAATGTTGAGGTTGATTCACTCGCATCGAAAATTGCAACGCTGTTTCACCTGAACTCGTCTGAAGTGGAGGATGAGATTTTGAAACTACAGACTAACCTTCAGCTGAAGTCCAGGGCTCATGGACAGTTTTGGAACTTACTCACAGGGGAAAAGTACCCAAACATGAGGAAATGTACAACCTCGACTGAATTATTTGGCTCTACTTATTTCTTATGTGAGTCAGCCTTTTCCCACATGTAGATTATTAAATCCAAATACCGTTCCACAATGACCGATCATCATTTGGAGGCCCTGGCTGATTCTATTCAGTGCAAGTCATCAGAGTAAGGTATTGACCAAAAATGTACTGAATTGTAATGTGCCATGAAGGCTCGTGCAGTTATACAAGATACATGAACATATATTTTGTGTGTATATATATTTAAAGTATACTCAGTATATATATATATGTTTCGCATTTTTAATGTAGGTAGACCTCCTTGACTGGTCATGTTAAAAGTAGCTTGCAAGTCAAAAAAGTGTGAGCACCTCTGCTTTAAGTGGTTTCCCCAAATTCAACTGAAAATGCAATTTATAATGATTTCTCCAGTCTCAAAATTATTCAACCCCCTGAATAGAATCCCTCACAACAGCAACACAAAATATGCTGTTTAAGCTGGAACACATGAAATACCTGAACTGGCTAGGTGCAAAAAATTTATGAAATACTTGGACGGGGCAGAAAAAGGAAGCTAACAACGCCTGCAAAAAGATTTGTGAGATGGCAGGCTGTGAAAAACCATTGAGTGACAGCAAAAGACCTGCAGCAAGACTTGGTGGCAACAGGCACTGAGGTTTCAGTGAGCACAGTAAGGCGTGTACTAAACGCAGAAGGTTTCCATGCTAGATCTCCAAGATGTATACCACTACTGACCCATAAGCACAAGAAAAAATATAAGCCACAGAAGTTTTGGGATTCTGTTCTGTGGAGCGATGAAAAAAAAAACTGGAACTTTTTGGCATGATGGATCAGTGGTATGTCTGGAGAAAGAAATATAAAGAAAGAACACTCTGTCCACAGTCAAGTATGGTGGTGGCTCGGTGATGCTCTGGGGCTGCTTTAAAGACTTTCAGCTGTTTTGCAATGCCAATACATAGAGGCAATCACTCAAAAATGAATAGAAAAATAAAAAATGGTCAAACCACCTGTATTAGAACACTTGAGATGGAATGACTCTCAGATAACAAAGAATAATGGCTATTAGTTTATTGTAGCAGGCACAAGAGATTGATAGGACTGCTCCTTCCTACTATATTTAGGAGGCAATAACCTAGAAGAATTGTGGCTGGTCTGTGACCTGCTTGACCTTTTGGTTCTTAAACTGATGGTGATAAAGTGAAAACAGCTTGGGTGAGTTTCATTTGACACCCAGGAGGGGCTTCATTTTGCAATCCTGGGCAAGATCCGCGACATGGCCTTTGACCTCTAAAAGCATCACACACTGCCCCCGTCATTGGTGCTGGCAAAAGACTTTTCCAGTGCTTCAATATGTCAACACTAGCTTCAGTTTACTCACCTGTCAATCAATCTCTCATTCATCAACTAGAACAGATCAAGAAGACCATGATATACTTTAAACCAAATTAAAGAATCAGTAAGTCCATAGTGAAAGTGTTTAGCATCATAAGCCTATGTATAGTATGGATTGGTATTGGTTTGTATTTTGTCTGGAAAAGAAATTTCTCTGCAGATTATGCACTTTAATGGCGTCGGACTCTGATGATTCTATCACTAAAGAAAAAAAAAGATGAGAACAATGGAGGGACTGTGTGGGTCTGATATGTGCAAGAGAGTGAGAAGGGGTCTGCGGAAGCACAGGTAGGCACACAGAGATAAAAGTGTACATGTCTGTGCATGACTCTTCACACTCCACTCTGGCTTAGGCTCAGTGAATCGAAGAGCTGTGCTCCATTACGAATGCCACCCAGTGTGGAGATTGAGCCCAGAGGCATGTCATCAAGCCTGTGTGGCAGACAGCATGTCAGACCCGCTTGCATCATCAAAAAATATTTCTTTATCAGTTTTCTCTATACAGTACTGTGCAAAAGTGTAGGCACATGTAAGAAATGCTCTCGAAAGTAAGTAAAGACCAAACGTTTTAACACAAAATGCAGCAAAAACTGAAACATATAAAAAATTATATGTAAAGGATAAATCATCTTGATTTTGCTTATTTCTAGAAAGAAGTAGAAAGAAAACATAATTTGAAATCTGAAATTAGTGAATATGTCTAGGCTCAATGGCCTTACAGAATATTTGTTCTATAATAATCCCATAATGGGAAATTTTGGAAAACTTTTTATTTATTCAAGATATCATTCTATTGCAGTCTACTTTTGTACTTTCTGTAGCATTTCTGGAAAATAATTGTTTAAAAGGGTTTAATCTAACGTTGGCCATTTCCTACTGATACACTAGGGTAAGAAGCCATAAAATAAAAACAGCTAAGAAAACTGTTTTTACACAGCACTGTAGCTTAAAACTATACTTCATCAGATATACATAATGCCTTTTTTTTGCACTAGCAGGAAAATTATCAAGAGAAGGTTTAAAATCAAATTATGATTGGAATGAGTGGAATGTAAAGATACGTTTAAAACTGTCATAGTCTCTAAAAAAAATAAATAAAAAAAGACCAAACGTTAATTGCGACTATGTGAGGAACAATGTAAATCTATAAATTATAAAAAGCTTCTGAAGGGCAGTACTAAATGAAAAAAGTAAGATCTTTAAACAAAATGATTTAAAAAGTCAAATGTTTACACCCCACCGCCTCTTAATGTATTGTGTTGCTTTCTTGAGCATCAGTGAATGTTTGCACCTTTTGTAATAGTTGTGTACGAGTCCCTCAGTTGTCCTCAGTGTGAAAAGATGGATCTCAAAATCATATAGTCACTGGAGGAAAGGGGTCAAATTATGCAGAAGATGCTATAAAAGTAAAGAATGTGCAGGACCTGGAGGATTTTTCTGAAGAACACTGGGGCAGTTTAACTTCTCAGGACAAACAAGGGAACCATGAAGAACTCTCACAAAACATAAACACAGTCGTTGATCATCCAGGTAACGACACACAGGATTAAGAATCAAGCGTAATGTAAACTGTTAAACTGGTTCATTTGTGTAAATTCAGTTAATATTGTGTCTTTTGGACAATATGTAACCATCTGTTATGTGAAATAACTTATTCAGGGCAGTAATAAAAAACAACAATTTTTATGATCCACCTTATTTATTTTTTAAATATTAACATTTTGCAGGTTATGCAAATGTATGACCTCAACTGTGTGTGTGTGTGTGTGTGTGTGTGTGTGTGTGTGTGTATATATATATATATATATATATATATATATATATATATATATATATATATATATATATATATATATATATATATATATATATATAATTTATTTATTTATTTATTTATATATATATAAAATTTTATTAATAAATATGTATATTAATTTGATTATGAAGCAGATAAATCATCATCATTCCTGTTGCTA
This sequence comes from Ameiurus melas, assembly GCA_012411365.1. NCBI lineage: Eukaryota > Metazoa > Chordata > Actinopteri > Siluriformes > Ictaluridae > Ameiurus > Ameiurus melas. Next base: position 23,581,479 of record CM022760.1, read on the forward strand.
AACAGGAGCTCTTGGGGAGATTTTGGTGTATGAGGTTGTGCTGTCCTGATTTAAAACATTTTGGCTTTATTATTCCAGGTGCAAATCATTTGCGCTAAACCCCAGGAGTACTCTCCGCCCTCTCCCTCCTCACCGGGATGCCAACACATATTCAGTACCCCTAAATACGAACACAGGCCAAACTCATGGTAGATTATCACACCTGTCCTCTGTAAGTAGCCTCAGATCTGCTAAGGATTAGCAGCTTTAGACAGCAGAGGCCATCTTTTGTCAGTTGGTTTAGAGTTAAATACTTAATACTTAATATTGTACTTGCATGTATTTTCTTTATAAATGCCAGAACACCCTATCAGTCACTTGCAGGCCATCTGAACAAGATTTTTTAATCATTAAACAAAAACATAAATTTTCTAAAAGGAGCATGCTAAAAAATTATCACTACTATCAACAGAATATAAAGAGCTAAAGGAGACAATTAGATGTGATATATACAGTAAATCCACAAGTATGGATTTTTTTTATTGCAGAATTAAAGCAGCTACCTTCACTCTCATGGCTCTCTCTGCCTCCAGTTCTTCCTCCAGTTCCTCAGTGCGGACCTGCAGATCGAAGAACGGAAGTAAATGAAGTCAATCTAGTCAGACACCAATGTGTGATTTCACACCATCAAGAAAGACCATAAATCAGTGCCATGAGCCAATGTAATCTGATACACTCTGTTCTAATGTGTGCACGTACTCCATCTGCTTCAGCTTATTCACGATTAGAATAAAGGTCTGGTAGGAAACTGCTCTCTGTTCCCAGCATAAATGTTTAGTCTATCAGCATTGCCAATGCAATTGCAGTGTATTGTCCTTTAAAGTGTGCTGAATGGGGTTACCATATAAAAAACAGTACTGTGGTAAAGTACTCTTTTAGTCCTGCTCTTAGTCCTGCATACCGGTGGCTTTAAACACAGGGTGCAATTTAGTGCAGGAATTTGTTTGCCCACTGTTTTTATCTGTAGAACGCCTTAAAGTCAGGATCTGCTTCTTACAGGTCATTGTATTATATTAGTAATGTATTTCTTTTAATTCTGCTGTGTGATGATGATGATGAAAAACTTAATGATTAATAAAAAATGTCACGTTTAAAACTATCATTGCCTTCTTTTATTCTAAGGGGGAAAAAGCTTCTGGTTTTATGTCCATGTTAATTGTGTCCAGTTTTAAGGTACAGTAGCTAATCAGAGCAATCATACAATGCGCAACAACAAAGAAACTCAGACAACATGAGACCTGCTGCAATTTTTGTGAAAATATCACACAAGTCCCAGAATCATACAATCATTTGATCAGCACTGGATATTCACCCCTATGCACCATTTTATCTGGCAACTCTTTGTCAAAAGTTTAGCTTCACATCCTGTACCTGAACTGAATGCTGAAACAGTTCAATGTGGGAGGTATTCCCAGGTGTAAAACCTGCCCCATGATTAAAACTGATGTGAGTAAGCGTATAAATTATTAGCTTTCTTTGTCTCGTGGTACACAGTCACCTTTTTCTATCTATAGAGGAAGTATCTCTGACAAGCTATATAGCTGGAGGATGTCATATAATGTACATCCTGATAAACAGTCAGCAACCAGCATGCATGTGCATGCCCATATACACACACATATTCATACAGAATGTTTGTGAGCAGATCAAACTAAAAACCTAAAATCAAAGCATCCAAACATTCAAGCATGAATCACTTATAACAGTACAACTCAAAAGGCAGAATAGACTGAATTCCTAATCCCTGGAAGAATACGCAAAGACACACTACTAATGTGCATGATCTAACACAGAGATCAAGCAAATTCACACAAAATTAACTTAACAGTTAAAAAGCACATGGATAGAATGGGCAGAAACTCACATGCCAGCGCAGAACATCAGCAGAGAGCACAGCCATGGCCAAGCAGCAGTCAAACCAAATCAGACTAGCACATACGAATGCAGACACACACACGCACACACACACACACACACACACTCACACACACACACAACACACAGGGGCTTGATTCACTACGCTGAAAGAAAACTCCACACCCCCTTTAGACTTCTTAACAAAACTGCTGCTTCTGGCTGAGCACAAACTGCTGGTCTGAAGAACTTCTGCACAGATTTCATCCACGTCACTAGTAAGTTGGAAATTCTGCTCTGATGGTATACACCCTGTTATTAATCAATTGTCTCAGTCGACATAATTATACTTCCTTATGGATTCTTATGGTTAACCTTCATCATAGGCTATAAATTGATAGCATGTGTGTCCACGGGACATTCAAGAGTGTAGGCAATTGTATGCGCCACACTGAGCAGGGAAAGAAGTCTTACAAGAAGCTTACAAACAGTTTTGGCAGAGTGGCCAAACTCTGATCTGAACCTGTTGACGCAGTGTACATTTTACCCTGGATGCCTTCTTTGTACTCAGGAGTACATTTCTGCATGTGTTGCACAGAACAAGGACTCTTGCTCATCTAACTGGCTGATGACAGGCTTTTTCTTCAAGTCCACATGAGAGGAAATTGGACAGGGATTAATATTTTCCAACACATTTTTAAACAAAGACGTCAATATCTCAAGTGACATCCCAGATACTGAAATTCAAGCTGTAAACATTGTGTGTTGAAAAATAAACCGAGTTTGAAAAAGAATGCCAGTGGACGTTTAACGTACAGCCCACAAAAAGGCTCCACCTGAACGGGTCTGATTGGTTGATCCACTAAAATAACATGGTGGTGGGGCTTCTGTCAAACCAGCTTAGCTTTTGTATCTTCTAGGTCCACCTAAGCTGTGATTAATGGAGAGTTGTCCATAAAGCCTGCATTGTGTAAAATAGATAATGCCCTGGCGTTACGTGAAAACACATCTACCTTCGCTGACACATGGATCCCGTTTCAACTGTACATGCACAAAGAGCCTCTATGTTCAGGTTTTGGAAAAAAGCTCCTTGATCAGAGAGGTATTGTACTGCACATGTTGTCACTTTCTGGATCTCTGTCTTGTCTATCTGGTAGCTCAGACATAAGGACAGGTGATAAAACCCAATATGAAATAATCTGAGAAGAAACCTGAAATAATTATTATTATTTATTATTAGCATATATATATATATATATATATATATATATATATATATATATATATATATATATATATATATATATATATATATATACAGTGCTGAATTTATATATATACAAAACCGAATTTACCACAGCTGGACTCTAATCAAGTTGTAGAAACATCTCAAGGATGATCAGTGGAAAGAGGATGCACCTGAGCTCAATTTTAAGTGTCATGGCAAAGGCTGTGAATACTTATGTACATGTGATTTTTTAAAAATTTTTTTTATAAATTTGCAAAGATTTCAAACAAACTTCTTTCATGTTGTCATTATGTATTGTTTGTAGAATTTTGAGGAAAATAATGAATTTAATCCATTTTGGAATAAGGCTGTAACATAACACAATGTTGGAAAAGTGAAACGCTGTGAATAATTTCCGGGTGCACAGTGTGTATGTGTGTCATGTGTGTGTGTGTGTGTGTGTGTGTGTGTGTGTGTGTGTGTATATGTGTGTAAAAAAATATATATATATAGTTTTATATATATATATATTATATATATATATATATATATATATATATAATTATTTCAGGTTATTTCTCAGATTATTTCATATTGGGTTTTATCACCTGTCCTTATGTCTGAGCTGCACCAAAGGACCAGATAGACAGGACAGAGATCCAGAAAGTGACAACGTGTGCAGTACAATACCTCTCTGATCAAGGAGCTTTTTTCCAAAACCTGAACATAGAGGCTCAAAGTTGGCCAATCATGAAATGAACAAAATACTTGAAACAATACACTTAGTTAAACACAGATTGAGAGATTATACTTAAGTGAACATACAAATAATAGGTCAAAATCTAACTCTGTTAAAAGTGGAAGTATGTAGTTAAATATCTACTGAAACATTTAAGCTTCTAAATGTACTCAAGAATAAAAATAAATAAATAAATAAAGCAAAAAGCCGGTGTTTTTCCAATCATGACATAAAATTAATGTCACGTAACTTTTATTTCTTACTTAAAAATAATTTTTGTTTAAAAACAGCTACAAAATTTTTGCCTGAAAATATCATGCAGTCCCTGTAAGCTTGCTGCTCATATGCATGACTAATGCTACATAGTTTGCTAATTAATTACTCAGACCATTAGCTATAATTTTACTTGTTGTCTAGCCATTTATGTTAGTTACTGGAATCAATGCTAGTCACACCTAGCATTAGCAACGAAAAAGAGCTAACTGAAAAATAGCCTGTAATTGTAAGCAAGTTATCTAAACTTGACTCAATATAGTTTTTTAATTAGATGGTGTTAATAATTCTAGGGAGGCAAAAGAAATGCATTATTTTAAATGAGTGTTAGCTTACTCCAGCATATTGAAATATTTTACTGAAGTAGGGCCAGGGGCACTCATCCTCAAGGTCTACACTACAGTGCAGTGACTTATCTATATTCAGATGCATGCAGATATCTATAGAATTAACTACATTGGGTAGCATGAGATGGATACAGCAGAAGACAAATGGACATCTGGTTTCTTGATAGTTTTTCTACATTAATGACGTTTATTTTATGCAGCTCTAAAATGATTTGATGTTAAACTCAGCACATTCAATTGATATGTAGCGTAATCATTGGTTGGGTGAGAAGAAGAGACCTTTGTCATTTGTAATGAGTACTCTGAAGGTCCAAATAACAATGTAGAGAGTAAAAAGTAGCACAAATTAGTAACGTGAAAATACTTCAAAATAATACTTAAGTATAGTATTGTAAAACAGCGACTCAAGTATTTTCCACCCCATCCTAATCTACTTTATTTGAACAACTTCATTACTTTGTAAGGTTTTAGCTATGGCATGTCCATGAATTCACTATATTTACACTGATGCTGACATCATACCTCAACAAATAGCACCGAAATCTGAGATCAGTGTTCATTTGTTTTTAAGCAACATCCGATGACAATATCAAAATTGAAAAGAAAATATGGACCTGCTCCATTATATAACACTGCAAAGACAAAGGAGGTGTAAAATCCATGCATGGCAGCATGGAACACAGAATGAGTACCAGAAGTTATGCTAACACAGCAACTAACATAATTTTCAGCACTAAAGAACTAAAGAAGAAAAATTTTCAGCTGAAAGAGACAAAATGACACCTTCAGTTAAAAATGCAGAACATTTTGTATTTGTCTCTTATTCATACAACAGTGTCTTAACACAATCACAATAAAACTTATTTTACTCATAATGAGAATTGGAAAAAGAAATAGACTGCCTCATAGATCCAGGGATCCCAGTTCCATCCTTGTCTCAGATTCTATTCCTCTTGTATCAGAAGGGGTTTCCTCCCACCTCCCAAAACATATCAGTAGGTAGACTGACTATAATAAATAGCCCTTAGGTATGATTAAGTGTGTGAATGTGTATGTGCATGGTGTCGTGTAATGGACTGGCATCCCATCCAGGATGTGTCCCCACCTCACTCACAATGTTCCTGGGATGCACCATGAACGTCACTGTGATTTGGAAATGCCAATCATCCTACAATGCATATATATATATATATATATATATATATATATATATATATATGGTTCAAAGATATATATATCTTTATGAAAGGTATATAAAAGGTAGGGAAGCACTGAAGGGAAATTCTTGGCTCAAAAAGGAAGTTCAATACATCCTTTTTTACATAAAAATAGTACATTATATATATATATATATATATATATATATATATATATATATATATATATGTACTATTTTTATCCAGTAACTTGTTTTAAGTGTGTGGGTTTTTTTTTGCCCAATATGTATTGAACTTCCTTTTTGAGCCAAGAATTTCCCTTCAGTGCTTCCCTACCTTTTATATCCTTCAAACATAATTTACCTTCTGAAAATCTTTGACCTGCCTATTTTCCAAAGACCCTACCATAGCGTAACTATTTACATTTTTTAAGGGGCATTTTTTAAAGGGGGATTTACATCAGAGAGATCATTATCAGAACAAACTGTACGTTCTTAGGAATGTTTTCGCCATCTCAAAGCACAGGAGGGGAGCGTCGAGAGGCACAGGCTCACAAATCAGAGTTCGGGACCTTAGGAGCGCTGAAAGACAGGAATGCTCCTTCTCCCCTACATGCCTCACCTGCAACTCCTTATTCTTCTTCTGGAGCCCTGCACTCAGTGCCTCCTCGGCCTCCAGCCGGCTGCTGGTGTCACTAATCTCTACATCTCTCCTGACAGGACACAGAGGAGGGGAAGGAGAATGAGAGAGGAGAGCGAGAAGTATGTGACATAGCTAAATTTGCAGACAGATGTAATATGGTTTGTGAAACATCATCGCATATCTCAGTTGAAGGGTTATTAAAACATCAAGTCAAATGTCATCCACTGACACAAGGGAAAAATCTCAAATGTGTTATCCTGCAAAGAATGGAGGTTCTTTTTTTTGTTCTGGGGATTATCTTTGGGTCTGCTATGGTAAGTGCATACTAACAAGCCTGAACAGCTCTGAGGGCCTGAAGGCCTTTAACTCATCAAAGCTGAGATAACGGCACTCCAAGCAGATATCATGTTATAGCAGCCACAAGGCATCCAACATCTGTTTTTCCACAGAACTGAGACATCGACATCTACCATCTGTTTATGCGCAAAGACCTCCTTTCGACTTCACTTTAGGAAACTCCAACGGATTCTGAAATGTGTTTAGCTGCCTGAATTAGATCCTTTGTAAGTTAAAACCATTAGACAAATGATTACTGAAGCGATTTGTCTCTGATGGATACACTGTGCTGAAAAGTTCAAAAAGGAGCTTCTAAATAACTCACTTTTTGATGAGCTCCTCCAGATTGGCCCTCATCCTGCCCAGCTCACTGAGGTTTTCCATGGTGTTCTTACTGTCTCCCTCTAACTTCCTCCTGCTCCTTTCCAGCTCAGTGCGTTGCTTCCTCTCCTGTTCCAGCTGGTACTCCAACTGACACACACCACAAAGTTATACATCACACAGTGGGCAGTTTTTACCAGATGTAACTCTATAAACTCCCAGAAAACTCATTGATTGGTCCAGCTTATTAGTTTCATTGTAGTAACTGAATAATTCATTTAAGTAAATCATTGATTTTAGTTGAAAAATCTGCTTTAGGATTAAATAATTATTTGCGATCAGCAAGAGATGATGCTCTGTATATCACATCCTAACAACACACCAAAACAGAAATAACATGTATATTCTGATTAGGGATAAGTGGATAGGGTGTTGTAAATGTTGTGGTACTCACCTCCTCGACGTGTACCTGTAACTTCGCTTTTTCTTTAGTCAAGAGGTTCACCTTCTCCTCCTCAAACTGTAGGTCCTCAATGGCTTTCTGGGAAAGCAAAACACATTTTGGGGTCTGCGCAGCATATGAGCCACTAAAACATTAACTGTGACTCTCATCTGACTTGCTGCCATCTTTGATCCACAGCTGGGATGTGTTCGTTACCTCAACCGTGGAGTCTGTCGGAGGAAGTTTGCAGCTCGATAGCTTAATCAAATCCAATCGTTCAACACAAATTCCAAGTAGATTCAAAACATCTGACCAAGAAATAAACACTAAATTGCATCCTGGATATCATTTTCATTTGTCTCAATTACCCATCTCTCTGGCTGAACAGTAAAGGCTCTTTACATGCACGCTCAATGGGGTGAGAAAATAAGCCCAACGCCACAGATCCTAAATTACAGACAGTGATAACCTGGCACATGGAGCTGCTACTGTTCACAATCTGGCATGTTTTACTGTACAATACACTCACAGTTCTTCAATGAAGATAATTGCTGTAGGGGGATTTTGAGATATAGTAAGTGATTACAGGACTAAAGACAGATTGTTCATGACGATTTCTATATTCTATAACATTTTCTTGTTTTTCAGCAAATAGCTGTCATGGCATATTTATAATAATGATAACACAAGCTTAGAATATTCCCTGGACCTTAAGGCTTCTTGTCACCAAATGGTTTTTAATTCATGACAAAATATTTTGGGGTTTTTTGCACTCCTCTGCATTAAAGGCACAGTGAGATCTGTGGCCTCTAAAATTCCTTCCTAGCAAACTGAAAGAAGCTGGTCTTCTGCCAATTTGATGCGATCTCAGATCTTAACAGCCTTCAACATGTGTTCTAGACAAGTGCGATTCAAGCAGTACAGCAGCCAGGAAGCAACTTGCATAGTCTTCATCCCCCTAGAGTGACCTTGACTCTGAAATATCAATCCTGAGCATTCTTACACGTGTCTCTGTATCCTCTCAGAGAGCAAGGTGCCGGCTACCGTGCTAAATACTACAAGTATATCCATGTTCACTACTATTATGATAATGGTGCTAACCCTGCTACAAAAAAAACAACAATAGAAAGCCACATAGAATTTGTAATGGTTTTAATGATTACAATGGGAATTGCAACTGTAATGAGGAATGTAAAAAGGAAACTGTAATGGTCCCTGTGGTTCTCTAATGGTAATTTGTTGCCTTCTATTGGTGGCATGTTATGTCTAGTGGATACCATTAAGGACCAATAATGGCAATGGTTTTAATGGTTTGCTGATGGTTTGTAATCGTATTTGTGGTGGAAACCATTAGAATTTCTGTCCTGGTTTCTATTGTATTTTTCAGCAGGGAAGTAAAATAATTCTGCAAGTTTTAATCCAGTATATTCAGAAATACATCTTGAACAAGCATTTTAAACTGGAAATGTGGAAGAGATTTTAAACCATGTTTACTCATATGTATACTGTGCAGTGCTTTCGCCAAATCCGCTCGTCTTTAACTGTTTCTTGACTGTCAGGCTGTGAGATTTATCTGCACCGATGTTGGTATCATTAAATGTAATGTTCTCCCTTTTCACTTTTGAGGGTAAACCAAGCATCAAAATGCTATAGGATAAATTCTGTTTGAGGTACATGCAAAAAAATAACTAACTAACTAACTAAATAAATAAATATATATATATATATATATATATATATATATATATATATATATATATATATATATATATAAACATTACAAGGCACTGAATACTGAATACTGTATGTGACTATAGACTTCATCTAGCTTATAAAAGAGATTAATTCCTCTCTACACATAGAGAGCATATTCTCCAGGGAGGAGGTTTATCACCTCACTGAGCTCCGTTAAATGCTCCTTCTCCTTCTGGAACTTCTGCACCAGTATCTCACTCTGAGAGAGCTCCTCTGATAGCTTTCTCACTGTGCAGTCTGAAACCTAGAGAGAAAGAGAGAGAGAGAGAGAGAGAGAGAGAGAGAGAGAGAGATTATTATCTATAACATTGATAAATAATAGGCTGACATTACGACTGACATTCATTACACGTAACTGGATGTTTGTGTGTGCATGCACATGTATATGCACGTGTATGTGTGCGTGTGTATGTGGTCCTATCAAGTCTTTGAAACGCAGATGTAAACCAGAAGTGCTTATGGAGGGGCGGAGGCGAGGCTTCACAAGCACTTTCATCTCAAAATCAGTACCGTCGCTTCGCTTCACTCTGACCTTGAGGCCTTTTCAAACTTTTATAGGCAGAACTCATCAAACTGCAGTATGTAACCAGACAAAAATTTTAGTAACCATCTGTTATTGAAGGCAATTGATTAGAGAAGAGATCAAAATAAGAACGTGAGAAAGGAATAATTTATAGGTAGTAGCTAGTTAAAATAAAAGGTATTTTGAGAGCCAAGGTACTGCAGTGGAGTTAATTTGTAGTGGAAATAACCTTTAAGTAAACCTGATTTCATGGTGAAGTTCAGGAGTAAGTTTTCAACAACAACAACAACAACAAAAAAGAAAAAAAAAAGAAAAGGAAAGCATTTGTGCTAATATCTTAATGGAATAGTAGAAAGAAAACTTTAACAACTCTAGTAATCTGCAATCACTATCTACATTTGTATAATATGAAGTCATTCACATCCTTTCTATGGTAACAGAAGCAGTACAAACAGACTTTGTTCAAAGTGTAAAAGAGCCAACTGACTGCACAGGCCTGTTCTTGTGTTCAGCTCAATATCAGGTACGGTAAGATTTGGTAAAGAAAATGCCTCTCAACAAAACTGGATGTTTATGTGACTTCCATTACTCTTCCGTAGACAGCAAATGACTTATTAGCTGCTCATTATACTGAAAGTAACCGGTTCTTTGCAAAATTTATCACAAGGTTCATTCAAGGTAATGCAGCTGGAGTAATCCAATCATTCATCACAATACAATGAACCAAACAACCAGATGACAGCACTAAAAATTCAGATGAGATGAAGAAATGCTATTACACAAACTAAGCCTTAACTGAAAATGAACAAAAGCTCAACATAAAACAAAAGCTCATACATATACACATTATATATAACGTATATATATATATATATATATATATATATATATATATATATATATATATATATATATATATATATATATATATATATATATATATATATATAAAACACATGTGTGTGTGTGTGTGTACATATATAAGTAACCACTGTGGAAATAATACTAACATACTAACAAATAGCATAACCTTATGATAACTGCAAATGCCTGTCTGTGTGCATTACCTGTTTGTCCTTCTCCACTGCACTGAGCGCACTCTCTAGCTCCTCTAGGTCTTGGCGCAGGCTGCAGCACTCAGCCTGGAGTGTGTGCCGCTGAGAGGCGAGTTGAGCGTTAGCGTCTTCCTCTTGCTCCACACGCAATTCAAGCTGAGCCACCTGAGCCTCCAGCTCACGCCTGGCCTGGACCAGCTGTGTACAATGCTGTTCGGCTTGCTGCAGTGCTTCCTGCTCCTGCACAGGTGAAGACAATGTAGAGAGGTGAGGTGAAATGAGGTTAAGGAGGAGAAAGAGGAGGAGAATGAGGGGAACGATGAAAGAGAGGAAGAGACTTGTCATTTCTTGACCTGTTCTCTTGAGGTCAAAATTCGGATTTGTCACTAGCGTTCAAACAATATATTTTTAAAAATATTTTTTTCTGAATATGAGACATACTGTATGAGTGCTTCTATTACATAGATTATATTCAAGTGGTTTTGATGCAAGAGTTCCTGATGAACACCCGTTGAATATCGTTAAAAACGAACATAGTAATCCCTAAGCACAAAGACAAAACTCCAACGCAGGCTTCATTATAGACCATAAAATAGAAACATGTCATGACAGAAGCGGAAAACGAACAACTTAATCCAGTCTTTAATCGTTCTAAAAAAAAAACCCCAAGATGTTCCATCAAAACTAGTCAGACCAGATGGATGCTTTCTTCAGATTTCAAATGTCAAACTGCTTCCGAACAAAATTGTTAGCTTTTATCTAAACCACTGTTATTATTGCTGAAATAAAAACCTCAAACATAAAGCTGACATTTAAAATGATTTTTATGCCTTAGTGAAATTTTATGCCTTATACAAAAATGAATCAACAATCAATCAATAAATAAATAAATGTTAGTAATACAGTCGGTCAGAAATCTTAAGATCTAGCCTGACCTGAGCCTAACCTCTTTCTTTCTCTCAAACTGCAACACACACACACACACACACTTACGTGCGCATGCACACACACACACACACACACACACACACACAACACACACACACACACACACACACACACACATTTAACATAGGTATTAATACAGCTATGTACACCTAACTCTATAACTAACAGTAACCACAGTTAAGCTCTTTTAGCTTTTAAATGACCACACACACACACACACACACACACACACACACACACACACACACACAACCTGCCGATGTTGCATGGATGTACTAAAATGATCCCAATCCAGTTCCTCTTGTTCTGGCTCTACCTGAGACTCACAAGCTCCCTCTGAGTCCTCAGACAGAGAACAGCACCTCCGACAATATAAAGAAAAAACTTCAGTCTGGTTCTGACAAACAGCTTCCATGTCCCAGATACAGTAGTTCCAACGTTTTGCTGCCAAATGCTCCTCAAACTGGAACTCTACACACCTTTATGTGCAGATTCACTTGGTTTCTTCGCTTAATCCACAAGGCTCCTTGTTTATTTTTTTGATTATATTACAAGAAAAGCGAGGGAAACGTTGAAGTTAGCTCACTGGTGTTAGCAACCTACACCACCTCAGATGAGGTAACAACTTCTTAATGAGAAACAGGTGGTGTCTTCTCCTGCTTTATCCGGAGGATTCTTCACAGCCGAGACACACAGTAGGATGACAGAGTTGTGTCAATGTTTAGCTTTTCATAACCCTAACAGTAGCTACGAAACAAAATGAGGACATCATCAATGAAAATGAATTAACAGACGCCGGCTCTCAGACAAGGCTAAGTAAGAATAGATAAGAAAAGACAGTGTGTGTGCGTCAGCCACGAAAAGAAATGCCATGCTATTCATCATGCAATGGGGAACAAAAAGGATATTGAACACGTTTTTCAGTGTGACTTCTTGTCTGAATGAATTAACAGACAAAACATGTTACGCCTTCTTATTTGTTTTGGCCAGTTAACATCGCTCAGTTAAAAGATTCAAAAGGTAAAATGTGATAAACATCTAAGCAGGTGATGAACCATCGACGTACGGGCCTCTTCAAATGTAAACTTACTCTCTTTTTGTGAACCATAACAGAAACTGAGCTGTATCATATGGGGGAAATTATCTGTGCCTTTAAACCCACGCTAAGTAGTGGCATACGTCCATCTGCTAAGTGTTTCAGGCCCAACAATGACATCTATTTTATTCTCCTCTTCAGTATTATAGCCAACTGTTCGTGAAACAGAATATTACACCCACATCCACAGCACAGACAACAAAGATCTGCTCAAACAGTCAGCCCTCACTGGTGACCACAATAATGCCCTTTAACCTCTGGGATTTATATAATAGCTGATGACAATGAATAAGAATACAATTTCCCACGGGTTCTCATCATTTGTTGAGCTTTCGTAGGTTTTTTAAAATTTATTTATTTATTTTAACATAAACCAGATGTGAATATCATTTGATTGCTATTTTTCCTTGGAAGTGCAAAGGATGTTTACCGAACAGACAGAGGAAGATAACAGAATCATGGGAACTCCCTTTTGATTGATATATGGTATTTAAAAATAAAAGAATAAGAAAGGACTCCATGCTCTCATTCAACCTTTCGAAAGTGTGGCGGATGTTGTTAAGTAACCTGAAATTATATGTTAAAATTGTTTCCTGAGGATTCTAGGTAGTACATTTGAGTGTATTGACACTGCAATCCGGTGCACAAAAGTAATCGCTGTTGTTCCTGTCATGTTTGTGGGTTTTTCAAAAACAACAATGCGTCATTCTTTGCAGCACTGTCAGGCTTGTGAAACAGATTGTACTGTATGTTGTTGCTTTCCATCCATGTAGCATTCCTTCGCAGATTGAACATGGCAAAAGTTATCTTCACGTTCTATTTGGAACATGCAGTTTAATAAAGTCTGGTACACTCAAATCCATTCACCATTCACATAAAAGATATAGGTAAATCTTTTGGTAAATGACTGTACTATTTTAATAAGGACAGGCATAGTGTCACATATGCTGTTGAGGTCCAACTATTAGCAATAGTTGGTATTAGACCTAGAGTCAACTAGTAAGGGCTAAGGGATGAAATAGGACAATACAATACTTCATACAATCTCCTATTCCACTTTTTAAATGAATGCAATTATCGAAGGCCTTAAAATGGTTCTGAGAATCAAAGGCAAGAAGTTTGTGTTGGTATTCATCCGTGGCTTAATTTTTAACGTTTGATCACAAGGACCACAGAATGTCCTGCATGTCTTCTGAGGTGCCTTAATATTCTTTCTTGTGACTGATGTAAAGGTCATTTACCCCATGTTGAAATCAAGTCATTGCTGAAATTATTATTTTCCCATGCTGGACTTTCACAGCTCCAGCATGCAAAGTATTTATATGCAAAGTTAATATCTCCACTGTCCAATGAAAAACTTATTTCATAGGGATTATCATGCAAAATAGATCCAATATAGTAAACACAAAAAGGGAAATGTTAGTGTCATTAAAATGACAGGTTTATAATAATGCACTTGTTCTAATACATTACAGTTTCTAAAGCAGCAATTAATCGACATAGACTTGTATAGCAGATGATCCACATAAACTAAGGCTATTAATAAATACTTCCAAGAAAAAGTGCTATTATTTATTATTTATATAACGATGTACTGTATAATCATTGATCTGGTGCCGTTTTCTGTAAGGAGAGGTTTATTTAACATTTATGGAAGGAGTCTCCAATGTCAGTGCTTTGTAACAGTCAGGAAGTTTACCATGGTGAAGTCTTCAGAGGACGTCAGGGGATTTCTGCTTTGCTGCTTTGTTTTTGTCTTAATTACTTCAAGAAAGAAAATGGAAGAAAATAGAGGCTGGAGAGGCAGTGAATGCTATGAAATAAGTGTTAACAGAAACTAACTTTTCCTGTGGATGTTCTACATCATTAAATGTAACTATAATCAGATAAATGTATGCAGCTGTTTTTTAATCAATCAATCAATCAATCAATCAATCAATTTGCTGTAGTATAAGAGGAATAAAACACATCGGGATGTGCTGTAATTGGAAATGAATCAACATCAGGCTGGTAAAACATCACGCCATACCCCCATGGATTATTTTCCTTTAACTGCACATGCTGTTGTGTTTTATTCAATGCATAATCGCTGGGATTCATTAAATGCATTTGTCTACAAATGAAAACAAATGTGAAAAAAACGTTTTTAGAAACTTTCTAATAAAAAATAAACAGACTTTGATCTTTATGCATACAGTGCATTGTAGACTGTATTGAATATTGGAGCTATTCGCATCCCATCTGTCACTAATTAAACAAATGTTGTACTGTACGTATTACAAATGTGGACAGATGGGTATGAAAGTTAATCGTAAGTGGTAGTGCTTTATATTAGTACTACCCTTAGTTATTTTCAATTAACCTGTTTTATAGAGATGGCATGATCATAAAAACAGTGAAAATGGTATGTGGAGGTTTTAAAGTTTTAGCTCGATTTTAATCGGTTTAATCAGATATAAGTAATTGCTCAATAACATTTTACAGTCTAATGAAAACACCACTTTAGAAGAACACAGGAGACACGCTTTGTATATCTCACTTTTCTCCCTCTGACTGAACCAGGTGGTGGGTTTTATTCAGAAATTGTGCCCTAGGCCGCAGAAACTCTAAAGCTAGCCCAGACCTTAAAGTTTTTCCACATGCTTAAATAGGGCATCTGGATGTTCCTGGAAAACTGTTTCACATTTGATTCACAATTACTGGAGGATTAACAAAAAAGAGCTTTTGCTGCACTTTTTAAAAAGTCCATTAAAGAAGCTAGGCCAGTTTCAGTGCATTACAATATTCAACTGACATTGGCAACAGTTTAATTTATTTTATTTTAAATACAGAGATAAAAATAAATGCATTTATATGTCAAGCTCGGTGGTAAAGATATAATTGTATCTTGATGCGGGTAAATTGATGATTCAGTAAAATGTGTTTTTGGCACTGTATGTATCTGTGTACATATTGGCACTCTTCAACAACAACAACAACAACAACAGAGGACATAGACATTTTTTTAGGATACATGGCATCATCGACTCTATCAAATATCAACAGACATTAAATAAAAACCTGACTACCTCTGCCAGACAACTTACTATGGGCTGTGGTTGGATCTTGATCCAAAACACACATCAAAATCAACACAAAAATGGTTTACTGACCACACAATCAAGGCCAACCCAGTCCCTTGACTTGAAAATCTGAAGAGGAGAGTCTACCAGCGTGGACCTCAAAATTTGAAGGATCTGCAGAGATTCTGTATAGATCTGGTCTCAGATCCCTTGCCATGTATTCTCCAACCTCATCAGGCATTATAGGAGAAGACTCAGAGCTGTTATCTTGGCAAATGGAGGTAGCACAAAGTATTGACTAAAAGGGTGCCAATAATTGTTGCATGCCTATATTTAACAAAGATTTTTTTTGATAAACCTGTGTTGTGTTTTCAATTGTTTGATATCCATGAGAGCATTTTTTTTAAACAAAAGATCAAAAGATTAAACAATAAAGACAACCTTTTTCACAGCCTTCTTTGCTCATATTTACCAAGGGTGCCAAGATTAGTGGAGGACACTGTTTTACAACTGTGTCATAGAGGGGGACCTACCTACAGGGTGCAATTAGTATACATTGCTATTATGACTTAAATAATTTATGCAACATGACAGGGCATGCTGTCCTAGGAAAATAATCAACTGCTGGGTGGTGTGATGTGGCACTGACACAAAGTTAGTTCCTCTTATGACTTACATTATAACAGCTATTAATTAGTTTTTCCCTCTTTTGTCCTCTCTCTTGAAAATAAAGAGATAAAACAATATAGCTTTGCAGCCTGTCATGTAACCAAGACGTTCTGACACTGGAGACTCCTTCCAAAAATGCTTAATAATTGTCTTCTCACAGGAAAAATTCCCCAAATTGAATGGTTTTTAACAAGTTTATGTGGTGTGTCCACTATACAAGTCCCCGTGTAAGTTATAGAAACAATATCCTATAAGAACATTAATATAAACCTGTGATTTGCTTTGCTGTTACAGAAAATCAGTCACCTTCTGACTGATCAGATTCAAGAATTCATCAGTGTTACTGTATAAATTTCATATTATTCATAGAATGCTAAAGTGCCAAGGCCAATATAGAGTTCTATGGAACCTGATGCAAATTTTTACTTTTATGTGCAGACAACAATCTAATCATCTTTCTTCTCCAGCACACTGCATCGGCCTGGCAAGGAGTTAATGAAGCATGGCTGCCTACACACTAGGCACTGATCCTATTATTTATGGAATGATGATCTTTCTCCAGGAAACAACTAAGAAATCCCACAGAAACAGCTGAAAGCATAATAGAGAACAAAGGCAAAAGAAAACTGGGAAGCACAGGACTTTTTCCGAGCACACTGGAAAATATTAAAATCGGCCAACGGTATTAGACATTGGGTCAGATGCTTTGCAGGAGTCCTAAAAAATGATTTGGATGTGACTTGTTAACCACTGACCGACCACAACGTTCCAGCATGTTCGTTCCGATGGGCAAACATGAAGCACCTGCTGATCATCATCCAGTAAAGATGGGCAAAATACTTGAAAAATATTTCACACATTAAATGTGTCCTTCTGCATCACCAAGTAACTGCATCCATTTGTATCCAACCATTAAATGTTTTAAATCTTTATAAAATTATACAAATATACATTAGACTCTATTGATCAATCACATATTTACACTGCAGAAGGAGAACTCAGCAAACACCTGCAGTTTCATATCAAATCAAATGACCATCATTAAAAGGTGTAGTAAACTTGAGGGGAAAAGTTATTTGGGAAAACTCTTCTCCACATGGCTTTATAGGTAGGAAAGTTTACAGTAGATGATGAGTATATCTGCTTGGTTCGTATTCATATTTCAGTTACACGTAAACAAGTGAAATGAAATACAGTACATGCCACTCTATTTTAATTCTTGCTATAAATTTTATCTTTAAAAATTTTAAATAACATAAGAGTGCAAAGAAATTAACATAGAAATCCATCTGGAGTTGCAGTAATACAAGCCCTGCCAGAATGAGCATAAAGTGGTGGATGGAAAGGAGACTATGAGTGAATCTGGAGGATCTGCTAATGCAATCAGCAGCGAAAATAATCAGCCATATTAGCAGAACTCAGTGCTGAGCCATTCCATTCCAAAGAATACCTGCAATTGCACTGCACAGTGTGCCTCCTTTCCACATGCAGATGTCTCTGGCCGTCCATGCCTGCCATATTTTAGCCCAATGAGGCAAGGCAAGAGCAATAATTCAACAGTGAGCTCTGCTACCCAGTTATCATCACTCCACAGCTCAACAGGAGGGACTGTGGCTTTCAGCGAGAGCTACCACTTTCAGACTACACAGTTTCCTGTACGTGAAGATACAAAGCTAAGTTCTGTCATTACTAACACACTGTTTCTAAATGTAGCTATTTTTCTACCAAATGGAAGAGGAATTAGAATACACCAGCTGTTTGGTAGATTAAAAACAAAACTCTTCCAACTTTAACATGTGTGCATCCAGGTAGGTTCCTGGTCGACTTACAGCACGCATCTTAACGAAAGTGTCATTCTTTTCCTTGCTGAGTCCGGCGTTCTCCTCCTCCAGTTGGCGGACGCGAGACAGCAGCCTGTCGCTCTGCTCGATGGCTTTCTTCAGCTCCTCTCTCTCCCTCATCTCTGCCTGTTGACACTGCTGCACCGGATTAACCTGCTCCACTTCTGCTCACTACTCACACTCGGTCGCTTTCTACGTTCACTCTGGACTAACCCTCCACTCCCACCTCCTCCCCACCCTCCTGCTTCTGGGGCCTCTTGGCCCAATTCAGAACAATTCCAAATTTCTTCCACTGATACTCTTACGCTACAATAACTCCCCTGGATCAAATACCACCACGACCCACTCCACTGTTCATTCTTCGCTAAGCTTTAGGGGGGAAAAACGAGCAGAAAGATATAATAAACATCCATTAGTCGTGCACAGGTATAAGGACAGCTGTTAAAGTAATCTGGTATTACTCATAATGACACATAATATGTATAATATGGAAAGAGAAACATATCTCTGGCATTCTTGAAGGACTCTGGATAACTACAGAAGAATAGTCCTTCATCCACTCAGTTAAAGTATTACACAGTGCAATTTCAGAGCAATTTCTCAGATGATATTTCACCTTAGCTTGGTTGTGATACATTCTGACATACAGCACTATACAGCAGTTCATGTGACAAATGATGGGATAGTCTATTTAACCACAGGAGAATTAAACTGTCTTTTTCCTTTTTCATTTTCACTCACTGGTGTGGCTCATGTCTAGCCGCTTCAGACCTTTCCTTTTAGTTTCACTGTACTTGTGCAATCATTCATAGTAGCTACTGAATAATATACTTAAACATGAATAACTGCATAATGAACAAATGACTTTTAGAGGGATAACATAAAAATGGTGTTCATGACACATGCATAAGGCCTACATGACATCTAAGACATTTATGAAGGTTTATTCCAGGAGCAGCTCCTGACCATATATTTGGGTGGGGAAAAGGAACATTAATAACGACAAAGCATCAAACAATGGAGGCTATCACATTTGACTTATGCTATAGGCTAAAATATAGGGAAATTTTAGAGGAACCCCGCACTAGGCTGTTGAGACTCAACAGTATACAGTCATCTAGTATACAGTCTAGCAGCTCATATTGAGCAGGTCTTTTTTTATGTGTGTGAGAAACAAGGTCACTGTGCTGCACACGCATTTCTGATATATGGACAGTATTCACTCCATGATCTCTTTTCTTCCTCTCCCAATATTTGCAGGATACAGTATTGTTCAATAGAAATTATTCTGTAGATTATAGACACACTGTCTACACTTAAACGTTGCCTTCCTTTGCAGAAATATATTATTTTTAATTAAGATTATTTGCTATAAAAACAAGGTCTTGACAACCATGGAGTATTTTTAAACTAGTCCAATTTGGTATTTTTTTTAAATCATGACCCTGGCAACCCTGGCATTAACTGCCCTGTCTGCTCCATCTCCTGCACTACACAATATTCATAGAGCAAGCATGGGGCAGCATGATTCCTGTCCCAATGGGCCTTAGTTAACACTTGTTGCAGTTCCCATTTATGACCACTAGTTGCAACAATAACTCTAGTGAGCTAAATGGGGAAGGTAGCATGCTACCCTACAGCTGCGCAACAAATCAATGGAACATCAGCTTATATCTGTCAAATAGCATCAGCTTTACATTTTTAAAAATAAATTCCTGTTGCCATCAGCTGTCATGCTTGGGTGAAACTTGATCTGAAGCTGACATTAAATCTAAAGCAGGTGACAGATCTTGACAGCAGGTTGACATAACATCTGTCTTATAACACGTTCCAGGATGTCATACGGTGAACCTCATGAAAACTGTGAACTTTTGGTAGGTCAAAGTCATATAATGGTGATGATGTGACATATCAAACATCAAAACCAAATTCCCTCTAAGGTCAGAGACAATGCACAACTATCATTAAAGTACTATAGAAATATCTTAACATTAGGAATTAAATTAAGAGCTAAAGATATTAGATGTTCTTACAGTGCCATGCCATTGCCATACACTCTCAGGAATAATGGTACCAAACAGTAATTTTCCTTTTCAAGGAAATATCTTTTGTACCTTTAGTATGTATCTTTTACCTGGGAAGGTGCATGTAGTGTTTAAGTATATCCCAATTATATTATAAGTATTTTTTTTTTTAAAGTATACTACATATATTTGAATGTTTGACATGTAACATGCCTCTGACATACCAGATGTTCACACAGTGTAAATCAGCACCCAAAGTGTCATAACGCAATCCTATGTCAACAAAGATCTGTCCCTTTACTCATGTGTTGCGTCAAGTTGACAGCCCAAGGCAGTCGTCATGTCAACCAATGCCTCATAGTGTAAGTTTTGTTTAGATTTATTTATTTATTTATTGCATGTTCATGTTAGTTGTCAGAATACACTTATAGAAATGTCATGTAACTTTATAAGCATTGCTCTTTAATGAAACGGTTAGCTTGTAGACATAAGAATATTAGAAAGATATCAGTAAAGCCGATTCTACTTTCTCTGGCCTTCACATAGTTTTCTCACAGAGGAAAACTGCAAATGAGTGTTATACTAGACTTTAAAAGTATGCAGTATCCACTCTTTCGTTATTACCAAGTTCTTCAGTCCAAAAATAACAAATAGAAAAACTGTGGTGTAAATCAGTCCAACTGTTCTTCAAGCAGAGAGTCGATTGACTAATTTTCCACAAGCTCCGTCCAAAGAATAACCATATGGCGACAATAGTGAAGCCGCAATAACGTTAGCACATCATGTATCAATTTTATGGAACGTTTTTGTTGACCGTTTATCCCTGAGACCTTCATGCATGCATGATCAAGTGACATGACTTTTTCTTGCAATGTCAATCAGTCTTTTGTAATATATTCTCCTATCTATACAAGATTCAACAAGCAATTCTGGTTAACCAACAAAGACATATAAAGTGTAGTTTAGTTGCACTGAAAAAGTGTGTACTAATTTCCAAAGGCTCATTCCAAGTCATGTATTACAGCTTGCAAATGACAGGAGGGAAAACCTGTTGAAGCTTGAGCCAGGTTATCTTCATGACTGGAAAATGTCTGATATTCAGACCACTCTTGATATTAACACTTCAAAATTCACAACATGAAGAAGAGTTGAATAATTTGTACGCGATGAAGTACAAAAGAAAAGAGGATCCTTTTTGCCCACAAGTGCCAGGCTTTTTAATCTGCCATTTTCTTTCATTTATTCATCTTCAGTAAGCTTTATCCTGGTCAGGGCTGCTGTGGATTTGGAGCCAATCCAGGAAAAGCTGGGTGTGAGCTCTTGCATTAACCAAATGTAGACTGAAGGATGTGCGCCTGTGCCTTCCAAAAAGATGGCATGCCTGTACTTTTTAAGCAAAAAATTACACACTATGTTGTAATTAAAATGTCACATCCAGACTGACTGCTGTGTATTGGCTGACACTAATGCTAGCACGTTAAATTCTACAAACCCAACATTTTTACAATGTGTTATTTAATCCTCTGAAACTCCAAATCTCTTCACAGTCAGCACAATTTTTTTATATATATATATATAAGAATGCTCATTCCAAACCTCAACACTGGTTACAATGTCTCTGCCTTGGGCCTTTGTGAATGACATTCTGTGTTGCAAAAATGTTCATGCCTTGACTTGATTTGGGAGGATGTATCAAATCAAATGTTTTCACACAAGCCTACTTTTAATTACGCTATTTGTGAGTTCTGTGAGCTCTTTTGAGGAAATAACAGAATTTTTAGGTATGATCGTCCCTTTGGCGAACAGACGTCACACATTCCTGCTTTCACACTCGATTGTGCCGAGCCCAGATCACGAGCAGCCGTTTTCCAAATAAATTTATTCCCCTACGTTGCATTCCCAGTCAGTGGAGGTGACATGGAGACATGGAGGCCAGGCTGCAGTCCCAAGCTAATGAACAGCTGAGCAAGCCATTCTCCACAAATATTTATGAGTACTTTAGTAATTTATAAAACATTGCTCTTGGCCTGCTAATAAATTGAAATTGGGCAGTTTATTATATTTCAGTGCCACAGATATCCGTAACACATCTTAGAACTTTAGTCATGAGCTGTTTGCACATTTATAATACAGTGGGCCTTTTTAAAATGCAGTTTAAAAATGGGGGGTGGGGGTGGGGGTGGATTTGGGGATGTCAGATGTCACTGTGGCAAAAAAATGCTGAAGAATCTGGCTAAAATGGGACTTTTCTGCCTATTACATAGTTTGACGCAGCAACTTTTAGAAACCATAAATATATATTCACCAAAACAGCATGAAAAACTGCAAGCCTTGCTCCTGCAAGGATCACGATGTGTAAGGAGTTTAATGCGGTCAATGCAGTGAGTCTGAAACCTTGGCAGCTAAGTGTGATTTCCACACAGAGTGAATATCAGAGGTTGTTTTGAAATTGAAGTCACGGTTGTAAAATTACTGCATCTTGTTTTTCGACATTTTCCCCTTGACTTGATTACTTGGCACAACTAACAGTACATATGAAAATCCTAATAGTGGTATTTAGGTTTGATGATATCTCTATACAATGTGTGTTGACTCTGATGGGTCTGGAGTTTAGATGCAATAATCCAAAACTAATGTGGTTTGCTACATAAACAAATTTTACTTTGGGCCATTAAATAAATATCAGTGGATTGCTATATGACCGTGTTTTATAGACATATAGAAATTTATGCGACACTTTATATACAGCCTGCTCCATAAGTATTTGGACAGTGACACAATTTTCGTAATTAAAAATATTGCATTAACCGTTATGGAATTACAGAGTCCCTCCATTCTCACAAGCTCAAAAATAATTGGGCAAACTAACAATCGTAAATATTAGGATTATTTTTAATACTTGGATGCAAATCCTTTGCTGTTACTGACTTCCTGATGTCTGGAACCCATGGACATCAACAATGCTGAGTTTTCTCCCTTGAGATGCTTTGCCAGGCATTTTTGTGGCTCTTTCTGCCTTCAGATTTGTCTTCAGTAAGTGAAATGCATGCTAAATGGGTTGAGGTTATTGGACATATAAGAACATACAATTTCTTTGCCTTAAGAAGCCCTTGGGGTGCTTTCAGGGCATGATTTTGGTCATTATGCATCTGTACTGTGAAGCGTCGTCCTATCAGTTTTGCAGCATATGACTGAATCTGAGCAGAAAGTATAGCTCTACAGTGCTGTGAAAAAGTATTTGCCCCTTCCTGATTTCTTCTGTTTTTGTGTATATCTCAGACAAAATAGTTTTAGATCAAACAAACAAATGCAAGATAAAACAAAGTAATCTGAGTAAACACACAACAGTTTTTATTTATTAATTGTTTTTACTGAAGCAAAATAAGTTATCCAACACCTATCACCAATGAGAATTTCTCCCTTAAACTTAAAATCTGGTTGTACCACCTTTAGCAGCAATAACTGCAACCAAACGCTTCCAATAACTGGAGATCAGAGTTTCACTTACTTCTAGGACTAGGATTTACTCCTATGCTTTGGATCATTGTCTTGCTGCATAATCCAGTTGTGATTGAGTTTCAACGTACGGACTGAAGACCGGACATTCTCCTTTAGGATTTTCTGGTAGAAAGCAGAATTCACATTTCTCTTAATTATTGTAAGTTGCCCAGGCCCTGATTCAGCAAAGCATCCCCACACCATCACACTGCCACCACCATGCTTGACTGCAGGTATGATGTTCTTTTTGTGGAATTCTGTGTTTGATTTACGCCAGATGTAGATTGTCTTCCAAACAGTTCCACTTTCACTCATCAATCCACAGAACATTCTCCCAAAAGGTTTGAGGATCATCAAGGTGTGTTTTGGCAAAATTCAGATGACCCTTAATGTTCTTCTGGGTTCCCAGTGGTTTTCTCCTCACCACTCTTCCATGGATGCCATTTTTACACCATGTCTTTCTGATAGTGGAGTCATGAACCTTTATTGATGCAAGAGATGCCTTGTCCTTTTTCAAAAATTAATCACAGGTGCCCCTCTCAACAATTATCATCAATAATATTGTGGTCAATAAAACAACATGCATTAGAGTTATAATTAATATGACTACATGTACATAGTAGCGATTCACTCAGAGGTCTGAAAATTCCCCTGTTTATTTGCCACTGTATCCACCGTCAGACTCTCTGAGACATCGTTGCCATAATGCGTTGCTATGCGTTGCATCTCGCATCGGACTTGACTGACAGACCAGCAATCTGACACAGCGAGTTTGCTTGCTAACAATATTAGCAGCATTTCTGTATGCTTATCATCGGCAAATGGTTCGACAGGGGATGTGTTGGTAAGTAACCTTCTCCACAAAGTTTGTTACATTTCCACACACGGGTCTGCAAACAACCTTTTTATTTGATCTGTTATAAAGGGAGTAAAGGCAAGATGCATGTTAAGGAGGGAGAGAGAATATGCTGAAGGTGATCTGAGACAAGAAGTTGAAAAGAAAGTACCAGATACACAGACTGATGTAGAAAGCATCACAGAATTTGATTTTTATTTTTATTTTTACAACATAAACATACAACAGATCCAAGTCTAGTACAGAAACATGACATCAAGTCTAATCTAGGATATATTAAGATTGCCACCAAAAATGGATCATGCTGACCTGATATTAAATTACCTAAAAATGAAATGGGGCGCTCTTTCCAGAAGTAGTTTTATAGTGACAGTCCATGGC
Organism: Ameiurus melas; assembly: GCA_012411365.1. NCBI lineage: Eukaryota > Metazoa > Chordata > Actinopteri > Siluriformes > Ictaluridae > Ameiurus > Ameiurus melas. The sequence goes on from CM022760.1 coordinate 23,606,565, forward strand.
TTGAATATTCACCTGAAAATGATTTTAAGATACTTTAAAGATCCTGTTAGATTCATCTCTCCACTATTTTTTTTTTTTTACTTTTTGTTGTAATTATTCTGCTCAAAAATAAAAAAACACAAAGTTTATATCAGTAGTCCCATATTCATAATTGTAACCACACAGTCTGTTTACAGTGTCTACCAGGGTGATAATGATAACATTTTGTATCTTATTATTAGTAATTTTTATATTGGAATTACTCAGTAGTGATGGATACATTTGAGCTCCTGCCCCTGAAGAACTCCCTGCACATCCCTTTGGAACATGAGCCAAGAAGTATCCAAGAGATGCTCATCTATCTCCCCTGTCTCAGACGTAGCTGCTAAGCATTTAGTGCTTGTCAGGAAAATGCTTTATTCTGACCGGGTCCCAAAACTGAATTATTAAAGTGCGCATGTCTTTTAATTACCTTACAATCTTCCAGAGTTAAAGTTAATGTAGTTAAGTTACTCTCCTCTCCTGCATATGTAACATACAAAGCAATCTCAGACTACACTCTTCAACAGTGGCAAAGCAAATATCTACAGGTCCATCAAAATATCACAACTATTCAGGAAACAGTGCTAATAGTATGAGTAACACAGGTCACGACTACATGTCTGCTAGAGGCTGACAAAGTCTCAAGTGCAAGTTAAATATATATATAAGTAATTAGCCAATTCTCAAGCCTGGGTACTCAACCTAAGACCCTTCCCCCCCATATTTTTTTTGTGATCACTGACCTGCACTGAAATGTTTGCATTCCTGAGAAGTGTGCGTGTGTGTGTGTGTGTGTGCATGTGTGTATATATGTGTGTGAGAGAGAAACAGAGAGAGAGGGATAGAGAGAGAGACAGAGAGAGAGGGGGATAGAGACTGCCACTAAGCCTGTGTTCGTCCAGACAGCACACTTTCCAAGTAAGCACTCAGGGAATTTTGGGGTTTTTTTTTTTACACAAATGCAAATTTTCTGAACTGAAATCCTGAACTGAGGGAAAATGCTAAATGGGACAGAGTAAGTGTGTGTGTGTATATGTGTGTGTGTAGAAGACCTTCACAGGTGCATTACTTTTGATCAAACAAACAGGCCTGGATCGCCAGATAGACTGAACCTTGTGTTTTGAAAAGGCTATTCAGCAGACAATCATGTGTAACCCAATCTTGGCTTAATACGTGTCCGGTACAGTAACTTATCCCACTCTGAAGCATATTAGCAATTAAGAGCAGCAGCTGCAGTCTTACCTGCGCCAGATGTTTATTGTGGATTCCAGTCAGTGGTCTGTACTGGTGAAAGTCAGTCTGGATTACACACACTCTCTTGTCCATCCTCAGCCCAGGCACACACTGCCCATCCTGCTGTCTCTTCCAGGCTCCCAGAGGAAGTGAGCTTTCTGTTACCTGACCCTGAGTCACACTGCACACACACACTCTCTCTCAGGGGGAGGGAACACCAACGGCAAAAGAAAACATTTAAACTGGTTCTGACACTCTACTCCACCGCCCCACCCTGCCATCACCATCCACTGGCAGATGCGCAAGAGTAAGAAGGCCACCCTGAACCCTAAGAATTAACCCTCTCTATGCTGGATCGCACTCACATCTGGCTTTAACTCATCTAGAACTGGTGTAATGGTACAGTTAGGCTCTAAATTATATTTAAAGAGCATGAATTCTACTGCATATATAATTATGCTTCAAAATAGCTATGAAAGAATAATCAAGATTGAGTGGGTGATCATGCACTAATCCCATTGCAACAATTCAAAAAAACAAATTAAATGTAATTTATACCACAACTCTGTTGAATTCTTACAACTGATTGGTTAGAAGCTGCTGATTAATTTTCTATAACAACAACCCTAACAATAATGACAGCTAATAAGTTGTCATTTCTATAGTAACAACGTACTCAAGGATGTATAGCAGACACTCCACATAATCTAAGCCTATACAATCATGGAATTAATTAATAATAATAAACAGATTAAAAATGTGCTAGTTAGCAATTTTTTTAAATAATAAATATTGATATGGTGCAGTTTTCTATAAGGAGAAATGTATATAACATTTATGGGAGGAGTCTTCAGTGTCAACAGTCAGTTAATTTTCTACCATGCCTTCTGGTTTCTCTGTAATAGAAAATCTGTTTTTTTTATTGCAGGAGAGAGAAAAAGCAAGGCTGGTAAGGGAAAGTCTTTTGTTAGTTGCTATAACATGCGTGATAACAGGAACTAACTATTTCCCAGACGTTCCACAACATTAAATGTAGATAAAAACCGATAGAAAGCACTATGTTATGCTTTATGTCATTCATCCATCCATCCATTTTCTACCGCTTACTTTTCAGGGTCACGGGGAACCTGGAGCCTATCCCAGGGAGCATTGGGCACAAGGTGGGGTATACCCTGGACAGGGTGCCAATCCATTGCAGGGCACAATTCACATACACACACCCACTCATACACTACGGACACTTTGGACATGCCAATACCAATACACCAATACACTTTGGACATGCCAATACCATGCATATCTTTGGACTGGGGGAGGAAACTCCCGCAGCACGGGGAGAATATGCAAACTCCGCACACACAGGGCCACGGTAGGAATCGAACCCCCGACCCTGGAAGTGTGAGGCAAACGTGCTAACCACTAAGCCACAGTGCGTGCTTTATGTCATTCAAATGATGGAAAATACCCATAATTTATCATATATAATAAGTGAAACAAAACACTCTGGGACATGCTTTTATAAGAAAATAATGAACTTTGTGGTGGTAACAGTAACTCTATATTATTTTCCTCAACAGCATGTGTTTTGTTCCTTACATAAAATGCGACATGTATAATAAACATTCTTTACTAGTCACAGATGATTTATGAATTTTAGCGAGAGTTCTGAGTAAAAATATAATGTTGACAGGTGTTAACGCTCCTTTTCACTACTCATCCTTCCGCTCTCTAAATCCTCTTCAGCTCATGAAATCTCATGACAAAATAGCTGCAGGGGAATTGTTAATCCCATTTGACATTATATTAACCTTACACATGGAAAAAACTGTCAGCGAGGATACTGAGCTCCTTCACCAAGTTGGTAGACTTACTATAGGGCTTAATTATTCTTAAGAATGGAAAATATACCGCATGCCATCTGTCACAAAGGAATAAAAGATATTTTTGATTTGTTAAAAACCTCACAGGTGCTAGACAATTGATGCATATGTCATCAGTGATCAATCAGTATTCTCACAAAGCATCCATTTTGGTCTCTTACCACTTTGTGTATCTTCGATACTGCTTCTGCTTTCACATATTTACAGTGACATGTTTGTGAGGTAACTATAAATCACATGACACTGTAAATAAATTGTGTTTCATCTTTAATCCTTACATAGTGTTACAGTGGTGTGAAAAAGTGTTTGCCCCCTTCCTCATTTCCTGTTCCTTTGCATGTTTGTCACACTTAAGTGTTTCGGAACATCAAACCAATTTAAACAATAGTCAAGAACAACACAAGTAAACACAAAATGCAATTTGTAAATGAAGGTGTTTATTATTAAAGGTGAAAAAAAAAATCCAAACCATCATGGCCCTGTGTGAAAAAGTGATTGCCCCCTAAACCTAATAACTGGTTGGGCCACCCTTAGCAGCAACAACTGCAACCAAGCGTTTGCGATAACGTGCAATGAGGCTTTGCGCGTGTCCTGGAGGAATTTTGGCCCACTCATCTTTGCAGAATTGTCATAATTCAGTTACATTAGAGGGTTTTCGAGCATGAACGGCCTTTTTAAGGTCATACCACAACATCTCAATAGGATTCAGGTCAGGACTTTGGCTAGGTCACTCCAAAGTCTTCATTTTGTTTTTCTTCAGCCATTCGGTGGTGGACTTGCTGGTGTGTTTAGGATCATTGTCCTGCTGCAGAACCCAAGTTCGTTTCAGCTTGAGTACACGAACAGATGGTCGGACATTCTCCTTCAGGATCACTTGGTAGACAGCAGAATTCATAGTTCCTTTTATCACGGCAAGTCTTCCAGGTCCTGAAGCAGCAAAACAGCCCCAGACCATCACACTACCACCACCATATTTTACTGTTGGTATAATGTTCTTTTATGAAACGCAGTGTTCCTTCTACGCCAGATATACTTGGACACACACCTTCCAAAGAGTTCCACTTTTGTCTCATCGGTCCACAGAATGTTGTCCCAAAAGTCTTGGGGATCATCAAGATGTGTTGTGGAGAAATTGAGACGAGCTTTGATGTTCTTTTTGCTCAGCAGTGGTTTTCTCCTTGGAACTGTGCCATGCAGGCCATTTTTGCCCAGTCTTTTCCTGATGGTGAAGGCATGAACGCTGACCTTAACTGAGGCAAGTGAGGCCTGCAGTTCTTTGGACATTGTTGTGGGGTCTTTTGTGACCTCTTGGATGAGTCGTCGCTGCGCTCTTGGGGTAATTTTGGGCGGCCGGCCACTCCTGGGAAGGTTCACCACTGTTCCATGTCTTCGCCATTTGTGGATAATGGCTCTCACTGTGGTTCGCTGGATTCCCAAAGCTTTGGAAATGGCTTTATAACCCTTTCCAGACTGATAGATCTCAATTACTTTCTTTCTCAATTGTTCCTGAATTTCTTTGGGTCTCGGCATGATGTGTAGCTTTTAAGGATCTTCTGGTGGACCTTACTGTGTCAAGCAGCTCCTATTTAAGTGATGCCTTGATTGTGAACAGGTGTGGCAATAATCAGGCCTGGGTGTGGCTAGAGAAATTGAACTCAGGTGTGGACAACCACAGTTATAGTATGTTTTAACAAGGGGGGCAATCACTTTTTCACACAGGGCCATGATGGTTTGGATTTTTTTTCACCTTTAATAATAAACACCTTCATTTACAAATTGCATTTTGTGTTTACTTGTGTTGTCCTTGACTATTGTTTAAATTGGTTTGATGTTCCGAAACACTTAAGTGTGACAAACATGCAAAGGAACAGGAAATGAGGAAGGGGGCAAACACTTTTTCACACCACTGTAAATAAGGTATAAGGGGAAAAAACTATTCTCTGGCTATGAAAATAAGGCAGGTCAGATGTGATCTTAGCATTTGCAGCTCAGAAAAGCATGATTCATTACAAAGCTTTACCGCTTACTGTTTAAGCATGATGTGTTTTCTTTCCTCAACACAATAAAAGGGTCTATCAGACTTGGGATTACTTTCAGTTCACTTATACAGTATCTCACAAAAGTGAGTACACCCCTCACATTTGTGTAAATATTTGATTATATCTTTTCATGTGACAACACTGACGAAATGACACTTTGTACAATGTAAAGTAGTGAGTGTACAGCTTGTGTAACAGTGTAAATTTGCTGTCCCCTCAAAATAACTCAACACACAGCCATTAATGTCTAAACCGCTGGCAACAAAAGTGAGTACACACCTAAGTGAAAATGTCCAAATTGGGACCAAAATTATTTTCCAGCACTGCCTTAACCCTCTGGGATATGAAGTTCACCAGAGCTTCACAGGTTGCCACTGGAGTCCTCTTCCACTCCTTCATGATGACATCACGGAGCTGGTGGATGTTAGAGACCTTGTGCTCCTCCACCTTTCATTTGAGGATGCCCAACAGATGCTCAATAGGGTTTAGTCCATCACCTTCACCCTCAGCTTCTTTAGCATGGCAGTGGTCGTCTTGGAGGTGTGTTTGGGGTCGTTATCTTTCTTGAATACTGCTCTACAGCCCAGTCTCTGAAGGGAGGGGATCATGCTCTGCTTCAGTATGTCACAGTACATGTTGGCCTTCATGGTTCCCTCAATGAACTGTAGCTCCCCATTGCCGGCAGCACTCATGCAGCCCCAGACCAGGACACTCCCACCACCATGCTTGACTGTAGGCTGTAGACACACTTGTCTTTGTACTCCACACACACTTGACACCGTCTGAACCAAATATGTTTATCTTTGTCTCATCAGACCACAGGACACAGTTCCAGTAATCCATGTCCTTAGTCTGCTTGCCTTCAGCAAACTGTTTGCGGGCTTTCTTGTGCATCATCTTTAGAAGAGGCTTCCTTCAGGGACGACAGCCATGCAGACCAATTTGATGCAGTGTGCGGTGTATGGTCTGAGCACTGACAGGCTGACCCCCCATCTCTTCAACCTCTGCTAGCAATGCTGGCAGCACTCATACGTCTATTTCCCGAAGACAACCTCTGGATATGACACTGAGCACGTGCACTCAACTTCTTCGGTCGACCATGGCGAGGCCTACTCTGAGTGGAACCTGTCCTGTTAAACCGCTGTATGGTCTTGGCAACCGTGCTGCAGCTCAGTGTCAGGGTATGGGCAATCTTCTTATAGCCTAGGCCATCTTTATGTAGAGCAACAATTCTTTTTTTCAGATCCTCAGAGAGTTCTTTGCCATGAGGTGCCATGTTGAACTTCCAGTGACCAGTATGAGGGAGTGTGAGAGCGATGACACCAAATTTAACAAACCTGCTCCCCATTTACACCTGAGACCTTGTAACACTAACAAGTCACATGACACCAGGGAGGTAAAACGGCTAATTGGGCCCAATTTGGACATTTTCACTTAGGGGTGTACTCACTTTTGTTGACAGCGGTTTGACATTAATGGCTGTGTGTTGTGTTATTTTGAGGGGACAGCAAATTTACACTGTTACACAAGCTGTACACTCACTACTTTACATTGTAGCAAAGTGTCATTTCTTCAGTGTTGGGGTGTACTCACTTTTGTGAGACACTGATATATATATATATTATTATTATTATTATTATATTTTTAAAAATGTACATGTACTTTTTTAATTATGTACCGCTGATTAGTTACCACAACTGACAGGATTTTATTACCTATTCAATCTGTGATCACTGATCCACACAAATCCAACACCGAAAACAATAAATAAAGCCGGAGCATCTGCCAAAACAGCAGTTAAGACCTGATAGGAGCTTTATTGTGTATGGTCTTCAAGGTAGTACAGCTCATCAAGCAAAGTTTGGTCCTCAGTGAATGGAGCTTTTGTCTGGACAGCCACATTTAATGAAAATTGCACACATGCACTGAAGTATATGCTTTCTGCTTTACAAATACTGTAGGCAGGTAAATAAAATGTCCATGGAAACAATTCGGCCATTTGGTTGCATTTTAAAAGCAAATGATGTACATAAAACTGTGCATTTTCAAGGCATGTTTTGCTCAGAAGCGCTCAAGGGCTTTTATTTTACAATGTTCACTTTGACCCAAAGTGTTACTCCCCTTTGGCTCTTGACCTTTTCCTAAGTCAGTGCCTGAACATGTCATCTCTGTATTAGGCAAGTTGACTTATGGCAGAAACGTTTTTCCAAGTTTTTCTGGTTTAGCTCTCTCTTGATTAATTTTGTTGGAAGATATTAATCACCCGAAGCGTAACAGTAATAATAGGCTTTTACACTTTAATTGCTAACATTTCACTCATTTCTAGTTGAGTGTAATTATAGGACTTTATGCGCTGACTGCACTTCTGTACAAAGATCCCTCTGCTATGGGTTGTATGTCAGTGCCTGAATGGAATCTTATTAATTAAAGGTCTGTGAAGAAAAACATTTTGCTTCAAACCATTGTGACGTAAATGATAACTTTGGCATGGTATGTAGTAAGCGGCGTCTATCAGCACATGCGTTGCATTCCAACACACGCAGAATAAAGGCAAACCTTCAGACTTTCCAGAGAAACAAGCAAAAGCAATACCAAGGTCACAAACCCATGGGGGACATGAGGGGTCAAAGATTACAAGATAAAGTTGAAAAATGCATGTATACTGCTCATGCATGTAAGATTAACTGCAGTGAACCTGTCTTTTTGATATTCATTAGCAATTCATTATTCATCCTCTAGTAGGTGCAGCGATCTATCAAGTAATAAGCAGTAATCTTAGGTCAAGAAATCTTGACCTACTTGAGACCTTTTAGGTGTACTCAAATTCAAGGCACATAAATCGAAGAGGGCTTTGACTGAAAGCGTGTTGTGATGATGTCACATGGTCATGTCTAGGACCAAATCTGCGGAAATTTTGAAAAATTGCAAGCTCCTCCGAATATTGTGGCTTGATTTTGTGTTTATATGTATGATCGCAAGATTGAAAACTCCTGGAGGGACTGGTTTATCAGTGGTTTAGTAAAGGTGTGTGAAAATGTTTCGGCAAGTCAAACAGAACTAAAAAATTCCCTGCAATTCTTACTTACCAAGTGAGTTCACATCACAGCTGAGTTACATTTAGTGACACCCACAAAACTCTATAAAAGGCAACGCCCCCAAAGCTGAAAACAACAAAATGACAACTAAAGGATGAAGGTGTGCCTCATTAGCACGGTGTGCATTACATGTAAATCTGAAACTTCCTTGTTACAGGGTGCCAATTGTTTTGTCCTAGAATTGTCATAATTTATTGATTTGTTTTAGTTTACTTTCTTTCAAGTCATTAATATGAAACAACTGAGTCTCAGTAAATTTCTCTTAAATCCATGTGTAGAATGGTAATAATTACGCTCTTTAAACTTGACATTGTAATCCGTATATAAATTTGCAGTTACTCATGCCATTTACACAATTTGAAGCCAAGGTTCGAATTATAAGTACATTTGCACATCACAGCTTTTGTAGGATGCAAACGTTTTTCTGAACTACCGGTAATTTGATTTTTATGAATACCACATTTGTGTACATGCTCCTGCAAACAATTTCTGGAATTTGTTGATATATAGTTTGATAAATGAGACCCATTATCTTGGGCTGGTGTTCATGAGACCTCCCAAAGAATGATTTCTACCACACCCCTGAATGATTGATTTCTGTTGATCGGCCTGATTACCGTGGACGGAAATGCAATTGGAATTGTTGCCCAGTAAAATGCAATACAATGAGGTTGACTGCTTTAAATTGTACATTACATTCGCTTCTGCCCCGCGACCCTGAAGAAGGAATAAGCAATAGAAGATGGATGGATGGATGGATGGATGGACATTTGCTTCTGACATGATTTGAGTAGAAGGGGGTATGGTTGCCTTGCACCTCTGGAGTTGGGGATTTGAGTCCTACCTCTTCCCTGTATGTGCAGAGTTTATATGTACTCCCCATGCTATGGGGGTTTCCTCCCCCAGTCCAAAGAGAAATAGACTGATTGGCATTTCCAAATTGGCTTTAGCAATTGTGCTCTGTGATTGGTTGGCACGCCGTCCCACCATTATAGCCTGAGTTCCCAGGGATAAGCTGTATGGAAAATGGATGGATGAGTAATATTTGGTAGTCAGTTCTTTCAACGTACCAGTCATCTGCTTACGTCAGCTCCCATTTTACCTAAACCACAAAAACTAACGTGACTTCTTTCCTTCATACATGACCCTTGTCGATGAGCATCAACAAAACCGCATTTAGTTATAATTTTACCATTTTGTATATAGTTTTAGCATATTGGATTATGTTTGGTGTTGTGAGTAGTTCTCACACTTTATAAGATTTTGAAACAGATAAGATGTGATACGCATGCTGTTTCTGCCTGTTCTGGTATCATACTCTGCTGGCAACGTAGCCTAAACTAGCTTGAAGGGAAGGAGAAGTAGATTTAGCTGCTTTCCTTGAGCACTGTGCTGATATAAATATGCACGAGATAGACCCGTCCACAATGCAACATTCAGGACTTGTGCAAAAACAAAAAGTACAGTGTCATTCTGTAATCCCTACAGTTTTCTAGTGCTTGCACTTCATGAATTGTTTACATTTCTGGGTAGACGCAGATGTCAATCAGTACATAATCTAATACACACACACACACACATACACACAGTTCTGATCAGGCAAAAAAAGTATTACCTTGTAGTTTATAGTTATAATTCAATTCTAGTTAATTGTAAGTATATACTGTATATTTCTAGTAACATAAAGATGAAATTGTTTTGCCAGGGCTTAAAATGTCTTGCATGTGTTTCTTTGTTTTACTAATTAATTTGACCAAAAATTGTTTTGTTTGTTGTGATCAGACTTACTTTCTAAACACTATGAAAATGTGTGAAGCAACACTAAGAAGTGTTGAAGTAACCTGCAATATTAGTATTACTAAGGCCAATACTATGATTAACAACCCTTTTTAGAGGCTTATTCCTTGCTGGATGGATGGAGCTTTCATGCAGACACATTTTATGCATGGGAAATTAAACAAATATGACAAAATTGAAATCAGGAAACAATGGTTCAAGTCATGGCTTATAAAAGGGATATGTATGGGCAAAGCATTAACTCTTTTATGGCTTCATAAATTGCTAGGTAGACATTTTTGATTTGTAGGCTGATTTCTTCTGAACTATTTCAGAGACACTTAGATTTACTTCCTCACCACTGGTTATCTACATCTTCATATACATCACTGAACATTTGTTATTTCTTGTCAAAAATGCACGTGTCACGACTCCAGGGCAAACCACAGACAGTGGCATAAATCAGCAGTAACACATTAGACGTGTGTTCTGTCTTCAGTGTGGAATGTGAATACTAACAATATAAAAAAGGTTCTAACATGAAACTTTTAACAAAAATTGAATACGGAATGAGCCAACAGAGATAATGAACCAACACATTTCTTTCCCTATGCAATAGGTTAAAAGCTTTGTTGATTTTATTCATACAGTGTTTCACAAAGATTGCTGCGAGAAGGAAAAAATAAAATGATTGGGTTCTTGGATTCCCTAAACAAACTGCATCTGTGCCACCTAGTGGTAATGTGAATGACAGCATTAATGGAAATAATGGAAGAAACTTCTTTAAACAATTTATAACCAAATACATTAGATACTTTGAGATAATAATAGAAATAAAAGTCAAACATTGCACTTTAAATGGGTAACAAAGGGTAACAAAGTTAAGACTGTTAATAAATTTGATTAAAAAAAAAAAAAAAAAAAGATTTATACCTGCCATAAGCTCCATGTTTAATAGGATCAGTTTCACATGGTCGAAGGCTGATCCAAATTCTCTGTGCCTTACACTAATCCTAAAGATTACAATACTGTTTAGACCACAGTAGGTGCTCCTCTCACTCTAATCTAATAAAATCGAAAGTGCTAAGATTTACAACCTCCCCCGACTGACCTGCAGCCTGAAATGAACAGGCATCAGTAAATTAACTGCTCTACTCCCCTCGATACACAACAATGTTATTGTCCGTCTCATGCACCTTGATCTCATAGAGCATGTTCGGTGGAAGAAGCTTGATCATGTTGTCCCAGATATACACTGCCAGGTTTTCAGTTGTGCTGCAGAACAAGATACAGGTCGATTGGGTTAGGAAAGCTGTATGTACACTCACTGGTTCCTTTAATAGGAACTCTTGCTCATTCATGCAATTATCCAATCAACCAATAAGGTGGCAGCAGCATAATGCATAAAAACATGCACATACAAGTCAAAAGCTTCAGCTAATGTTTACATCAAATATCAGAATGTGAATCTTTTTAAAAAAAAAACAAAACAAAAAAAAAAACATTGCCTGGACTTTATCCGATCTTCAATTGTCTATTGTTTCGGTGAGCCTGTGGCAACTGTAGCCTCAGATTCCTATTCTTTACAGACCTTGATGTAGTCTTCTGTTGTTGTAGCTCATCCACCTCAAGGGCCGATGTGTTGTGTGTTCTGAAATGCTTTTCTGCCAACCATTTTTATAAAGAGTGGTTATTGGAGTTACCATAGCCTAGTCTGGCGATTCTCCTCTGACCTCTATCTTCAACCGCCTCTCACTGAATGTTTTTTGGAGTTTTTCCAGCACCATTCTGTGTAATAGACTGTTGTGTGTAAGATTCCAAGGTGATCATCAGTTTCTAAAATAATCGAACCAGCTTCTCTTGCACCAACAAGCATGCCATGGTCAAAGTCATTGAAATCACATTTTTACCTCATTCTGATGTTTTGATGTAAACATTACCTGAATCTGTATGATTTTGTGCATTGCACTACTGCCACATGATTGGATAACTGTATGAATGGACAGGTGTACGTGTGTTTCTAATAAAGTGGACTGTGAGAGTATATTCACTGCAGCATGAAGGTACATTGTATTAATTCATACCTGACGATATTAGCAAAGTATGGCACATCCAGATCCAGGTTTTTGTGGTCAAGTGGTTTCATGATTCCCTCCTGAAAACAATTCGGTTTACGTGGTCATCAAAAATATCATGTGTTATTCACTCGATCATGCTTTATCTTCTCATGTATTTCCAAGCCCTATTACATTTTTTTAACGACAGTGCTCTTGAATTCTTGATTCTGATTGGTCCGAAGGTTTTGATTCATTTCTATAATATTAGCGCTAACAAAAGTTGTGGCTACAAGGTAAATCACAGGAATATATCAATACACTTGTTCTAATATTTTAGGGTTTCTATGGTTACAACTTATACAAGGTCTTGTGTGGTGGACATGCCATGTAAATGGAATTTTAAAATGTATAATCGTTGACGTGGTGAAGTCTTCTGTGAGGAAACATTTATTTAATGTTTATGGAAGGAGAAGGAGTCTCCAGTGTCAGTGCATTATAACAGTCAGGGTTAAAGCTGTCTTTTTAAGTTTTCGAATACGGGAGGGTCTTCAGGATGGAGAGCTTTGCGCTTTCAGATTTCTTTGTAACATGACTATGTAATTCAACTTGTGCCAAAAAAATTCTAGAAACAAACAAAAATGTACAATGAAAAAGAAGAAAAACACTGAAACAGAACACAGTAGTGGCAAAAATTTTACATGGTCTTCAAATAAATGTCATTCTTTGGTAATACATGTCTAAGCTTTCTTTTTGTTAATACTTGTTCATGAGTTTTTGTTTGTGTTCAAACTTTTTTCCTAAACATTTCCTTTTTACGTTTACGTTCGCCATTCTGGCACAAACCTCGTGTGTGGGCAGGGCTTAACAGCAATTTACTCTCATTGGCTAGTGAGATTTGGATTGACAGCTCCCGGACCAGGAAGTAGAGACTTCAACGGTGTGAATTTTGAAAAGCGTTCAGGATCTGGTTCTTGGTATAATTATAGTGTTTTTACTTTATAGTGAAAATTACTTGCTTACTTACCCAAGTCAGTATATTAGACCGTAATTAATATTTGAGGTTTGGGTAGTCTGCTACGACAATTTTTTTCGAGATAGTCATCGGCATCCTCCAACTCCTCCTCAGATGGACACTTGAGTTGTCGATCCAAATCTCACTAGCCAATGAGAGTAAATCGCTGTTAAGCCCCACCCACACGAGAGGTTTGGGGTAGAATGGCGAGCATAAAGTTGCTCAGCTTAAACGAAGAGTTTGAAAGTGTTAACGAAAACTCTGGCAGCGCATTCATAATCCATGATTAGTGAAAACGAAGCTTAGAAAACTGTTAACAAAGGATGCTGCTGATGTGAAGGCCGTGTTAAATTTTTGCCACAGAGTTCACGGCTTTCGGTTTGAGAGCGTTTTTCTTCTCTCCTTGTATATTTTCGTTCATTTCTTGAAAAGTTACGTTCACTACTTCTGGCACAAATTTGCGGGCACAGCACGTGCTGTTATAGGAAATAGTCAACCTCAGGCTGGCATCACACCACCCAGTTGCTCAGTATTTTTCTCAGCCTACCCCCATCGTGTTTTATTCCTTACAAATCATTACCACTATCTTGTTTTTATTGGTTTTACTTGCTTATTACTTAGTAACTACTCCATAAATGCTTAAACATATATAAGAGTAAATCATGGAAGTGTACAAACTTTCATGGTTTGGAAGGTTAAAAATGGGTTAATGATAAAAATTTAGACCACTGATGATAACTTCGCTTGATTCAACACAGGGTTAGGGTACTCTTAACTCTCATAGTTGGTTTGAGACACATTTAGAGACCACAAAACATAATTAATCATTGACTACATTTACATGGACAGCAGTAATCTAATTATTGACCTTATTCTGAACAAGACAATATTCTTGTGTTTAAGGTGTTTACATGAGTCGCAGTAGAATATTCCTCTCATGTTCCCGTTGTACATGTTATAGAACATAGATCGATTAACGGCATTACGTCACCGCGCCACGCTGCCCGACGTTCCCACCAGAATTTCATGTATCGAAATACATTTCGTCTTCGTTATGGTGCCGTATACAGTTTTGGGCATTTCTTCTTAATTTTTACGAAAACAAGTGCAGTTAATTATTTGTCATGCTATACGTGCAAATAGAGATGGTGGCTATCAATTCTCCAGCAACAGGCCTTCTCTGTACTTTCATTCGGCAACATTTCATTTATGTCACCGTGACAAACCCAGAGGTAACGTGATAAGAGAGACTTGTTTTAATGGAACTCAATGACGGCGATAGAAAAAAAGGCGGCGAAAACTCTTACACGACATTAATAGTGTGATTAAAGTGTTTAAATGTCTATAATGCACTTCAATAATGTGACTAAAACAGGAATACTCCACACGTCTTAATTAAATTTATGTTTACTTCGAGTAGGACTTTAGCCGGATTAAGGTCATCAATAATCGCTGTTTACATTGTAATTTTTTAATCAGAGTATCATCTTAATTGGGTTTATATCGGAATAATTTTGTCCATGTAAACGTACTGGCTGTTGTACCAACTGGATAGTTCAGTTTGGGATCTATTTGTACATCAGTTCAGGTATTGACATAAACATTCGATGATTTAATTGGTGCAGAAATAATATTTTACGTCTTTCTGTACTTTTTTTTTTATCTGTATTGTGGTTAAATTAAGAGTTAAGTCCTCAATCATTTTCTGTCTAGTAGGTTAATTAGGTTAACAAGGTGAAATTTAAATGCAGTTTGGTCTTTGAGCTCCAAACAAAGATCAAGAAAAGACCAAACAGAACGTGAGGGGTTACGAGAACGCAGTACATGGGAAGCTCCTACCTCTATATACTGTTTAAGATCGGTGAGGTTCATCACCATTCCTGTGTTTTGGTCAATCTGCATAAAGAGAAATCACAGATATGCATTACTTGTATTTTTAGAAACAATTTACTTCCACAATGCATCATACACATGTGCCTTCAGCAATATACATAAATAATGTATATTAACATAATTCAACAAATATGTTCAGGATTTTTCTGCTTTGCCACATCTCCATACAATTTCAATATTACCCACCTTCCCTTGTACTGTAACTTCAACTGAAAAGAAAAAAAAACAAGATACATGAAATGTGAAATGAGGCAAAGCTTTGGATTCAAATGTAGGCTGCTGTGTGAATGAGAATAATAACTGTGATTAACCTTTGTAGTTGTGCCCATGGCCATGGGGATTGTTGCATTTTCCAAATACTCTCTTGTTCTCTTCAACACTCAGTGATTTGCTAAATGCAAAGATAATTAAAAACAAATGTTAAGTGCAACCAGAAAGTAAAGCTGGATTCTTCAGAGCAATGTTGCCTATGTAGTGACTTTGCCATTAGATTCTGTGAGTTTTTAGACCGCTTTAGTGTCTGTATTGAGAAAAAGAGCCTGGCGACAGATCTAGTGGCTTTTTTGAGCATGCATTAGTGACTGTGCTGCACTCGATATGACTCTCAAACGCACATCATAGTTGATGATTATACAAGCTCAAACTCACCACCAGGGTGTAAAACCTGACTGAGCTGTGCTTAAACGATCCTACGTTCCCAAGAAACAATCACTAAACACCGTTATTCCCAACAACAATCACTAATCACCATTGTTTGTCCCACCCACTAACTTCTTTGTTCTTCTTCTTGTTTAAAAGTCTTTTTATGGCTATATTTACAAGCATTAAAAGTGAATTATGCCATCTGTAACCTTGTCCTTCATGTGCATATTCCCAACTACTCGCTACCACCATGTCTTTTTGTCTGCATATCATCTATTAGTTTGTATTTGGATACACCCGACAGACTGTGCTGTTATACGAAAATAATGCATGCCTGGAGGAGAGACGCAGCGTGACGTACAAAGCGTCCCTACCCCCCGAAATACATTATTTACAAAGCACAGTGAGTGTTAATGAATTTACAACTCATACTCCTTTCATAAATGTTAAATGAATGTCTCATAACAAAAGGTCACCACATCAAACAATTATAAATTTTACTTTGTTAAACCACATGTTTTTTAAAATGTGTTTATCATTAGTCTAAGACTACGCTGAGCGGGGGCCGTACAATACTGATAGATAGATAGATATTGTGTCGTTCATGAACGATTCGTTCATTGAACAAATCTTTAATATGACTCGGGAACAACGAGTTGTCTCAGAGAGTGATTCGCTCATTTTTGACCACCCATGCGCTGCAACATGCCCATAGGTTCTGTCTCAGAAACAGAAATGATTAGTTAATCTCTCAAGTCTTCAGGTTCGAGTCGTTTGTTCATCATGTCACAGCCCCACTGCATTCAGCCTATGGGGCAGTCACGGGATGAACGAACGACTCGAACCCGAAGACTCGAGACGCGAACTAATCATTTCTGTTTCTCATAATTCGGCCTTGGCTGCATTAGCCTATAGTTTATATTTTATTTCAAATGTGATCAACGTTTGCATAAATACTAGATGTGCAACCTGTTACATTTGAATTATATTCTGCTGAAATGAACGAAATGACTCGGAAAAATGATTCGTTCATTTTGCCGAACGAGATTCAAACATCCGAGTCAGTAAAATGAGCCGAGTGAGATGTTACCATAGCAACGTTAACCTGTTGAAATGAGTACATTAATATCAGCCTAATGTTCATGTTAGAGCTGGAACTACTTGCGCTGTTATATGCAAATAATGCACACCTTCTGACCAATCAGATTCGAGCATTCAACCGCGCTTTGGTATAAATGCAAATTAGTCCCTAACGCCACCTGGCGACTTCTGAGCATGTATTAGCCATTTTCCCCCTGAAAAAGAGTTGGCAACTCTGCTGGACAAGTCTAGAACTACAGCTCCCATAATGCACACGAGTAGAGCAACAGGTTTTTTTTTTTTATTTCCGTATATAACAGTAGATAGCAGTTGAGGATTTGCTTGAGGTTTTAAACATGTTTAACTTGTTTTGTCTACAGTACCATGATGGTGTAGCATATCACAGTGACATGTACCCGCGCGTGCAACAAATCCGACTCAATTATACAACAACTGTCTACGAAAACCGGTTACGACTGTAACCGATTCAACACGTGCAAACCTAAGACAGCTATATCGATTTAATCCTTGTTTTTAATTAAAGTGCAAGTCATGTATTTTAATGGAAAGACAGTGGAGAGTATACAGAGGTAATGATTTACCTGTGCAGTCGGTGGCTCGCGCTGAAACTCTGCACTCGTGTAATGTAACAGAAACGCTCTGCTCCAGCGCTCACACACTTCACTTCTTTCTCCATTTCTACACACACCTGTGAATCCGTAGCACGGTTATACACCGCTGGAATAACTCTGATAATAAAGCGCAGTTGAAGCAACCCGGAGCGGGGCGGGGCTCCGTGTTTCTCTCGGGCTTTCTAAAGCGGCGTTTTCATTGGACCGCGCGCCTGTGTCGTCATCATCCGGCTCGCGCGAGCGCTGTTTTTCCAGCGATTTCATTGGCTGCCGCACAAACCGCCTTCAGAAACCCGTAGCAACTTTACAACCAGGATGAGAACACTGGATTTCCACACAGCAATAACAAAACTAGTATCCCAATACCTTCTGTTGTGGATAAAGAGTGGGAAATTAGTCCTTTCTATAGTTTTATATGAGAAATAAATAGACTGTTCACTCTTTAGGTCCTGTTTAATTAAAGAAAAAAAAAGGTCATATTTTTTTCAATTCAATCCGCTTTTAATAATGGACATTGTCTCAAAGCAGCCTTACAGAAATATATAAACACAGGATACATATAAATATGTGAAATAATCTCTGACTGGCACCCTGTCCAGGGTGTACCCCGCGCCTTGTGCCCGAAGATTCCTGGGATAGGCCCCTGCTTCCTCGTGACCCTGAAGAAGGAGTAAGCGGTAGAAGATGGATGGATGGATGGAATTCATCCCTATTGAAAAACTCCCTAAGATGATATGAGGAGGAAACCTTGAGAGGAACCAGACTCAGAAGAGAACCCGTCCTCATCTGGACAGTGGTTAGTGTGGAAGTAAAGGGAAGTTCATTATGGTTTTTCATTATCGCCTATGGTATAAGTTCACAAAGGTCGAATCTTGAAGAAGTTACGACATGAGCAGTTCTTTGGCTGATTTCCCTAAATTCTAGATGTAAACTACCATCGTTTTTATATACTGCAACATTGTAAAATAAGGTTTGAAATATATAAATGCGTGCATGTGTGATTTGAAAAAGAGTTTAGAATTCACTACATTTCAGCATACACAGCAGGACTGTTGAACCCATGTTTTTACACATCTGGTGTGGGGTGAAAGAATGGGTTAACACAAAAGAATATTTGTTTAAGGAAACTTTTATTCAGTCATTCATCTTCAATAACCAGTTCATCCTGGTCAGGATCGCGGTGGAATCAGAGCCCATCCCTGGAACACTGGGCTCAAGGTGTAAGAATTCACCCTATATGGAACACCAGTCCATTGGATATGTTACAGATTTACAGAGTTACAGTTTGTGCAATGTCCCCATTATTTATTTTATGAATAGATTTTTGTCTCATAATTCTTATTATATAATAATAATAATAATAATAATAATAGTGTTATATGGTATGAAGAATACAATGTTATCGTACATTGGTTAAGATCTAACACGCAGTAATTTACATTAATAAGGCCAAGAGGTTCCTTGCTGTGAGCTAAGCCGTGTGTCACACTAAGTCTGCATCTAATGCCCTAGGAAATCCAAAGTTGTCCCTCTAATGGATCAAATCAAGATCCAAACCGTGATCCCTTGTAATCCAGAGCAAGTCAGTCTAGCTTTAAATAGCGGTTGTGATTATATCAGTCTGTTTACTGAAGCTGAGCAAGGAGACCATTCTCAAGATGGGCAACAGTAAAAGTAGTGCTCTTTCTAAAGACCTACTGGAGGACCTAAAGTCCAACACTACGTACACAGAAGAGCAGCTTTACGCCTGGTATCAGGCCTTTCTGAAAGAGTGCCCGAGCGGATGCATCGGCAGGGAGCAGTTTGAGAGCATCTATGCCAGGTTCTTTCCCAATGCAAACCCGAAGGCCTACGCCCAGCACGTGTTCCGAAGCTTCGACTTGGACAGTAATGGCACTCTCGATTTTAAAGAGTATATTGTGGCACTGCATCTCACCTCCTCCGGGAACACTATTGAGAAGCTCGAGTGGGCCTTCGCCTTGTACGATGTTGATAAGAATGGCAGCATAACAAAAAATGAGATGAATGAAATTGTCAAGGTAATTTTTAGCTGGTTTTCAAAATTTTTGTAGAAATGCATAATGTTTTGGCATAATGCTGTAGGAATTGTATAGTTTAATGCCTTTTGTTGACCAATCATTCAATTTTGTTTAAGCATTTATTTCTTTCATTTTCAGTCAATATTTTACATGATCTCGAAAGAGGACCAGAAAAACCTCCCCGATGATGAAAACACACCTGAAAAAAGAACAGAAAAAATCTGGAACTTTTTTGGGAAAAAAGAAAAGGGTAGGATAAAGGTTTTGTTCACAAATATGTAATCCCAAAGAAAGAGTTTAATTTGGTCACCTAGGCAAATAAACTGTTGTGAATGTACAATGATTTCATTTAAAAAAAAAGTATCTCTAGTATCTGTTTTAATCTTTTCTCTATGCAGATAAAATTACAGAAGGAGAGTTCATTCAGGGAGTGATGGAAAACAAGAACATCCTCAGACTGATCCAGTTTAATGAACCTCAGAAGATTCAAAACAGACTGAAACAAAAGAAGCAATAGTGCTTGCAGTGTTGTCTGGCCAATTTTTACAATTTTCAGTTTTGAATTGATTGATTTTTGGAATTTTCATGATTTTTTGTTTAGTGTTTTTCCGTCCATTATTTATGACTACACATAATCTTTTCTGTCATTAAATAGATTGCCACACAGAAAAGTATGAATTGTTATGTTTATTATATCGTTTGAATCATTTATAACAACATTTCAAAGAACAGACACAAGGCTGAAAATCGTAGATGAATACAGATGTTTGTATCAATTATGCACTATACAAAAAACAATTAAGTGGCTCAATCATTAAAATAAGGTCTGCTACTGTCTGTCCACAATATACAGGTATGCACAATATACAAGCAGTCTGTTAAAAGCAGCCATTCACTGAAGACATGCTATATTCACAGTTTCCACCTAGAAATATTTTAATAATGTTTTGTCCATAAATTCTCTGTTTCACCTGTTTGGCATTACATTTGTAATTAAAAAAGAAAAATCAGTTTGAAGTGTCGGTTGTAGAATGAAGTGTAGAAGTGTAGAATATCAGTTGTCACAATATGATTAAAAAAAAGGTTAATTGAAAAGAAATTCAATGTCCTTGTTATAAGGTAGTATGTAACATTGTACCAATGACCGATGTGTGTTTTCGTCATTACTGGAATAATTACTGGCCTTTTTGTGACAAATATAAAGTAAATCTAGACAATAATTCTAACTGACACTGACTTGTTCTTTCCCTAACCTGTGAATGTGGTACATGTTACAAACATTAAAAGTCCTACCCGTTTATACATGATATATATGCTATGATTTCTGACTTTTTAACGGATTTATGTAGTTTCATGTCCATCTGTGTGCAATAATCTTGTACTGTTTAAAAAAAAACATAATTGACCACTCCTTTTATCACCAAGGAAAACCGAACATAAAGTGCTTCTGTACATTCAATAAACAGAACAACAGAATAAAAAAAAAAAGTAGCATTTTGATTGGTAGGCAGTTCACATTGAATTCACATTAGATGACATCCTTTAAATCAGGGAGACAGAAATTAAGATTTATTATTTAAGGTTACTTGTTTTATTTAACTGTGAATATGCTGGTTTGACTACGTCTGCTGCTGCTAAAAACCTAATGCAATTAGAAGGAGTGTATGACTATACTCAGTTAAAAAAAAACAACAAAAAAAATCAACAACCTATGAGTATTACTCAACAATGTTTATACAAAGATTCACCAGCACTTCTGGTCCATAAAAGTGTCAGAAGCAGTAGGAAGTTAAAACTGACTCTCTTCCAGAATCTCCTCCATGGTCTCGCCCAAAGTCATGTCCCCATCACTGCTGGACAGACTCTTCCTTGTATAGAACTCCAGACCTGGATTCTGTCCACAGGACAACTCTGCCCCTGATTGGATGGTCACCTGAGTGAGCTGGGTCTGTGTAGGAGCATGGCTTCGCTCCTCGTATGAGTCGCTGTGATCTGAGGGGTATCCCGTCCCTTTCCATGACTTTTTCCATAAGTATTTGGGATGCATGCGTGCAAAGCAGTTGTGATCTTCCAAGTGGTTGGAGACGAACAATTGCCACCTGTTCTTCAACTCAGCACGGACCTGAAGATGTAAGCAAAATGTATGGTTGACCAAGAGATAATAGTGCCATTGCCAGTTAAAGGACATGGAAAGCAAGAACTAGACTCATAGAAACATGTAACATGACCTATTACAATGCTTTAACATTGTGCAATGGCCAGTGTCACTTTAATGCTGCATTCTATTTCAGTTTTTACAGGCTCTCATGGAGTTCCCCTGGCCATTTTCTCTTGATGCAATATCCTTTGCCATCTTAGTTGTGCTTTAATACATAATTATCTCAAGTGATTTTTTTTACATGCAACACTTATTCAGAAGACACAATGAGCGCATTTGTATAAATGTAAACAGGAGCAATAATACTTAACATTTTAAAAGAATATCACATTAGATGCACTCAAATCGTGTTTTATTGTGCCAACTCTACCCTCTTGTCCCTCTTGTTTTATAAACAACTCCTCCTAGCAGGGCTGCTTGTGCTGATCATTCATCCTCCATGTTCTTTTGTTTGTTTTGTGTGCCTTTGTTTTGGTTTGAGCCCTGTCATTGGTCTGTTACCCATTGTGTTCACCTGTTTGTCCGTAATAAAATTGTCTATTTATACCCTGCTGATTTTGTTTTTCATTGTGAAGTCATATCATGCATTCGTGTCATTAAGTCCAAGCTTTTTTTTTTTTTTTCAAGTTCTGTGTTTCAAGGTTTTAACCCTTGCCCATTTTGAAAAAAAAATATTTTTCAAATTGTAATCATTGTTTGATGCTGGGTCTATTCTTTGACCTCCACTATGGACTATGACTAGTATTGTATTCCCCTAAATAAAACACTTGCTGAGTTTCACTCCAACACACTACAAATCTCTTAACCCTTTGGGGTATTGAACTCTTATTTTAATTTTTTTTCTTAATAAGTTGAATGTACGATATGTGTATCAATCAGCTGGTCTACTCATTCTCAGTGCTATTTTTTCTTCGTGACAATATATTGTAGGTAACAATAAGGCCATGCAAATCTTTATGTAAAAGAACTGTTTAGAGAAACATTTCTGTAATATTATTAAAAAATATATATTTTTTGGTGTCACATTCATTTTACTACACATTTTTTCGCAGTCTCACAATCAACTCTACTAGAAACCATGTATAGTATTGGGAAGACACAGATTATGAGTTTGTTATGGGAATGGTTTTGAATGTCCATTGTGCTTTCATGCTTTTCATGTACTTTTCCCTTGTGCTGCTAGAGGTCGCTCATGTGACATAGATATTATCTTTCAAAATGAAATTAACAATGGCATATCTCCATGAAGTATCGAAATACAGAACAAATCAATTACATAAAAATTTTTTTTAGAAAAGTGTTAGTGATGTGTTCCTGCTAAAACTGCATATATTCTAAAAATGAGCTCCACTAACTTACCTCTCCATTGGCAAAACAGTACAGAACAGCAACTAAGAATCCCTAGTGAAAGAAATTCAATTATTAGCCCAATTAAAGATGACTTTCTCTGATATTTTGCTGACAAAGCTGACAAAGACAACCATCAGGTTACTACCTGGAAAGAGCTCAGGGTTAAATCAATGAAATTCCGCACATAGCGATGATTTCCCTCAATAGTTTCATCTATGAGTATGACGAACAGAATTTCGTGGATCCCGAGCAATGGAATCAACACCAGTGTTGCTCTCACCAAGCTGCAAAGGGGAAAAAGGAAACAATAATCGGAAGCTCTGTGTAATATATGTTGGGTTATGCCAAACTATGCAAACACATACCGACCTGTATCTGTAGTCTGTAAACCTTAATTGATCGGCTTTTAATTTTGAGAGCAGGAGTTTTATGATCCTGAGGAATATGCAGAAAATAGCCTGAAAAACAAAGGAGCATTTCAGGGCCAGAATTATGACCTTAACACTACATGTAACCTACCTTAATGTACTCATCCCATCCCATGAGAGATACCCCATTAGACCCTTAATCATCGATTCTTCAAAACACTAATGGAGGTGTGCTGTTATAGGAAAATAAACAATGATGGCATGATGTGTTTGATTTGGTGTCATGTGGCCCAGCATGAAGCATAGTTACTGTTACATCCACATCAAGTTGTTAACTCTAACTTTTTTATTTATTTATTAAAGAATATGTTATATTTTAGCTGTTTATAGTCTCATTTAATGTTTCAGAACATCTGCGAAAAAAGTTATTTCCTATTATCACAAACAGCTATAAACAGTTGTTCCCTTACCATCCTCTCTTTTTACTTTCTCTTAAAGTTAATTAGTCCAAAAATGTCATTTTATCAAGAAACCCTCCATCCTGAAGCGTTTCCTGTGATGGAAAATTTAAATGAACAGCTTTACCTCTAACTGTTACAGAGCAATGACACTGGAGAATCCATCCAGGAATGATAAATAAACATCCCTTCACCATATCAACAATTACAAAGATTAATCAGTTTATGTGGTGTGTCCACCATAATACGTCCAGTATAAGTTGCTACTATATAAATGCTAATGGTTTAGAAAGAGCACATTAGTGGCCAGGAATACTATTAGAGCTGCTGTTATAGAAAATTGATCAAAACCTTCTGACCAAGCAGATTCGAGAATTCAACAGTGCTATGGTGTAGTGCTGCAACCTCCGTCATGGAAAATTTATATGGAACAGTCATTCAATTCCCAGTTGGGAACTCAGCTAACAACCAGTTTGGTGATGTCCACAGGCAACATATTTCCTTTGGCATAATTTTTTAACTTGATTTTACTTGATATGTAGTGTGGTGTCAGAATTGTAAGTTTAGATTTATAATGTAATTCTGATGATTTCAGCCGAGTGTTACAAATGCGATAAGACCATTGCGACATAATTAAATGACATACCTTATATGTCATTTCTCTTTGCATTCTGAAATTCAGAGACTATTAATATGAATTTGATTTTGGTCTGGGTATCAATCTTCTTCCAAAAAGAAGCGCTGCAATGTGTTTAGATCGGACCTTGTGAAAATCTATGTGAAACTTTTAGATTTCTGAGTACAATGGATTGCATCATCCATCCATTAATTTCCCATACCACTGATCCTACACAGGGTCATAGAGCCTATCCCAGGGAACTCGGGGCACAAAGCGGGGGACACCCTGGATGGGGGGCAGCCCATCGCAGGGCACAATTGCACACACTATAGTTCCCAATTAGGAAATGCCAATCAGCAACATGTCTACAACACATTTCTTTGGACTGGAGGAGGAAACCGGAGTATTTGAAGGAATTCCCAGAAGCATTGGAAGAACATGCAAACTCTGTGCACACAAGGCAGGGGCAGGATTCGAACCCCCAACCACAGAGGTGCGAGGCAACTGTACTAATCTCTAAACCACCATGACTCCCTGGATCGCATCATTATTTTTGAATAGCTCTATATTTTACATTTAGATGGTCAATCTTCTAGATTGTGGCTAGCACTAAACACATGATGTTCTGTGGCAAAGCTACATAGTACCTAAGACAGACGTGATGATACTGAACAAAAGTATAGCAGGATTTGGTGATTTTCCTTCTCAATACATAATCTAACTCATCAGTTAATGGCTAGGTTTAACAGATGTGTTTGAGTAAGGAAATCAGACTACGCTGAAACAATAATCCTTGATCTATAACTGACCCTATTAAAAGTATGGAGTATAATACTTACAAAAACTGACAGTGTAATTGGAGCTCTGATAATCCACCAGATCCATCTGTTACTGATGGCCCAGCAGCTTTGGGAAAAACAAAACATGAGCAGATAATATTTTAACACATGTATAATAGATGGAAAATACATCCTAAAAAAAAAAAATTAAAGTTGAAGTTAGACCATGTTTAATTTCATTAATGTCAATGTATCATGCCTTACCCTTGATTTTCATACAGAGCTTTAACCACTGTCCAAGGTATCACAAACATAAATGGAGTCCCTAAATGAAAACAAGAGCATCTTTAATTAATATAAAATTTACAGTTCCATAAAAATACTATAAACTGTGATGGAAAAAAAACAACTGTGATTTAGCACAGTTTGCTGTAATACACTACAGTTACCTTTTACTACATTTCAAAGAAAAATGTAAATGTTCTAGTCCCTACATTTCTTAATCATACTGTATAATTGTAGTTATAAGGTGATTTTAGCAACAGATTGCAGTTGATCTAAATTCCTTACAAATTAAAACTTTAACAGATGTGACAAACCTAACACCCATCCCTGTAATCTATCTATTGCTATATATACTTTGTATTTATGAAGACAGTTTGTATTGTGACAGCTAGCTTTTAGCATTCATCTAGTTTGCATCATAAGAGTTCATAAAATACTATTTGCGCTGTTGTTACTTAGTCTGAGTTAGGATTTTCCCTACATTCCTGAGTGCCTTTATTTATGATCAGTGACTAAAACCCTTTTCTTCTGTGAATCTTTTACAGTGCTGCGAAAAAAGTATTTGCCGCCATCCTGAATAGTTTTAGATCTTCAAATGGCATACAACATAAAACAAAGGCAACCTGAGTAAACACGTAATACTGTTTTTATTTATTTATTTATTTTATTGAATAAAAAAAAAGTTATTCAACATCTATCACCCATGAGAAAAATAATTGCCCCTAAACCTAAAATTTGGTTGTTCCACCTTTAGCAAAAATAACTCCAACCAAATGCTTCCAATAACTAAGGTTCAGTCTTTCACAGCACTGTGGTGGAATGTTGGCCCACTCTTCATTGCAGAACTGCTTTAGTTCTCCCACACTGGATTGTTTTCTACCTGTTTAAGATCCTGCCACATCATCTCAATTGGTTCAAGTCAGGACTTTGACTAGGCCACTCCAAAACTTATATTTAGCTTTTTTGAGCCATTCAGAGGTAGCCTTACTCCTATACTTTGGATCATTGTCTTGATGCATAATCCAGTTACAGTTGAGTTCCAACCTACTGGCTGAGGAACAGACATTCTCCTTTAAGATTTTCTGGTAGAGAGCAGAATTCATGTTTCCCTCAATTATTGCAAGTTGCCCAGACCCTGAAGCAGCAAAACATCCCCACACCATCACAACTCCACCACCATGCTTGTCTGTAGGTATGATGTTCTTTTCATGGAATTCAGTTTTTGGTTTACGCCAAATGGATTGGGACTCCGGCTTCGAAACAATACCATATTCGACTCATCAGTCCACAGAACATTCTCCCAAATGGTTTAAGGATCATTAAGGGGTGTTCGGAAAAATTCAGATGAGCCGCAATGTTCTTCTGGGTTAGCAGTGGTTTTCTCCTCGCCACTCTTCCATGGATGCCATTTTTGCACAGTATCTTTCTGATAGTGGAATTATGAACAGTGAACATTTTATTGATGCAAGAGAGCCCTGTAGGTCCTTTGATGTTGTCCTTGGCTCTTTTGCGACTTCCTGGATGAGTAGTTGCTGAGCTCTTGGAGGAATTTTGGATGGTTGGCCACGTCTGGGAAGGTTCACTACTGAGCAGAGTTTTTCCATTTGGAAATAACGCCTCTCACTGTAGTTCATTGGAGTTCCAGAGGCTTTGAAATAGTGTTTTAATCTTCCCAGTCTGATGTTTTTCAATCACCTTCTTCCTCAGCATTTCTAGAATTTCTTTAAACTTTGGCATAGTGAGTTACTACGTAAGACTTTTTAACCAAATTCATGTTGTGGAAAAAGTTCTATTTTAGTGTTAATTTGATTGAACAGGTTTTGCAGTAATCAGGCCTGGTTGTGTCTAGTCCAGCTGAACCCCATTATGAATGCAATTTCATCGATTTGGGGAATAAGTAACTACTGCTTATTAGTAACTTATAACCAGCAGGTATTGGATATTTTTTTTTTCTTCAATAAATGAAATTAACATTTAAAAACTGTATTTTGTGCTTACTCAGGCTGCCTTTGTTTTATCTTAGATTAATTAGATTTATCTACGATGGGGGCAAATTCTGTATCCCAGCACTGTACATTTATACATTAAATTATTTTAGGAGTTTTTACTTTTCAATTTTAACTTTTCAACATTTTAACTTTGTATTAACTACTGATGAGTAATTGCACATAATATAACACGGATACTTTTTTTTAACCTCTGCAATTTAGTAATTACTTTCCACTCTATCTTTGGTATGTCAGATAACATCTACCTGTCAGTGCAACTCATGCTAACCCTTTTCAAGACTGCTGTATGATTGACTGTTTATGGGTTATAGGATGGCCTACCCCATCCTACCAGCATGTATCTCTTCAGCAGCCTCCGCTTGGTCAACACAGCAGTAAAGAGTAGAGTGTGAAGAAAGATCGCCTCCACCAAGAGCCAGAAGTAATTACAGGCCACAAAATACTCCATTGACACTTTGGAGGATTTGCATAGCAGGGCTTTCTGTGAGGTTGACATTTGAGTAATATAATTAATAGTATGAAATTAACTCATGCTTGCATTTTATAAACAATTACGTTATGTGCACTACATTATCTGGACATGTACGCTAATTCCCAAAGCAACACAACAGCAATACAGTATATGGTTAATTGAGAAATGCATAATGATGCAGTACTGTAGATTCCAGATAGCTGTTCCATCCTGCTTCATCATTTGGCTTGTTGGAGTATGTGACGTGAATTACGATTTCTTTGGTAATGACTGCCATAGCTCTAAGCATGAATGACACAAAGAGGTTCATGTGGATGTAATTCCTAGTACAGTGAAGCTTCCTGGAAATTAGAAATAGAAATATATCCATTGCATGGTTTGTTTAGGATCAATATAATTAGCAAGCTTTGACAGTAATCAATATAATAAGACAATCGGATTACTGGAGCCAGACTTCATATGTATATATGATAGGACAAAACAAAAACAACAATGCTTGATCAATCGTTGAGGAGAATAAAGCTATGCAAGAGAAAGACGCTTGTAAATAACAACACAAACTAAAGTCAAAATTCATATGACATAAAACGGTAGATTGAATGGCCACTATAAGTGATGGATAGCAATGATACACTATATGGCAAAATTATGTGGACTCCTGACCATCACACACATATGTGGGTCATCTCCACACTGTAGCCAAAAGGTTAGAAGCTCACAATTGTCTAGAATGTCAGTATATGCAGTAGCATTAAAATTTCCATTAACTGGAACTAAGGAGACCAAATGTGTTCCAGCATGACAATGCACAAGCACTATCAACAAAGATATGGCTTGTGAAGGTTAGAGTGGAAGAACTTGAGTGGTCGTGCATGAGTCCTGACCTCAAGCCCACCGAACACCTTTGGGATGATTTAGAACACTGAGTTCATGCCTATGGGCAAATGGGCAAATTCCCATATCCACACTCCAAAATCTTGCGGAAAGCCTTCCCAGAAGATTGGAGGCTGTTATGGCAGTAAAGCGTTGGCCAAATCCATATTAATGCCAATGGTTTTAGAATGGGATGTTCAACAAGCACATATGAATGTGATGGTCAGGTGTCCCCATACTTTTGCCAATATCGTTTACATGTGTTTATTAGTGTGTTTATGTGTATCAATTTATAACATAAGAATGAACAGAGAAGGACCAAGAACTGCACTTCACTTACCTCAACAGGCCCATAATGATCACAGCTAGAATCAGACTGAACAAGGACAGCATGTAGCCAACTATGGAGAGGATCCTCAAGACTGAATGCTGAAATAGCTCTTCTTCCTGAGTTACAAAACATGTAAAGTAAACCAGATTTTTATATGATGTATGGAAGAATGCTTAGTCTGAGCTGAAAGAAATTTTACCTCATTTTTGAAAAAGCCTGGGTCTTCACATTCAGACCTATTCTGCCAGATATTGCTGGAATTCTCTTCTGTTTTCCAGGTTCCATTGGCTGTACATATTGTATACACATTTCCTGAAAAACCTGAATAAAACAGAAACATTGCACATAAAGCAGAATAAATTCCAGTCTTAGAAAGTAACATATGGTTCTTTTTCACAGGAGCTGCCTTTATTGGCATAAGTTTATTGCTTTGTCATATCACTGCTTTGACGTATAAAGTTTTTTTTAGAGAATAGTCATGATTACATACAGCAGCATCCCACAGGCACAGGGTAAAAAAAAGGCATGTACACAAACCACTGTAGCAGAAATTACCCGAATTCTCTGAGCTGTTTTTTTGTTTATTTGAAAATGCATATCTGACATTTACAGGAAAACAAACAAGACAGTGTACCTTCCTCAATCCATGGTAAATATGCAGGGCAGGGCACTGATACATTCCCAGGAGATGAATGTGGCCAACAGGCAAAACGGTCTAATGTCCCGTTGCAGTATATTCCTTTAAAAATAATGGAGGATCAATGAATGTATATATATATATATATATATATATATATATATATATATATATATATATATATATATATATATATATATATATATATATATATATATATATATATATATATATATATATATATATATATATATATATATGCAACAAATATATATATATATATTTATATATATATATATATATATATATATATATATATATATATATATATATATATATATATATATATATATATATAGTTTACAATATAATAAATATATAATATTTACAAACAAAGTGCACAAAACCTAATTTTCAGATGTCGAGACAGAGAATCTTTACATTTCTCACTGTCATTTGTTATCCCCCAATCCACTGCGTTTTCTGAAATTTGTTGCAATTTACTGAAAACTCAGTTCACTGCTTTAATTACCATATCCTTTACAGTACATATAAATTTACAAAATAATTAACCTGTTTACGCTCTATGTATACAGTGTCTACAATGAACAGTGACTAAATATGAACAGTTAAGCGATATCACACAAGCAAAAGTGCAGTTATACTGAATATCAGCACGGCCATGATTCGGCTGAATATATCATGCAGATGTGCAGATAATCACAGCCATGCTGATATTATAACAGCATGATTGCGAGTGCGATATAACAGTTCAATAAACAAGAAGTTACTATCGAGTAACTGACATTTCAGACAGAATATAGCCGAATATTTTGTTTATTTTCAACGACAATAATTCCCAAAGAAGCCACAGCTGGATTGTTGTGTGTTGCCATGTAATGTGCAGACTGAATCACACATTCAGTCACGCCATGGGCAATTTAGAATCACCAATTCACCTACCAGCATGTTTTTGGGAGATGGTAGGAAACTGGAGGACCCTGAGTGAACACACTGAGACACAGATGTTGCGGAGAACATGCAAAACTCCACACATACAGTAAACTGAGCTGAGGACTGAAATTATGACTCTGGAGTTGTGAGGTGGCTTAGCTACCCACTGCACCATATATATCAAAGAAATGAGAAATTAAATCCTATTCAGTTAACTCTGATATAGACAGATCTACAGTATCTGGTTCTGTTTTACGGGCTTAGTTTTACTAAGTAATATTAGGCAAAGGTTTTCAGTCTTGCTTGTTAATCAGCTTTGGAATCAAAATAACATAAAAATATCTTTTTGATTATTTTATTTTTTACTGCCAAAGAAACACAATACAGTAACACTTTTAAACTATGAAAGTTTTGTTTCAAAATAGGAATAATATATACACAACAGTTAACAGTTTCTCTGACTGAAGAAAATGTTTTTACATTTCGGAAATGAAAACATTTCTTTACAACAGTGAGGAAAACAGTGTTACATCATCATCATTATTATTATTATTATTATTATTATTATTATTATTATTATTATCATCATCATCATTATGCCATGCTATGGTTTACATTTTTTATTTTTTTATTTTTAAATTATAGTGCCATCTACTCTACTTGACATTCATATAAACCAAAGCTGAGGAACCTTACACCTCAATGAATAGTGACCACCACAGGATAACAAACCAAATATTAATCATTCTCCGCACAACTGTGACACTGATATACTGTCGTAGTGGCATGGAAGTGTGTGTGGCATGGGTACGAGTGTATCAACAGAAGTGTCTCTGGTTTATTAAACACCAGCCACTGTGGGGTTGAGAACGATTTAAGAACAAAGCATAACTGTTCAGACACGATGCACTGAAGTACTCTGAGGGAATATATATATATATACACACACATACACACACACATACATGTATGGTTTTGGTTTTTCTATTTGTTGTACGCACCAGTTATATTGTCTCGGGTGGCTGCCAAGTTTCTGTTACAGTTTTCTTTATATTCAGCATGTTTATTGAACAAATCTTCAAAGGAGGTGCCAGTGACCTTGAATGGAGTTTAAAAAAAAATACGATTCAATTACTTTACAAATTCTATACACACCATATCAAGTTAACCCATTATACACTTTATCCTGTCTTGCTAGTACAATAAAAAAAGGAAAATAAAATTACATTTAGCAACCCATGTACACAGACAAGATGGCAGAATTTAAATAAATTTTCCTTAAAAGACTTAATACCATATCATCACAATTGTTGCATTCATTTTTGTCAACCTCTCAAATTAGTATAAATATCATAATATCAATAACTAATATTAAAGTAGAGATTTTGGATTACATTAGATGCAGTTGGGTGACAGATTAAAGGAAAATGTGGCGCTGAAATGCTAGGGCATTTATTTTGCTGTCATGATTTGCACCATTTGTTCCCTTAGAGAGAAGATGTCCCACATTTAGAGAGTCCAGGATGTCAATGTTATCATTAACAGGGCTTCAATGAATGCTTTGCTAAGTATGAAAATTAAATGTGTCATATGCTATGGCTTTCACAGTCAGCTGATATCCACTCAGCTGAACACCTAAGGGAGAATTTGGACTGACGTGCTCTTCGCCACCATCATCAAAACACCAGATGAACGAATATATTTTGGAAGAGTGGTCTTTATTCCTCTAAAACCACTCCAGAGACTTCTGTGCAAATGTGCATTGAAGCTGTTCTTGTGGCTCATGGTGGCTGAGCAGTTACATTTTTCCTTTAATTCTGGTCATAAAAATTGTTCTTCAAACAAAATCTCAAATCAATATTATTCAATGTAAGTTCTCTTTGAATATGTTATTATGTTAAATAGGTGACAGTTCAGCTGTCACAAATATCAAACATTTTAAGAATACAGTTTGTACAATTTAAGATCATAGACACACCTCTAATGTTTGCGGTGAGATATATGTGCCTACGCGTTTGTTAGTTGGACCTAATATTTGCTGTCTGCTCACAACCTAGCAACCATTTGTTCACACTGTAGCCCTTTACCAAATATTTACCCCAAATTTCCACACTGCATCAGTGGAAAGTTTTAAATTAGACAGCTGAACAGAAGACCTGAGATTTATCTCCAACGCGTCATGTCTAAGGTAGTGCCTGGATAGAATCAGTTTACTATTACATTTGTTTTCTCCTCCTTGCTTCCTACTAAACTGTCATTTTGTAAGAGGAGTATTTTATTCAGGCTAAAAGAATCTTCTTTAATTTGGACACTTTAAAATATGAAGGAATTGAATAAATCAAACATGTAAAGCTGTTGTTTGGGGGGTTTAAACTTATTTTTGTATTTTAATATTTGCAGCAAAGATAAGTGAAAATGAACCACTCGGAATGATATTTCTCATCAAACGAAAGGTTTTAGAGAAACATGCTGTAACCTTTAGCAACAGTTCTGCAACAGCAATGAGTGTGCCAGAGCTTTCACACTTACCCGTGTGTATGGGAGCAGCAGAAGGAGAGCGAGGAGTTTTATAGCGCCCATGCCTTTCAGCCTTGTGGCTGGCTGGGGGAAGATCCGTGTATCCATAGCTCACTGCTCACCTTCTTGCAAGGTGTACAGTGCATCACGACTTCTCACTACATCCCTGATCACCTCCAGTACTGTCACTCCCGAGAAAACTTCCTGTTTGATGTATGCCACTCTGTAAGCACTTGAGCCAAGTAGCTTTGAGGAGTAAAAGTAGCCTTGATGATTAGAAGTATCGTCTAGAAGAAAGGTATGGTCTATAAAGCTTCCTCTCATCCACACTCTTTTCCGGCACCCCGTCTTCAACTGAGAATGTGTCTTGCTTGCTCGCTGGCTACTCTCCTCCTGGCCCTCCCCAACCACTCAAAATAAGCAAAGTGGTCAACCTACAACTATAGCTTGTTGTGTAGGCAGCATTCAAGTAAAATAAAAAAAATAAAATAAAAGAGCAAACCTTATCACATGTTGCATCTAAATCAAGTTTCTGGAGGGGTTTCTGATTTTAATATGGCCCTCAAATGTTATGAGTGCCATACCTCTGAATCATAGATAGCAGCACAGACAAGACAGCCTGCACTTTATCCTGAGTGATCAAGTCATCTAAAAAGTAGCGTCAGAGTGGATAGTGCATAATGTAATCTTACCAAGCACTCATCCAGCTGCTTAACATTCTTAGACTGTTGTTCATAGAGAATTTGCTTCTTCGAGTACACTGTAGAACTCTAGGCAGCTACAAAAAGTGATATTTACATAGAAATGTGTTGTTTCTTTTAAGTATTTCTCCTTTATTATATACAGTACTGTGCAAAGGTCTTAGGCACATGCAAAAAAAATGCAATACAGTAAGGATTCCTTAAACAATGAAATTAAATGTTTCTATATTAAAAAAATACTATGAACCACAGTAAACAGAAATAAATGAAACAAGGTCGATGTTTGGTGTGTCGACCATTTGCTTTGAATTGCTTTGAGTCTCAAGTACTTTTTGTGCAGTTTTATAAGTTTTATTTTTTTTGTCCAGTTTTATATAGGAGTTTTATTGAGAATCTTGCAGAACCAGTCACAGTTCTTGCGGCGACTTTTGGTTTTCACACTTGCTTCTTATTCTTGCAGCAAAACCCAGCAGCCTTCATTATGTTTTTATTGTCTGAAAAGTGTCTCTTACGTAATATTCTGCTTTCTTTTTACTGACATACAAATATGTAATAAACTGAAATATTTAAAAACTATTGAATGTAATGTTTAATTTTGTGCTGGAAAACGAATGTTTCTGGAAGTTTAAAATGTTTCTCGTACTGACTCGATAATATAGAAGTCAAAGTTTGTACAAAGTAACGAAGTTTGTACTAAAAAATACTGGATGGCTAATACTTTTTAACAGCACTGTATATTTGGATAGTTTAATACAGTATAGCAAATATAATCACCATCTTATGTATGAGATATACATCCAGAATGATGTATGATTACAGAATGATTACATATTATGTCATTGGTTCCATCTCCATGTACAGATTGAAGCAGGTAACATTACTTGGTAAATGGATGTGAACTCTCTGTAAATGTACACTGTGCTCCATTCAGGGCCACATTAGTATGATTGCATTAGTGTCAACGCAGGCCATTTCCCTGATAAGGCAAATACCCACACCACCCATTTCAGCATCAGAACAACCAGAGCAAAATACATTCATAAACAAAAAAAATAAGACATAACCATTATGGATAATTTGCTTGATAGTGCATTACCACCTTGCATTTATTTTTTTTTTGCTAATTATGTAAATGAAAATGAGGAAACTCAATTTGCTTAGACATGAGGCACCGTAGTAATGGACAAAATGGAAAAGCGATTAGCTAATGTGACTGTACGTATTTGTCATTAGAAACCTTTTAACTTGGTTACAGGTGTTTTTCTGTTCATGGTGAGTTAATCTGATCTTAATACTGAGAGCAGCACCAACATCATCATATCAACATTTAACCAGCCTGACCTTCAGCATGCAGTACGTACCCACTCTTTATGATTTAAATTTTCATGAAGGTAATATAATGAGCCATTAAGTTTATAGTCACGGACTTGTCAGAGAAACACCACACACACATGCTTATCATTTCAGCTTTTGAATAGATATGATTCATACTGGTATTTTTGTGTCAGCTGTTTTTTGTAGCCTGACGGTAAATAAAGGAATCTGCCAAACAAATTCATGTAAAACTTTCATGCCAATATTTGCATAAGCAAAATTATTATATAATTTGGTAAAACATTTCCTGGATTTTTTTTTTCCATTCTTCAACTGTCGAGTGTGGGTGAGCCTGTTCCTACTGTAGTCTCAGATTCCTGTTCTTATGTTGCATGAGTGGAACCCGATGTGGGTCTTCTCCTATCATAGCCCTTCTGCTCAACACGGTTGAAAAGAGCAGTTATTTGAAGTACCATAGCCTTTCTGTCAGCTCAGACTATTCTGGTCATTTTCCTCTGACCACTCTCATCAGCAAGGCATTTCAATCTAAACTGTATTTATTTTTATTTTTATGGCTTGTTTTTCTCCCTATTCCGTGAAAACTCTAGATACTGATGTGCGTTAAAATCTTAGGAGTTTTTGAAATACTCAAACCAGCCAGTCTGGCACTTACTGTGAACATAATTTGATCCAATTCTGATGTTTGATGATAATGCATCATGTCATCATGTCACAAAGCATAAGTCATCTCAGATGGTTCCCTGAACATGATAATGTGTCCAGTGTACATCAGTGGCCTCTCCAGTCACCAGATCTGAATCCAATAGAGCACCTTTTATGGTGCGGTATATTAATAAATATATTCAATTTCTAACTTATCACCTGTAATCAGGTCTTTCCATCCTGTGATCAAACCCTAGGATATTTAAGCGTCAGCAGTGAGGGGATTAGTATTACGTCATTTACTGTTTCTTATTACATTGTGAGACAAGCATGAAAGAAAGAAACTATGACTGCGCACCTATTATTGTGCTGTATAATACATTCAGGTGTGCGCACACATCTACTGTACATATAGTTGTTAAACAGTGTATATTTATCATAATAAAGACAGAAAGCTATTAGAAAAGAGAAGAAAAAAAATCAAGTGATTTAATACATGTTTGTAGAGTTCATCACTGTCTTCAGGAAAGAAAATGTCTGGTTTCCTAAACTTTGTAAATTGTACATTGGATCAACATCCTCTCATTTGATTTAAACACATACTAGAAATATAAACCAAAATAGCAGGACACTTTCAGTGACTTTGCCTGTCTACAAGAGACTTAAGAAATTTCCCATGCTCTCTATCTCTGGGGTCAAGATGTGTAATGGATACACAAAGCAGAACAGACAGAATACAACTGTATAAGTCTGCACAGAAGCCAAAGTCACATGATCAAAGGCTGTAACGCATTTGTCCGGTAAGTGTCACGTTCCAACTTATAGAAATTGTATGGAATGAAACCGACTGAACTCACTAGTGCTGCTTTATTGAAAGTGGAGTCGCAAAGATGTGTATCTGAAGAAATGTTTACTTTCCACATTCACAGTCGTGAGTCTTCAGAACATTATTTTATTGGAACTTGACCACTGTGTCTAGTTACTACTATGTAACTGTAGATTTCATCTCTATATCCCTTTATTTACAATATTTTACTCACATTCAATTCAATTCAATTTTATTTGTATAGCGCTTTTTAAAATAGACATTGTCTCAAAGCAGCTTTACAGAAATATCAACATCGTATACAGATATTAATAGTGTGAATTTATCCAACATCATGTGCATATCATTTTGGTCTGGGTTTAAGAGAATCCAAATAAAAATGACACGAGCTGTGTAGTTGTGTAAACCCATCAGACTACTGTTTGGTCCGCTACGCTCAGTGCTTAGTCACAGGATTGGGGATTGCATTATATCACAGTTTGGGAAAGTGACTGCCTGTGTGGGGACGACTTAATTAGCACCGGTACTTCATCTGACTGGTGCTAAACCTAAATCTAAAAATAATTAATTCATTGATTAAAAAAGCTAAAATCATCTTCATCCAACAGCAAGCAGTAATATTTCAAATATATATTTTCAAATCATGATCTGGTTTTGATTGCTGCATCTGAAAGTAAAAAAAAAAAAGCATAATCATGTCCAATTATTGTTGAATAAATAACATTAATAAAAAGATAAATAAATACAAAATAAGGAAATATTAATATAGGATTGTGAAAAATTCTGATAAATACAAATGGAACAATATTTGCATAATTCAGTGTTTTCATTCATTCATTTCTGGATTAATAATTGATTGATTTATTATTTACTTTTTTTTCTTGTACGTCTTTGGCTGATAAAAGCAATCTATATTAATAGCTTTACACCATAACAATCTACTTCTGAAATATGTGGTGTTTTCTATGTTCAATCCATTTAACAATGTGTAGAATTCAATGAAAGTATGCCCACAGTCTCATATTAATATGGCATTCACGTTTGGTGCATGTTTTAATATCATACTCTAGAGATTAAACTTCCTGTAAATACTGTTTTACAGTGTTTTACACGTTTGATAAACATGACTTTGCATGTGGAGGAGCCTTTACAATGTGTTTATAGCCAGCTGTAAATGAGTATGAGTATGTTTGGTAATTCAGACAGGTGGTATCTAGGAAATTTAAACAAGCTGCTGGTTGAACACATAAACTGTTTGGTTTGGTCAAACATTACGATGTTGTATGCAGGTTTTTCTTGCAAATTTGAGCTTTTTTTAAGCTCACACAAACAATTTATTACAAATGATTGTCTTTATCATTGAGACCCATTGCATGTAGAAGAAAGTATCGCATTTATTAAAACAATTTACTTACATTTTTTTGTCAGCTTACCACGTTAGCCAATTCAGCTGATATAGGAAACCTTTATACTGTGCTACAGCACAAGCAGTTTAGCAGTGCAAAAATTAGCACAGCATGACCAAAGTCCATTAGATCTGTATAAATCATTAAGAAGACTTCCTTCAGATGACCTGTTGAATCCTTCAGATGCTTGTACGGAGGATATCCTTTCTGAGAAGTACTTGAAAATTTTGGTAACAAAATCAGACAATAAGGAGGTGGTAGAGGAGAACTTTTCAGGTTCTCCCATTGTGGTTTCCATCCAGGTTTTCCAGTTTCCTCCCACCTCCCAAAAATGTGCTGGTAGATAGATTTGCTTCTCTAAATTACCACTGTGAGTGATGGACTGGCAACCCATCTAGGGTGTATTCCAATGTTGAACTGTTCCAAGACAGAATAAAGTGTTTAATGGATGATCAAATTAGACATTAACTGTAAACACTATACATAATACAAGGGTCAATGATGCAAATGGTAAGTTTTTGCAAAGTTCTATGGAATGTTCTGGATTATATAAAGCATTTTTTGTGGGAAACATATAAATGTTTTTGTAGGCTTAGAAGGCAGAACAGGGTGGAGCAAACCACTCAAAAAAAGTCTTTTGTCACTGATTCAAATTTTTTTTGTTTTTGTTTCATTTGCAATGTGTTATACAAACTGACATGTTTTATTAAAAGCTTTATTGGCACATGACATTCTCTTTTCTCCTAACTACCACCTATTAAACAAAATATGATTTATTTACCTAATACTGGCCAAGCCATACTCAGAATGAACTTAGCATATTTTAATGTACCTTTACAGATGCACAAGCTATTTGAAAACATGACAGCACTGTGCTCTTGAGTCATCTGTATGCTGGTTCGGCTTGGATCAGATTAGCGAATTGAACATGCTCATTCCTTCTTACTACTACTGGCCTCTGATCAAGGTTGCGTCTCCTTGCTTGTGTTACTTCACCTTGGTGCACTTTTGATACAATTGATCATACTGTTCTCCTTGATAGACTAGAAAATGTTGTTGGCATTAAGGGAATGGCCCTCTCCTGGCTATTAACCAATCACTATCAGTTCATGGATATAAATGGCGACTTCTCCACGCACACTGAAGTAAATTTTGGTGTTCCACAAGGTTCTGTTTTAGGCCCACTACTTTTTACTTCATATATGATGCCTCTAGGTCAAATCATTCAAAACATGGAATTAGCTTCCACTGTTATGCTAATGATACACTGTTTTAGGTTTCAGCAAAGCCAGACAACAGGCAACAACTTACTAAAGTTGAGGATTGTGTAAAGGACATTAGACATTGGATGCTTATGAACTTCCTTCTACTTAATTCTGATGAGACAGAAGTACTTTTATTAGGACCATGTGTAGCTAGAAGTAATTCTGATCACATGGTTACTCTGGACGTTCTTTCTCTTTCTTCATGTGCAGCAGTAAAAGACCTTGCTGTGATTATTAACCCGAGTCTTTCATTTGATGCTCATGTAGATAATATTACTAGGATAGCCTTCTTTCATCTCAGAAATATTGCTAAGATAAGAAATATAATGTTACTACATGATGCAGAAAAATTTGTTCATGCTTTCATCACCTCTAGGCTGGATTACTATAATTCCTTATTGTCTGGATGGTCCAGTTAGAGCATAAACTCCAGTTAGTCCAGAATGCAGCTGCAAGAGTCCTTACTAGAACCAGAAAGTATGACTATATCACCCCATCTTATCCACACTGCATTGGCTCCCAATAAAATTTTGCATTGATTATAAAATACTACTATTGACCTATAACACAGTACCTGAGCGCACTTTTTGTCTTTTATGATACACCACTTTTATGATACTACAATGGACAGTGTCCATTGTTAAAAGGGTTATACAAATAAAATTGAATT
The DNA here is from genome assembly GCA_012411365.1 of Ameiurus melas. Lineage (NCBI taxonomy): Eukaryota > Metazoa > Chordata > Actinopteri > Siluriformes > Ictaluridae > Ameiurus > Ameiurus melas. Next base: position 23,646,619 of record CM022760.1, read on the forward strand.
AAATTGAACTGAATTATAAACAGGCAAAGCAGTACATGGATGCTCAGGACACTTGCATGACTCCATGGTCTGTTTACATTCTGGAGAGTGCTGGAGAGCCACTCAGCAAGCCCCCCAGTACAAAGAAAGTGGCCGTGCACATCCAGGAAGACCAGGAAAAACAAACAGGCCTCTGAACATCCTGTCCAACCTAGGTCAACAACGCACACCAGAAGCCAAGGACGTAGGTGAATCTGCCTCTCTTCACATTATTTCTTTACTGAGGACGCCACCACGGGCGTTTCCTAGAAGGGATGGGAAGGTCACAGGTTTTCCCTTTATTCTTTCCTCAGCCGAACACTGTAATAAAAGAGTTGACAGGAAGACTGTGGCATTCTGTTTGGCAGCCAGTTTAGAGGGTGACAAACCGAGTCATTCAGGTGGAATTACCCAGCGATGACACTGCTTTCACCTCCGCACAATCTCATTAGCAGGAAGTCTTTCTGTCCCTCCGGGCGAATATATGCTCGCAGAGTGCAATCAGCTCTCTATGCCTTTCACATCGCAATGACAGTTGTCCTCACCGTTAGCACGTAAACAGAGCTGAGATTGATTTCTCTCTGGATGTACTGCCAATTTATTATTCACTTAGTCACATATTCATTTGTGGCTATCCCACTATGTAAATGACGCGACAATTTAGAAAAAGTTATTTATGAGTTGTTCTGCAGCATCAAAGCATCTTTTTTTTGTCACTTTTTCATTTTCTTTCTAAAACTTTAACCCTACATTTAGAAGAGAATAGAAAGACAGTGCATTACTGTAAGTGGGCATAATGAACAAAGTACACATGGCTGAGAAAATGTAGAATTTGTTAGACAAGTTGATAGATTCTATATTTGGTCTGTCTCACACACATACTAAAGCCAGACATCTAAACAATGCATGTGATTGGCTGGGCTTGTTCACATCCATCTACTTTTTTTTTTTTTTATCCCTCTATGGTAATGCTATGGGTAAATTAAAGCACAGCAATTGGGTCTTTGGGTTGATTATTAATAAAGTTGCCTGAGTGGAAGCTTCATCACTGCATGATATATTTATTCAGTGGTGGACAGTAAACCATCACTAAAATGTGGAGATGGCTCAGAGGAAAGCTTTTGACCATGTAATTGGATTATTTATCAACAGAAGACTAAATGACCAATGGTTGTTTATATCCCAGGGCTTGCAACGGAGGTCAAGAGAGGAAAGAGGGGTAACGGCTATGAGGACTAAATACGTGGCCTGCAGCAGTGGAAGAGGCGTTCATTACATGATAATGGTTTTCTTTTTCAGATCTAAGCATTCAAGATCTATGATTTTCACTTAGTATTAAAATCTTAAATCTTTTCTCATCTGACAGAAAGGTATGAACGATGTACCAAGGTGCAAATTCCACAGAGGAAGGAAATATGGCATGTTTAGCATCAAATAACATTTGAGTTCTTCATTGTAGCAGTGCCAAATTAATCTCATATCTCCTGTGTTCTGTGAGAGATAAACATTTGATGCCTAGCAAGGATTTGCTGTGAGGATTTGCACAGACCTTTATGAAGTAATGGCTTATAAGGCTGAATGCAATATGATTAATTCCTGGAAGCAGCTGCAGATCTCCTTGAGAGAAAGCAGAAGACATTCTCATCCACAGCTCTTCATGGCCTCACTAACATGTATACAGCATTCTTAAAACGGCACAGTCCAATGAAGAAAGCTAAAACACTGTGACATAATGTACAGTACATATAACATTTCAGGACTTGACTGCTACTACGCACAACTGGTCAAAATAGTCTTTCATAGCTGATGTTGTGAGACAAATGCTTTCAATTCATTGCTGGCAAATGCTTTTTGTCCGTGCATTTAAGTTTTCTCTTTCAGAAAAGTTTTGAACTTGTGAATATCCAGTGCATGCCATTTCTGAAATTATTAAGTGCGGTATATATTCCTGTTTCAAGATTTCTGAAGAACGTCCATCTCCTTCGTCCTGTGTTTCCTCATGGACGTTGTGGATGATCGATGAAACACTCGAAACAGTGCAAGTTGTAAGAAATCAACACAGAACCTGCATCTCCTCAAAAATGCAGGCGATGTTTGCCTGTGCACAAACAACATAAATTAAGTCTCTGTCTACTGGGCTGAATCCAAGCGCACTAGATTAGCAGAGTTCACTGAGTCACTCCCACCATGACCACATTTGGCCACATGTGTCACATTCTCTTTCACTTGGCAAACAGGAAGGGGAACCTGGATAAAACTCAATGCCTGAGGCATTAATGAGTCCCGCAGTACCTGCCCACACAATGTAAACAATATGCTTGCCAATGAATAATAACAGTGCAGTTTGGTCATTTTCCTGCTCACACAAACCCACTAAAGCTTTCAATTAACATGTGATGCTTGAGTCACTAAACAAGAGTTAAACTTTCTTGGTATTATGTCATGACAGAGGAAGCTGTAATGATCAGGGAACAAATATGACGTGAGATGCATTAGGGAAAGTTAAAGGCCACTGAGGCAAAATGCATTCATGTTTCTAATTTGATGGAGTGCAGATGTGAACCACAGTGAACTCCTGACCACCACACACACACAGCACCCAAGCATGTAAATAAAAGATGCTATTAAATTACATTACCAAAACATGCGCCAAGACCATCGACCACCTTTTAATGCCTGGTGTGCATCCTGTCCAATGCCTCACCTCTTCACCCAGTGGTATCTGGCACCAAGACATTAGCAGCAGATCCTTTAAGTCTTGTAAGTTGCGAGGTGGGGTCTCCATGGGTCGTACTTGTTTGTTCTGCACGTCCCACAGATTCTCGACTGGAGATTGAGATCTGGGGAATTTGGAGGCTAACACCTTGAATCTTTGTCATGTTTCTCAAACCATTCCTGAACCATTTTTTATGTTTTTAACTTTTCATGTTATGGCTAATCGGTGTATGTATAAAGTTTCCAGAGATACAGGATGTTTCGAAATAAATAAGAAAGTTCTTCATCAGCTGTGCAAGCAAAGTGCACCTGGGGGGTGGAGAATAGTGAGATTACGCTGCATAATAATATTCCTATAATAATTCCTATAAATAATATTCCTTCTGAATTAAAAATGTGTATCAGTGGAATTTCCAGAAGAATCTTGTAATGATCTGTATTTTATCTTTAACTTTAAATTGCCACTGCAGTATTTTAACAATGTATTTTGCAGTTTTTATTCAGTGCTCATTGGACTTTTGCACTGCTCATACTCATACTTACTGTAGATAGATAGATAGATAGATAGATAGATAGATAGATAGATAGATAGATAGATAGATAGATAGATAGATAGATATAGATAGATAGATAGATAGATAGATAGATAGACAGATAAGACAGACAGACAGACAGACAGACAGACAGACAGACAGACAGACAGACAGACAGATAGATAGATAGATAGATAGATAGATAGATAGATAGATAGATAGATAGATAGATAGATAGATAGATAGATAGATAGATAGATAGATAGATAGATAGATAGATAGATAGACAGACAGCTGGATAGATAGATAGACAGATAGATAGATAGATAGATAGATAGATAGATAGATAGATAGATAGATAGATAGATAGATAGATAGATAGATAGATAGATAGATAGATAGATAGATAGATAGATAGATAGATAGATGTTATTAAATATTTCTGTAACACTAATACTTGGTTATGCCTTTCACACACATTTAGTAGTCATGTTTGATAGCAAAAACCTGTATTGTACCGTAATGCTCACCAGAGGGCAGTACAGAACCAAAAACAAACCCCAAATCTGGGGTGTAATGCTGATATTGTACCAGCTTTACAACCTGAAATAAAAATGCAGGTCATGCAATAATCTTACACAATCCAGAGAACAAGATGGTATATCGTGCCTTCATAGCACTGAAATCATATAAACTGTCACAGATAAAAAAAAAAAAATTAAAAAAAAAGCCATGGCCATCCATAAACAGCCTGCACAGGCTTTTTGAGAAGCATACTACCATAATTTGGGTACAAATTGGGTCAGGAATGATTAATCAAAGCTCGGCTGAAATGTGCTTCCTTCAATTAACCTTAAGGCCTCAGCATGTAATTAGTTGATCTTGTGTCTGGGAACAGGCTATGAAATGAAACTATAATTTATGGTTTATGGATTATTAAGAGGGCAGCATCCTTGGTACAGGTGACTACAAGACATTCACTGGTAAAAGATTTAAGACTAACTTGGCAAATAATTATCCATGTATATCCACTTCTGAAGGGATTAAATTCTACAGTAAACTTCAAATGAAATGAAGTAAATATTTTTAATTGACACGTTGATAACAACACGTTTAAAAATAATCATTGGGAAAGATTTGACAGATTTTTATGACTGAAAAGATCTGATTTTGATCGTTTGATCCATAAGCTACTGTACTTTAGGCTCAGTTAGACATATGCTCAATACCTCTCTGACTGAATTGCCTTTGCTAGAACATCCTGTAAGGGCATCATCATACACTCTTTGTTATTTAGATCTGTGCAGTAGCACATAATGATCAGAATGAATCAAAGAGTATTGAGTTTTTCTGTAGCGTTTTATATCAAAGGTGTCTGCATGGGGGTATTTTTCAATCCAACTAGACTGATTTGTGTTCGTGCTGGCTTATCTTCTTAGAGAGGATATTATCTGGGGAAGTTGGTCTCAGGCTCATGCCGTGACAGGTTTCAGGCATGAGAGCAGCATAAATCTTATTACAGAGAGAGAGAGAGAGAGAGAGAGAGAGAGAGTTAGGTAGCTGTATCAATGAAATGTCCTTGTTTATTGTCCTACCTATATGACTCATTTCTTTAGATGGGATAAAAACCAATGGTGTGTGATGGTACAAGAGGATAGTGTTCAAGGTGGACATGCAGAAACACACATTAAGGGAAGGTGAAACAGCCTTGACAGCAGAGCTTGTAGTAGAAGCACAGAAAGCCAAAAAATCCCAATCGATAAAATCCAGTTTCTGCACTTCAGTCATCCTAGACAAATGAAAATTAAATATTCCTGTGCAACACCACCAACTGGGGTAGCGGGAGCTAAGGGCATTAATGGGTGTCACCATATAAGATGTACAGCAAAGCCAAGTTTTTTTTTCTACTATACTTCTTCATCTGGCTTTAATATCACTAGGTGGGGTCGCCGGTGCGGGTGACTCTTCTCCAGACCATGCTGTCGCATGCATCCTCTTCCGTCTTTCCTACTGTCCTTAAATCCTCCTTCACGCAATCCTCCCATCGAATTCTTGGTCTACCACGCCTCTTTTCTCCAACTACTAACTTTCTCACTCTCTTCCCAACATAGCCTTCATCCCTTCTCACTACGTGACCCAACCATCTCAGTCATTTCATTCTCAGCTGCACACCCATCTCTCCCACCTTCACTGTAGCCCTTATCTCTTCATTCCTAATTCTGTCTATCCTTGTCTTTCCGAGAGAAAATCTCAACATTTTCATTTCTGCTACTTCCATTCTCCTTTCCTGACCTCTTGTCACTGCCACAGTTTCCATCCCATACAGCAATGCATGCCTCACCACTGTCTTGTACAGATTTCCTTTCAACTTTGCTGGCACTCTTCTGTCACACATGATACGGTTATCTTCCGCCAAGCACTCCACCCTGCTTAGATCCTTTCTGTTACTTCTCTCTCTACTCTGCCATCTGTCTGTACTGTCGAACCCAGGTATTTAAAATCTTCAGCGCGCTTCAGCTTCTCCCCTTGCATCTTTACTTCTCCGGCCAACTCTCGTTTCCCCATAAACAAGTACTCAGTCTTTTGCATGCTAACTCGCATACCGCGGTCCTCCACCTCACTTCTCCACACTTCCAACCTATCCACCACCTCTTTCCTTGTTTCACCACACAACACCACGTCATCTGCAAACAACATATCCCAGGGTGCTTCTCGCTGTACATGACCCGTTATACAATCTATTATGATTGCAAACAGGAACGGGCTAAGTGCCGAGCCTTGGTGGAGTCCAACTGTCACCTTGAAATATTCAGTGGTTCCTGTTACACATCTGACCTTTGTCTTGCGACCCAAGTACATATCTTGGATCAGTCTGATGTACTTTTCGTCCACTTTTTTCAGTCTCAAACAGTTCCATACTTCTACTCTTGGTACCCGATCGTAAGCTTTCTCTATATCTATAAAGATACAATGCAGTTCCTTCTGTCCTTCTCTAAACTTCTCCATAAGTTGTCTCAAAGCAGAAATTGCATCAGTTGTACTTCCCTGGCATAAATCCAAACTGTTGTGCTGATATGGCATCTTTTCCTCTCAATCTTTTTTCAATGACCCTTTCCCATATCTTCAAAGTGTGCGAAGTCCACGGTAGTTTGTTTTTACTATACACTGCTGAGATTTGGGTTTCAGATCAAAATATGAATATGAGACAATAGATCAGAGTTTCATTTTTCATTTCCTCATCTAGATATGTTAAACAACTTAGAATATGGCATGTTAGGGTGCAGGCCACTCAACTGTTTTATGCGAGCAAACGTATAGGAACAGATGGTCAAAGTAAATTAAAGTAAATAACGCTTAATATATGGTTGCATATTCCTTGCTTGCAATAACCGCATCAAGCTTAGCAACCCACTGACATCACCAAACTGTTGCATTCTTCTTTTGTGATGCTTTGCCGGGTATGTACCACAGCTTCTTTCAGATCTCCTCTCCAGGAGTTAAAATGCTTCTCAACTGGGTTATGGTCTGTTGATTGATTTGGACATTCTAAAACCTTCCACTTTTTCCCCCCTGATGAAGTCCTTTGTTGAGTTGGCAGTGTGTTTTGGGTTATCATCTTGCTGCATGTCAAAATCCCTCCCAATTTGATCGATTGCATTTCTTTGTAAATTTGCAGACAGAATGTTTCTGTTTCTGCAGACTTCTAAATTCATTTTGCTGCTACCATCATCACAGGTGAAACCCTGAGCTCATAACAAGAATAGACAGATATATCCGAGCTATTAACTGTTTGAACAATCAATTTAACAGGGCTTACCGTGGCAGCAAGAAATATCTGTCAGTTCCAATATTTTTGATCACTTGAAAAATGGGTGGGTTCAAACAAAATGTGCAATGTACTAATCTGTTCAACACAACTAGATGTAAATATCAGGAAATTATACCTGAAATTCTGATCCCTCATCTAATATTCACCTTGTGATTTCAAACCCATACAGTATGTCTTCAGTGTATAGACCTTGCTGTTCCAATCCTTTTGGAAAGCACTGTATACGACCAGTTATGGACTACACTTAAGTACTGTCACTGTTACATAAATATCCATCCATCTATCCATCCATCCATCCATCCATCTTCTACCGCTTACTCCTTCTTCAGCATCACGGGGGAACCTGGAGGTACACCCTGGACAGGGTGCCAGTCCATCACAGGGCAATAGATAATATTATGTCATATATATATTTTACTTAAGTATTACCAAAACTGAATACTAGTATTTATTTTTTTTTACCTAATCACATTTCCAAGAAAAAGTTTCCTTTTTACTCTTTACATTTTCATTTAGATCTTCAAAATACTCTTTACGAATCACAAATGTCTCATCATCTCTCACCCAGTCAATGACTGTATGCTATACATCAATCAAATGGATTCAGATGGTTTAGCATCCAATCATTTCAGGTTAGTGATCGATCGGATGATCTATCCATATCTATCTATCTATCTATCTATCTATCTATCTATCTATCTATCTATCTATCTATCTATCTATCTATCTATCTATCTATCTATCTACAGTGGTGTGAAAAAGTGTTTGCCCCCTTCCTCATTTCCTGTTCCTTTGCATGTTTGTCACACTTAAGTGTTTCGGAACATCAAACCAATTTAAACAATAGTCAAGGACAACACAAGTAAACACAAAATGCAATTTGTAAATGAAGGTGTTTATTATTAAAGGTGAAAAAAAATCCAAACCATCATGGCCCTGTGTGAAAAAGTGATTGCCCCCCTTGTTAAAACATACTATAACTGTGGTTGTCCACACCTGAGTTCAATTTCTCTAGCCACACCCAGGCCTGATTATTGCCACACCTGTTCACAATCAAGGCATCACTGAAATAGGAGCTGCTTGACACAGTAAGGTCCACCAGAAGATCCTTAAAAGCTACACATCATGTCGAGACCCAAAGAAATTCAGGAACAATTGAGAAAGAAAGTAATTGAGATCTATCAGTCTGGAAAGGGTTATAAAGCCATTTCCAAAGCTTTGGGAATCCAGCGAACCACAGTGAGACGCCATTATCCACAAATGGCGAAGACATGGAACAGTGGTGAACCTTCCCAGGAGTGGCCGGCCGCCAAAATTACCCCCAAGAGCGCAGCGACGACTCATCCAAGAGGTCACAAAAGACCCCACAACAACGTCCAAAGAACTGCAGGCCTCACTTGCCTCAGTTAAGGTCGCGCGTTCATGCCTCCACCATCAGGAAAAGACTGGGCAAAAATGGCCTGCATGGCAGAGTTCCAAGGAGAAAACCACTGCTGAGCAAAAAGAACATCAAAGCTCGTCTCAATTTCTCCACAACACATCTTGATGATCCCCAAGACTTTTGGGACAACATTCTGTGGACCGATGAGACAAAAGTGGAACTCTTTGGAAGGTGTGTGTCCAAGTATATCTGGCGTAGAAGGAACACTGCATTTCATAAAAAGAACATTATACCAACAGTAAAATATGGTGGTGGTAGTGTGATGGTCTGGGGCTGTTTTGCTGCTTCAGGACCTGGAAGACTTGCCGTGATAAAAGGAACTATGAATTCTGCTGTCTACCAAGAGATCCTGAAGGAGAATGTCCGACCATCTGTTCGTGTACTCAAGCTGAAACGAACTTGGGTTCTGCAGCAGGACAATGATCCTAAACACACCAGCAAGTCCACCACCGAATGGCTGAAGAAAAACAAAATGAAGACTTTGGAGTGGCCTAGCCAAAGTCCTGACCTGAATCCTATTGAGATGTTGTGGTATGACCTTAAAAAGGTCGTTCATGCTCGAAAACCCTCTAATGTAACTGAATTAGGACAATTCTACAAAGATGAGTGGGCCAAAATTCCTCCAGGACGCTGTAAAAGCCTCATTGCACGTTACTCATAGCAGCTTGGTTGCAGTTGTTGCTGCTAAGGGTGGCCCAACCAGTTATTAGGTTTAGGGGGCAATCACTTTTTCACACAGGGCCATGATGGTTTGGATTTTTTTTTACCTTTAATAATAAACACCTTCATTTACAAATTGCATTTTGTGTTTACTTGTGTTGTCCTTGACTATTGTTTAAATTGGTTTGATGTTCCGAAACACTTAAGTGTGACAAACATGCAAAGGAACAGGAAATGAGGAAGGGGGCAAACACTTTTTCACACCACTGTATCTTTCAAAGTGATTTGTGTGGGTTGAGACACAAATTCATTTCAATGTTCTTTTTTATTTGGATACTAGGGATGAAACGTGATGCCATTATCTGTATTTCTTCCATGTGCCAAAATCCACATTTGTATTTAAACCAAAGTTTATGATGAATGAACATGGTCTTTGATTTTCCTGCAACCTCCATATCATAACTCTAGTCTTAACCAGCTGACCTGGTTAATAATAATAATAATAATAATAATAATAATAATAATATCTGTATTTGTATCTGGTTAAACACATTATCTGTTCATTCTGAATAATGATTCATATTCAGGTACATAAATACTGTAATACAAAGCAAATGGCAATAGTTTATGAAGTTAAATTTTACAACCACATGTGCTGGTGTTATATCACAGCCACTAACACTATGGCCAATTGCTCAGGTAATAGCACAAAGCCAAGCTGAGCTATGAGAATACTAAGTGATGGAGTGTACACATCATCTACTGTCACACCGAATTTGTTGTGTTCCAAGGCGGGCTGAGATGGGAGACGGAGTGAGACATTGCCCTCTAAAACATGCACAGTGTCTCCACTGGGCTGTATCACCCTTTAAATAAACATTTTTAGAAACTATTTGTCTTCATACTGTTTTTATTTTAACATAACACACATTGCATACAACCCCAATTCCAAAAAAGTTGGGATGCTATGTAAAATGTAAATAAATGTAAATTAAAAACAGAATGCAATGATTTGCAAATCTCATAAACCCAGATGTTATTCACAATAGAACATAGAAAACATATCACATTTTTAAACTGAGGAAATATACCACTTTATGAAAAAACAAGGTAATTATGAATTTGATGGCTGCCACACGTCTCAAAAAAGTTGGTACGGGGGCAACAAAAGCCTGGAAAAGTAAATGTTACTAAAAAGAAACAGCCGGAGGTTAATTGGAAACAGGTCATTAACATGATTGGGTTTAAAAAGAGTATCTTAGAGAGGCGGAGTCTCTCAGAAGTACTGTAAATATGGAATCTGGATGGAAGCATTTGTTGCACTAAAACCTGTATATACCTTAAATGCGTATTACACGTGAGTAATAAGTGATACACATTAGACACATTGTGTAAATAATATGTAGTAAATAAAACCAGATGTGAAAATAAAATCAGATGTGATCATAAAGAAATTGTAAAATTGTAAAATAAAGAAATTGTACGTAAAGATCACATGTACAAAAAAATGTATTGTGTTATATAGTGTAGGTATTTTTTCATGTTCGTGTCATGTTTGCACTAAACTACTGAACTACATTTCCCATAACCCCCAGCATGTCACATGCCCTAATGACTATCACCTGATTAGCACCTCTATACAAGTTCTAGTTGATGTTTACATTGTGGACCTGTTTGTGTGTTCATGTAGGGGCAGTGGTAGCTCAGTGGTTAAGTCATTGGACATCTGACTGGAAGGTAATGAGTTCAGATCCCAGCACCACCAAGCTGGGCCCTTGGCAAGGCCCTTAAGCCTCATCTGGTCAGTTGTGTAAATGAGATAAGTCGCTCTGGATAAGGGAATCTGCCAAACGTTATAAATGCAAATGTGTGTTGCTGTTTGTACCATAATCTCACTCACAGTCTGCATGCTTTGCCTTGTATTTCTTGTTCAGGTTTTTGGTTCTTGCTTTTACCTTTTTTGTTGTTTGTTTGCACTTTATACTGTACAATAAAAATCTTCACATGCAGCCGCCACCTCAAGAGATTTCTGACAGAATGTGAAAATAACTTGAAAATCCTGTTTATTTTTTAAAAAATAAAAAAGGTGAAAAAGAAATTAAGCATTTGTATAAAAAAAGTCATATATAAATTAATCATTTGTATAAAAAAAAACCCATAAATACATAAATATAAGTGAGGAATGTGTAAAAAAAAATATATATATATGTATATATATATATATATATATATATATATATATATATATATATATATATATATATATATATATATATATATATAAACGTGAAAAGAAGTTAATCATTTGAAAAACACCCATACATCTAAAAGGTAACGATGTGAAAAAAAAAATTATATAATTGCACATTATAATGTGGTAAAATAAAAAATACCTGAACTTCATCTGAACAGTCTAGCGTCTAAAACCACGTTATTGTTCACATATGAAGTTTATTTAAATTTTTTCTAAGGCTATTTAGCCTTTCATTCTTTAGTTCTTAATATTATACATTTCATTTAATTAAACTAAACAGAATAATGGAAATGAAAACTGTGAGTCTTAATAACTCTATGCATTGACTTAATGCTTGGCAGGGTTTCAGAAGCAGCTGTTGCAGCGTAGTTGCATCATGATATACAGGGCAGCGGACAGAAAAAGGCTCACTCTGTACTGTATCCTTCATCATTTGTAATGGCCTTGTCAAGAAAGATGCAGTGGTGCCACACGTGTCACGATAAACAGTATTACTTCAAACTGAGTCAATACACAGCAACTGCTTCAGACAGAATAGAGAGCTAACTGATGTTTAGCTAGGGAATTTCAGCTTTCACACTGAAGAAATACATTTTACCAATCTACATGTATATTTTCTCTATCGACCTTTCACACAGCAGGTGCAGCAAGTCAATAACTGAGAAATGGAAACATTTGGATATAAACTAAAAGTGGACAGATGTAATATTCAAAGATGAAGTGGTTATATAGAGAGCTGGCCACCAAAAAAAAAAGAACCAAAAACAACAGAAAACCAACGTGAACATAGGGCTTCCCAAAACAAAACAAAACACAGGGATATATGAGCACCATGGCAGCTTCTCTGGGGAGCAAAGCATATTTTCTTGCACCATATTTCATATAATGAAACTAAGAAAATATTGATCTTGGTCACAGCATTAAAATCACAAGAAGGGACAGTTTCAGCAAAATGCCACGTACAGCTAAAGAAGATCATTTATTCAGCTACATATTCCCGAGGGCTAGTCTATAAATAAATGATAGTATGCAGTAGAATGTGACTGTACTCAATAGTGTGTCCTGGAAAGTTTAATCAACCAGTCGGGTCTTTTAAAGGAACACTGCCTCAATTTAACAATGCTTCACCCCCTGGGACTTCTTCTAAGATCTAACTCACTTCTTGTTTCTGAGACCTTTGTTCTTGATATTGCGAAATCATGGATTAACTACTATATATTATAATTATTAGCTATGTCCTCTTGTGTTTTAATTTCCAGTCCCCTGTGTCTTGTTTCCTGATTTAGTTTCAGATAAAATTGCCAAGGTAGCTCAATGAACAAAAGAGGGGTATCACAAATGCTTTCTTGGTGGATTCAGTGGCTCCAACGTTCACTGGATAATGGAGCATGTTATAATCAGGTAATATCACACCCAATTAACAGTCTATAATTAACAGCTATTTTTAAAGAAATCTGCTGTAAAGCAAAGACCCAGGGCAACACAGTGGCAAAATGGTTAGTGTTGATGCTTCACAGCTCCATGACTGTGGATCCACAGTTATATAATTGTTGGGTAGAAAGTATGAGGCAAAAATGCTGACTATTTTAAAGTGTAAGTTCTGCATACTGTTATTGCAGTTAATATATGGTAGCTCTGCAAAAAATAAAATAATTAGAGGTAAATTGTTATTTCTAATTGCAGGTTGTAGTTCTCGACCACCAACTCTCTCCTCATATTGCTAATCGGACCCTTTCATACAGGTTTCTCCTTTACAACATCAGATAGATGGGGCCATTTCTATCCACGGAGGCTACTCAGGTGCTTGATAAGTCCCATGTCTCAAAATCACAAAATTGGACTACTGCAAATCAGTCCTGGCAGGTCTTCCTCTGCGTGCCATCCAACTGAGCCGGAATTTACTGCGCGCCTTGTTTTTAATCTCACCAAGTTCTCTAACATGTCATCTCTGCATTCTGTCCACTGGCTTCCTGGAAATGCTTGTATAAGATTTAAAACGTTGATGCTCACTTATAAAGTCCACACCCACCTTAAGGCAATTATCAGACCCTGCTCTGCATTACTTGCTACTACCCTACTATACAGCAGGAGCAGCAGTACACCAAAGAAGTAGTACGTCCAAATTCTCAGTATTCATAAAACAGTAGGTGAGAAATACCCAGATTCCACAAAGTATGGAAGCACTGTAAACTGCGCTATCCCATAAGGTAACAGGACCGGCATGGAAGAGCTGTCAGAATCAAAAATGGCGGAAGGCAGCTCGTCGGCTCTTTTAAAGTTGTAGGTCACATGATCATACAGATTGTGTTCATGCTACACACATATACAGTATGTACTGTATCAACAGCCATGCAGTAGATACTGAATCAAATACAGTAGGTACTGTCACAGCTCTCTTCAAGACTCTAGCATGACTCAGCCTGACCCACCATTCTTCAAGGTACAAGAACCGTATGACTCATGACTCTTCCCTGTCCTGGCACTCAGGTGGTGCAAGGAACTTTTCCTGGTTGTAAGAAAAGCTGAGTCACTGGCTGCCTTTGAACAAAGATTCAAGACCTACCCCTTTACTAAACACTTACATCAGCATTATTATTTTTTTTTTTTACTTTGACTTGTACCCTGTTTTTGTTGATATACTAAATTCTTTTTGTACTAACTCCTCTTTTACAGCATTTAGCTTGATTGTATTCTTAGTCCCTGACCTGTTTGGTCATGGACTATCAAGGATATGACCTTGACAAAGACAACAAAGCACTGTAAGCCACTCTTTATAAGAGCAACAGATAAACACTTTAAATCAAAATTTATTAGAACTAAACTAATTACACCATCATGCAACAATATTCCTGAACTTCATTATGAAATTCTGATCTGAAATATAAAGCGCCTAACTTATTTTGACTGCGCATATTGTTATCCAGCTAATTAATGATAGCTAGCTAATAGCAACTAACATCAAAGGAAACTTGACAGATAGCCATAAAGTGTTTCAGCATTGTCTATCCACATCCATTGTGCCCAACCATTTTCAAAAATTAAAAGCTAAAACAGAAGGCATAATGTTACTTTTCCATTGAAAGGAAATCATTTTCTTCTTCTCACCTTTATTTTTTCATTCTGAAATATACATAACCAGTCCAAATTTTCCCCATGATTAAACTTGAAAGCACAAGGTCATAATCTAATGTTTCTCTACACATACTGTTTGCATCTAAAACCAACCGTGAGGGCTAGCACTGGATTTAATCACACAATGTTTAATATTTAGCCTAATGTTAGCTAGCTTGCTAATGAACTTGGCTGCTGGTTTTAATGTTAATTAGCTTGCTTGCAAATCTTGCTTACTCTTTTTAATTACACAATATTAATGGTAAGCTTATAATATTAATGTTAGCTAGAGAACTTGGCTAACTACTAGTCAGATAGTTGTGATTTTATCACTCATCATGTTGGCAGTGTTTTAACACACACATTGTACACATTTTGAAAACTATATTGGACTTGAAATTGTCTCAAAATGAAGTTATATATATATAATATTATGCCAATCTGAGATCCTCCTACAGAAACATATCTGAAAAAGTTCCTTTAAAATATTATTTTCCAAAGGGAGTTCCTGAAGCCTACAGCACAGACGAAACAGAAAGATAGAGTGCTCATTAAAAGCCAAGTAGTGATTCCGTTTGTCTTGGGACATTCACTGTCGTGGCACTTTCTAAAGAGTGAATGTTTGAACTTGTGCAAGAGATTCGATAGTCACACAGAGGGATTTCACATTAAAGCATCATTTTGACTTTAGAGTTCAGACAAAAGTTTGAAGGCAGTTATACTTCTGGAAAATAAGGCAATTAATAGAATGAAATTCTAGAGAGGGCAACACAGTTAATACTCAACTAATATACCAAACAGATGCTTGGTAGGTGTGGACATTAAACACGAAGGCTCCATTGGCTCATCAGCAGTGGTCTAATGGTGGTCCAATCACCAAGGCCTCAGCAGTGCAGGTCCTTGAGTTTCAGTGTCCTGATGATTTCATGCTTGTGGCTCACACCCCAGAGGAACTGCAAACCATCCTTGTCATGGCCATGAAGGCCTACAGCAGACAGGGCTTGTCAGTTAAGACTACCAAGACTGAGGTGATATGCCAATGGAGGTCCAGCCCCCACCCACTATGCCTGCCTTCACCATAGAACATCAGCCACTAACAATACTTCCATCCTTTAAATACCTGGGCACCATCCTTCCTCAGGGCTACAACATCGAACAGGAAATCCACAACTGGATAAAACAAGCTTCTGAGGTTTTGTCAAACTCAGACAAAAGGTCTTTCAAAACAAGTACCTCCATCTGCACACCAAAGTTTCCATCTATAAAGCTGTCTGTATCGCCACTCTCCTATACAGCTGTGAAGCCTGGGTCTCACACAGCCAGCATCTAAGTATGCTGGAATGCATCAATATAAGATGCCTGCAGCGAATCTTGGGGATCACGTAATGTGATCGTTTGCCACATTCCGAAGTGCTTGCGAGGACAAACTGCAAGAGCATAGAGGCCACGATCACTAAACACCAACTGCGCTGGCTTGGGCATGTTATTAGGTTGCCTCCAGATTGCCTGCAATGGCAAGTCCTGTATGGACAACTTAATCTGGGCCAACAGTCCGCAGGGGGTCAGAAGAGGTGGTACAAAGACCAGCTAAAAACATCACTGAGGAAATATCAAATCAACTCCTTGCAAATTGAAGAAGCTGCCATTAATCGTTCCGTTGGTGGCAGCGCTGCCACACAGGAAAAGAGCAGATGGAATTGGAGAGAAACATGAACAAACAGCAAAAAAGACTAAGGAGACATACAGCCATGTCCTAACCCAGACTTCACATGTCCAACATCACGGATTGGACTCTATAGCCATCAAAGAACACACTGTTAATGAGGAGGAATGTCATCATTGGATATGATGGACTACCATAAGCTAAGCTAAGTTGATTCCATTAGGAAATTAGAATTTCAACAGGAACACTAGGACTTCAGACTGACCTGATTAAATTAATAATGTTAACAGCAAATATGAAATCATTTTCATATTTATCATTTTAACTTTGTGAACTTCATTAAAATATCTTTACATTTACATTTATTCATTTAGCAGACGCTTTTATCCAAAGCGACTTACAAATAAGCAAAGCGATATATCAAGCAGGGAACAATACAAGTAGTGCTACTATACAAGATCCATTAATTGAATACCAGAGGAAGCAAAGTGTACAGAGTAGAGGTGTAAGTGCAAGTCTGTGTTTTTTTTTTTTGTTGTTGTTGTTTTTTTTTTAGGAGACGGTTAGGTGTTCACGGAAAAGGTGGGTCTTTAGCTGTTTTTTGAAGATAGTGAGAGACTCTGCAGTCCGGATTGAGATCGGAAGATCATTCCACCACTGGGGAACGGTATGTGTGAAGGTTCTGGAAAGGGACCTTACGCCTCGCTGAGTGGGAACTACTAAACGTAGTTTAGTACTACTAAATCTTTGATGAGGTATTGTCTTAGGTTTGTCTCTGGGATAAAAACAAAAGGGTTTCCCTTTCAGACTGTATTCCAGGGTTCAGTTTGAGGTAGAATAAATAGGCTACCATGATACTGAATTTGTAACATGTTCATAAAAAATGATAAAGATTATGTTAGCTATGACTTTTTTATATAGCTTGCTAGATGACAAGCATATGTTGCTTAGCTTCGTGCTTCTTATATACATACTTATATATACTTATATATCACGGTTGGCCAGCAACACTTCCAGCCTTTTTGAATTTGTTAATAAGTTTGGCAACAGTTTTATGTGTGATGTTTGCCGTGTTTCCTGTTAGAGTCCATCGTAACCTTGAAACAGCTTCCTGATCCAGCCATGAGAATGATTTCAATATTTTCTTCATTTGTCAAAGGGATTCTTATACATATATTATAATTAACATATTGAATTATCTGCACATTCTTAGTGCAATATCCTAAGCAAATGCTATAAATTGTGTAAACATTTATTCATACAATTACACAGTTGCCATGAGCAGTGTCACCCACCACAACCAGAAAATAAACGTAAAAAAAATAATAAACATCCCAAGTGTCTATTTTAAGGGTTGTACAGTACAAGGCTGAAGCAACCTTACAACACAAGAGAAAACTATTTAAAGTGAGGTACATGGCTTATCCTTTAAAGCTGAACCAGGCAGAACAGCCCTGAGAGCTCAACTTCTTTGCTTTGCTCCTGTGACAAATTTGCAAATGACACGCTTGAATTTTATCCTCTATCTTTTGTCCTCTCTTTTCGCTGCAGAGGTCCCCACACAAATTTATTATAGTCAGCATCTTTGAGAATGTGTAACTGATGCATGACTGATTACACACACTGCCCTTAGGTTAGAGCTGAGATATTGGCACCTGTCTACCTGGGGTTATTTACATTCATAAATGCATGGCTGTTTTCATGGCGCAGTAATAATGCTCAGGTGTGTCTGCAGAAGATTGGAACATGAATCTTGCATGCATGTGTAAATGTGGGCATAACAGACCAGTTGATAGTTTACAGCTTCATGGGGGGAAAGTAACACAGTAAAACCAGTAGTAACAATACGATATCTGTAATACCTGAAGACTTTCTACTCCTGCTCAAAGCCACTAATTATACCATGGCAAAGTCTGTACGCTGACAAGGCTGTCAGACCATATTGACTTTGACACTTGTTTCCTTCTTCCTTTTTCCCCACCTCTATTCACCTGTCTCCTTGGGCCTTCACTGATAGAGAAGTCACTTCAAAAGAACCCATCTATTGAATACTAACTCAGAGTCTACATGGGGCTTATTCACCACAGTTTATGCTCCTTTTGTCTGTGCCATTTGAATGATCATGAATTATGCATGGATGTAGTGGTTGGCTCGCTGGCACAAAAGTGTCCCTGAGTTGGATTAAAGCTGAACAGAAGCAACCGAACCTATTCTCTTTGATTTATTTACTCACTTATGATTCAGCATGTACACCAGCTGCCTGCAGGAAACTGCTACAATTACCGTCTAACATAAGAACAGTCTCCTGTGCGTGGCTAACAAGCAAGCTTTTTTATTTAGGAAAGTAATAGACTCTATTCCCATAGAGTCTACCAGGTTAAGAGATCCTGTTCAGGTCCTTTGAAAAAAAAAACAATGAATCTAATCTTGCTTTCACAATTGTTAGGAATGGGACTTTGTTGCTCTGGTTCTAATTAAAGATTCTGAATTATGCATCCTTATTAATTAAATATTATATTTCACATCAAAGCATGTACAGACCACGACTCTGGTAATACTAAGAGGAACATTGTACAGTCATGAGTGTCTAAATCCACTTCTATTCCATTTATTTCTAAGCATCAGCATTAGAGAAGCATGAACCAAGACTGCATCAGTACCAGAGTTTATTACAGAATGTACAGCTTTAGTGCTTGGTTACAGTGAGCATTTAATATGAGTACAGTGTTTCCAGGGATACGCTTTTTTTCTTTGGTGTTTGCTATCTACAGTATTCAGCATTGGTTTTCGACTCTGTATGCAGTGTGAATTTGTTTCATTGAATCCTACCCTGATGTTCTGCTCTATTTGGCCTACATATAGGCAGCAAAATAATGGAAACACTAGAATGCATGCATACAGTATAGTATGACTGATTTGGAGCTGGAACATACTTTATGATATCCTTTGGTATCTGTTATAAAAATGGACTGTCCTTCAAGAATACATCTATTATCATAATAGGTTTGGAATTGGTTTGGGATGGTTTCATTAATCACTGGGCTGATTCTGATTACTTCACAATTTGTTACAAAATGTGGCTGAAAATGTGGAAAACAAATGTGTTTATGAAGTTATGGCCAGTTCCTCCAGGTACTCCAGTTTCCTCCCCCAGTCCAAAGACATGCATTGTAGGCTGATTGGCGTATTCAAATTGTTTGTAGTATGTGAATGTGTTTGTGAATGTGTGTGCAACAGAGGCCTGCAATGGGTTGGAACCCTGTCCAGGGTGCCCCCCACGTTGTGCACCATGTTTTATGGGATAGGCTCCTGGCGTCCTGTGCATGATACAGTAAGTGATATGGAAAATGGATGGGTGGAAGCTATGGGCTCAGTTGGTAGAGCGGGTTGTCCACTAATTGTTGGGTGGCGGTTCGATTACCGGCCCGCATGACTCCACCTGCCGAAGTGTCCTTGGGCAAAACATTGAACCCCAAGTTGCTCTCAATGGCAAGTTAGAGCCTTGCATGGCAGCTCTGCTACCATGGGTGAATGCGAACCAATGTAAAGTGCTATATAAGTGCACCATTTACCATTATCTGAAAGAATGTTAGCTTTACAATCTATATTTTGAGTCAGCGTGGTAAGCCAGTAGGTAGCCTCACAGCTCCAGGGTATCTGGTTTGAACCTGAGCACAATGTTGCATTTTCTCCTCATATTCATGTAGGTTCCCTCCAGTGTTCTCAGTGTTCCCTCCAGTGTTCTCAGGATTG
Organism: Ameiurus melas; assembly: GCA_012411365.1. NCBI lineage: Eukaryota > Metazoa > Chordata > Actinopteri > Siluriformes > Ictaluridae > Ameiurus > Ameiurus melas. Next base: position 23,666,596 of record CM022760.1, read on the forward strand.
GCTATGCTGAATTGCCCCTAGGTTTAAAATTGTGTACATGGTGTCCTGTGATAGTTAAAGCAGGTACTGAAGATTACCATGATAATAGATCTGAGTCAAATGTGTCCAGAAATAGTACAATGTCATTTGTGGACATCATTACACCTGTTGATTCTGTCATTCTGATGATACACATTGTATTTTAAAGATGTTGTATGTTTCAGGCAATCACAGATTTTTATTTTTTATTTTTTTAACTCTGTTTATAGCACCTGGTTTTATTTGGACATTTTCTAATTAATTTCTACTGAAGCAGAACAGTATATAACTAATGAAAATTTGCTTGCAAGGTAAAAAGCTGTGCATCTGTTTATTTTTTTTTTTTAAAATGTTACGTGCTACAAACGTTTCTGTGTTTTCTGTTATGCACTGAATTATGATGCTAAGTCTAAAAGCAGAAAGCTTGTCCTTTTTTTATTGTACCCTTCACGTAGCACTGTACTGTACTGTATGTTCCTCTCATGGAGCAGCTGAGGTGAAAATGATGCATCTTAAGGACAAAATGTTACATTATTGATCTGATGAATCCACCACACTCATAGATTCTGGGAATAACTACATTATTAGTCTCAGTTCAGGCAGTGAGGGATTGCAAATACTGATTGGATTAGTTCAATTTAAACTGTTCTCCGGTGTGTAATACTGAGTTGGGTTAAGGCATGAAATAATGAAATTTTCCAGGTTTTATGCCCAGGTGTGCAGTGTGAACATGTGACTTGGTGTGTGTGGGGAAAAGGTTGTAGTGTGGTGCAGTATTTACCATCAGCATGAAGGTTCCCTGCCAAAGCTGTCATGCTTGTTAGTATTGTGTGGTGAACTTAAGGCACTGTAGAACATCTGTACCCAGAACTGTTCACCACTTTCTCATTCATTTTGCAAATATTAGAATGTCTATGCACATTTTGCATTTGTTTTTGCTGATGGTTTCATAAGCCACAGTTAAAATGAGACTTCATGAACGAGAACACTAAAACACATTTTGAATACATGTATTGTTTTCATATATTTCTATTCATCCCTTCTTGTACTCATAGCTTTTGTAGTCCTGGATAATCATCTCTTTGGAATATGTTGCAGGGGCATGATTAGCCTGCATGCACCAAGGGTTTTACTAAATATATTGTAATACTATATATTGCCTATATGCCTATATTGACCCTGTCAATCAAAACTGTAATCGAAACTAATCACTAATAAAATATATAGAAGATTATTCTTTCCATGTAGGGTAGAAGCTGTGAAGACACCCCTTGAAGCAAGATTAATTTATTTTCTGACCAAATGATAGGGCTTTATCTAATCTTCTAGTCAAACACATTGATTGATTGAGTGGCTGTGCAAATATGTTTGACATTTTAACTGGATTACTGCATTCCTATTATTTATTCTTCCACATTAAGTAACACTTGATAAATAATATATTATATGTATATAAATATACTGCTCAAAAAAATAAAGGGAAGACTTGGAGTTACATTCTGCTGTTTAAGTGGTCCCTTTATTTTTTTTTAGCAGTATATGATAGACTATATTTTGTATGACAGTGCCACTGCTTTGCTAGGAATGTTCCACCACCCAAGCAATATCTCATCAGCAGTGGTCTCCTGGTGGGCCAATTCCGTTGATGGGCTGACAAATTGTAAATAGAGAGGAGGGGTTACAGTCAGTAACTAAATACAAATTGACCTATATGGTAGGATTGTTTAATGAAATTGCGAGTGAGTGTAGATATAAGCTAGGTGTACCTAAGATAAAGACTCAGTGTATATACTTTTACAAGCTAGCTACAGTAGCATTGACTTTATGAACTAGCATTATGAGCTTTGATATCTTGCCAGCTAAATTAGCCAACATTTTAGCAAGCTATCTGGACAAAAACATCTTGATGGAAAATAAGATGAAGAAAAAAGGTTACAACCTCTATGTATTAATGAAATCACTCCCAACTGATCATACAAAATATTTGATACAAACATGATTATGTTGGATTTTATAGGAAGAAATCCAAGAAAGTAAGACAAGCTTTGGCCACGGCTCACTATTGGCAATCTGCTTTTTGTTAAATAAAATTATAATATAATATATATAATATGTATATTCTCCTTTCTTCCCCCATTCTTTTTGCCCATGTATTAATATCTTGTACAGTACAGGTGTGGTCAGTGGATGATGATTTATGGTTGCTAACCAGCATGGATCATTCCTTTGACAAGCCTGCCCTGCAGAGCCTCAGAAATGGCACTGTATTGATTTTCTGTTTCAGATGTCTGTGGTGCTTAAGTCCCTGCCTATATCCATCATGTAACTCAGCTCAAATCCCTGCAAACAAAACAATAGACTCTCCTTGTGGAACAAATTTCATGCAGGTTGACAACAATGCCTGTGCTAAGCTCACAAGCCGTACTTTGACTTAGTATCAATTCATTTTTTTGAAGCTCAGAAAAGACATCAACACACTTGTATACATAACCTGTCATTTCTATAGACGATTAAACTACGAAAGCTAGTGAAATTTTGGTGGACCTCTAATGTTAATGCTGATGCTCAGAGCACCATCTATATCAGGGATGGTTATCTCATTTGGGTTTGAGAAAATATTCACAAAATACTGGGCTGCACCAATGCATCCAATCACTTGTTGTAAGTAATACAGTATGTGCCTTATTGATTTTATAAGATTTATTCAAATTGGTATCAGTGACTGGCTTGCTCATGTGACTAAAATACATAATGCAGGTTAGTAATAATTTGTTGTAATACTGTAACTTTATCAAAATAAACTAATTCTTTGCTATAAGTCCTTGTTGAAATTTGCTAGCCTTCACATCAGCATCAGTCATCTCATGACTAGGACTTAAAGAGACTGTTGCTTTTTCCGAGCTGCAATTATCTCATTAAACTGGTCTGTCCATTTATTTTGTTTCATAATGCCTTCCAATATGACATCCTTTGGGCACAACCATTTGCTGGATACAAATTCATTCTTTGGGCATAACCATTTCCTGGATACAAATTCATTCTTTGGGCATAACCATTTCCTGGGATTCTGGTTTGTTTCCAAAAAAAAAAAAGACATTGTCAATTTCTTATGGAGCACTCAGCATTAAGAGCTCCACTGTAGACAAAGACATTTTTGCACAATCCTACCCTGAACATCTACATTAACCTGTATGCACTGCTGGGAAACAATGCCAAATAATGCTAATGAAGGAACTCTAGAGGTTCAATTAGTAACTGCATCTGTAACTGTCAATTAGTAACTGCTGGAAGATAATTCAGGACATTTCCTCCCATATTTCACTCATCATCCCTCAACCTTAGTTGCTTTACAGGGCCAATGGGACATTGGGTGACTTCAGATACATTGGGAGAGTTTGTTTTGTCTTCTTTATATTTCTAAAATCCTCAAGGTGTTGACTATTAACATGTGAAGGGAAAATGTTTATATCATATTCTAAGGACACATGTCTTTGTCATGATTGACTAAAAAACATTTTTAATGATGTTTTTGATCATTTGCGACACATACTGTATGTTCATTGGTGTAAAAGATATGTAACACTTTATAATTGTCAGATCAATCAACCCAAACAACCCCCCCCCCCCCCACCCCCACCATCCAAACACCACATAAAATATACTCTCCCTCACCCACAAGTTGTGAAGTTGATGTTACCAGAAGCACCAACTTTATGTTGGACGTTGCTAGTTTTTCCTGATTCTCGTTCAGTTTGTTGATCACAAGACTTTAGCATGTTTTTGACTTTGAACTTGCTTGCCGTTTTGTATTTGGTCGACTTCCTCCTATTAAAAGTGAAACTCAACATCACCTGCATCCATCTCAGCCTTTTTCTCATGACAATAATAGCAGCACATTACCAGATTAAAACAACTGACACCAACCTCTAAAATTATATGAATACAGTACATTAAGTGAAAAGCTCTGCTTAATCAGTACCTTAGTAACCTTAGTAACGTTCTATATTTCACAGTCTACCTTATGCCTCTGCTTATTAAGATGCTTCATTAAATCGAATTTAATTCACAAAAAATCCATCTATGCATCATATAACTGTAGTTGTAGTCTGTTTCATGCATCCATTATATTCCTTCATTGTTGCTCTACTTATCTACTTATTGTATTTTAATACTGTCTCAAATAACCTGAAACATCCTGTCCTATATTTGGACATTTTTCTAATTTAATTAAAAGATTGCTTTTCTTACAGTGTATATAGATTTGAAACACAATGTATGTTTATTATATTACAGTAGTACATCATTGTCATATCCTAGTCTGGTCAGAACTCAATTTCCCAAGAAGCAACATTCACCTCCCATGCACGCATGCGCTCACCTTCCCCGGAGTTCTGATCTCGCTCACCTGTCAGCAATCACACTCACCTCCATTACTTAAGGAGTCATTCACGCAGGAGTTAGTTGCGAAGTTTACGTTCAGTTGACTCGTTCGCTGCGTTTCCAAGCCTTTACTCATCTCGTTTGTTTTCCTAGTTACCTTGACCCTCGTTTACGTCTTTGACCACGCTTTTGTCTTGCCCTCTATGCTTTGTTTGTCCGATCGCCTGACCACTGCCTGTTTCTCGATTGCGCCCTTTGAACATCCCTTAACACTACGTTTACACCTGCCGCCTGCTTCTGCTTCCGTGGCTCATCCCCTCGATATGTGACAATCATATGCATATATGCATCATAAATATGTTAAATATATTTGTCATGACAATTTTCAAGACTAATATATTAAGATTTTGTGGGGTTACTCCAATAATTAATTTATTCATTTATTTATTCACTTAGGATACGCTTTTATCCAAAGCGACTTACAAATGTGAAAAATACAAGCAAAATAATATCATAAAATAATGAGGTCACATTAAGTGATGTGTTTCTATAAAGCAGTTGCACTGCTAAAGCTTTTAACTTTCACTTACTAGGCCAGAAAATAAATACTACTAAGTTAAAGTGTCTTGATATATTGATGTTCCAAAATAGGTGAATTCACCCTCTCTTTTGCAATTCTGGTCTATACCATTGTTCCGCTGACCTCCTTCAAAACAAAACCTCCCAACTATACAGAGTTAATGGACATCTGTGTCCCCAGTCATTAGCAAGCTGTAAGCTGGAACGAAAATGTAAGGTCAGGTATCTCTCCGGCCATTAGGAAATAAATATGTTGTAAGCTCTCAGTTTAGCCTACTGCACAGAGCTGGCAGTGTGATCAGGGCACTAAGTAGAAATGAGGTGACTGGGTTTTGACCTGGTTCTCCTTTGGGCTGAACACACCATTAGCAATCTGTATGTGGCCTGCTATCACCCACATGCTTTCATATACTCCATGCAGTAATAGCAACTGCAGCTACCAATCAGTGGCAAAATTAAAGGCCACACTAATGAAAGCTGAAGCTGTGCTAGAAAATACATCCCCTATGACTCACTGAGTCTATGAGTGCTGTAATGTAACATCCGCTCCCTTATCTCATGTCCTCTTTCACATTACCTTCTTTTTTTCTGGTAGTAAATCTCCTGATGTTTTAAGTAGTCAGACTGTGTGCTGCACACTATTTCAGTGCCACTGTTTACTGTGTAAGATAAACAGAGAACAGTTTGTTACATTTCCAGATCAACAGAAGAAGAAGACAATAGTGGGAAGGAGCTCAGCATGATTAAGTATTGTTAGGGTTGACAGTTTTGCATCTGGAAATGAGGCCAGATGTTTAGATGAATTATTCATTTCATCCTTTGGCACACATTCTACCAGGTGTCTTTGATAGCATCTGCCAGGTGCTGGCCAGAATGAGAACATTATATATACTATTCTTGTGAGGAAAGATGCATAATAAATGCACAACTAAGGCTTTGGTGCTTTGAATGAAGTTGATATATTTTATTTACACTATACACATGATGTGATACCATCTTAAAAGTGTTAACAACCAGGGCAGCAGGATATCAACAATTCCTCAGTATAACCACTCTATTATATTATGGAAACTTTGTTCATTTTCATGAATACTTGACGACAGTGAAGTTAAACACACAGAAAATATACTTAATGCATTATGGCTCTATTTTGACAAATTGTGCTTATTTCACACACAATCAAAAAGCAAAGGCCATTGATACTCAATTCATTCTTAGCAGATGCATTTTTTGATTATTTACATCCAGTAGCATGGAAAAAGTCTCATTTGCACTTCCTTTTGAAGTCACATGGCATGATGAAGGTCACTATCAGAGAGCTCTCCAAATTTTTTTCACTATTTTGGCAAAACTTCTTAAAGGAAAATATTGAAACACTATCTGTGATAAGTTAATGATAATGCTTTGTCATTTGAACAGGTAAGGCACACGGTGGTTTAGTGGTTAGCACGTTCACCTCACACCTCCAGGGTCCAGGGTCCCACTGTGGCCATGTGTGTGCGGAGTTTGCATGTTCTCCCTGTGCTGCGGCAGTTTCCTCCAGGTACTCCAGTTTCCTCCCCCAGTCCAAAGACATGCATGGTAGGCTGATTGGTGTGTCAAAGTGACTGTTGTGTATGAATGGGTGTGAATGTGTGTGTGATTGTGTGCCCTGTGTTGAACAGGCACACTGTCCAGGGTGTACCCCGCCTTGTGCCCAAGGCTCCTTGAGATAGGCTCCAGGTTCCCCGTGACCCTGAAAAGGAGTAAGCTGTAGAAGATGGATGGATTTGAACAGGTTTATATATTTTGAGTATTCTGTTAAATGGTAAATGGTACGCCTCTATGCCATCTGTCTTGGACGTTCTGGAGTCGTTTGGTGTTGTCTCTGGTTAAAAATTAAATTTAGATCAAAGAGACTGTTTTCCTGTCAATACTTCAGCTTTGTCTCTCCAACAGTCAGATCTACCGTTTCGATTTAGTCAGTCAGGTTTTAAATACCTAGGTATTAACGTGACACGTTCTCTATCTAATCTTCTATCAGCTAACTTCACTCCACTTATCTCAAAGGTTAAATCTAACATTCAGAGTTGGGGTAACTTACCCCTTTCCCTAATTGGCAGGATCAATGTTGTCAAAATAAATATATTACCGAAGTTTCTTTTCTTGTTCCAGCAAGTGGCTCTCTCTCTCCCAAAACCATTCTTTGATTCATTGGATAAGATAATTAGTACATTTATTTGGGGAGGGAAACCACCAAGAGTTAGTAAATCTTTATTGCAGAAATGTAAACTTAGTGGAAGACTTGCATTACCCAATTTCCAATTCTATTACTGGGCTGCACACATCCATAAACTTTGTTACTGGGTTCAATCTCCTGGATCTTCTTGGTCTAAATTAGAATTATCTTCTTGTAGGGAATTCTCTTTACTTGCTTTGCTTTACTCCTCTTTACCTACAAAACTTTCGCTATATACTGATAACCTTATTGTCCTCAACACACTTAGTATCAATTTAAACGGCACTTTAAATTTGTAGGTGCATCCTCTTTGTGTCCTTTAGTCAAAATCATCTATTTCCCCCATCGTGTTTGGACTCCACATTTTCCGTGTGGTATGACAAGGATATTAAACAAGTTAGAAATTTGTATTCCGGTGGTGTGTTTGATGGCTTTGCAAATTTGGCATCCACTTATGATCTCCCCTTGACGCATTTCTTTCAGCATTTTCAAATACGGAACTTAGTTTCTAGATTTTTTCTTGATTTGCCCTCTGCGCCTCCTGAACAGGCTTGGGAAGGCTTGTTCTCAAATAATCCGCAACAGAGAGGAATGATTTCTAGGATTTATGATTTTATTCTGACGCTAGGTAGTGAATCGAGTAACAAAATTAGGAATGCGTGTGGAACGGAGTTAGGAGTACAGAGAAGTGAGGGAAAAAATTTGATCCCCTGCTGATTTTGTACATTTGCCCACTGACGAAGAAATGATCAGTCTATGATTTTAATGGTAGATTCATTTGAACAGTGAGAGACAGAATAACAACAAAAAAAAAATCCAGAAAAACGCATGTCAAAAATGTTATAAATTGATTTGCATTTTAATGAGGGAAATATGTATTTGACCCCTCTGCAAAACATGATTTAGTACTTGGTGGCAAAACCCTTATTGGCAATCACAGAGGTCAGACGTTTCTTGTAGTTAGCCACCAGGTTTGCACACATCTCAGGAGGGATTTTGTCCCACTCCTCTTTGCAGATCTTCTCCAAGTCATTAAGGTTTCAAGGCTGACGTTTGGCAACTCGAACCTTCAGCTCCCTCCACAGATTTTCTATGGGATTAAGGTCTGGAGACTGGCTAGGCCACTCCAGGACCTTAATGTGTTTCTTCTTGAGCCACTCCTTTGTTGCCTTGGCCGTGTGTTTTGGGTCATTGTCATGCTGTAATACCCATCCACGACCCATTTTCAATGCCCTGGCTGAGGGAAGGAGGTTCTCACCCAAGATTTGCAATATTTGAGGTGAGATTTGCATGGAGCCCCAGGCCGACGGAGATTGACAGTTCTTTTGTGCTTCTTCCATTTGCAAATAATCACAGCAACTGTTGTCACCTTCTCACCAAGCTGCTTGGCAATGGTCTTGTAGCCCATTCCAGACGTGTGTAGGTCTACAATCTTGTCAATCTTGGTCTTGGCCATGGTGGAGAGTTTGGAATCTGATTGATTTATTGCTTCTGTGGACAGGTGTCTTTTATACAGGTAACAAGCTGAGATTAGGAGCACTCCCTTTAAGAGTGTGCTCCTAATCTCAGCTCGTTACCTGTATAAAAGACACCTGGGAGCCAGAAATCTTCGTGATTGAGAGGAGTCAAATACTTATTTCAATCATTAAAATACAAATCAATTTATAACATTTTTGACATGCGTTTTTTGGATTTTCTTGTTGCTATTCTGTCTCTCACTGTTTAAATAAACCTACCATTAAAATTATAGAATGATCATTTCTTTGTCAGTGGGCAAACGTACAAAATCAGCAGGGCATCAAATACTTCTTTCCCTCACTGTAAGTGAGGAGTGTTGGGAACATGCTATAGGGAGGGTACATTCTACCACTTCTTGTGCTCGTCTGGATTTATACAGTTCAAAGTTTTAAAAAGAGTCCATCTGTCCAAGTCGAGAATGTCTGTGATGTATCCGGATGTAGAGGACAAGTGTGATAAATGCCATGGCTCACCTGTCATCTTGGCCATAAGCTTTATTTCTGTCCTGATCTCCATGGTTTTTGGTCTGGTTTTTTTACCATCATGTCCACTATTCTCAGGGTACATTTAAAGCCTTGTCCATTGATTGCTGTATTTGGGATTCCTGAAGACTCGGTTCCTCAGAGCGCGATACAAAAGGATGTTATTGCTTTCACATTTATAGCAAGACGTTCCCTACCATTGCATTGGAAGTCTGCTAAATACCCATCTATCTCCCAATGGATAAAGGATGTGATGTTTTTTCTGAAACTCAAGAAAATAAGATATACGATGAATGGTTGTACAGACAAGGTTTTTTTTATAAATGGCATCCCTTTATTGTATACTTTATGGAATTACAGACACTTCCCACTTAAATTTATTGTTGGATTTTACAATATCTTTATAACCAGTGGCAGTTATTGGATAGCCATGATGAGCCGGGGGTGGGTTGTGGGTTTTCAATATTTTTAACCTTTTTTTTTGTTAGTATAAAAAGAAAAAAAACTGTGAATGTTTACTGCTGTTGCTCAATTTGTTTTTTGTTTTCTTCTTAATGGAATATTTGGGAAAGAGAGGGGAGGACAGAAGAGAAAAGGCGATGTAGAAATGTTCAGCAGAAAGATTCACAGAAATGCAGAAATGTTCAGCAGAAATGTTCAATAAAAATGAAACTATAAAAAAAAATTATAGGTGATGAAGGTGAACTGTTGCCATATAGCAACAACATGCGGTAACGTAAGTGTTATGTGCCTTCATGAATTGAAACAGGCCTAAATAGCAAAAAAGACACTTCAGACATTTTACAATTACATCTTATTTGCTACATTCTATGTTTCATTCTGTGGAACAAAAATTAAGAATTCAAGAGAAAGAATTACGAAGATACTTCACCCAAAAAATATTTGGATCTACAGTGCCTTGCGAAAGTATTCGGCCCCCTCGAACTTTTCAACCTTTTGCCACATTTCAGGCTTCAAACATAAAGATATAAAATAAAGATATAAAATTAAAAAATTTTGTGAAGAATCACCAACAAGTGGGACACATTTGTGAAGTGGAACGAAATCTATTGGATATTTTAAACTTTTTTAGCAAATAAAAAACTGGTGGTGCGTGCAAAATTATTCGGCTCCTTTACTTTCAGTGCAGCAAACTCACTCCAGAAGTTCAGCAAGGATCTCTGAATGATCCAATGTTGTCCTAAATGACTGATGGTGATAAATAGAATCCACCTGTGTGTAATCAAGTCTCTGTATAAATACACCTGCTCTGTGATAGTCTCAGGGTTCTGTTGAAAGCGCATAGAGCATCATGAAGACCAAGGAACACACCAGGCAGGTCCGTAATACTGTTGTGGAGAAGTTTAAAGCTGGATTTGGATACAAAAAGATTTCCCAAGCTTTAAACATCCCAAGGAGCACTGTGCAAGCGATCATTTTTAAATGGAAGGAGTATCAGACCACTGCAAATCTAGCAAGACCTGGCCGTCCCTCTAAACCTTCAGCTCAGACAAGGAGAAGACTGATCAGAGATGCAGCCAAGAGGCCCATGATCACAGCTCATCACGCTCAACACACCATCCCCACTGTCAAACATGGTGGTGGCAGCATCATGGTTTGGGCCTGCTTTTCTTCAGCAGGGACAGGGAAGATGGTTAAAATTGAGGGGAAGATGGATGCAGCCAAATACAGGACCATTCTGGATGAAAACCTGTTGGAGTCTGCAAAAGACCTGAAACTGGGACGGAGATTTATCTTCCAACAAGACAATGATCCCAAATATACAGCAAAATCTACAAAGGAATGGTTCACAAATAAACGTATCCAGGTGTTAGAATGGCCAAGTCAAAGTCCAGACCTGAATCCAATCGAGAATCTGTGGAAAGAGCTGAAAACTGCTGTTCACAAACGCTCTCCATCCAACCTAACTGAGCTCGAGCTGTTTTGCAAGGAAGAATGGGCAAGAATTTCAGTCTCTTGATGTGCAAAACTGATAGAGACATACCCCAAGCGACTTGCAGCTGTAATCACAGCAAAAGGTGGCTCTACAAAGTATTAACGCAAGGGGGCCGAATAATTTTGCACACCCCACTTTTCATTTTTTTATTAGTTAAAAAAGTTTTAACTCACTCTGTTATGGCAGGCACAGCGGGCTTGGTGCGTGACCTCACATACATGGAGAACATGATTTAATGTCTCCCGCATAGCACAGGCCCCCTGGCATGTGATATCCTCTGCCTTGTCAGGTCTACTGCGAGTCCCTCGTGCCTTCGTGGACAGAACTCCGCCTCTAAGCTGGATTCCCCTAAGATGTAAATGGGAGAAGCCTCTCATTGGTTTCTGTAGCCAGAAGTGGATTACCTTGTCGATCTTACCAACTGTAAGCTCTCTGCCATCGACAGCATCATGCAACTGTGTAGCCCATGCATGTTGGGCTTCATCCCTTGTTGTTATAACCATTCCAGCCACCCTGCAAGGGATGTTTATAATTCGCTCGATTTTCTTAAATGATTTCTGGTTGACAATCTAAAAAGGCCATAGCAACTGACTGTGTCTTCTCGTGCGCCCTCCTCAGGATAGCATGAAGCAGGGAGCTTGCCTCCAGGCAGCCGTCCTTCTGTAAGAAGGCATATTGTAGAGGAGAGAATGTTATATTCGAACAAATCCTGCAAGCTAAAATCCTATGGAAGGGAGGTAATTGAAATCGGTCTAAATTGCCCGGGCATCACTGGGTTTCCTGTTTTTGGAAGGAACACCACTCGGGCTGTGGTCAGGATCTCAGGGAGCTCCTCAAGTGCTAGAATCAGGTTCAGGTACCCAGGGGATGGGTATGGCGTGAGCCATATTCACAGGCCTGGGCGCCTCCTTGTGGCGACCACTGGAGACGGTGGCTCATGTTGAGCCACCCGAGCTAATTTCCAGGCCAAACCCAGGTCAGGCTAACCTTCTGGCTGGGGATTAATCTGCTGGTTACAGAAAATACATGTAGGAAGAAACCTGTCCCCTCTGGAGTCCAGGTAGAAGGCAGAGGTGATGCAAACAAAGGTCACATTTGTGACTATATGATACTTCCTACCATTGCACTAAAATGTTTAATTGTTTTAAAATATATTTTTATTAATGGAACTAATTCAAGTAATAAAAATCCATTAAAAAATGTTTTATGTAAATGTAATCATTCTTGCAGTAGAGCATTAATTGTTATAAAGGAGAACAGTGGCACATTGGTTCTTTATATTAACACATTGAACAACACTTGTGTGATTGGTGCACAAATGATTGGTCTGGGATTGTGCGGTGCGTTGCAGCTTATCAAAGGGGATCTAGTCGAAAGTGTGCATTGTAAAATGATCTCATGTGACCCCATCCGCATCTCAGATTGATAAATTACACTATCTGGAGGATTTGGATGGATCGTCTACAAAAAAAGAGCTTGATCTGGTAATCCCACTGTCTCTCAAAAATGAAAGAGAGACTTGCTGTTAAAGGAATATGGAGGAGTGATGATGACTTTTTAAACAGATAAATATTTGTTCCAGTATTTGTCAGAGCTGTATCATCCTCCACTCTGTTTCCAAGTTCCACGAAGAACACACTGTAACCTTTACCAAGATTGTTGTTGTTGTTTGGGTTGTTCCTGAATCATCCTCTGACTGCGTCCTCTCACATTCTCACTGCTTCTCTATGTGCACTCACAGCACATAGATTATTCTGCTCATTTAAAACATTCTGGAAAATGTCAGAAAACCTGCAACTACTTGCCGATTGACGAAACTGCTTCGCAAGTAGTGGTGACAAGCACACGCAGTGATTAGTCACAGATCTGCTGTCACGAATCCCCCAAAAATTGTCAGCGACAGGGATAATCTCGGCTAAAATTGTGTAGTGTGCACACAGCATGAAGATAGATGTGTAAATCCCTTCACCGTGAGGCCCTGTTTGTTTACGGTCTGATGGGAGTTAATTGCTGGTACGTCAAGTCTGTGTTTTAATGGGCTGGATGCTGGAAGCCTCACAGGAGTATGAACACATAAAAGAGGCAGTGTGCCATGAGTAGAGCACATTAGACACCAGGCAAACAGGCCAAAACACCACTAATGAGCAAGGAGAGCCAATCCCACACACACACACACACACACACACACACACACACCTTACCACTGAGCTGTTTTATTTGCAGTGAAATGATTTCAGTATATGTTCATACATTCACTATGATGTGGAATTACCTGTCTGGTTTTGTGTCAGCACACTGCACTGCCAATCTCAGCAGCTTATAAGACCTGTGCCAAGTCTGTGCCAAAATATAGGCCATCGATATGCAATATATTGTCATAAAGCAGCTTTACAGAAATCCAATATAGATTTTGATGTCTAATGAAAAAGTCAGAATTGAAAGTGCCAAGGTGGGGCAGGACAACATAGCCTCAAAATAAATTAGGTTGAGAAGCTATCATACTTAACATATGCAGTATTCTACTGCCTAGTGAATTTTAGAGTAACCCTATAATAGACCGTTGAGAGTCAACAACATGCAGTGATCCAGTATGCGGTCAAGTATGGAACCTATTTTTTTTTTTTGTATTTTTAACTGTAAGATAATATATAAGCAGGGTTGACAGCAAAACCCAGTACAACTTTTGTCGTAAATGGTGGGGCTATGCCCGACCTGCCCCTATGGACTAAGTTCTCTTTGAATTCTCAATGTCTTACTGACAGGTTTTGGTAAAAACCATTTGTTCAGCCCCATTTGTGTGGTAAGGAAAATAACGGGCACTAATCTTCCCTCCTCTTTGAACTGGGTGAAACATTTACTTTTAACCCTTGCGTGTCAATCAAAAAATGTCATAAACTGTCATATAAATATTATATATTAATATCCCCCCCTTTTACTGATATCGATTAAAAAATCAGTTCTAATCATTATTACCAAGCATTCATTCTTTTTCAGAATTTTAACCCTTTAAATGGAAAAAAATAATGGAAACATAATGGAAAAAAGCTTCAAAGCTCAGTAACCTTCTTTGATTCATATACATGGGGTGGGATTTGTTATTTCCAGTATAGTATCATTTCTTTCTTTCAAACTGTTCACACACACATAAAACTTTCAGTACACACATACAAACCACAACTTGTTTGATATCCATACAAAGACACCCACACAATTATAGCTGCATCATTTATTCAGCTGGTCTGCTGTGCTCTATAATACAGAAGAATCAGATAAAAGGAAAAGCATGTATTTTCTCCAGATGCTAAACCTGAGGAAATCCTACAGATTTCAGAATATTTTTTTTTCAAAATCCAATGTTTTGAAACCTTGTCAACAAAAAAAAAGCAAATTAACACAAAATTCATGATTTTATGCTTAAATATTGCAGTTTGAATGGTTTGAAGGTCCTGAGTGTAACTATTCTGTGTACCTAGATAATAGATTTATGAAAGAAAATGAGGTTCAAATATTAAAATTCCAATGCATGCTGTTTGCATTAACACAGACAAAATTATTATTTTTGACAAATAAAAATACAGAAATATCCATAAGGACACACCTGTCATTAGTCCTGCTTTATTATGACTTAACTTCATTTACAGTCACATCACTGCATGGCTTCATCACGTTTAAATAATCTAATCCAATAAAATAGGGTGCAATTTACAAGACCGAAAATAAGTCTTAATTGACGGGAGCAGTAAATGACAAGTTTTAATGATGTTGAAGATTAATCACAGGAGCTGGCTGCAAGACAGAAGTGGAGGTTTTTCAACAGAAGACTGTGGCAGATAAGTGATGCACTACTATTACAGACACAAGGACGCTCTGATTGATAACAAAAATTTGATACACACATCAAATATTAATCTGTACCTTTAACTATATTAAGATTATAAAGCTAAGTATAGAACTATGCGTGTGAATTGTACATTTCCATCTAGTTGTTGTTGTTTTTTTGTGAGTGCAAAAAATTAAAGAAAGAAAAATGTTCAGGTTGTGTACCACTTTTTGCTTTTTAATTAACAATGCATGGCATGTTGCAGAAAGGGAAATGTGAGCTATTCACTGGAACGGATAACTCAGCAATGATGAATGAGCTGTCACATCCAATTGTTCCAGTCTTGCTCTCCATGCCAGTCTCCACTGCCTGCTATCACACTGAGTGCAAGGTCACACTGGGCAGGGTCAGAGGTCAATGCAAGGGGTGGCACCAAACCTTGGCTCATCAGAAATGTTCATGATCATTTTATGATTCATCTCAGTTTCACTCCACAACACAGTATATTTATTTATGGCAACTTTGTTAATTAAGGATTTTTCAACTTTAGTTTTCCATTATGCACAGCAATGTGTAAGACCTCACGTGCATTATGCAAATATCTTGCTAATAATGTTTTTGTATATAAACAAAATTATATATATATATATATATATATATATATATTGCCAAAACACAATATATCCATTAGAAACATCAGAATTCCATTTTAAAGTATCTACAGTCAGGTGAAAAAATAAGTACACTCCATGGAAATTGTTTGAACAAGCAAATATTTGATTCTCTTTGTAGCTGTGCCTATTGATGAAGGTGATACACTTTATCAAATGACACATAAAATTGACATTTTGTAGTAATTTTCACAATTTAATTTAAGAAAAAGATCAGTCACATGCAAAAAAGTAAGTATACCCCCACAATTATCACACTTCCAAATCCATAAAATTACAATCAAGTGTTCAAGATTTGGTTCCAGTGATTAGAAACTGCTTAGGAAGTGCAAGTGGAACCTTTCATATTTATACCCCTCTCATATCTAGTGTCTGGTGTTCCCTTTGCTATTGAGGTGTGTGATGTTATCCTGCTAAGATCTATAGAGGTCTTTAGGCCTTCAGAAAAAACGTTGTGGATGCCTATGAGTCTGGAAAGGGATTTAAAATATTTCCTAATTAATTGAAATCCATCATTTCACTGTAAGGAAAATCATCTACAAATGGCGCAGATTTGAAACAACTGCCGATTTGTCCAGGACCGGCTGTCCCAGCAAATTCAGCCCAAGAGTAGACTTTTGGAATAATGTGCTCTGGACTGACAAATCAAAGATAGAGTTCTTTGGCCACAGTAACAGCAGATATATTTGGTGCTGACCCAAGACAGCTTTTCAGGAGAAGCACGTCATACCTACTGTGAAGCACAGTGGTGGAAATGTTATGGTTTCGGGTTGTCCTTGGGTTATTTTGTTCAAGTACAAACCCCATTTCCAGAAAAGTTGGGATATTTTATAAATGCAATAAAAACAAAAATCTATGATTTGTCAAGTCTCTTGAAACTTTAATTAACTGACAAAAGTACAAAGAAAAGATATTAGTTGTTTTCACTGCCAACTTAATTGTATTTTGTAAATATAAATAAATTTAGAATTTTCTGCCTGCAACACACTCAAAAAAAGTTGGGACATAGGCAAAATTAATTGGTAACAGGGGAGGGTATCAGGATTGGGCATAAAAGGAGCATCCACCAAAAGCTCAGTCTTTGTAAGCAAGGATGATCATGACTCATCACTTTGTGCCAAACTTGGTGAGAGAATTGTCAGTCAGTTAAAAAAGAACATTGCTCAGTGTAAGATTGCAAAGAATTCAGGTCTTTCACCATCTACAGTGCATAACATTGTGAAAAGATTCAGAGAATCTGGAGAAATCTCATTGCGTAAAGGGCAAGGCTGGAAACCACTGCTGAAAGTGCGTGACCTTCACACGAGGCTGCGTTACCTGAGAAATTGTCATGCTGCTGTGATAATTATAACCCCATGGGCTTGGGAGCACTTTGGAAAATCGTTGTCACTTAACACAGTCCGCTGCTGCATCCAGAAATGCAACCTGAAACTCTATTACACAAGGCACACATATACTCTATGCAGAAACGCCTTCGAGTTCTCTGGGCAAAAGGTCATCTCAGATGGACTGTAAGGCAGTGGAAACGTGTGCTGTGGTCAGATGAGTCCACGTTTCAACTTGTTTTCAGGAAAAAACAGACATCAAGTTCTCCATGCCAAAGATGAAACTTGTTTATGCTGTTTGTTTGTCCTAATTAAATTCATTTCTTTTCCAAATTGTAACACTTCAAAATGTGGAAAAATTCAGGTGAATACTTATGCAATACCTGTTACATGGCTCACCCTAGTTATGAGTTACTGTCACTTTTTCTTTCACCCGACCATTCCTTTAATGCTCACTTATGGTTATGGAGTTTATATGAAGCAGTTTAGCAATATATTATATTATAGTATACAGTATCTCACAAAAGTGAGTACACCCCTCACATTTTTGTAAATATTTGATGATATCTTTTCATGTGACAACAATGACACTTTGCTACAATGTAAAGTAGTGAGTGTACAGCTTGTGTAACAGTGTAAATTTGCTGTCCCCTCAAAATAACTCAACACACAGACATTAATGTCAAACCGCTGGCAACAAAAGTGAGTACACCCCTAAGTGAAAATGTCCAAATTGGGCCCAAAGTGTCAATATTTTGTGTGGCCACCATTATTTTCCAGCGCTGCCTTAACACTCTTGGGCATGGAGTTCACCAGAGCTTCACAGGTTGCCACTGGAGTCCTCTTCCACTCCTCCATGACGACATCACGGAGCTGGTGGATGTTAGAGACCTTGTGTTCCTCCACCTTTCATTTGAGGATACCCCACAGATGCTCAATAGGGTTTAGTCCATCACCTTCACCCTCAGCTTCTTTAGCAAGGCAGTGGTCGTCTTGGAGGAGTGTTTGGGTTCGTTATCTTTCTGGCATGATCACAGAGTCTCCGAAGGGAGGGGATCATGCTCTGCTTCAGTATGTCACTGTACATGTTGGCCTTCATGGTTCCCTCAATGAACTGTAGCTCCCCAGTGCCGGCAGCACTCATGCAGCTCCAGGCCATGACACTCCCACCACCATGCTTGACTGTAGGCAAGACACACTTGTCTTTGTACTCCTCACCTGGTTGCCGCCACACACGCTTGACACCATCTGAACCAAATAAGTTTATCTTTGTCTCATCAGACCACAGGACATGGTTCCAGTAATCCATGTCCTTAGTCTACTTGTCTTCAGCAAACTGTTTGCGGGCTTTCTTGTGCATCATCTTTAGAAGAGGCTTCCTTCAGGGACGATAGCCATGCAGACCAATTTGATGCAGTGTGCGGCGTATGGTCTGAGCACTGACAGGCTGACCACCCACCCCTTCAACCTCTGCAGCAATGCTGGAAGCTCTCATACGTCTATTTCCCAAAGACAACCTCTGGATATGACACTGAGCACATGCACTCAACTTCTTTGGTCGACCATGGCGAGGCCTACTCTGAGTGGAACCTGTCCTGTTAAACCGCTGTATGGTCTTGGCCACTGTGCTGCAGCTCAGTGTCAGGATCTTGGCAATCTTCTTATAGCCTAGGCCATCTTTATGTAGAGCAACAATTTTTTTTTTCAGATCCTCAGAGAGTTCTTTGCCATGAGGTGCCATGTTGAACTTCCAGTGACCAGTATGAGGGAGTGTGAGAGCGATGACACCAAATTTAACACACCTGCTCCCCATTTACACCTGAGACCTTGTAACACTAACAAGTCACATGACACCGGGGAGGGAAAATGGCTAATTGGGCCCAATTTGGACATTTTCACGTAGTGGTGTACTCACTTTTGTTGCCAGCGGTTTGTGTTATTTTGAGGGGACAGCAAATTTACACTGTTACGCAAGCTGTACACTCACTACTTTACATTGTAGCAAAGTGTCATTTCTTCAGTGTTGTCACATAAAAAGATATAATCAAATATTTACATAAATGTGAGGGGTGTACTCTTGTGACATACTGTATATTGCATTTTATTAAAAAGAAAAACATACATGGCAGAAAATATGTTTTGCATGAGAACTATTTAATCACTTAAATAACAACGTAGCTTGTAATGCAAGCAGCTCTATGTACAGTGTGTAGTGGCCCATAAGCATACAATGTCATTAATAAATGCATAAGGTAAACAATTTGCCAAATTATGTGTTTTGGAAAACCTTCATACACATGATATTGTGATGTACAATCAATTTCAGAATTATTGGTGCCCTTCAAAATCACAGTAAGTAAAAACGATACAATGTACAGAATAAACATTTCCCACAATAATGAAACAAAAAGACTATTATTAGTAGTAGTAGTAGTCCAGAAACGCTAGAAACACTGTTGTTGTCTTTGGCCAAATTTGAGATTGCGTGGTTAAAATCCATCCTCCATTACCATGGGGAAAAGACTTTCAAACCAAGGTCAAATCTCTTAATAAATATTAAAAATCATATAAACAGTTAGAAGTATCGTTAAGCAGAACCAAGGCCATAATTTAAAAAAAGAGGTTTTATGAGTAACCAGAGACATGAGCAAACTGCATTTGAACTCTATTGAAAATTTGTGGTCTGATTTATAACAGGCAGTTCAGCCACACACACACACACACACACACACACTAACAGAATATAAAGGAGTTTGAATCGTTCTGCATGAGGTAGCATCTACCAGCTCTCTACATGTGTCTCCAAATGTTTTAGACATCAGAGTCTTAGTGCTATTTCTTTCCAGGGGAGGTTTCAACCGATTTAAAATTAATTATGTTAAAAGTGGAGGTGCCAATAGTTTTAAAATATATGCTTTGCAGGAAAATGCACTACTTAAGAAAACTTTTTATTTATGTTTGGGAAAAGTACTGTGTTGAAATAAAATGATTACTGTACATATTATATATACAAAGACAGACAAAAGCAGAAGTGAATGCAGCACAGAACAAAGTCTAGACTCTTTCACGATTTCAGTGAAGGTCTCAAGGATATAGTTTGGGAGTTCTGTTCAAGCACTGCAATCTCAGCATGGCCATTAAAGTGCAGTATATTAAAAGAAAGCAATTCTTCTGGTCTCCACAGGAAAGTGGAATCGATTGATTGTAATATGCAGTATAAGAGAGCAGAAATGTGCCATACAATCCTTGAAGAAAAGATTCACAGGTCAATGCTATCAAGAGAAAATGCAGCCACTTTTCTTTACATTTATTAGTAGTGTAACAAGACAGAAGTGTTTGGTATAAGAGAAGTGTAACCATAGAGAATTTGTATGGTCTTTAATCACTAATGATGTTTTCTATGGAGGCGTTGCATAATGAAATGCTGTAAAATATGTACTTGACCTTTTCCTGCATAAATTATTTACACGCATGTCCAGATTCTTCAGTCGTTGTTTTTCAACTTAAAATTGCATGAGTTTTTATTCTAAATGTATAAATTGAAATTATTGTTTTTTAAATGTCTTCCAATGTCCTGAATTTTTAAAATTCAGGTCTAAAATATGCAACGATGAACACCAACATTTTAGAAATTATGATTTTTTAACTTACAACCTTTACACGGTTTAGGACTTACATGACTCAAAGAGCCATCCACATGCTGTTATTGAAGAACAGTCAACTCAGAGATGGCAATGACCCCCTGTTCCGTATCACCTCATCATATCATTGATTATTTTCCTATAACAGCACACACTGTTGTGTTTCATACTTTACTTATCATAGTGGGGTAGTCGATAAACATATGTGCTAAACATTTTTGTGGAACGCTTTCATCAAAAGTATTTATAACCTAAAGTCTAAATCATGTATAATCAGCGTTTTCAGGGAAAGGACATTTATTTTTCAGAGGGTAGAATTTGTGGGTATGCATTAGAAATGCACTGTGTGGATGTAATGGCTACATAGACACAACAAATCCTTTTAGACAGCCTAAGTAACTAGAATTGCTTTGCATTGTATTCCTCTAGTGTTGGATGGTTGGATACCTCAGATGTGTATTTAATGAACCACAAGAATCCCCACTAGTCCTTGGATTTGATTGAATCCAAGCTGCAGGAAGGATATTCAACTTTCTAGGGAAATGGCCTAGACTTTCCTGTTTCATTTCTATACTCACGGGCCATTTTAATAAGAACACCTGTACCACTGCTTTTTCATGCAATTATTCAAACAACCAGTCATGTAGAAGAATCACAATGTATAAAGTCATGCAAATACAGTTCAGGTGCTTTAGTTAATGTTGCTGCCAGAGGTTGCTGGTTTGAGTATTTCATATACGGCTAATCTCATGTGATTTTCACACATACAGTAACAGTGTGTAGAAAGACAGGAAGTGGCAGTTCTGCATTGTTAATGCAAGAGGTCAGAGGAGAATGGCCCGAATGGTTCAAGCTGAGATGAAGGCTAAGGTAACTCAAATAGCCACTCTTTACATCCATGGTGAGCAGAAAAGCATCCTTGATCATCCTTGATCACATAGCATGTCAAACCTTGAAGTGGATGGGCTACAGTAGCAGGAGACCATCTCCATCCATCCATCTTCTACACCACGTATCCTACAGGGTCACAGGGAACCTGGAGCTTATCCCAAGGAGCATGGGGCACAAGATTGGGTTACACCCTGGACAGCGTGCCAATCTATTGCATGGCACACTCACATACCCATTCATACACTATAGACGCTTTGGACATGACGCTTTGGACTATGGGAGAAAACAGGAGTACCAGGAGGAAACCCCAACAGCACAGGGAGAATATGCAAACTCCGCACACAGGGGTACGACAGGAATCAAACCCCCAACCCTGGAGGTGCGAGGTAAACATGCTAACTGCTAAGCCACCATGAGCTACAGTGTTCCGATTAAAGTGGCTGGTGAGTGTATATCTACCTAAATCATAGGAGGATTATAACAAATTGAAAAATATAAAACACTTCCATCTGTGAAAAAGGTTGATCCATCTGAATGATACTCACATTTTGCTACACAAGGTGCTGACTGTCTTTTGTCTTTTGAATTGCAATATTGTTCATACATAAAACAAGAACAGAAGCACAGGTGTGCATATATTGACCAACAAGGTTATTCATTCAATGCCTCGGCAAAGTGACCTGCTTTTTAATTTTCCAAGGTTCATAGTACACTGAAAATAATAACCATAAGTTGTTGTGTGATAGCACTGTTTGGCTCTTTACTCCATATTACAATAGCCCAAATAACTCTCCTTATATAATCAACACACAAGCTTTCTAACAAGCCATTTGATATTAGAGAGATCATTTATCAGTTTGATTAAAGATAGGACCAACTGTGTTCTTCAATTTATTAGTAAATAGACGTCAACATGGCCGTCACACATCTCCTTTATAAAAATGCAACAAAAAAGAGCCTTAAAGTTGACCAACTATGGAAATTGTATTTGGGGAGGGACCCTCATTGTCTTCTTTGCCATGCCTACTCAGAGATTTGGCTCAAACAGTGCCTTCCAGCAATATTTCAGCCCAACTGTTATGATGATAACATATGAGATATGAGTTTTTAAGTATTTGCCTGGTAGGGTTAATCCTCTGAAATACTGACCTCATGATTTCACATATAGTTATCTCATATGAAAAGTCTAGGGTTAAGTCGGGGACAGGCATGGCATGTGAAGGTGTTGACTGGAATTCGTTAAATTGAAACAAAAAACTTAGGTTTAATTCAATGTATGTTATATAACTTGCACTACTTGCAGTTCTCCATTTTTTATTCTTTCTGACAGAGAGCAAAACCAAATAATTCTATTCCCAAATTATTTTTGAGAGCTTTCAGATTGTTTCCCTGCTTCAGACAAAAACTCAGCCTGCACTTAACCACTGTAGACTGACCCACATACCACCAATAAACTACAGCAATAAACTCACCTGAATCTGGCTGCCAAAACAGAGCCACACTTACGGACGGACACCTTCAGCCCAAATTTTAAATGCGGCACAAAAATTCTATATTTATCACCATGATTTCACAAAAAATGTAAATGTATCTGCTGTAACGATTTACAATAACAATACATTAATAATCATGCAATAATACCTGAATTCATACGTGCAAGTACTGATTATTATTAGACATGTACTAATTATTAATTAATGAATTAATAAGCTAACCTTAACTATGCTGTGAATCCTTTGAATTCATTTGAATTCATGCGTGAATAACAGCCACCTTAAGTATGTTTATACATTTTTGTCAGTTAATGTATTCATTAACATGTAGCGGTAAACTAAATCAAGCATGCTCTATAAGAATGAATATGGAACTGTACTAACAAACATATACTAACATACTTAAGGTGGTTGTTATTCACGCATGAATTCATAAGACTCACATCGTATTGTAGATAAGGATATCTTTTCTTAATTTGTGATTAGTACATGCCTTAACCCATCATTATTTCATATTTAAGTAAGCAATAATTCAGGTAGTTGTGCATGTTTAATCATGTACTCTTATTGTAAAGTGTTACCCAGTTTTACAATATGGACAATTTGGACCTCAGTTAAATAGTCACTTCCAAAAACTGATCCTTCCTACTGTATCCCTAAACTAAACAATATTTGGTCTGTAATATGGTCTGCTGTTAATTTGTGCATTTTCAAATTGCAGTTTTGGATTAGATGTTGTATCATGTCCTTCCAACAAAGCCGAATTCTCAGATCTCAGATAGGTGTATGATCATGTTGTGCTAACTCTATGTGAATATTTAGGTCATGCTGTCAAACCAGAGGTAATGTTTGTTAAAGGCTTTGCATGACTGATCTCTGATGTGCACCTAAAGCTAGATGCACACTATAAGAATTCTAGTCTGATTTTACCCAGATTTTGATGAATTTACCGAATTCCCAAATGAGACTCTATATAGTAAAGGATTTCAGGCTATGTCTGCGCTTAGACACATAATGGCCTGTCATGGCAAAGGCAGTTGTATTGTGGACAACATTTATGGTTCTTAATGACATTTGAATTTCAATTAAAGGACAAAGGTGGCCCAGGTGTGAGCAGACCGACTCATCAAGATGGAGTGGTGGACATGTTTTGGCAGCCAGTTTCAAATGAGTTCACCTGAGCCAAGTGAAAATAATAAGCATGGGTTAACGTTGGCCCTTCCGATTCTAGTCCTGAATGATCAGAGGTCTCCACTAGTTTCAAACTTGATTTTTAGGATTGAAATCATATTTACATTTATTCTTGTGGTGTGAGATGATCAGTATTGAAATAGCCCGACTGATCCAGTCAACAGCAAGTGATGAAGCTTGATTATGCTACACTTAAAAAAGGTTCTTCTCTTCCTAAAGGGTGTCTACTGTTTTAAATTAGAGGTAACTGGATGTAAGCAAGAGCTTAATCTTTATTTAAATTGTTCAACATTCGAATCACGGCAATGCCACAACAATTTGTGGCCAGGAGTCCAAGACAGCAAATTGGAGGTGCTCTGAGAATTCGAGGGATGGCATTCATCTTTCTCCTGTCAATCAAAGGTGACTCTAGCCAATCAGAGGTGTTTCTGAGCTCATGCATGTGGAAGAGGGCAGTTAGCACTTTCCTCCGAGTATATTATGCTGCCCTGTGTTTGAGCATGAGCAACAGTAGGAAAAATTTTGGTTGGCTGGCTTCATGTGCCATGGAGGAAGCATGTGAAAGCCTACAACCTCCCTTTTTGTAGATGATGTATGACAGGAAGGACCTTGCTGGTAGGTGTCAACCAGCCAAGACTAAATTAGAGAGAAAAATGTTAAATTTCAGAATCATGGTCAAAAACAGGCAGTGGTCAAACAATATGGCGAACCAAGGAAAACACGCATATAGGAAAACCAGGATCACAAACAAGTCAAATCTTGAGAAGCAATCTGGAAATAACATTCTCAAAAGATGGCAAAAGCGAGGGAATGATTAAGTTGTTCCAATACACAGAGTTGATTAAAGAGTAATAAGAGGGGAAAATGCTTTTGTGGAGTTTTACGTTTTACCTTTTTTTCTAAGAGTTTGAACATTTTTGTGTGCTCCCACTGCAATAAACAGCGACATTCCATTAAAATAACTGATGCTAGGTAAATTATGTTTGTGAATTATGATTTGCTTTAAAGTGGATTCCTTGTTTTATCCACCCACGTAGTATATTCGTACTGATATGAAACAGTTGTTCTAAGTGGTAATTAGTGCAGTGAAGTTTTAAACGCCTCCTAATAATTTTCAGGTCGTTGCTACATGGTATTGAATATATTAGTGAGCCCTGATAGGGAGTGTGTCTGGTCTGGCACACTGGGTTCCAGCAGCATGGTTGGAGGCTGGGGAGCGGTAAATTAAAGGTCTCAGGCAATCAGGTTGCCTCCACGCGCCGCCACCGGCCTCCTGATTCCATTACATTCCTGTGATGGAGTGCACCTAGCAGGAGCTGTGCAGATTCATGAGTGTGATGAAACATTTTTCACTGGCTTCAGTGTCACCTGCTGTCACCCTTGAGGTGAAGGTTCACGATGCTCTGCCCCATCACTTGTATGTGAGAGGTGCCTAGTTTCATCCACATCAATAAGAACAATTGACATACTGTCATTCTTCCTGTTTCTGTCACAGTTTGTCCTCCACAGTCAACTAGAATATTGACTAGACCCATATAAAAAAAATCCTTCTCCTCCAAGGCCACGATAAAACACTGCAGGTGACAAATGAAGGACACGGCTGTAATGTTAGTAATCTAAAAATGCAATTCATTCAGGCAGGACCATTCCAAAGTGTTCTACTTAACAATGTAATCCCATTAGGGATTTGTTCTTGTCATGGTCATCTCTGCTACGCCCCCTCAGTCTCTTTTCAGATTATTGAGCACTTGCAGTATTCATCATAGATCACTCTGCTATTAACCATTCCGACTACTTGACCTAATGCAAGGTTTTGCATTAGTATTGCTCAGCCATCCTAAATGCTATACACTGTGTCTGTCATGTTATGTTGGGACTAATGATCTTCTTGTGCTACACTGTGCTCAAAGATGCACAATATGGAGAACATTTTATTGGCTTAATATTGCTATATGTTGTGATATTTTGCAGTATGTCCAGTAGTATAATCCTGGATGTTACAGCTTAATTAAAATCATTTCCATTTGCTGGAACATGTAAATGCAGTTAATCATCAAAACACCCACACAAACACTCACCAGGAAGATTGGTCAGGGACACGTTGAGATGTTCACATAAGGGTGTCAAAGGGGAACTGTGGAGTTGACTACAGTCGGCTCAGACAGGAGAATATGCTTCAAAAAGCCTGTTTTGTTTTGCTTTCCAATTTTAGGGTTCTAGCTAATTCTAGTCATAATTATACCGGTGCAGGCTGAATAAATAGATTGAGAGACTGAACTTTTTTGTGCATAAACAACTGTGAAGGCCTCCTGGTTGATAATCTTCCCTCTCAAAGACTCCAATGATTCGCACATAGCTTCATCAATTAAACATGACTAATCTAGGTTGATGCAATATTTTAAGAAGCATGCAATCTGTTAATTTTAGTACTTTACTAGTGTCAGTCTTAGGCTTCAATGTATTTGCATCGTAGGACATCACAGATACTAAGATTGAGAAATTACAAGACAGAAGCGAACATAGCTAGTATAGTCTAATTAAGAAATAAAACACAACAGGGCATGCTGGCATGGCAGGATAATCAATAATGGGGTGGTGTGATGCCGTTATCACCCATAGTTGATTTTCTTTCCCTATATAAGCACATCCTGAAGTGTTTTAATCCTCTAATACCAAAGCATTTACACTTTTTTATGTCCCCATATCAACAGTTACACTTTTTTTTTATCTGTTTAATCCATATTGATCCCTCTATTAGATGTTACTATAGAAATGATAACATATTTATATAAAACTGACATTTGATTTACCACTGGCACTACTGGCAGAGGTTTAGATGACAGCTTAATGGAGCACTCTATTTATTTTGTTGCACTGCATTACGGTGTAAACCGCTGTTGGAAGTGTTGGAAGCAGATCTTTTGGTCAAATTGCTTCTGTTAGATATAATGTAATTCATTAACCAAGCACCTCTCTTCAAGTTCCTTTACTAAATAATTTTATATGAGCTTTTTTTTTGTATGTTCAGGTACAGTTCCTGATTGGTATATACTGCTGAAGAATGTATTTTCAGAATGTATTTTGTGAAATATCAGGATTTAGCCAAAGTATGATCTAGATGCTCTAGAGGCAAAGGTGAGACAAACCATAATGCTCCTCTTGATTAGCAGTGGTTTTCACCTTGCAACTCTCCCATGGATCTTTTTTGCCCTCTCTCTTTCTAATGGTGGAAGGTTCAGTATTGTTGCAAGTTTTCGCCATTTTGGAGATAATGGTTCTCACTTTGGTTCGCGTTGCAGTCCCAGAGCCTTAGACATGGCTTTGCAACACTTTCTATTTTCCAATTTCTGATGAATTTCTTTTGATCATGGCATAGCATGCTGTTTATCCTTAAACCTACTTCATGCTGCTGGAAAAGTTCTGTTTATGTGATGTTTAGATTCAACAAGGCTGGCAGTAATCAAGCTTGTGTGTGTCTAATCTAACTAACTGAGTAACTAAGTACTGTATACTTTTTCACACAGGACCAGTTAGTGTTGAATAGCGTTTTTACTTGAATAAATTAAATGATCAATTAAAAACTGTATTTTGTATTAATTCTGGTTGTCTTTGTCTTAGATTTAGTTTGATGATCTGAAACAATACGGTGTGACAAATAAAGAAACAACCTGAAGAAATCAGGAAGGGGCAAATAGTTTTTCATGGTACTTTAGGGTGTCTAGGTTTGATAGTGTAATATAATGTATATACTTATTGTCTTCAATTGCTTCATCTCGTGTTTGTTTTATTTTGTATTATTATTTATTTTGTGTTAGGGAAAGGATTCTTTGTCCCTCCTTGTACACATTCATTTGGTTCTTGGTTGCTAACTTGATTAATTTACAAGGTTCTCCAGGGTCCTGCATCTTGTTGTTTTATTGAAAGTCCCTCTAGTCATTTTTTTTTAACTGCTAGTAAATCATGCTTGGTGATTGTGGAAACCACATCTCTTCTGTCTGTCTACAAACACACATGAATGGGATAAGCCTGGCAGCCAAAGGCTTTAAAAGAGTGATATCTGTCACTGGGGCTTTCATGATAGCCCACTTGGTCACATAAATAAAATAAAATATTTTTTATTAAATAATTATTAATCAGCTAGAAACTGTGAAAGCATTTCATGAATTCATGTTTGATTTCTTGGCCTCCTTCAGCCAGCGTTCTCTCTGCTCCTGTCTGTAATCCTTTGCCTGCTAAACTTATGTAGCTGTTGTGTCCATCAATCATGAGTTAAGCCTGCTTTGTCTCTGTTGTCCCTACTGACTCAGCATCTGTGATGCCTTGTGTAATTCATATTCTTAAAGGAACATTTGTGTATTACAGTATTTAGAGGTTTATATCATGTAGAATAAGATACATTGAGGGTGGCTCGGAGGTAGCTCGGGGTGCACAGTTCTGTGTTACTTTCCACCTCCCAAAAACATGCCTGTGGGAGGACCGGTTAAGCTAAATGGCCCCTCTGTGTGTGTGTGTGTGTGTGTGTGTGTGTGTGAATACATGCCTGACCAGGATACAGCACTAACTGAAGTTTGCACTCAGTTTTGCAAACAGCCTTGTCATAATTTTGCAAAGAACATCGTGTACAAGGCTCTAACTGATCAAAGGTGCATTTATTTTTTTAATGTGAAAACTCCAATTCCAGCTTCCAGCTGTATATTGAAAAAACAGTCCAAGAGGATTATTTGCCCACACCGTTCTTTATCATTTTAATGCCCAGTACCCTAAAGTGAAATACCATTGCTTTTTAATTGGAATTTCATCACAGACACAAGGAGAGCAATTTAAAAACAATACCGCTTTCCTGGAAACTCCTTTCTTTATGATTATACTTATCTTAAAACCAGTATTACTTTCATTCGGCCCAAAATTACATCAGACCACTTTCTGCTTAATTACCTAAGACAAAAACAACGCAGTAAATTTAACACTGCAAAACACAGGCAGGGCGTGAAGTCCTGCATCTTCTAGTGAAACGTGCTAGGCTTATTGTCTCAATGATTGAAGTATATTCACATTTTTCATGATATAGTTTTTAAAAATACCGGCTTCCACACGATTCAGTAGGATTAGGATTCTTAAGCTCATATTTGACAATACAACTGAATCTGCTACAATATGATAAAATATTGTTAGATTTTACTATAATCCAAATGATACTGTATGAGACCAACTTTGTTCAGAATCTGGGGTAATAGCGAAGAGTGATGATGGAGAGAAGGACTGTAATAATTGATTTATAATAAATTATAATCGGTAATAATTAGAGATCGGCCGATAAAGGCTATTTTTCCCGCTATCGGCTATCGGCTGATAATTTAAAAACATCTGATGATCAGGGTCGATTATATCCTGTTAATCAAGAGAGAGGATGGGGAAAACACATCGATTGCTTGCTGTGTGTAAAGATGATGTCTCTTGTGTGGAATGATGATAAAACTGCAGTTTGAAATCTCTGCACAGCTAAAATTTTACACCGGAAGTGAACAGCAGTGGAATCGAGTCTATTTGATTTATGATTGTTGTTTCAATTCATTTCAATCAATGTCTTTTAAATCAATGCATCGATCGAAATCGTCCAATTGTCACACCTTCTCTTTACCCAACATAATCTTTACAGGAAGCCTAGGAAAGTAAATAATAATTTAAAAAAAAATAATAGTCAATAAATGAATAGTCAATAAAACATCTCCACTGTGTGTGTGTGTGTGTGTGTGGCGGGTTGTGTGTATGTCGCGTGTGTGGCGCGTGGCGTGTGTGGCGTGTGTGGCGTGTTGTGTGTGTGTGTGTTGTGTGTGTGTGTGTGTGTGTGTGTGTGTGTGTGTGTGTGTGTGTGTGAAATTGTTGTAATTTTTTAGTTATCTTTAGTATCTTTGTATCTTTATCTTTAGTATCTTTAGTTTTTTTAGCTATCTTTGGTATCTTTAGTAGTTGCATCTTTAACTTTAGTATCTTTGTATCTTTATCTTTCGTATCTTTACAAGTTGTATCTTCATCTTTAGTATCTTTAGATTTTTAGTTATCTTTAGTATCTTTACAAGTTGTATCTTTATCTTTATTATCTTTAGTTTTTTGTTATCTTTAGTACCTTTACTAGTTGTATCTTTATCTTTGTATCTTTAGATTTTTAGTTATCTTTAGTATCTTTACTAGTTGTATCGTTATCTTTAGTATCTTTAGTAGTTGTATCTTTATCTTTAGTATCTTTGTTTTTTTTAGTTATATTTACTAGTTTGTACACGGTGAAACAGGTCGCCTATTCTGCAAGTCAAACCTCGATCCTCATTCATGCCAAGCTGACTTACTGCATCTTGCATTAAGACTTTGTTTCAGCTGCTGAAGCAGGTTTTGAAACGCTCATCTTCTTTTAATGTAGTTTCGGTGATACTATTCACAGAAGTGCACTCTTTTATTCATGTGTTTCACAAAAAATATTCATTTCTAACTCAAAGACTCAAAAGTGCATTCCTCTGTAAATTGCATTTTAACAAAAAAAAGAGATGAAGATTATTGATGGAGTAGATCATTGTACACGCAAATTAAATGGCATGCACGTGCATTCTAATCACACACATTCTTACACCTTTTATATGATTTTTATCATGTCTACCGTTTCAGTTGCACCCTGAAATTGAAAATTTCTTTATTCCATCTGGGATATTATGTTTGAAGTGATGGAAAAGTCCACTCAGCCACCTGTGGCCCACAATAATGTAAAAACACCTTGTATATTCCTTCCAGTGTACTGCTACCTACTATCTTATACTGAGAAATGCCTCTGATACTTTGCAGTTCTTTACAATCCCCTTTGAAAGTGATGAAATCGTATCAGGCACATTTATTAATAATTTCACACTGGTCCGAATCATGAATCATGTCCAAAGCAGACCGAATTAAGGAATAATTTCTCCTCCTCTGGAACGCAATAACAGAGCCATCAAAAGTGCATTCTTGCATTTCTGTCTTGTGTAACTAACTATTCCTTGAGGAATAATAAATGGGACTCATAATAATGAAGTGCTGTGATAGCATGGCCCACAGTACATTATAATGAGTTTCAAACCACCCTGTGAGACAAGATGAAAACAAGGGCAGAAAATTTCTCCATTATTGTCAAAGTTAACGAGTAGATCTGCCATTATGGAAGCTGGTGAATTCGAGCTGGCACATGCCATTTTTCCAAAACAGTTCAATTCTGGATCATTTCCTGATGGCTGATATTTCCTACATCAAATATCCCCCTTGAGGAAATGCCCCAAATATGAACTTTGCCTTGGTGTGAAGTATGCTGAAATTCATTTGACAAACATGTAGGCATTAATGGGGTGTAGGCCATTAATCGAAAATGGTTATCATCTCTGGTAATTGGCTGTTCGTCAGTCCCGTCAAGAGAAATAGGAGAGGCTGGAGAGAGAAACACTAAACAATAAAGCTTTCAGGTCATCTCTGTGCACTCTGGGAAAAGACCTCATGACACAGAACCCTGTGCTGTGAATCTCCCTCAGCTCTGCAGACAACATGTAATGTGTGCGTGCTGTTGAGCACCATTAGAGCAGATGTGCACCATCTAATCGAGTCATCATGTCTATAAAATTCACAGCACTACCAGACCACACAGGCACAACATTTGTAGTGTTTATTCTGTCCATCATTGCCTTTGAGTATTCATGTGGGACATGTTACACTTGTTTCCCACAGGAAACACTAATAAAATATTGGTAATATATACTGGTAATATATTAATGAGCACAGTCATAATATTCATTCATTCAACTTCAGTAACAGCTTTATCCTCGTCACAGTGGATCTACAGCATTTTCTAGGAACACTGGGCATGAGGTAGGAATACAGCCTGGATGGGAAGCCAGTACATCGCAGGGCACCATGCACACTAAGGACATAACCGAAAGTGGATACATTAGTCGGATACAATATTGAAAATCTCACTTCTTCTAAACTGATAAAAGTACAGAAATGAATAGTAGGTGCACTATTTGTTTTTTTGTTTTTTGTTTTTTTACTTGCCAGAGAGGTTCACAGGGCATCTAGTTGAGACTAGGTGCGAGTGCAGAATGTGACAAAGGTACTTTCATGCAAGAGTGAATGAGCGCGGAGATATAAAGCTTGTGGGACAAATAAAAGCCATATTGCGCTTACAACATTAATTTATGACAGGCTGACAGGGCTGGCATT
The DNA here is from genome assembly GCA_012411365.1 of Ameiurus melas. Lineage (NCBI taxonomy): Eukaryota > Metazoa > Chordata > Actinopteri > Siluriformes > Ictaluridae > Ameiurus > Ameiurus melas. The sequence goes on from CM022760.1 coordinate 23,699,009, forward strand.
TTGACCTCTGGGGTTTTTCCAGTGTTTCTGGTGACATAGTGGTAGGGTTCATTTTTTTATAATTATTTATTTAAACACTTCTGGTTTAGGCCACGCCCACTTCAGGGTTAAATGCTATTGCGAATACAGATTTTTTAAAAATTGGAGCACTAAACAGACACAGATAATGACATTTCATTACACCCCTAATGCACACACACACACATCCACACTTAGGGTCACTCTACCTACCAGCATTTTTTAGGAGGTGGGAGGAAACCCAAGGGAAACCCATGCAGACATTGGGAGAACAACTCCACACAGACAGTACACCCAGCTCAGGGACCCTAAAGCTGTGAGGGGGCAACGCTTCACCATTAATGCTTTACCATGGTGCCACCCTTAGCCATACCATATAAATAAAAATATATATAGTGTAAATGAACAGTTTCTTGTGTAAAATACTAAACTCTTTAAAATAAAAGTGCTAGAAAATGTTTTTTTTAAAGATAGAGAAAAACTATGTTTGGTTCTTTCTATTTTAGTTTACCTAAAGAACCTTTTGGTCAATAATTATTTCGCCATGGTTAGAATTTTCCACCGCAAAGTTCTTTTCACATAATGGTAAATGTAATGGTGGGGTTTAAATGTAATGGTGGGATTAACAAAAATCGTTAAAGGTCTGTCAGTGAAAATATTCTTCTCTTGCATGCTTTGCATAGATTATGTGTAATGTGGCATGATGACATGCTCGGCTGGTGGTTCATTATTTCATAATAATAACAATAATAATAATATTACCAAAAGCGTATTGGTTACTTATCAAGATATCAAATATGGAAATGTGAGATCTGACATCCTCTGTTTCTTGTCATCATCCCACTCCACAAAGCTATTTCCCTTTCATGTGAGCGTGCAATAACATGAAATCAGCTTTGGGGAAATGAGAGAAAGATCAAGAAGCCTGAATAAAAAGATTGCACATCCATCTCATTAGTATATTGGTATTCTATCCATATATACAGTATTAAAGAATGTATTACTGGTTACATATAGAGATCAGGCACAATTTCACTCAAGTAAACCATTTAGTTGTAAGCAATGTTTGAATGTTTGAATGAAAATTCTACTCAACATGGCCAGTCAAAACTTTGGTATAAATGTTAGCAATTCCTGAGGCAGCTTCTGTGACAGGTCAATTATAAGAAACTTAGCTTATTTAATAAATATCCCAGCTCAGTGTAAAGTCAATTAAATTTCACTATGTGAGAACCTGTTAATACTTACATCACGTCAGCACTTGTACATGAGTGGAATATTTGAATCAGGCATCAAGGGACCAAAAACATTGCCCAGACTGCACGGGAAGACTTTCATTTTGAAAAATGTTATCAATAATTGCTTGTTTTTTTTCTTCTGAATTGTTCAACGTTGTTTCCCATAACCGTTTAAAACTGTCCTCTTTGTTCGGCCAAGAGTAGGACAAATGCTAATCTAAACTGCAGCATTATTTTCTGTGATACAGAGCGTGCCACTCAAACCCAGCTCACCTTCTCCAGAGCACTGAGGGCAAGAGAAACATTAACCTCAAGGTCCCAAATTTCCCAGGCACAGGAGCTGGCTTACTAAACCATGCAGGGGCATGCACACTAAATGCTACAAGGTAGCATATTAAGTGGAAATTACTGGTATTCTCTTCTAGATCTTCACAGAAAAATATTTAAGGCCATATGTGAAGCATGAAAATCTAGTGATACACTACAAGCCAAGTGTAAAGGTCATGTAAACAACCACATGCACTGTAAAGACATACATTATGTAAATAGGTATATAATCCAGACAAGTCAGTTTCTAATAAGGCAGGACATTACAGATCAATCAGTATTCAGATTTTTGGATAAATTGCATTTCTAGTATTATAGATTCAAAACAGAATATACAGAATAACTGTCTTTATTTAAACTGTACTTTATGAAAATCTTTAAGCTCTGCCCTCTTTGTACAATTACATTATACATTCCTGAAAATCTTGTTTCCTAATACACACACACACACACACACACACACACACCTTTGCTCTCAATAGCCTCAATTATTAGTCACACTGATTGTACAAAGTATTGGAAACATTCATTTGAGAGTCTGATCCATGTGGACATGATTGCAACAGATAATTCTTGCAGATTCAGCTGTCCATTCATGTTGCAAATCTCCCGTTCTACCACACCCTAAAGGTGCTCTATTGGAATCAGATCCGGTGACTGGGAAGACCAATGGAGAACACTGAACTCACTGTCATAGTCATGAAACCAGTTTGAGACTACTTGTGCTTTATGGTATGGCACATTATCACTCATTAGAAGGAGTCATTAGAAGACGGGTAAATTGTGGACATGAAGGGACACACATGGTCAGCAACAATATTCAAATAGGCTGTGGCATTCAAACAATGACTAATTGGTGTTAACAGACCCAAAGTGGGTGCCAAGAAAACATTCCCCACACCATTACAACACCTCCATCACTGCCTGTTGGATCCATGGACTAACTGTTGACACAAGGCTGGTTAGGTCCATGGACCCTACCATCTGCATGTCACAGAAGAATTTGAGATTCATCAGTCCAGGCAATAGTTTTTCAATCTTTTCAATCTTTGAAACTGTCCAGTTTAGGTGAGCCTGTGCCCGTGTAGCCTCAGATTCCAGTTCAGCGGTGGAGCGGACAGGAACCCAATGTGGTCTTCTGCTGTTGTAGCCCATCCGCTTCAATGTTCGGCATGGTATGCATTCTGAGATGTTTTTCTGCTTACCACAGTTGTAAAGCATGAATAACCTTTCCCATTAACAAATTATTTCCACCCACAGAACTACCACTCAATGGATGTTTTTTTGTTTGTTTGTTTGTTTGTTTATTTTTTGCACCATTCTGTGTAAAATCCCTTGACTGTTCTGTGTGAAAATCTCAGGAGATCAGTAGTTTCTGAAATCTTCAAACCAGCCTGTCTGGTACCAACAACCATGCAACTGTCAAAGTTACTGAGATTATATTTTTAACCCATTCTGATGTTTGATGTCAATGTTAACTGAAGCTCTTGACGTGTATCTGCACGAATTTATGCTTTGCTCTGCTGCCACACGATTGGTTAATTTGATAATGAACAGCCCAAAAAACACTTTGTTTCTAACATCTTTGTTTCTAGATCACCTGCAATCATGCTTAATTAGAAGGATGTCGCAAAGAAATTTCCAAAAATATGAATAGGGATAATATTGATAATATTGATAGTTTTCATTATACTATGTTCCACAAAAATACAAAAACATACAATGTTTTCTAGGTTAAACAATAAAGAAATGAGTTTCCAACAAACTCTTCTATGAAAGTCTTTCTCTAGAGAGCGTCATCGCAGTGTAATAAAGATTTTAATTCTAATGTCATCCAGATTAGCCATTTTACCTGTAGTGTCTTGCTTTAATAAGACCATACAAAGACCTTTAAACCTCGCCCACATTAAAACAAATTATCCCTGATCTCATATCACCCGCTTACATCTTAAGGATACGAAAGTATATTTAAAAAAAACAAAAAAACAAAAAGAAAATACACATACTGCTCATACTGTTGGAACCTGATTGCAACCATCAGGGCACAGCATCTTCAAACTGTTGTCTTCCCTGAAATTATTTGTCCCATTGTACTATTCTGTCTCAACTTGAGGGGGGAAAAAAAGAAAAAAGAAAACTTCTTATAATCTGCCTGGTGACATCAATGCCTAAATGTAATTTAGAGTCGAATTAGCTAATAAAAATTCAAAGATGCAAAGTGGAGCAGGCTAGCATTCATTACAAACATTAACAGCCGTGCTGGGACCATTTAATGAAAGTGTCTGTGTAAGAGAGAGAGTGTATTTTCGTGTCTAATGAAGATGCCTCTGTGTGTATATGCGTCTAATGAAAGTGTCTTCTGTGTGCCTTTAATCAACGTCCCTGTGTGCACTTTATGTTTGCGCATGCGCTTGAATTATGTTTACATGAATCCATGCGAGCAAGTTGCTTTGGTGCAATTAGCAATGTATTGATATCCTGGGCATGTAGAAGGGGACACATGGACCCAGGAGACACAAGGCTGACTTTGAGGCACCTTCACAATGACGAAGGCTTTGAAATTCCTGCACACACAACAGGGTCATTGATATTGACAAGGCTGACCCACATGTGAGACCAAGAGATAAATTAACCAGCAGAGGTGTCCAATACCACTGACACCACGGATGATTTACAGTTTGAGGACGTCTTGATTGATTCAGGACTGTGACTGGTTCTAAAGTAGGCTGAGACCAAAGGAAACTTCTCATTTTACCCATATCATACTATGTTGAAAGAAAAACACCTCCATGTTGTATTTTTATTATCATTTTCATCAAATGAGTCCATTTGTGATTCTAAATGTATTCACTGTTTGTAACTGACAGGAAAATTAAGATGAAAAAATATTCTTAGTGTATATTTTAAATAATTAAATGACACAAAATTTTCTTTACATATTCACACTAAGTGGCCTACCTTATCGATTACCTTATTAAGTGATAACTACCTTAATTGATTTAATTACATTAATGCATTGGTAATTAATTTAATTGACTTATTTTAATTTGCTTCTTCTGTAAATTATCTACTACATTTACTACAATTGTACAACTACATCATTTAAACAGCAGTCTAAAATTATAGGCACCCTGAGAAGAACTCACTGGTTGTGTCTCCAACTACCTTCAACAATGTCAAAGCATTGTATGTCTTCTAATTTAATCTTCTACTTTAAATACAAACCTTTCCTACTTCTACAAGCCAACTTGCTTAAAAAGTGATCAAATCTTTTCTAATATTTTTGTTGTTGTTGTTGAAACCTGAAGAAATTCCTCCTGCTCATTGAGCTATTATAAGCCATGTTGTCATACTCTCATGAATATGGGTATTATGGTGCAGAGGTGTAACTGGGATGGGATTTTGGATTTGAACCCCAACAAAATATTTAATGGCAGTTCCAAATGCTTATTCGTGGGTACATACATAGAGTGCAACAACTGTGAATTACTATTGCTCAAGACAATATTATATTGTTTACTGTAAGAAGAAAAAAGAAGCATGGATCTGTGCTCTTACTAGCATGTTATTTTAATAATTTTAGTAGAACTATAATAAGCATTATTAATTGAGATCTACCTTCTTGCAGGTTTCATTTCCACCCAAGATTTAGCACACCTGTTGTAGTTGATTAAGAACAGTGCATGTAAATGTACAGTGGTGCTTGAAAGTTTGTGAACCCTTTAGAATTTTCTATATTTCTGCAGAAATATGACCTAAAACATCAAAGTCCTAAAAGTAGATAAAGAGAACCCAGTTAAACAAATGAGACAAAAATATTATACTTTGTCTTTTATTTATTGAGGAAAATGATACAATGTTATATATCTGTGAGAGGCAAAAGTATGTGAACCTTTGTTTTCGGTATCTGGTGTGACCCGCTTGTGCAGCAGTAACTGTACCTAAATGTTTCCGGTAACTGTTGATCAGTCCTGCACATCGACTTGGAGGAATTTTAGCCCATTCCTCACCACAGAACAGCTTCAACTCTATGATGTTGGTGGGTTTCCTCACATGAACTGCTTACTTCAGGTCCTTCCACAACATTTCTTTTGGCTTAAGATCAAGACATTGAATTGGCCATTCGAAAACATTAACTTTATTCTCCTTTAACCATTCTTTGGTAGAATTACTTTGTGTTTAGGGTCATTGTCTTGCTGCATATCCCACTTTCTCTTGAGATTCAGTTCATGGACAGAAGTCCTGACATTTTCCTTTAGTATTGGCTGGTATAATTCAGAATTCATTGTTCTTTCAATGATGGCAAGTCTTAGTGGCCCAGATGCAGTAAAACAGGCCCAGACTATGATACTCTCACCACCATGTTTCACAGATTATATAAGGTTCCTATTCTGGAATGTAATGTTTTCCTATCTCCAAACAGAACCTTTCTGATTTAAACCAAACATTCTAGTTTGGTCTCAACTATCCACAAAACATTTTTCCAGTAGCCTTCTGGCTAGTCCACATGATCTTTGAACTGCAGACAGGCAACAATGTCATTTTTGGACAGCAGTGACTTTCTTCTTGCAACCCTGCCATGCACACCACTGTAGTTCAGTGTTCTCCTGATGATGGATTCGTGAACATTAACATTAGCCAATGTGAGAAAGGCCTTTAGCTGCCTGGGTTCCGTTGTGACCTCCTGGACTATTACACGTCTTGCTCTTGGAGTGATCTTTGTTGGTCAATGACTCCTCAGGAGGGTAACAATGGTTTTAAATTTCCTCCACTTGTATACAATCTGTCTGACTGTGGATTGGTGGGGTAAAAACTCTTTAGAGATGGTTTCGTAACTGTTTCCAGCCTGATGGGCTTCAACAACTCTTTTTCTGAGGTCTTCAGAAATCTCCTTTGTTCGTGCAGAAATCTCCTTTGTTCCACAAACACGTGTTGTGAAGATCAGAGGGATAGATCCCTGTTCTTTAAATAAAACAGGGCGCTCACTCTCACCTGATTGTCATCCCATTGATTGAAAACACCTGACTCTAATTTCACCTTCAAACTAACTGTTAATCCTAGAGGTTTACATACTTTTGCCACTCACAGATATGAAAGATTGGATCATTTTCCTCAAATTTCAAAACTTTCACTGTTGCACTAATCTACAATCTACACAGGATGGTAAGTAAATTTCATTGTTGGCAATTGAACTTACAATCTCTCGAAGATAGGGTGAGCAGTTTATGGTATTCTTCAACTGAGATAACCCATTTCTGAACTGATGTTTTTTTTTTCAATCTGATTTTAGTGCACTGTTTACTTAAAGCAAAAGCTGAACAAAATTATATAATTCATTTCAATGTTTCCCTTTATCCCAAATGTAGTCGAGATATGTGCTCACTATGTACCTTTTTAGTTTTCTCATATCCCTATATTCCATGTGATGTCATACAGATGGGTAAGACAGTGACATTTTCTCTTCCTCTGATTTTATAATATGAAACACCTGAAAGCTGTACTGCTCTACCCTTGTCAGAGTCGCAGTGGACCTGGAGCCAGGAACACTGGGCAGAAGGTATGAAGAAAACAACCTGCACACACATTGATATCTACAGTAAGAGCAATTTAACGTGATCCGCCTACCAAAATATTTTGGGAAGTGGTAGTACATTAGAGAATTTTGATGAAACCCAAACAGACACAGAGAAAACATGCAAAACTCAACACAGACCATAAACTGAGCTATGGATCGAACCGGGGATGCTTTAGCTGTGAGGAGACAACACTATGTTTTGTAATTAGTGTGATGAAAAGGATTTGGGACCTAAAATTATTTTCTTTTACCACGAAAAAGGATGTTTTTCTTTGGCTTTTAGTAACTCTTAATGCTGCACAGAGTAACAGGGAATGCAGAGCCTATCCCAGAGAGTCTCAAGGGCATCTCTCTCTCACACACAGGGACCTAGAGGCAATTTAGAGTAGTGTAATTTAGCCAGTCCACCCACATACATGTTTGTGACAGGTGGAAAGAAACTGGAGTGAACCTCTGAGCTCAGGATTGGCCCAGGAGTCAGTGTTCAGGCGGCAGCACTAATCACTACACCACCAGGTGCATTTTTCATAATCTGTTAACCAATTAAAAGCATCCATGGGGTGGAGAGAAATTTACAGTTACAGTATGTCACCATGTCTAACTTTAAGTCCATCCATTTTCCGTACCGCTTATCCTGCACAGGGTCATGGGGAAGCCTGGAGCCTAGTCCAGGGGACTCTGGGCACAGGGCAGGGGATACCACCAACATGGTATAATTGCACACACACTCACACACCCATACTATAGACACACTATAGACTCACACTCACACACTATAGACAATTTAGAGATGCCAATCAGGCTAGAACTCTTTGGACTGGGGGAGGAAACCTAAGTACCCACTTGAAAGTACCACCAAAGCAGAGGGAGAACATGCAAACAGAGCAGAGGCAGGATTCAAACCCCCAGCCTTGGAGGTGTGAGGCGAACATGCTAACCACTAAGCCACCATGCACGCCTCAATCGTTAAGTATGTCTTTGGAATAAATTATGGGTTGTTCAACTAATTCTCATTACCACCAAGTGGCAAACCAATGCCTGGTGGATGAAAATCAAAAATCTAGCAGACCTTTGGGTTTGAATGTTTGTTTGCTTGTTTGTTTGTTTACTGTTATGACCTTGTGGAACCTTTGGCAAGATGACGTAAAGTGAGTGCACGAGAATGAACGTAAGAACAAACCAAAAGGATGTGTTTAGAAGCACTCCCTGTGCGGTGAGATAGTGCGCAGCCAGTGAAAAGGGCAGAGTGAAATGGGAGGGAGCCGAAAGTGCAAGGAGCCTCTCTCTCTCTCTCTCTCGCTCTCTCTCTCTCTCTCTCTCTCTCACACACACACACACACACACACACACTCTCTCTCTCTCTCTCTCTCTCTCTCTCTCTCTCTCTCACTCTCTCTCCTGACAGCATCTCTTCGGGACTGTGAATGGCAGGACGAGGGCATGCGTCTCCCACAATAACCTTTAGGACGCCCTGCAGAGGAGAAGACCATTTCCGAGGCTCTAATTATTCCCGAAGCGCTCGTCCAGAGGATTTTCGGGCCACTGTGCAAAACAATTGTTCCCCCTCTCCGTGTGCGTTATGGAGCGGAGGCGGCGGGGGTCTCTGGCGCTCGCCCTCAACTTGGCGGCGCTGCTGTTGGCCGCGTGCGCGCTCAGCACGAGCTACTGGTGTGCGGGGAGCCGAAAAGTACTGAAGCCGTTTTGCACCGGGCCGCTGCCTCTCACACACAAACACACGCACTGCATCCGATATAACGGCTCCAGCGCTAACGACAGCCGCCAGGTGCAGTACGTGTGGGAGACCGGAGAGGACAAGTTTGTCCTGAGGAAGTTTCACAGCGGTGTATGGCTGTCCTGCGAGCAGAATATCGACCTGAGCGGTAAGAAGAGCCTTCTTTGTCTTCGTCCCACATCTGTACATCAACATCTGTTTACATTTATGGCACTTTTTCACTTCCTTTGTTATCTATTTTATGCATTTATTTGTTTGTTTGTTTGTTTATTCCTAGGCTATACTTTATATCTTATAGGGAAAAAAACACTCTCAGGAAAAAGAGTACTTAATTGTAGTACTGGTCTCTGGTCTGGTACCCTCAAAGGTGCACCTTATATACCTTTTGTGTGTATCTTTCACCTAGAAAGGTATATATAGTGTATACTTAGAGTAAAAAGTCCTACTCTAAAATGTTTTTATGTATCTTAAGTAATTTTTAAAGGTATAATATATCCACATTTCCAGGTGAAAGCTCCATAAAGGTATATAAACTAAGCCCATCACCACAGTGACAAGCAAAGGTACCGTTAAGTACCCTTTTTTTTTAATCTGAGAGTGTACTGTCATTGGAAGCACCTCTAATCCATGACGCAATTTCAGTCAGACTGATTTGATACTGTATTATAGGTTTTATTTCTTTCCTTTATGCTAACCTTTATTAACATGTTGTTAAGTAATCAATGGGTTATGTCCAGCCTTTCCACACAGGATGATATTAGATGTGCACAATAGTGTTGACGTTGTTTGAGAAAGCAGCTAGAAAATTATTTGTAGAATTACATTGTGAACATTGTTACATTATTAACATTGTAGCTGAATGTGTTTTGTGGTCATGGCTTTGGGGGGTTGTTCATTTTTACAAAGTCGCCAGGCGACGTCATGGACTCATTTGCATATTCAGTAAATCGTCGTCATATTTTGCATAACAAAAAGTGTTACATGACGATTTTCTGAAGACTCTTAGAAGAGAATAGACTAGAGTTTTATCAGACTATAATATAATAGATGTGATCAATTATAATAGAAATATCAATTATTTCTTGTAGAACGTCTAGTCATGGCACCACAAAGACAAAATAGAGTCAAACCAATGATTTAGCTACTTATTCACAAAAGTCTATAATTGTATCAACAGTAGAAGCAAAAATAAGCAGCGTTGGTAAGTCATTGAGAAATAGGAATGAAGAAAAAAACAAGTCACTCACTTTAATTAATTGTAGTTATAGCCTTGGAAAAAAATTAAGAAGAAGAACAAAGACTATTGTGGGTGGAACCAACAATGGTGATAAGTTATTGGCTGTTAGAATCAATTGTGATCAGTGATCGGTTGTTGGGAAGAATCGGGTTCATCCCATTGATTGGTTGTTGGGATCAATAGTGATCAGTGATTGGTTGTTGAGAACAATGAATATTAGTGATTGGTTTTTGGGAACAATGGAGATCAATGATTGGTTTTTAGGAACAGTGGTGATTAGTGATTGATTGTTGGGATCAGTGGTGTTCAGTGATTGGTTGTTGCGATCAGTGGTGTTCAGTGATTGGTTGTTGGGAACAGTGGCATATTAGTGATTAGTTTTTGTGGACAATGGAGCACAATGGTTGGTTGTTGAGAACAATGATGATTAGTAAAGATGCACCGATACTAAATTATTACCGATACCGATTATTCAGAGTGATATCGGCCGATACCGATAGTTCTGCCTTTTATGCCTTCTTTTAAATTAATAATAATTAATTCAACAATTCTGAAAGAAATGCAAATAAAGACTTTATTCTCTCAATTTCAACAAGCTGTTTCACAGTAACTGGTCTCATAAACAGAAAACACATTACTCTAATTAACATTAACACATTATAAATTCTCAAGATTAAAGTAAGATTTCTTCACTTATTGAATGATATTAATTCATATTAACAGAATTAATTGACTGAATTATTTTTTTTTTTAAACTCCTGTTAGTCTCACATTCACTCACCACAAACAAAAGCATTTCTACTTCATCACTGACATCAAACTGGTAATATATAATATTAACTTTTTATTTTTTATGGAGATCAGTAATTGGCTTTTAGGAAAAATGGTGATCAGTGATTGGTTGTTGGGAACAATGATGATCAGTGATTGGTCGTTTGGAAGAATAGTGTTCAATGATTGGTTATTAGGAACAATGGTGATCAGTGCTTGGTTAATGGGAACAGTAGTGTTCAGTTGGTTGTTGCAAATTGTAGGCGGCTCAGTCAGGCTTTACACTCAGGTGGTGAGTCGAGTGAATCTGCTCTCAGCTCGTATAACCAGCTGTGATGTGACCTGGAGAGCTGTCACTAAGCTTGATTTGTCATTAGGCTCTTGTTGAAATACGGTCATTAAAGTTGTCTAAAAAGAGGCAACACTGTTGGGGGGAATAGTGAAGGGGTTTCATTACCTTCCACACAAACCACTGTTATCAATCACAATATTAAAAATAGAGATTAGGGCTGTATTTCTGTGTGAATTTATGTTTTTTAGTACTGGAATATTATTGATGTGAAATGTGTTTTTCACTCTTCTACTATAACAAAAAAAAAATCACAATCACATGCAGTCTCCATTGTAATGTAAATGTAGGCACTAATGAGTTTCTAATTACTGTCCATTAAAACTATACTGTCTCTGTTAACAGGCGAGAACTGCAGAAGTTTCATAAATATTCCCCCTCCACATGAGAGAGGTAAGTCCTGATTGTTTGATTTCTGTAGCTCTTTGTGAATATGCAACCAGCTTAATAGTAAATGACTGAAAGTACCTCTTTCCCTTTTAGTTTATTCACTATTATCATCTCACCTTTGTTATGACTTTTGAGAGAATTATGTTTGACACTGAGAATTGATGATTCAGACTAAGATCACATCTGCTGTATGGTTGATCTTGATTTAACCTTTGGGTTTTTGTAATGCAAGCCTTTTTAGCATATAGTTTTATTATTTTAATGCACTGGTTAAACTATACTTGGTAACATAAGTTGTGTCGCTGGGCTTTTGGAAAATATACCTGGGTAATTCATTATATATATATATATATATATATATATATATATATATATATATATATATATATATATATATATATATATATATATATATTACACGCACTCAGAATCTGTACTTCATTCATACAAGCAAAAGGACAGACTTAACTGTAGTAGAGATCGACAGATTGATCGGATTTGCCTACTGTCACCGATAACTGATTGTTGTACCGGCTGAGAAGGTTCCGCTGTCATTATACAGTACAAGAGCAGCCATTAGAGGCAAAATAAACACTATTACTGACAAATTTTGTTGTATTATTTGAAGTGGTTTTTTTATGCATTTTGGATGTCTCAATTTTTATTTGTTATATGGAGTGTTTGCATAGATGTATTTTAATTTCTTTATTATTTATTAGTAGTTAATATATATTAATATTTATATATTTATTTAGTTTTTGTAAAAGTACAGTACATTTTCAATGGTACAGTCAGCACTGTACTTTTTGTAATAAAGCTCAGCAATATTTTACTTTGAGTGTTGTGTTTTCATTCAGATTAAATTTTAAAACCTATCAATTGATTCATTGGTTATTGGCAGGTACTGCACAACTTAGTTATCAGTATCAGTAAAACCCAAAATCGGTCAACCTCTAATCTGTTGTGTAAAAGAGTGACCGACCTGAAATACTCATCAGTGGTGTTGTCATGGTGGCATGTTAAACATATTGATGTTCTGTTTATCTTGTTCAGAAATAGTTTTTGATTTAAAAAAAGGAGAAGTCCTCTAGGGGTGAATAAAATTATAAAGCTGCATACAGGATACTTCACACTAGCAAGCAACATGTGTCCCTTGTAGTTTGTCTCTTGTGGGTGTTTAGCGACCAGTACTTAGAAGTGTTTTGTTTTGTTTTTTAGTTCAGGTGAGAAACACTAGTAGTCAAAATGTAAATGGTTCCCAAGCGAACTATTTCAACACAAAAGAAAAATTGCAATAATTGGTGTAAAAAGTTGTTGTTTTATTAGCATGTTAGGATTGGTACTAGCTACTTTGGCAAATTAGCAAAGCAAGCTAACAGTATTAGCTAGGTACATTCACTACTTCCTTCCAAGCTGTATTTTTGCTTGTATTGTAGCTATAAACACTTTAATAGGTTTAAGAGGTTGTATATAACAGGATAAGATACAATAGTAACTAATGTCTGGTAAGAACTAAAGTTGTGACTGGGGGAACTGAAGAAACGCCAGACGATATGCGCCATAAGACCGGTTTTGGGAAAGATTAGGCAAAATTAAGATTTTTGCATAGAATTCAGAAAATCTCAGTTCACATGTCAGGTTTTCATGCTGTCTCTGGAAATCACGGCTCTGTGTCATTCACGTAAATAGGAAATTAACTGTCACCTGATGTTTTATCTCCTTCTCACTTCCAGGGGTCTTGTGGCTGTGTATCGTTGCAGAATGTCTGTACATCCTGCTCCTGGCCACTGGTGGAATCCTCATGTCTATCGAAGTCTGCCACTTTGGAAACGTCATCGATGGACTCAAACTCAATGCCTTTGCCGCTATATTCACCGTCTTGTCCGGTAACCGCTTTGCTTTGTTTGTATTCATTAGTACAATTTTAAGAGCAAGTTTGCCTTCTGCCAGTGCGGGTTGTTTCAGAAACTGGCACACCCACGCCTCATCATGATTCAAACGAAAATGCCACATTTTGCATATCTCTGTGATCACACAGCTGTCTATGGGGATGGCTTGGTGTGTAAACACGCGGGAGTGGGAGCAGCAGGGCGCTGTTTAGATGTCATGTTGGAACTTTGGCCACGTCGGTGACACTTCTCTCAGAGGATGGCACTGTTTGTGCTGTGAGGAGAGTGACAGTTTTTGATGTTTGTGCTGCAGTAGGCTGGCCTTGGCTTTTCCTGTAGACTAGGCATCTGAAACGTGATCATGCATTCAGAGAGCATATAAAAGAATCATGATACTCTGTAAGCCTAACATTATACAATCCTTGTATACAAAGTCTTTGCTTTTTTATGCATTTAAAGCTTGAGCAGAAGAAAAAAATTACTTTATTTTAACTTGTCACTGAAATATACATATACATAATATTACAAGTCAAAATTTGGACAAACCTGCTCATAGAAGATTTATCTTCAATTTTACTTCATTTTAGAAGACATAAACACTATAAAACAACACATATGGACTGTACAATGTACAAGAAAAGAGTTTGACAAAATCTTAACAGTATTCCTGATGAAGCTTTGTACACCCTTAGCATCGTCTGAACTAGCTTCATGACTGAGACAAAACATCCTCCCCAATTCCTAAGCACTTGTCTGCTTCTCCTCTAAGTTCTGAATAAAAGTTTGTTTAAGGAAGCTATTTATTTTTAAATAAAAAAAGTTTCCGTTTTAGGTCAAAACTACTTATTAAAAATACATTTTGATTCAGAAACCATTTATTCGTCCCACGTCCCAGAAAACAAATATCATACCACCCTGTCATGGATTATTTTCCTTTAACAGCACACCCTGTCGTGTTTTATTCCTTACATATTGACACTGACCGTCTCTTGACTGTTGTGCAGTATTATGATATACAGACAGCTCCAGAATTACTGGCATCTTGGCACCAGAATATTAAGCCTTACTTACAGTAAAGTATTTCTTCCTTTTAATCTAAAACCAGATGAACGTATATCTCATGCTCATAATGCATAACACTCGTAAATACAAGCCAAATCCATATTATATTTTGGATTTGTTTCTCTGGAATCAATTGCAGTACTAATTGTATTATCGGTTCGGGTCGATCTTTTACAATACTACTGTATAAGGATTTATTGTGCGGACCGCAGTATCAGTTATTGCATTGCTGTGTAACGTGCAACTGAATTTAGTATTGCTCTGCGTGGTGTGAGTTTCGCTGACTTCTCTTATATGGATTAAGCGGATTGGTGAATGCATTTTATTACCCTTTTTTTTTTTTCCGGACTGATGTGATGAAATCCGCACAGATGAGATTTTACACCCTGCTGGAAGGACAGATTTATTCATTAATCAATAAGACACTGAGCGGAAAGAGGGAAAGCAATTGCAAGTGCTAGAGAGGGCGAGACAGTGTAAGGTTGATACAATAAACATTACACTGTCTGAAATGTAATACTTTATGCGTGGAAAACATTGCAGTAACTCAGGGATAAGCGCTTACTTTTTGTTTATAGTAGGGATGCGTTCTTTTAATACTAAGTATCAGTATCAGACTTATACTGTCCTGAAATGCTGAATTTAGCCAATCTGACGTGTGCACCAGATAACTTTCAAAAGAATTTACAGTTATTAATATTCAAATTCACTGTAACATTTTACTATACATATTACATATACTCTTATTATCATGCACCGCAGTCCTTACCAGGTGGTTTAATGGATCAACCTTCTGTGAGATCGTCACCACAACCATGTTTATAACATCACACCACTAAATGTTGATGATGTTCTCTCAGAGCATTGTTAATCTTGCTGGCAGTGAATTGTGCAGTTAGTTAAGTAATATAATGCTTGGGTTAACCTACATTGTGTACAAATACGTTAATAATGTCAATTATCTTTATATATTAATTAAGAGAATGAGTTAACAAGATGTTAATACATGACTATTAATATTCCTAATGGCTATTCATATATGACTCAAGTGGCAGTTAATCTATATGCTTCCTTAGTTCCTGCAGTGATAAGAAATTGTTAATATATTAATTCGTCATTATAAAAGCAGTAGTTAAGGATTAATACACTATATGACCAAAAGTATGTGGACACCTGACTGTCACACCCATATGTGCTTGTTGAACATCCCATTCCTGCTTTAGACCTCGCTTTGCTGTTGTAATATCCTCCACTAGATTTTAGAATGTGGCTGTGGGGATTTGTCCATTTAGCCAGAAAAGCATAAGTGAGGTTGGGCACTGATGTCAGTCGAGGAGATTTGGGGTGCAGTCGGTGTTCCAGTTCATCCCAAAGGTGTTCAGTGGGGTTGAGGTCAGGGCTCTGTGCAGTTCACTCGAGATCTTCCACTCCAACCTTGGCAGACCAGGTCTTCACGGACCTCGCTTTGTCATCACGGGCATTGCCATGCTGGAACAGGTTTGATCCTTTTGTTTCAAGTGAAGGGCAATTGTAATTCTACAGCATACAAAGACATTCTAGACAATTGTGTGCTTGCAACAGAAGCGTGGCAACAGAAGAAAAAGAAGCTTTTATTTGTCACATACATTACAGCACATTGAAATTCTTTTTTCAAATATTCCAGCTTGTTAGGAAGCAGATAGGGTTAAGGACGTTGCTCAAGGGCCTAACAGTGTCAGATTTTCAGTTCTGCGGGTTTGAACCCCCAACCTTCTGATCAGTAACACAGAGCTTTAACTGTTGAGCCACCACTGCCCCCCCAAAAAAGTGAATCTCCGGGGAATCGAACCCCGGTCTTCTGTGTGACAGGCAGAGATACTACCAGATATATTCATATCAATACTGTCTATATATAAAAATACTGATGCATCAGTCATTTCTACTTTTCTAACTGTATGTATGTGTGTGTGTGTGTGTGTGTGTGTGTGTGTGTGTGTGTGTGTGTGTGTATGTATGTATGTATGTATGTATGCATGCATGCATGCATGTAGTCACATGTTGTTTTTTGAAAGGGGTTCAGTGCCCAAATACTAATTCCACATAGTCCTTTTAGGTTGAAGTGTTTGATGCAGATAGATTGCACTGCATCATTTGCTTTTGATGCAAGTTATTTAGAGGATGAACACCAAATGGCCTAATGTGTTTGACTTTGTGTGTCCTTTATACCTGTCACTGAGATGCACTCAGTGAAGTCCATCAGAACAGACAGCAGTATCTCCTAAAACATTCATGCTCCGATACCCTTAAGCAGTGCCGCAAAAGTGAAAACAATTTTACTTCAGTTCCATAGTGCCCTTTAACTGCAAGAGCCTTTAATGATGACATCTAGATGGAGCATAAACATTTGAGTACGTGGATGTTTAGTTAAGTGGATATTTAGATTCTTTAAATGTGTAGTTGGAGAAAGGGAGAAGAGCCGTCTCATTAGCAGGCGACTCTGGAAAGGCCATGAGATTCAGTGCATCTTCTGATGGGTCTCGTCTCTTTATGTGGTCTAACACTGTCCCCTAATGGTAAGCTGCAGTCATGTCAGCATGGGAGACAATTCTGGAAAATACAAAAGACAGATAGACTTATGTATAAAGAGACTGATATGTATGTGTTAGACAATATAAGAGAAAATTACAGCCAGGGAAATTGCAATAAAAGTATCATCAATACAATCAGATAAAGTCAGTTCATAGAGTCAGTATTTACCATTCATTAATTAATGATGTTGGATCTAAACATGATATTAAACATTATACTTGTACAGTTGTCACTGTGTGTGTATAAATAGTTTTAGATCTTCAAATGAAAAACAACGTGAAGGCAACCTAATTTTTTTTATTATTATTACTGAAGCAAAATAAAGTTATCCAACACGTATCACCCATGTGAAAAACTAATTGCCCCCTGAACTAATAGCAATAACTGCAACCAAGCATTTCCGATAACTGGAGATCAGTCTTTCAGTTACTTCTAGGAAGCAGTTGCACTTGTTTCAACTTACGGACTGTAGACTGGACATTCTCCTTTAGGATTTTCTGGTAGAGAGCAGAATTCATGTTTCCCTCAATTACTGTAAGTTGCCCAGGCCCTGAAGCAGCAAAGCATCCCCACACCATCACACTGCCACCACCATGATGTTCTTTTTGTGGGATCCTGTGTTTGGTTTACACTGGATGTAACTGGAGCCTGTCTTCCAAACAGTTCCACTTACGACTCATCAGTGCACAGAATATTCTGCCAAAAGGTTTGAGGATCATCAAGGTGTGTTTTGGCAGAATTCGGATGAGCCTTAATGTTCTTCTGGGTTACCCATTATGAATGCAGTTTCATAGATTTTGGGAATTAGAAACGGGGGAAAAAAAAAATGGGGGAAAATACATTTTCACACAGGCCCAGTTGGTACTGGATAACTTTTTTGCTACAATAAATAACATTATAATTTAAACTGTATTTTGTGTTTACCAAGGTTGCTTTTGTTTTATCTTAGATTTTGTTTTCATTTCTGAAACAATTTAATACAATGGAAGATACACAAAAACAGAAGGAATCAGGAAATGCTTTTTCACAGCACTGTACTATAGTTAGCATGTTTTATGACAGCTCTTATAATTCATACATGTCAAGAATAGTTCTGTATATATCCTAAAAATTTTACATTTTTAACTTTTAAGGATTCTTTGGTTGTCCTTCTGGGTCTGCTCTATAGTAGTATTCGAATTATAGTATGCCATGTTTGACTCGTGTCACTATAATTCGATTACTACTATACAAAATACTACTACTACACCTATCTTATTGTTTGAGTGGAAAATTATTTCATTATTGCATGTAAAGTTTACTTAATATCATTGTTGGTCATTTTTATGAAGACCATAATTCTTGAGGACATTGTAAATTATTTAGTTTGTACCTATTATAGGACATGTGGTGCACTGTATACTAACTATATCCTGTTTTACGTTTTTGTTGAAAGCCCCAAATAATGTCTTTTGGGTGGTATTCTGCAGGTCTTCTTGGTATGGTAGCACACATGATGTACACAACAGCCTTTCAGCTCACTGTGAGTCTGGGCCCTGAGGACTGGAAACCCCAAAGCTGGGATTACAGCTGGTCTTACATGTAAGCATATTCTGTGTTTACTTTACTTCACCCTTTCCCTCTTATTTACTTTCCAGCTGCAGAAACTTATTATTATATGTGCGTTCCTTTCTGCAGGTTGGCCTGGGGTTCTTTCACAGCATGCATGGCGTCCTCGGTGACCACCATCAACAGATACACAAAGACTATCCTGGAGTTCAAGCACAAGCGGAGGAACATGGAGAAGAACCTGAAGATCAAGCAGCAGCTCCTGGAGCTGGATTGCCCAGAGCAGATGTGGGACATGTATATCAGCTCGGTGCCCAGCACAGCCGAGGAGCTACTGGAGCTGTCCAGTCCGAGTCGTAAGCTGTCTAACCACGACATGGGAGATCAGCAGGGGGAGGAGTACTGCTGAGGCTAGCCTAGGGCCTTATTTACTAAACTGTGCAGAAATTCCATGCTAACAGCTTGCAAATGTGTTATATTAGTAGACAAAAACATTTGCAAATGGCATTGGAAATCACAGTATTAGCCTGTAATCCCGCTGGCGGGATGACATTCTCATCGTCTTTAGAGTATTACTGCTTCAAAAAAATCTTTGAGTCAGAAGATTCACTTTGTTAACTGTAAAATGTGATACATTGCGCGGTATTCGTGAACTTAAGAACTATTTGTCACTTCCTTCCATCATCAAGCTGTTGCGAAATCTGTTAGTCGACCACACTGTGTTTTTATCCATCACGTTTGCTGATGAGATACATAGTGACCGTTTTGGCATGTTTGTTTTTATCGTTCAGCTTTGCCAGGTGACACCGCAGCCAATCAGAGCATCTTATTCTGAAGCCAGACTTTAATAGTCACATCACAGTGAATCTGATTGACGGGTGGATGAAACAAGCTGTCTGCAACTTGCCTTAACGTAGGGCGCAATGTTCAGTACGCTTCACGGCAATAACATCCAGTGTTACGCAACAGAATAAACATTTCTTTACATATATTCACCTCTCCAAATCATAGGCAAGCCCAAATGTGTCAAGCCCAGTGCTCCTCTCCCACCGCCACTCCTAAGTGATATATACAACATATCCTCCAGCTAAGGAATCTGTTGCCTTCTGGTGATTTTGCGTGTTTGTGCTGTTTATAAATGAAGCCCCAGGACAGCCCTTGATTTCCTAACTAAACCTCCCCTTGGCGTATTGTATTACCCGCTGTTGCTTGGCACTGCCACATGCCCTTAATGAACTAAATCTAGCCTCAGATTACAGTGAGGCCAGGACAGACTGTTATCTGGCTTCTCTACTGAGTTTAATCAATGACTGTATATACTGACTAGTTTTTATGTACTGTGATGTATTGTTGGCTGGAGGTGATGCAGTGGTTATTCATTTTATAGTCATGTATTGATGTTATATACAGATAAGTGACAAATTAAAGGAAAAAAATTCATACAAGGTTATTTAGTAAGTGTTCAGCCACCATGAGCCACGAGAACAGCTTCAGTGCACCGTGGCACTGATTCTACTAGTCTCTGGAACAGTACTGGAGAGAAGAACACCATTCTTAAAAAGACATTCCCTCAGCTAGGGCTTTGATGATGGTGGTAGAGAGTGCTGTCGAACACATCAGTCCAAAATCTCCTAAATTCTGTGTTCATTTGGAATGAGATCTGGCAACTATGAAGGCCATAGCATATAATCATTTTCGAACTCATCAAATCATTCAGTGAGAACTTGTGTGGTAGGGATGGGGGACAGGAGTCGTCTTGGAAGAGACCACACCCACCTGAATAGAATTGATTCCTCCTCGGATAAAGGTGATCAGTCAGAAGAACTCTGTATTTATTTGCAGTGACACTTCACTCTAGGAGGACAAGTGGACCCAAATACATGTCAGCAAAATATACACCCCCACGCACACACACACAGAATAACAGAGCCATGTTTTCCTTTAAATTGTCACGTCTATAAGTTTACGCATGTATCGTATATTAGCACTGACACTGTAAGAATCATCACTTGTAAAATAGGTGCAACAACATTTGCCGTATAATTAGTTAATATTGTGCTGTCTATGAGGCTATGGTTTTTTTTCTAGTCCTGGATTTTCTGGTTTTCACTGATTTAAAATATTACATCTCTGTTTCGCATCTCTATAAAGAGTGCATTTGTTCATGATATTGATCGTGATTCTGTTTAACCAAAGCATGCTCAGAACTGAATATCCATTCACAGTCGGTTTTCTGGGTTTATAATCCTTACGTGGGTCAAATTTGTTTAGTAATAGAGGCATTTCATCAGTGTTGTGACTATTTTTCTAAAATGACTGGAGATGGTAGATATTTATTTGTGTTTAATATTACTACATGTGTAAAAGTAATGCTTTTGACAGAGAGCAGTCATTATATTTCAATATATCAAAATGTGGCTCTGCAAAGCTTTTATAATATATAGAGCCATGCTGTCTGAGTGGGAGGGACAGCGTTAGACTGTCCCCTGTCAATCAGAGAGACATCACGGGCGTCTGTGAGCTCATGTATGATGAAGAGGGCAGTTAGCGCTTTCCTCCGAGTGTGTTACGGTGCGCTGTAATGTAGCATGAGCAGCTGTTAGAAAAGATGTAGTGACTGGCTGGGGTCTCACAGGAAGCAGTGTTAGCCTTCATCTTCCCCAGTTGGCTAGTGGGTGGGATTGAGAAAATGGGGTAAAAAATATACCATATAAATATATGTCTTAAACCTGTTAGGAACCAAAGACAGTCGTTCACTTATCATGCATCACAGCATGCACAGGTTTGACCTGAGGGAAAGTGTAGTACAACAGCTCGGTTGTGAAAATCTCCAAAGTGAATGCTCATCAAGTTCAACTTTACTTGAATTTTTCCACTGTGCTCTCACTGTTGTCGTGCTTAGCTGACCATGTGCATAGACTTGAAATATATCCAAATAAATTGAAATAATGCTATAAAGACTGCATAATTACATTCCAAGATAAGTCTGTGCCACCAAAACAAAACTGTTTATATTTTGTGAGCTACATGTACAGTATAGTATACTATAGGCTAATGGGAAGTACATAAAATGTAGTCAATCTAAATAGCTCTATCAGTTGTTTTTTTTTTTTTTTTGTTAAGAGCTTGTGAGTTTACAGCCGACACGATTTCCACATTTAAATGTCCTAATATATACATTTTCATTATATACAATCACTTTATTGGGAACACCTGTACACCTGTATATTCATTCAAAACCAGGCGATGTTTTTCCAATCTTCAACTGTCTTGTTTGGGCGAGTCTGTGCCCACTATATCATCGGATTCTTGGTTGACAGGTGTGGAAACCGATGTGGTTTTCTGCTGTTGCACCCCATCTGCATCAAGGTTCGATGTGTTGTGCGATGTGTGAGATGCTTTTCTG
This sequence comes from Ameiurus melas, assembly GCA_012411365.1. NCBI lineage: Eukaryota > Metazoa > Chordata > Actinopteri > Siluriformes > Ictaluridae > Ameiurus > Ameiurus melas. Next base: position 23,721,119 of record CM022760.1, read on the forward strand.
TTCAGCGCAGTTGTTAAGAGTGATTATTTGAAATGCCATAGCCTTCCTGTCAGATCGAACCAGTTAGATCATTCTCTTTTAACCTCTCGCGTCTGATTTAGCAGAATTGCTTCCAACTGAATATTTTGGGGTTTTGTTTGTGTTTTTTCACCATTCAGTGTAAAGTCTAGTGTGAAAATCCCATGGTCGGTTTCTAAAATACTCCAACCCGACAACAATGAGAAGTCCCTGAGGTAACATTTTGTCCTCATATTGTCTTCATATGTTTGATGTGAACATTAACTGAAGTTCTTGACCTGCATCTGCATGATTTAATGCATTGTGCTGCTTCCACATGATTGGATAATTGCATAAATGAGCAGGTTTACAGGTGTTTCTAATAAAGAGGCCAGTGAGTGTATGTTAGCTCTGGACTTTGTAATACTGGAATATTATCACTAGGTTTTATTGCACATGTTCTCCTCAATAGCAAGAGCACTATAAAAGGGGACCAAAAGTGATAAGTGCTTGAATGGCCACAAGGAGGCACTGTGCTAAAGGTTTTTTCTCATTTGCTTCTGAATGTATGCACTAATATTACCCAGTGTCCTTTTGGGCTTATTATTTACTTCTTATTTCTATCTCATTGTATGCCTGTGCTACACGTGTCCTTTGACCAGAGGGACATTTAAAATTCACTATGAGCCAAAAGTGTTTTGGAAACAGTAAGAATAAAGAATAAGAATAAATGATGACAAAGGTTGAGGATGTCTTGTCTCAGTGTGACTGTGTGAATGCGCTTACACTCATACACTATTCATACAAAAATTTATTTCCCCACGTGTTTCCGAAATTGCATGACAAATGCACACATCCATTTGAAAATAATTTAACAGGCTTTCTCAACATTAGTGCAAATTCATGCAAGCTACAGACCGCTCAGCTTTGCAACAGTGTACCATATCATCAATCACAGGAAGTTAAAAACTAGTACTGTTCGTGAATTTAGGCTGCACCAAGAGTGCATTATGCAAGAATAGATCAGTATGTCCCAGCCACATCTTTTGATATTCACATATTTCAAAGGGAGTAGTGTTACTTATAGATTTATGCATAATGTATGAACGCATGTGTAATGTATGCATGTATAATGTATGATGCTTTCTATTAGCTCCATCTATGAGCACAATGACAAGTTACTTACACTTTCAAATAACAAAAAAGCGTTTAAAGTATGATTTCGCTGCCCTGTTCTTTATGATCCTCCATATCACAAATCTGCAATATAATAATAGTATAAAAATGGCTATTTGGCTCATTCGATCAAAAAGATTCAGCTCACCTCAGCTAGCCGGTGGACCAGCCCTCGTTTTGAATGTCATACAGTCCTACAGTCCAACTGGTGTGTGAACACTTCTTCACTTTCCACTGTGGTCTGTTGGTGTTAATACTCAGTTTTCTTTATTTTTTATTTTTATTTTTTGCTTTGATCTTGAAACCTGACACACAGGATGCCTTAAGAAAATCACCAGCAAATGCTAATATGATTATTTACCCTTGATCAGAGTGCATGACTCATAACTCCCCCAGAGTTTCCACTATCAGTATGAGCACTAACTGCATCAAATATTTACTCAGAAAAAGCCTTCATACCCTCCACAGTTTCCTGTGCTGCTTTATGTGAGTGAGGCTGAGTGTCTGGATTGAGAATTAATTTTTTATAAAAACATCACTTCCACCCAAAGTCCATTCCAGTCATTTGGTAGAACCTCAGATTGTGTGGGTGGTAGAAATCCCTGAGGTTGTGAATGACCTCAGGTTCCACGTGCACATGTGTCCTGCCTTTGGTTTTGCCCAAGCAGTGTGGCTCAGCGCTGCCCTCTGCCTTCTTCAAACAGGGGAAGCCCTTGGTCTTGTTGAAGTAGAAATGCTTGTCTGTGATAATACGCTCCAGGCCCAGGAAGTCCTGCACACGGCCCAGCTCGAAAGCCGGGTCACTGACGAGCCGCTCGCCGCTGACAAAGTGGATTTGAGAGAGTGGGAAATAAGCCAGCCAGTGCTCCAGGTGTTGGGCGTACAAGCCGATGTAGAGTGGACTCCACAGACTGTCCACCTGACCTAATGATCTGTTTTTAAAAGCCAGGCTTTCGAAGCTGGCGATGTCCGGCGTCTTGGAGGCGATCTGAGTGTAGTCGGAGATGGCGCGGGTCACGGGGTCACGCACCACCACGATCAACTTCACGTCTCTTGACATGGCATGGACGCGAGCGGGCGTCTCGGCAGTCACAAAGTACCGTGGCGTTTTCTCCATTACAATCTGGCCGTCCAGCGCTTTGGGCATCATGCTCCTGAAGAGCAAACAGAAGCAGAGCTTTAGGTCTATGTTCTTTAATATGCATGATTGTGTATTATACAGTACTGTGCAAAAGTTTTAGTCACCAAATTTTTGTTTAGTACAAACTTTGTTATAGATTCTTTATTTTATGACTTCTAGATTATCGATTTAATACAAAAAAACATTTTAGATTCCCAAACATTAGTTTTCCAGCACAAAATGAAATGTTAAAGAGAAATGTTTGTATGTCGGTGAAGAAAGCAGCGCATTACGTAAGACACTTTTCAGACAAAAAACATCAATAAAGGCTGATGGGTTTTGCTGCAAAAATAAGAAACAAGTGCAAAAGTCTAAATCTCCAGTAGACCCATGACTGGTTCTACAAGATGCTCATTAACACTTACGGCTCATGTCCTTATAAAAATGCACTAATTCTACCTGAGGCTATTATTTTTTGGAGAAAAAAAATTTGTCACACCAAATATAAACTTTGTTTCATTTACTACTGTTTACTGCTCTTTATGGTATTTTTTTTATGTAGAAACATTTAATTTCATTATTTTGAAAGCATCTTTTCCTCTACTGCATTTTTTGCATGTGCCTAAGACTGTTGGCACGGTACTGTGTGTAACAGAGATTATGTAAAGTTACTTTGACCAGATTGTATGATAAAAGTGTTTGTAAATATGAAAAAAATTTCTTCCTGCTCCAGTCAAATTCCCTTTATTCCCACACAACACTGTTAGAAAATTTTTTTTTTCATGATTTAGTGCACTAGCTTTCTTAAAGGTTTTCTAGAGAAACGTTAGAGAAACAAAAATCACCCATCAGGTGATAAGGGCTTTTATATATCTATTTCCATAAACTGTCTTTACATTGCCAATTCATCTAATTAATCCATTGCTAAGTAATTAACATAAGAGTTAGGAATGGCAGAGAAATCAGACTCGACGTTTTGTTTTGTTTTTTTACTTCTCTCGCTCTTATCCTGTTCTCCTCTAGGCTCTGAGATCTGTTTTCCTTAAGACTGGAATTACTTTGCACACTGCAGTATTGATCGGATAAATCACATCACGCCCGCAGCATATGTATTAGTAGACGAGATCGGGGTGGCAGAACAAGAGCTAATGAGGTGACAAGGCTTTTTGTCCTGCAGCTGATCAGCCGAGGGTTCTCAGGCCGGCCGTGTCACTTATTGGGTTGCTGCTCTCTGAGCTCCACTCTATAAGTGCATGAGGAGTGCTGCAAACTGCACAGATGTTCAGGATGCATCAATCAGCTGAGGGTTACAGGCAGATAAGGTAGAAAAAAAGGAATGTATGTGCTTGTGTCTTACTCTCCTCTCTCAGTCTGGACAGCAGATGGGACTCATTTGGCTTAAGTGCCTTGAAGGCTCTCTGGGCCTAATGATCCTCCTGCTTCAGAGAGTGACTACATCTAACTTACGCTTTTTTTTTTCATCTTATCATCACAGTTTAAGTGCTTTGATAGGTGCAATGCATAGAAATGTGTGCAATTAAGAGATGATTCATGCAAAAGGTTAGTCAAATACCTAATACTACAGACCAGAAAAAAAAATAGAGAAGACAATGTGCATGAACAGAAATACAATGCTCTCAAGCTCTTATTGAAACAGCAGCCTTGAGTCAATTCTTTAGCCACACTGCATTATCAATGACTTCATCTGGGAAAGCACTTAGCCTAAACACTTGTAGGTTTACCTACGCTTTTTATGGAGCCAGCAAGTCTATTAGAGCTTTCCATTAATTATTCACTTACTTCTATTCATACTGTTAGAAGACCTCCCACTCCACCCCAACTACCACCATGCATCCTTCCATTTTCTTACCGCTTATCCTACGCAGGGCCGCGGGGGAGCCTGGAGCCTATCTCAAGAACTTCTGGCACAAGGCGGGGGACACCCTGGATGGGGTGCCAATCCATCACAGGGCACAATCACACACACACTCACGCACTACTGACAATTTAGAAATGCCAATCAGCCTATGGCGCATGTCTTGGGATTCAGGGAGGAAACCGGAGCACCTGGAAGAAACCCCAGAAGCACAGGTAGACCATGAGAAAGTGAAGAGAACACGCAAGCTCAGCGCACACAGGGCGGAGGAAGGAATCGAACCACCAATCCTGGAGGCAAACGTGTTAACCACTAAACCACCATGCCCCCACCCAACTACCACCAGCTCACTTTACATTGACAAATCCTGTAGCTAATATCATATATATATATATATATATATATGAAGGAAAGAAGCCGGACACGTAAGTAGTACTCAAGTGCATAGCAATCTGTTTACGCTGAGCAGAGAAAAGCTGAGATAAGAAGCGAGGTGCCAATAAAAAGTCTATTAGCGGCCTTTTGTACATTAGCCTATGAGGAAAAAGTCACTGACTTACAATAGATTCTGGGGCTTTTGCTGTTTAGCAGCATGACAGACAACTATGTGCCTTCTGTATGTGTAGAGAAAATATTGAAATTAGGTATAAACTCCCATGCATCTTCCCATGCAGTCAAATCTGTATTGGGTAACAAGTCTTTGAATCAAATATATTTGTTCTGACATGTTCAAGAAATTTAATTACTGTTGTCCAAGTCGCCAACAGCAAGCCTGATCTCAGAGGATTAGTAATGCAGTTTGTTAAGGATTGGCACTATGCTGACAGTTCTTCACATCACCCTTAGCAATATGTACACTCTCTCTAGAAGCTCTTAAGCTTCCCTATTGTTTATCGCATTACTGATTTGTGCTGTGTGATATCCCATCAGCCCAGAGGAGCTAGTAGATAGGTTGCTCCTAATTGAGGCTGCGTTTTGGACTGCTCTCTCCGAGGTATTCTGAATAAACCAAATGGTGCCATGGGTATTGATCGGGATAGGGGTATATGGTAATGTGGGCCTCAGCTGGTATGAGGGGGGCAGGTGGAGAGTGTAGACGGGCCATTCCACAGCCTCATCAGATGCCTGCCGTGCACACACACAAACACACACACACACACACACACACAAGCCAATTAGCCTGTCTTCTCTCCAGACGTCACATTTTCCTACATCTCTGACAAGATTTTTTTTTATTTTACTTACAGGAGAACTGGATTATATGTTTGGTGTTATTTTTAAGTGGTAAGTTTTCATACCCTAGAAATGTCACAGAAATCACAGAAATCCATATATCCGTTTACATTGAGTTGTAATGTTGAACTAAATATAAACAAAAATCATGAATATATGCAATGAGACACGATTTCAACATGTTTCGGAAAAACGTATTTACTTGGAAAAATGTATTTAGTATAACGTCTGAAGTTGTCATTATTTTACGTTGTATTGTAATGCATTTGTAGCGTTGTTTCAAGCTCTATAAAACAGGAAGTATCGCTGCCTAGCAAATAAACAGTGACATAAATGACACGATATTTAAAATGCTTTGGAACAGCACATATTGTATTATGAGTTAATTGAGTTGCACTCTTCTATCCTATAGTCAAAACATGAAGTGTTGACATGGGTGTGTGTTTGTGTGAGTGCATATGTGTTTGGACGAAGCCATCCAATTCGCTGTGTGGTAGTCATTAATGTTCCAGTCAATTGCAACTATGCTCAGTCCACTTCCCATAGACATCCATCATCATAGAGGGGTGCAGATTACACCCCTCCCAACCCCCACTAAACCCCCACGCTTGCCACGAGGTACCTAATGAGAGCTGAATTATAAACCAAGTGTCTAGGCCTTATGGCAGTTTCATGAACTATAACATATTCCTGCTTTCAATCACACCTGCTCCCCTCATACAAACAGAGACAAAGCTTAGGAGATATTAGCCATTATATTAAATGATTTGTTTAGAATAATATAATATTGTACATATCATACAGCAGCCAAACACATTCATGCCACATTCACAGTCTAGCTTTGGTTCAAATGTTGAACTGGGTTATGAACTGTTCTTCGTTCATGAATAATTTCAATTTCAAATTCAAATGATGCCATTTCAACTCAATTTTGGTTCAGCTATGGGTTTCCATTTCCATACAAACAGATTCCTACAAAGCTTTCCATAACACAAATCAAATACATTACATTTACCATACGACTGCTATACAGCCATTTGGATGTAAATATGCAGAAAATAGTTGTAGTGGTAATATTGAAAGAAAATATCAATAATTCATGACAATCTCAAACAACTCGCCTTGCCTCCAGCACAGACTTATCAAATAGTCATGAAGGAAATACTCACTTCGTCTATGGCAAAATATCACATAGTTTGTCCTCATTTACCAAGCACGCAGAATTACCGGCCAATTATTATTCCATGTCTGTGAATAATGTGTTTATATGCGCCTCGTAAATAATGGGTATGAATTTAAATTTCCATCTTAATGACATTTCTATGAATTGCAAATGAATTCAGACAATGCAATGGCATCAGATAAGTGACGGTGCATGTGTGTGAGGATGAGTAGACATTTTAATGACCAATAAATGTGCGTTCCTCTTCCTAGGTGCCTCGGTCCTACAGGTTAAACTCCCCAGCCTCTCTGGTGTGCCAAAATCAATATTATCGATAGGACAGAAAGTGAAAATGTACACCTTTGGGTGTTTTAAGGCTCTCTCAGGATATTCCATGAACATGCTGCTGATTTAAGGGGGGGGAATACATTCAAGCATGCTCGAGCTCTTTTACCTCTTTTCGCATGCACTTAAACGCCTACATAGCTGAAACTAAATTTCCCTGCAGGGTTCCAGGCGGTGCACCAATATCACGCGCTGCTAAGGATACCGTTCTGGAAAATCGCTTCCTTACAGGAAAGTGACAGTGTTGCCATGATGAAACATGAGCTAGTAGCCTGTGTGTGGTTTTATGCCTCAGCAGGATGGAGCCTCTTGCTAATTGTAACTGAATCTGTGCTGACCAAAGCTCACTGGATTCATGCTCGCATCAAGCTCAAGGTCAAGCGCCAGGGCAATCGATTGGTAACAGGCCACGAGAACTTCATCTATCATCCCGTCTCATTTAAGATCTTATCTGAGCTTTAAAGTTGTTTATTTTTAAAAAAAAATGTAACATTTGCAACAGCACTTTCCCCTCTTCGATCATGCACCTACAGATTCCCCAATTGGCCTTTCTCTATCATGGACGCCTAATAATCCCCATCTCTGAATTGGCTACATCACTCTCTCCTCTCCACTAATAGTTGGTGTGTGGTGGGCATTCTGGTGCACTATGGCTGCTGTCGCATCATCCAGGTGGATGCTACACACTAGTGGTGGTTTGAGGAGTCCCCCCCCCAATACTATGTAAAGCGTTTTGAGTGTCTAGAAAAGTGCTATATAAATGTAAATCTAACTAACTAACTAACTACAGATTTCAACATGATTAATGATTGCTTTGCTCCACAGCATGAGCGTTGCAGCCTGACTTGTCCGCAATCTCCCCTGACCTTATGAAGTGCCTGGCGCACATCATTATCGCCAGTGGAAAAAGTCACTTGGGTTAAAGATCAATTGACAGGGCTCACTATAATGTCAAGTGGTGTGGCCATGCTGTGGGGTCCATCTGTTCCTGAAGAGATGACAATCTGCTCCATCTCTGCTCATAGATCTTCTGTGTATGACACTAAGGGTGTCTGTGTCCACATCAAACACACCCCATGTACTTATGACCATAATTAATGCTGGAGCAAAAAGTATCAAGCAGTCAATACATTACAGATCAGTTTGGTCGGTGTGATATCAGAATGCCTTTTTTTTCCATCATATCTTGCATCTTACTGATGTAGAAGGGCGAATAAGGAAAACATCATCAAAACGATTAAAAATAATGTTGCAGCTCTGCATCACAGGATGTGTAAAGAGGATGTGTAAAGATTGTGAGAGCATTTGTGCATCTGTGTGTGTCTAATGGGGGATCACTGACAACCAGGGTTGAAGTATAATCATGTGTGAATTGACAAAACAATTAGTCAAACAGCTAAAAGGTAAATAATTGGGTTTTGCCAACTCTAAGCAACCAGAGATTTATGGTGTTAAATAGGCTATGAAATTATTTGCCATGGCTAACCGACTGAATATTAATGGCCTTTTACTTCATTTTAATGAATCTAAACCTAGAATGTTCCGAATGAAATAGCTTTTCTCTTCTAATAAGATTTGAAAATTGTAATCGAACACATCGATCTGCTCATAAATCTGTTAGAATCATGGAAAACCTTATTAGCGATCATTTCTTTGAGTCCCATATTTCTACAAACATGTATTATGTTAATCAGAGATTCAAGAAGCTGTCTAATGTCACATCTGTCCCAATGATGATTAACGCTAAGAACTTATCCTGTGTTGAGGATTGAGACTGGAGAGGTTACCTTATTCCTTTCTCTCACAGATGCTACTGTAACGTTATTTCCTGTTTCACATCGATTCTGATTGGACCAGTAGAGTACAGTATATCTCTGTGTATCTGAAGTCCAGCAGAGTGTGGTGATTTTCCTGCTCTTACACACCTTCAAAACCTGGTCATTTAAATGGTGATGTTGAATCAGTTGTCTAAGAGCAAGAATATTACCAAACTCTGCTGGACTCCTGATACAGGATCAGAACTTGGCCCTGCATACAGGCCTGCTGTGCACAGGAGAACCTGCTTTGCTGAAAAAAATCCAACCGAGTTTAATTAACACCTAAAGTGCTGAATGAATACTAACAGTGTTACATTAATACAGGCTGAATAAAGCAGTTACAGTGGTCACTGCAAAGAAAAGAAAAGAATATATATTCTATATATATATATATATATATATTTTTTTTTTTTTTTTACAGTGACCACTGTAACTGCTTTATTCAGCCTGTATATATATTTAATGATTTCTTCAGTTTCAAAATTATTCAACCCCATCATGGCAAGCATCATTAGTATGTACAGAATTTAGTAGAGCACACTTTTGCTGTTATGACCTGCTACAAATGAGATGCATAGCTTCTGGCAGCGTTCCTGAGGAATCTTACCCCTTCTTAATGAGCAATGGCCTCCAGTTCAGTAATATTCTTGGGTTTGGGTGCTGCAACCGCATTCTTCAAATCCCACCAGAGATTTTCTATGGGGTTCAAGTCAGGTGACTGAGATAGCCCTGTAGAATCTTCCAGGACTTCTTCTGCAACCAAGCCTTTGTGGAATTTGAAGTATGCTTGGGATCATTGTCCTGTTGGAAGATCCAATGACACCCAAGATTCAGCTTCCACAAAGACGGCATGAAGTTTTCTCTGAGGATTTCCTGATCCTTCAATAAATCCATCTTGCCTTCCGCACGCTGCAGGTTTCCAGTGCCAGAGGATGCAATGCAGCCCCAGAGCATCACCGAGCCACCACCATCCTTGAACTGTGGACAGAGTGTTCCTTCTTCATTCTTCTTCTTCCAGACATACCGATGATCCATCGTGCCAAAAAGTTCCAGTTCTGTTTCATTATTCCACAGAACAGAATCCAAAAACTTCTGTGGCTTATTTATATGCTTTTGTGTGACTTTTCTTGTGCTTTTGGGTCAGTAGTGGCGTACATCTTGGAGTTCTAGTTTGGAAACCTTCTGCATTTAGTACGCACCTTACTGTGCTCACTGAAACCACATGTCTAAAACCTTCTACCTACCACATGTCTAAAACCCTTTACCTACCCCATGCTTAAAATCTTCTACCCTCCCCATGTCTTAAACCTTCTACCCTCCCCATGTCTTAAACCTTCTACCCTCCCCATGTCTTAAACCTTCTACCCTCCCCATGTCTTAAACCTTCTACCCTCCCCATGTCTTAAACCTTCTACCCTCCCCATGTCTTAAACCTTCTACCCTCCCCATGTCTTAAACCTTCTACCCTCCCCATGTCTTAAACCTTCTACCCTCCCCATGTCTTAAACCTTCTACCCTCCCCATGTCTTAAACCTTCTAACCTCCCCATGTCTAAAACCTTCTACCCTCCCCATGTCTAAAACCTTCTACCCTCCCCATGTCTAAACCTTTACCCTCCCATGTCTTAAACCTTTACCCTCCCCATGTCAAAACCTTCTACCCTCCCCATGTCTTAAACCTTCTACCCTCCCCATGTCTTAAACCTTCTACCCTCCCCATGTCTTAAACCTTCTACCCTCCCCTGTCTTAAAACCTTCTACCCTCCCCATGTCTTAAACCTTCTACCCTCCCCATGTCTAAAACCTTCTACCCTCCCCATGTCTTAAACTTTACCTCCCATGTCTTAAACCTTTACCTCCCCATGTCTTAACCTTCTACCCTCCCCATGTCTTAAACCTTCTACCCTCCCCATGTCTTAAACCTTTTTCTCCCCATGTCTTAAACCTTCTACCCTCCCCATGTCTAAAACCTTCTACCTCCCCATGTCTTAAACCTTCTACCCTCCCCATGTCTTAAACCTTCTACCCTCCCCATGTCTTAAACCTTCTACCCTCCCCATGTCTTAAACCTTCTTCCCTCCCCATGTCTTAAACCTTCTACTTGGTGACCAGAATTAAATTAATTCAAATAAGTCAATACTGCATAAGTGATTTCGATCATATAAGCATTTATTCTGTTTTAATCTAAAAGAAAAAAAAAAGACTTCTCATTCAAGCACAATCTCTCTCTCTCTCTCTCTCTCACCTGTACCAGGTGAGGCCGCGTGCGTAGTGCCGGTCGAAGAAGTGCGGCTCGGATCCGAGCGCGCGGATGTCCGGGTGAAGCCTCAGGAACTCGAGCAGCGCGCGTGTGCCGCCTTTCTTCACGCCGATAATGAGCGCGTGCGGCAGCCTGCGCGCGCCCCTCCAGTCCTTCTCCTTCATCGAGCCCACTACATCCGTATCGTCTCCCGCGCTCCTCCTCCTTCTCCTCCCGTCTCCTCCGACACTAACCGTCCCGTTCCTCTCACCGTAGCGTCCCGTTCCGAGCGGCGCCTCGTCGCGACTTAGGCTGAAACTTTCCGTCACTTCGGATTCGCAGCATCGCAAAAAGTACAGGAGTAAAGCGCACGCGACGCCGAACCACAACATGGCTACAAGTTTGGGCGCGAGCCTCCAAGGGTCCGGCGGAGGTCCGCGAGAACTTGCCATCCCTCTGAAGGGAGACTGACGGCCGCCATGGTGTTCAAGAAGTCACCGGTTTAACTTTAAAGCGCCGTGAAAGTGAACGCCACCGAAAAGAACGGACTGTCTCCGGGTCCATGTCTGAGCGCCGCTACCTCGGCGCGTCAACGCTCGCGCGCGAAATAGAAAAAAAGTGTATGGGGGGGAAAACCGAATAAAATAAAACAGACTAAATTATAATAAATAAAAAGACAGCGCTCGTGCTAAGTGGTCTGTGTTTCTTTCTGTCTTTCTGTTTTTGACTTCCCCGGGGAATTACTCTCCTTGTCCTGCACTGCTTTAACGCGAGCGCATCTTAACGCTCCCTTTGATTGGAGGGTCGCAGCTGAAGGCGTGTTTCATCTCCACTGTAGCCTACTTAAACATTCAGGACCAAAGCAGCGAGTGTGCGGAGTATGCAGTGTGTCAAGGGTGAGGATGCAATTGTAGTCTCCAGAGCTTTGTTTGTTGTTTTTGTTTACCCTATATATATATATATATATATATATATATATATATATATATATATATATATATATATATATATATATATATACTGCTAAAAAAAATAAAGGGAACACTTAAACAGCACAATGTAACTCCAACTTGTTCTACTATATACTATAGACTAATAAGCTTACCTACAGTTACCTAAAACTAATACCTACCTAACACTAGTAGTTCTGAATGAACACCTGCAGTCCTGAAATAACACAAATAGTTCTGAATGAACACCTGCAGTACTGAAATAACATATACAGTACTGAATTAACAATAATAGTTCTGAATGAACACCTGCAGTACTGAAATAACATATACAGTACTGAATTAACAATAATAGTTCTGAATGAACACCTGCAGTACTGAAATAACACATACAGTACTGAATTAACAATAATAGTTCTGAATGAACACCTGCAGTACTGAAATAACACATACAGTACTGAATTAACACTAATAGTTCTGAATGAACACCTGCAGTACTGAAAAAACACATATAGTACTGAATTAACACTAATAGTTCTGAATGAACACCTGCAGTACTGAAATAACACCTGCAGTACTGAATTTACACCAATAGTTCTGAATGAACCCCTGCAGTACTGAAATAACACATACAGTACTGAATTTACACCAATAGTTCTGAATGAACACCTGCAGTACTGAATTAACACTAATAGTTCTGAATGAACACCTGCAGTTCTGAATGAACACCTGCAGTACTGAAACAACACATACAGTACTGAATTTACACCAATAGTTCTCAATGAACACCTGCAGTACTGAAATAACACATACAGTACTGAATTAACACTAATAGCTCTGAATGAACACCTTCAGTACTGAAATAACACATACAGTACTGAATTAACACTGATTGTTCTGAATGAACAATAAAAGTACTGAATTAACACTAACACCTACAGCATTGAATTAACACTAATAGTTCTGAATTAACCCCTACAGCACTGAAACAACACATACAGTACTGAATTAACACTAATAGTTCTGAATTAACACCTACAGTACTGAATCAACACATGCAGTGCTGAATTAACACTAATTGTTCTAAATAAACATATACAGTAATGAATTAACACTAACAGTCCTGAATTAACATCTACGGTACTGAACTAACACCCACAGTACAGAATTAACACTGATAGTTCTCAGTTAACACCTACAGCACTGAAATAATACATACAGTACTGAATTAACAAATACAGTGCTGAATTAACACTGATACTTCAGAATGAACACAGTATTGAATTAATACTAATATTACTCAGTTAATACCTACAGTACTGAATTAACACCCACAGTACAGAATTAACACCAGTAGTTCTCAAAACAACTACAGTACTGAAATAACACACACAGTGCTGGATTAATACCAATAGTCCTGAATTAACACAAATAGTTTTAAATTAACACCTACACTACTGAATTAACTTCTACAGTACTGAATTAACACTAATAGTTTTTAATTAACACCTAGACTACTGAAGTAACACATACAGTGCTGAATTTAGACTAATAGTTTTGAATTCATACATAAAAAACAGAATTAACACATACAGTTCTGAAGTAACAACTAGAAGAATATTGAATTTAACACCTGCAGTACTGAATTAATACTAATATTTCTGAATTCATTAATTCTTTCATTGTCTGCACTGCTTATCTTAAACAGGGTTGTGGGGATCCAGGAGCCTATCCCAGGGGACTTGGGACAAAGGCGTTGGACACCCTGGATGGAGTGCTGACCCATTGCAGGGCACAATCACACACTGCAGACAATTTGGAAATGCCAATCATTGTACTGGGGGAGATAACCGGAGTACTCGAAAGAAACCTCCGCACATATAGGTTGGCAGTGGGAATCAAACACCCAACCCTGGAGGTGTGAAGCAAACATGCTAACCACTAAGCCACCGTACGTACAATAGTTCTGAATTAACATAAACAATAGCGAATTATCATGAACACTTCCAAATTAACACCTACAGTACTGAATTCACACAAATAGTTCAAATTGAACACCTACATTATTGAATTAACACTAATAAATAGTAATATAGGTGTATATGTACAGTATAGTTCTGAACTAACACCAACAGTGTTCAAGTAACATTCTAGTGTTTAACATCAACAGTATTAAAACTAATTAACTCTAATTAGCTCATAAAATTAACATCAATAGTACTGAATTGACATATACATAGCACAACTGACAGTGACAGCATTGAATTAACATTACCATTAATTAATTTAGAAAGTGTTTATTTAACACTTAATGATCTGAATCAAGACTGACAGTGCTGAATGAATACAAGCAGTGCTACATTTACATTATTGGGCTGAACTAACACCAATTAACTTCATACTGTTAAACTAGCACCAACAGTGCTGAACTAACATTATAGTGTTTAATATCATCCATCCATCCATCCATCTTCTACCGCTTATTCCTTCTTCAGGGTCGCGGGGAACCTGGAACCTATCCCAGGGGGCGTGTTTAATATCAATAGTTCTGAATTAACATTATAGTGTTGAACTAATACCAAAACAGTGCTGAATCAACATTATAGTGCTGATCTAACAAAAGCAGTGTTAAGGTAATATTATAGTGGTGACGTACACAAGTTCCCAACACATCTGAATGCACATCTACAGTCCTGAATTAACACTGACATTGCTGAATTAATATTAACAGAATTAGCATTGCTCAACATATACAGTGCTAGATTAAATATACCATTACTGAATTAACATCTACACTACCTAATTAACTGTTCCACTGATTATTAAAGATGAAATTATTGGACCATTTTACAGTCACAAATTAACACCTACATGTAGTCAGGAATGCCAGTACGTATTTTGATCCCCAGACCTGCACTGGACCTCTGCCCCAGCCAATGATTTTTTTCTCCTGGACAATACTCATTTCTTTTGGTCTCCTTTGGGACTCTGTCCTCATTAACCTCTAACAGAGTCCAAAAGCATAAGATGACAACATATTAGTCAAAGACCAATTAGTAACTTAGAAAATCTAAGAAAAAAACAAAAGAAAAGAATTAAACTAATTATTCTCTAAGGTGTACTGGTCTACTGGTCAAATGTTTTATTCTGCTCCATTAGAAACAGAAATAATGTGGTGGTGGGGGTGTAGTTGCTGCTTTATGTATCACTTAGTTGTCAATCAATACAGTTATTCATTAGTTGTTATCAGGACCTGTGTGCTGTATTTCTGACAGATTCATTTGTCATCAACATTCATTTTCATGGACCCCACTGCTTGCTGGTAAAAAGCAAAAATTATAGGCTTCACTGGACTTAATGGTAAACTAAATATCTAATACCTCTATCTCAGGCATGTCCAACATGATCTGACATGATGTTTATGATTCTATACAATCTCATACAGTCGGGGAAATAAGTCTTGAACACGTCAACATTTTTTTCAGTAATTATATTTCCAATGAGGCTACTCACATGAAATTTTCACCAGACATCAGTATTAACTCAAGAAATCTGGAAATATAAAGAATTCACAACATATAAGTCCATAAATAAAGTTATGTGTAATAAAGTGGAATAAAAGGAAAAAAGTATTGAACACACTAACTGAAATGTATTTAATACTTAGTGGAGAAGTCTTTGTTTGTAATGACAGATTCAAGACGCCTCCTGTATGAAGAAATTAATGGGCCGCAGTATTCAAGTGTGATTTTGGCCCATTCTTCTAAACATATTGTCTTTAAATCTTGTTCAGTTGGATTCAAGTCAGGTGATGGACTGGGTCATTCTAACGCCTTGATTTTTTTTTTATCTGAAACCAATTGAGATTTTCCTTTGCTGTATGTTTTGGATCGTTGTCCTGCTAGAAAGTCCACCCACGTCTCATATTCATCATCCTGGTGGATGGCAGCAGATTCTTCTCAAGAATCTCTCGGTAAAGGTCTCCATTAATCGTTACTTCAATTATATGAAGTCTGTAAGTACCATGTGATGAAAATCAGCCCCACACCATGATGCTTCCACCTCCAAATGTCAATGTTAGTGTAGTGTTTTTAGGGTGATGTGCAGTGCCATTTCTTCTCCAAACATGGTGTGTAGTATGACAGCCAAAAAGTTTGGCTGTCATATGACAGCTTCGACGTGACTTTTCTTTAGTAATGGAGTCTTGCGGTGTGAGCGTGAGTAATTAAGTGCATTGCCTATTGTTTTCTCTGTGACGATGGTACCTGCTGCCTCCAATTGTTTCTGGAGCTCTTTTGGGGTCATCCTTGGCTCTTGGGCTACTCTTCTGACTATTCTCCTGACTCCTTGGTCTGGCTCTCCTGTGCGTGGCCGGTTGATGACGGAGTAATGTTGCTTCCATGTGCGGATAATGGCCCAGTGGTGCTTACTGGATGTATCAGAAGTTTTGAAATACGTCTGTAACCGATTCCATCAATATGTTTTGCAACTTTTCTTGGGAGAGCTCTTTGCTTTTATCCATCATAAGATGTTTCTTGTGTGACACCTTGGTAAATAAAAGCCTTTTTTATAGACCATCAATTTACTAACCCAGCTGATATTAATTTGCACAGATAGGAGGTATAATTACTTATGGATTTCAACTGGTTCCTTGCCTTAACTTGCCTAGGAGAACTGCTTTTTTAGTGTGTTCAATCCTTTTTTACTGTGTCATTCCACATTATAACATATAACTGTATTTATGTGTTTTTAATGTTGTGAATTCTTTATATTTCCTGATTTCTTGAGTTAATACTGATGTCTGGTGAAAATTTCATGTGAATAGCCTCATTGGAAATATATTTACTGAAAAAATGTTGGCACGTTCAATACTTATTTCCCCGACTGTAAATAATATATATAATACATTGCATGGCCACTGGTGGTGAATACATCTGTTGTATGTTATGATTTATTTTTGTTTCCATTCTCAGGGACCAGATGTGACCACACCGGGGTCAAAAGGTCACCTGTATCCACTTCTTAATAATGATGATATGTGCTATATAAACCCAATATCACACATGGAGCATTTTATTGGTTTTCTAATATTATATTACATATAATTTAGATTGTTTTGTGATGCCTTGATGTAATATGAAATCTATAAATACAATTTTCAGATGGCTGTAAGCACAGTTTGAGGCTTTTTAGTGCATTGGTGCCTGAAAAACGTATTCATTTGCAATGAAGGCTGATAAGTATGATACGATTCACAGAACGACTGGATGTAGGCATGAAGATTAGGAGGCTGGCATGCTGAGATGAATGAATTACCTGTGATAAGCACTGAACAGCAGCTGTTTTCATTGCATTTTTAAGAATTCCTACTTACAACAGCTCAGAGTGCAGCTGACCTGTGTGCTAAAATGAATTCTCCTGTTTATTTTATCAATGAAAGTAGTTTCCAAGGATCATGGAACAAGGTCACCCAAGCAGTCGGGTGTCTTTTGTGTGCAGTACAGGAGCAGATTGTTGGATGATGAAGTATCCATCTATAAAAGCGTGACCCTGAGGTCAGGGCCGATGAGCGGCACAGGTGATTTATTTCCTACTGGGGTCAAAGCAATGTTTTTATGAAACCCTAATGAGCACTAAAGCTTTATTTGTGCTATACCGTATTTGTATTGCTAAGTTCTGTGTCTTGAGATAGCAATGGCCATCATCCTTGTTGCTGATGATTTTATTCTTTGGAAGCTACACATGATGCAAGGTAATATTCCTTTTCCCAGGTTGTGTTTCCAGCACTGGTGTATGCACCAGTAGGCAACAAGATTACGAATGCAGACAGTTAATCTTGTGAAATATGGGGCTGCCCAACAGTACAATAAAAGGAGCAGCGAGTGTTACATTTCAATTAGAACTTTTTCTGTACTCAGCCCACGCCTTTTGCTTTAAGCGGTCTTCTTATTAAAGAAGCACACTGCGCTTTGTGCCACGCATTGCATTATCTCAGCCTTTGAGATGGGATTAAAACAACGTGAGGCTGTAGATAAAGGACAACAGTTTAAGAAGAGTATTAAAGAAGCTACTGTTTTTGGTTTAATACCCTCAGAATTCACATAATAATTAATCAGCGAGGATTGTTAGGAGAAACATCTCTAATAGGGCAACATGCAATATATACTGTAAACGTCATTAGCAATAAGCAGACAAGCACATGTCTTGCTCTTTCTCATGAATATTTAAGACAGCTCATAGATTGCTGAGTGTCTTATGTCTTTGCAGTGTTGTCTGATCCTTGTGTTTGGTCAGGATCTGACATCTTGAGTGTGAGCTAATGCTTTAGGGCAGCCCAGATGACTCTAGTGTAAGCTGCAGGGAGATATGTGAGGAAAGACCTATACAGAGGGATAATACTGCTTGAGTAGCTGTTTAAAATATCTGTTAGGTAGCCTTGGAAACTGCATCTCTGGAACAGACAATGACAGAAATTCTAAGCAATGTCAAAGTAAATAAAGAAATCCTGCAAAGAATTTTTTTTTTTTTTACAAAATAATAAAACAAAACACATTTTGACATATAAAACATTGACTATAAAGAACAGTAAAATAGTAATAAATTAAATCAAATCAATATTTGGTGTAATATTTTAGCATTTTCAAGCACCTTTGAGCTGCTATAGTTCTTGTGGAGATGCTGGCTATTGCACTCGCATCTGTTTCTGTGAACAGCCTTCATTATATTATAGTTTTAATCTGAAAAGTGATCAATTGCTTAATATGTTATTGTCCTTAACACTGTTAGAGTACAATATTTTTTTCTATAACGTTTATTTTTTTAATTCATAAAATGATGAAAGTAAATGTTTCAAAATCTTTTGTACCTACAGTTCTACCCTTTTTACCCTTTTCTACTGACTCGCTAATGCAAAATACATTATTTTTACTTATGTAGAAAGAATAAATAAATGAATATAACAGTACAGGTTCGGTATGTACCAGAGCAAGATGAAAGACGCTCTCACTGAAGATGAATGAATGGAAATTAGGGTGAATAAGACTTTTCTATAGTGCTGTAATTCTAATGAATTAAATAGAAAATGTGGCGAGGCACGATTTACTGCTTTCTTTAAATGTGTGTGGTCTGTGCAGTAAATCATACTTACTTTTCTCATTTCCTCCATTATACTATGGCAGGTTGCCTTGACACAGCTGTAACTTTTATGGGACAGGCTTCAAGGAAGAGGTCATGTTGTAAAATATCTTGCTGTGCTACATTATTTTTCATTATTTCATTATTATGCATTTTAAATGTTCAGTTTATCCATGCTTACTACTGTGCCAAGTGTGTTCACAGTTTATGTGTAAGCATGTCATACTAAGACAATACTCATAAAGACACACACTAGGTTACCATTCATATAGAAGCATTGCTAAGTATACTTGTAGGGAAGTATACTTGTACACTAGATGCCAGGTAAAAGTTCATTTAAATATTTTTTTTGAATAAATATAATAAATAATATATAATAAACACTACATTAAATTACATTAAATAAAAACATGTTTATTTTATTACATATTTAATTAATTAATAATAAAAATCATCATCATCATCATCATCATCGTAATGTTGTCAAAGGAAGGAATAAAACTCTTCTGGACATGTTGTTATTGGCATCACCCCGACATTAATTACTTTCCTACAGTTTATTCCTTATTCCTAATGCACATGTATTTTAATAATATATGACATTTTACTAAACTATTAATGAAATTTGATAATGGTGTCTTACACAATTCATATTGGGAACCATTTGTCAGTTAACATAGTACAAAGAGTTTCTTTTCTCTTGCAGCTGTTGCTCATGAGAACATGATATGAATCAGTCATTCTCACAGGACTGGCTTATTGGATTGATAGTATTTCTGTAGCAACACTGCATTT
Source organism: Ameiurus melas (assembly GCA_012411365.1). NCBI lineage: Eukaryota > Metazoa > Chordata > Actinopteri > Siluriformes > Ictaluridae > Ameiurus > Ameiurus melas. The sequence continues at coordinate 23,740,962 of CM022760.1, forward strand.
ATTTCAGGTCCCTGGGTCAACACTACATTGCTTTTGTTCTGACCCTCTTCTTTGTCTTGAACTCCTGCTGCTAGTCTGATGGCCAGACAGTGGGCTAATTGTTTGCTAATCAGCTGCACCACCAACATGACATGACAACATCTCCATTCTCCAGTCAGATGTAATTAAGTTATTTACACCCAGTTAAAGCCCAAAACGCAGATTAGAAGATGAAAATGATCTACAATCGTATTTAGCAACAACCTGGTCTTACACCTTGTCTCAAAGGCAACTGGGGGTAATAAGAATTGAGAACTGAGGCTTCACAGGCTGTTCCAGATACATGAGGCCCATAAATTAACATAATCCCTTTGTGCAAGTGTATTTTCTCATCCCATCTCCCCCACTCCAGAGAGGTTTAGCCCCAAAAACAAGTTCATGTGGTCAGGATCAGCGAGAGCGCGATTACTAAGATTACTACCTGCTGAAAGGCCGACCTGATTCCTATCAAGCCAGAACGCATCTTGTATCGTTGTTTAATAAGACTGCTGTAAATTGTGCGGATTATGGATCACTTTAGCAGGGGTTACAGAAGTACTGTGGGGTGAAACATGAAAACATGTGGCTAATCCTAGATAAATCTGCCTACATTTGTTCCTTGGATTAGTGAGGTTGAGATAAGGGATGGTATTCTGTTGCATTCACCTTCCATGTGGTTTTTAATACCCTGATCTAAACCACTTCCTGTGTCCTCCTGTTTAGTGTTTTCAAAATGTTTTTTTTTAAGTGTTAAAAATGAGTTTTATTGAATAATGGAAAGACCACCAAGTAGAATTTATGAGCTTGTATTTGCTATGACTTGGCTATGAGGCACAAAACGGGTTGTGAAATATGAAAAACAATTCATATATGCAGTTAACACTTCCAGTCTCATGTATGGACTTGACTTTACTGGAAGTTAAATCTATTGCTCTTTAAATGAACACAGATGTTTTACTAAGAGAAATATCAATGAATTATTCTTTAATAATAAATTGTACTTAGGGTGAAATACAGGTCTGGTTGGTTGTGTGAATTATCAAATGTAAGTAAAAATAAATAAATAAATAAATAAATAAATAAATAAATAAATAAAAAGGATTAAATCTACTTCCTCGGCTTAACACACCCTCTGACCTGAACGTATACAGCTTATTGAGCTCACCCTGTACTTACACTAGCTTTTACTGAAAGAAAAAGAAGGTCATATTTGGTTCGTGATGAAATAATGAACCTATGTAACAGCAATGTATTACTGAGAGCAGAGCAAGCAGCACCAACATCAGATTCCATCAGAATCAAATGCACTGTATCTTTATTTCAATCAATTCAAAGATACACTTGAACTATGCATTTACGCCCCACTAGCCACGACCACAAAATGGAGATGATGCTATTGCATTAGATGGCCAGGGATATTGGAAGCTATGCAGTAGACCATCAAAATATCTTCATGCCCCATCAGGGAACTGAACCACCAGCTTTCTTATCACTAATGTACGAGTTGTCTGTGGTGAGACACAGCCCTGTAGAAAAAGCACAAGCATAATGCACTCTTTTTAATGAAAACTTTGATTGGCCAGCTAAGTTGTAGATATTTCTCGCTGTGAAAGAGATCATTCCTGTAAAATATTAAGCCAGTTTAAAAAGAAGATAAAGACAATTCACCTGACAAGTTTGGGTACTTCCAGCTCAAATATATTATACGTGTTGTTTAATTGGTGCTACTCTGCCGTTGCTCTCTGACTAGATAGCTTCAGGCTGATGACCCTTTTCATTTAGACTCTCTCAGGAGCAATGGAGTCATTGTTTTTAATGGATGTGATCAACACCCAGGTCACACAGCTGAAGGTAAACATGCCTCATTGGGTTCACTTTTACGATAATGATTGATGTAAAGCAGAAGTTTGGTGGGTTTTCTGCTTACACTATGCCTATCCTGATTAAACATTATTTGAGAGTTCAACATACACACAATCTTGTTGGTTACATTATGAAGCATTTTTTTCTTTCCATCACATTTTGAGTTCATTTTAGGTAATAAGTCACATATATTACCAATTAAGAGAAGAACGGATAAGAAGATCTGCATTTCTAACATGTGCTGGTCTTCTGTTTTTTTTCCCCCCTATTTGTACATACATCACAAACCTTGTCCAGACTTAAACTCAGTCCTGCTAGGATTCCCCCAAATCCCCCCCGCCCCCATACCCTCCTCTCCACCCCTTTCTTCAGTCTATATATAAGCATGTGTGTGTGCGGGCCAGATGTAGATGGTATATTCCCTCGGAGACTAAAGCACCATCTGACTGAGCTGTGACATATGCTGTCTGACCCTTATGGACATCAGATGTCTCCTCATTATCCAAGCACTATTGATAAACGCTCTGGAGGCTATTTGATCATCCGATTCTGTGTAATGTTTTATATCACTTTGCTAAATGACATTATCTGATGGAATCAGAGCTAAATTCTGTAAATTCCATTCCATTCCAATGAAAGCTGATGTTTTCAGTGTGAGCTCCACTATCGATGCTATTTGTGAGTATGCACAGGCGTAGGCAGTCTCTCATTATGTCAGTTTATTTATTATTGATAACTACCTGAAAATCTCATGATGTAACTGTGACCATTTTTCAACCTCACTTGGCTCACTCTTTTCTGTCAGTAGGCTACTTGCCTGGTGAAGAGTGAGAGTGTATAGTCAGGCCTTTAAGCATGTCCGTGGCCAGGACACAACTTGAGGCTTTTTGTTCTCCTGCACTGTTTCCGAATCATGTTTTTTCATGCTCCAGCCCATAACAGGTTTCGGATCAGTGATCCTGAAAAGAGTGTGAGGCCGTCTGTCATGTTCCTGTTGTCAGAGGGCTCTTTGTGACATGCCATCTTTGCATTCGAGTTTCATTTTTACCATTTGAATGAATTTTGTTCTCTAATCTAAACCCAAAGGTGCCTGGTGTAGAGTGCAATATTATTTATAACATATGTAGATCTCCTAATTTCTAATATTTAACATAATCATAGATGCATGGTCTACATTTAGAGTATGTTTAATATTTATTTTATAATTTATGCACATAATTTTATATGTATGAGTGGCACCCATTGTACTGCACTCTTTGTATTTGGACATGACTGAAATATTACTATTACTAATTCAACACCCTGGGAGTGTAAGGGTCTATATGGTAAACATGAATTAATGTTATAAATGTGTTGTTTATATGCCACTGAGCATATGTAAAAAAAATAATAATAATAATAAATAAAATAAAAAGGTTTTACAACAAAATATTGCTTAAAAAGTATACAAATTGTTGGCTTCCGAGTGGCACAACACAACTGTTCACCCTATCGTCAGGAAACAGGAAAAAGTTCAAATTGGTTATGCTCTCTGAGTTGGAAGGATTACATACGCTCTCTCGCCTGTCAGTCACATCAACAGTAGCCAATCATGCACTCATGTACAGTATGTAGTCAATCGTGTCTGTGCACCCTTATATGCAGAAGAGGGAAGTTAGCACTTTCTTATGTGTATGTGTTATGTTACCCTGTGATGTAGCATGAGCAGCAGTTCAAAAAGATACGGTTGGCTGGCTTGGCAGCATGTATTAGTCTTCTCTGGTAGCTTTACTGTTTGATAGTTGTCATGTGATAGAGCAGACCTGGCTGGTGAGTGGGAACTGGTGATAGGAGGTGAGCAAATTGAGAAGAAATTGATTTTAAAGTGCACCTATTATTCTTTTGAAACATGCTTAGTTTTGGATTCATTCTAAACTCCCCCTTTCAGACAGCATAATCTGCTCTAATTGGTGAGATGTCCCAGTCTGTTGTGATTGGTCTACCGCTTACATCACGTATTGGAAAGGAAACGCCCACAACCATATCCCAGCTTACCATATGAGAAATAATGTTGGTTTTACCTTACAGGTTTACCTTACCTTACCCGAACCACCATCGCAAGCATGGCGAGAACAGGACGTTTCTCAGTGGTAAGTTTATATGTAGTTTGACAATAATGTGAGTTAGTCGGGTAGCAGAAGCCGACTGCTAATAGGCTAACAGCTGTGCACTGGCTGTACACGTAAACAACACAAAACCATGCATTTGGAACACTATAGAAAAAAAAAATATATATACATATATATATATATATATATATATATATATATATATATATATATATATATATATATATATATATATATATATATAAATTAATCAGACTTACAGGTTGTGATTCTAACCAGGTTGTGATGCTTAACATCCTCATCCTTTGATAGTCCATGCAAAGTTATTTTGCTTTTGCAGCGCAGAAAACAACATCTAGACATGAAACTAACCCTTTCAACTGTAGTGTTTGAGGGTGGGTCAAAGTACACGTTGTTCACGAGCAGCCAACGAAGACCAGGGGTGGGTTTTTTGTTACCAAATTATGTAGGTTAGTACAGGAAGTAAGTGTGGAATTACCAACGACTCATTTCAGCTGTTCAGAATCAGTTCTTTCTTTTGGGGGTCAATAACCCAGTTTGCAGTGCACTTTGATTTTTGAAACTTTTCTACATTCACAAACAGCTTTAGAACACACTACTACTGAAAGGTAATATTTGAAAAAAACATAATAGGTGCACTTTAGCAAGTATACTAAATATACAACCCATGCATTCAATTTGCCCATAAAGCAAAGTTGTATGTCATGAAGTTATGTACACTAGAGTTCTCGTTATTGTATCTCTGTCTATTTGAGGACATTTCCATCAAAATAAGAATTGCTCAAGTGTGCATAAGAATGAAAAGCAGTCATATAACTCTATATAGTCATATATATATATATATATATATATATATATATATATATATATATATATATATATATATATCCTGCTTAATCCTGACAGTAAAATGCAAACAAGCATATAATGTAAAATGCACATTCAGAAAATGATTGCAGTTTCTGATGTCTTAAAATTACTTTGCACATTTTGTTATAACAGATCACGCTTTTGGTCTGTGACAGCTTATAATATATTATATGCTGTCATACATGGAGATAGATGTAAGTGTTTATTGAACTGAACATTAAACTGAAGATTGGGCTCTTAATAACTTAATACATCTCTCCAAGTTTCCCTTCTCTCAGGATATTGAGAGCATAAATCCAAGCCAATAAGACTTTCCTTTTATAGTGACAGGACCAGCTGCTTCAGTGAAGCCTCAGAGAGACCGAAATACATTTTGCAAATCATCACACAGGGATGAATTTATTTCAATGTGAAACACATTGGTCTGATATGAGAGCTGTAATGCTGCTTATTGTGCTTTGCTGCTCTACTGAGTTTTTAGTCTGCCCCAGCTTGTGGAGGTTCGGCCCCAATAAGGTGACTTGAATTCTGCAACATCGTTGTTGAAGTCCTTGTCTCTGGACCAGAGAAAGCTGTTGTCCTTTCTGCAGAAAGCAACCCCCCCCCCCCCAAATATTATCTCAGTATAAACAAACAAATTTTTATGATGAACTGAATTATAGCATATTGCTATCATATACACTCTCCAAGCCTGAATATTAGCTGTTTGTCACAAAGCAGTGTATATATAATACATAAAATTATCATCTCATACAGTAATGATTGGATATCATTGCACACAAAGTATTTTTTAATATACATGATGTGGAGGAAGTGGAATTGGTTTTCTAGCCTAGTCTAAGAATGGACCCAATAAGCCCACAGGTTTGAGTAGGTTTGAGCTATTTCACAGATTATACTGTAGATAAGAGGGTCATCGTAGGGTCACCAACTAAATCATTTTGCAGAAGCCAATAGCAGCATCTAGCACACACACAGTATATCTCTGAGGGCTGGGGACCTTGTAAATCATATTTTAAAAAATCCTACATTGCTTTAATCCCTAACTCAGATATTAGACTATAAACATACAGTATACGTTTCTGCCATAAAGGTACACTCCTAAGGCCATTTATATATACAATGGGATTTATACATACAACGCAGTAGCATGAAAGACAGAAAGACATATATTTCAAAACTGGACTACTTACAGAAAATACTCTTTTAGAATTAGAAACATTTAAGTGAGGTCTTCCAGCAGCCTAATTTTGCTAGGATAAGCCTCGATGACTCTGATTCCCAGGCTGTGCCCAAGCCCCTTCTGTTTCATTAGCTACTCCTCCCTTTTCACATTAAAGCCCCAATTTAATTTCAGCATGGGGAGAATGAGTCGCTAGCACACCAGCATTCCAGCGGCAGAATCTTTTTTTATGGCCTTGAATAGCGAGAGACCTAATGACCCCCTCTAATTACACAAAGTCAATATTGTTGAATTCTAATCCCATCCCGATCTGAACACACTGAGAAATAGCTGCCGAGCTCCACTGGTTCGGAGCCACTGCCAAAATGTTGTGTTCTGCTTTGTCTATGTGTGTATTTCTGTGCAGTGTCATGTGCTGAAAATTGGATCTTATAAGTGCTATCATCAAACTCCAATAACATGATTCCTGTTATCAGTTCTCAGCATTGCTTTGTTTTTATTCTCCTTGGGGGAATGCGTAAGTAATGAAGACCTTAGCACTGTTTCAGGTAATGGAGTTTCGAATGTCGACATTTGAGGCTTTCAGTATTTTAAAAGAGTATTCTTGCCTATATCTATATCTATAGAATTCCATATCGATTACATTCTATTATCCATATCATTAATTTAAATTAGGCTACTAGTTTGTTTGTATTTTGGACAATAAAACCAACTAAAAAATAATAACTGAATGAGCAGGATTAAAACGCAGTCCTGCGCACATCACTAATTAATGTTATGAACTCAAGTGATGTAGCTGAGGTTAAGGTACTGTCAAAGCCAGAAATTATGAACCATGCTGACAGTGCTGGCACTTCTACTTCTGTTTTCGCTCCGAGTGCTTCTTAGTGTTTCCAATGTTCAGTGTACACTGTAAAACCGGATAAGTTCATTTAACTCAAAAAATTTGAGGAAACTAATTACCTACAAAATTTTAAGTTGATCAATCAATTTCTTTAAGCCAAATACACTTAAACAGAGTTCATTGAGTTACATTTTTGTTATATATAAGTGCATTTGGCTTAAAGAAATTGATTAATCAACTTAAAAATTTTTAGATAATTATTTTTTTTTTTGAGTTTCCTAAAAATTTTTGAGTTAGATGAACTATCCGGTTTTACAGTGTAGGAGTTCCCAACCTTGGGGTTAATGTGGGGTTATTTGATTTACAAAAAGGTCATGAGAGAAACTCATCATTTCCCATACTTCTATTATCCTATTTTTTCTTTCTTTCTTTTTTTTTCTTTTTTTTACAAATTAATTTTACCAAATATCATTGTTGAGATTTTGAAATGTTACTAGGAGCCATCTTCAAACAAGCTACATTTAAAAGAAAAGTGTACGTACTATTTTAGACTTTTTCACTATCCTGACACCCTGCACTATTGTAGTTATTGTAGCAATAAAAATTGACAAATTTCTTCATCCGTCTATCTCCACTAGTTCGTCAACAAAATCAAGTGACACTGAAAACAAAAAACAGAAACATTTATTGCATATGGATTTACTAATGTGACTATAGCTCATGACCCAGTGTCACTGAAAATGATGGTCCCCTTTGAGATATTTGTACTTGCCATTTAGGTTACATGTGTTACCGAAATATATGAGAGAATGTACAAATGTTATAATAATTTCTCAGTTATTAATCTGGAGGAAAAGATACACGTAGTAGTGGTCAATTCTTGGGGTCCCAGAAAATTCATAATGTCCATTTGAGGTCTTTTGCTTAAAAAATGGCTTGGATTAGTGGTAGAATTTGTATTTAATCTAACAAAAAAAAAAAAATTTAAAAAATCAGGTTTATGTCATGCTCACATTTGTATAACTTTTTAATTTGGTGTAAAAAAAAATCAGGTTTATGTCATGCTCACATTTGTATAACTTTTTAATTTGTGTAAAAAAAACAAAAAACAAACAAAACAAAAAAAACTCTGGCCCAGATCATGGCTGAGAAATGATCCCATCACACTAGAGTGGTGGCTGTGGTTGATCTGGCAGGTGAGACGTAGACATTCTGTGCGTGTGTCTGAGCATTTGTTATGGGCATTTAGTCATCAATCAATTATGTGTGATGTGTTAAAGGTCTGTGTAAAATTTGGAATGGACCTCTGCCAGAAATGCCTGGCAACACATTTACAGGAAAAAAAAAAAAATCTGTCCAATACAGCTGTCCTCCTCTGACCTGCCACAACCGCAATCGGATCCTGTGTAGGATTAATGAAGTGAAAAATAAAAAATAAAAGCAAATCCCCTTTATTGTGCTATCAGCGGATTTACAAAGGATCTCTTCAGGAAGTAATTTGTGCATAAAGATTAGTACATTTCACTATGCCTTGTCATGCTTTTTCAGTATTTACTTGGTAAAACAGCAGAGACTGTTCAGGCATTCGGTAAGCTACATTCAGGAAAGGATTTCAGGGTAATTCAGCAGTACCCATAGCTTATATTTATTTATTTTTAAGATCAATTCATAACCAAATAGTTATAGGTGGCATAGTGTTATGCACACATTTATAAGAAAATTGCATTTACTTGGCTCTAGTATGTGTATAGGGATAACAGCAATTACACAATTATCTACTCTTCAGTTTTGGTATTTCAAATGAATATAATTTTATTATTTCATTTCATTTTCTTTGATGTACATAGCAAACATTTATTCGGGTTGCATATTATAAAACAATGCCATGTCTTGCCAGTTTTACTGTCTATTAGATCTGTAGAGTTTATACTGTGTGAAATGACCGTTAGATCAGCATCTTCATCTGTTTATTTTGAATATTTTAAATTAGAAAAACAATTCTGCCCTTACTCTGGCTCTTACACTGCTACTCTGTGCACGTCCCTAGAATTAAAGCTCTTGTATGGGAGCACTACTTGTATTGTTCACCACTTTGCTTGTATTTCCTCATTGGTAAGTCCCTTTGGATAGAAGTGTCTGATAAAGTAATACATGTCAATGTAATTTTCCAACCTGAGCACAGACTCTAAACAATTCGATTTAGTAGAGCTCGTAATTCACGAGTCTGACTGTGAGTAGACAGTGAAAGAAAATATGAGTAAAATATCACCATTTGTGAGGCTCTGTGGGAGGACACATGGTAGATCATCTCTGTCCAAATGGAGTGATTAGGCCGCCTGTCATCTCTATCATAATGTCTGCTCATTAAGGCAATTAATCACAGTAATTAGTGCACGATCATTAGCGCAGGTCTAATGACACATGCAAGAATAGCAGTGACTTGAATTGGAGCAGCTGCTGTCATAAGCAAAATAAATTCTTCAAGGGCCCATTGTGTTTCTCATGCTAGATACGAGAGAAATCGCATATTAAACTTTCTACATGGTGTGTGTGATGGTGAGAAATACACAGAGAGGTATGGGTGATTTTAAATACCCAGAATCATGATGCTTTAAAAATAATAATAATAATAATAATAATAATAATAATTTTAAAAAGGATCTGCTAATCTTTTAATCTTTACAAAGATTAATTTAAAATCAATCCTTACGATTAAGTTCTTAACTGTGGTTTGAAACTGGAGCAGCTCTGCAAAGCTAAAAACCGTTAGTTGTTCATGTTCGAAACATTTCCTTTGTATACAAGGCATGACTAATTTTCTTTTTCTTAAAACAAATATATGCCGTGTCTACTGTAGGTGCTTTGCAGAACAATCAATAAAAATAAAAAAAATGAGAACGGAGCATTGTCAGAGTTTCAATCTTCAAGGTGGTACATGCAGGCAGGTGTGTAATCTCCCACTGTGCTTGATTTAGGAGCTGAAATTGGATGCTCACATTCCCAGAGCAAAGGAACCATTAGACTTCATGCAGCATCACTCCTGTAAATCACTGCACTGTCAATAAGTGTAGCGCTTACATATTAAAAAGAAAAAAATATATGCTCACATTCTCATATGAGCGCCTGCCAATGATAAAATCTATCCCTTGGTGGTAGTTTCTGCATTAGTCATTCCTGCCCCTCCAGCGTCCATCACTGCACACACATACAATCATCGACTCAGCACTTTTTAAGGAGGCTATTTATCCCAGACTGCATCCCAAATTCACGGTTCAAGTAAAGCACTTGTATTAGATTGAGGTTTGAAAATGTTTCTGTATTAAGGATTATATGAATTATATTACGTGAGTAGCATTAAATCAGAGAGCATTTGTTAAAGGACAGATTGGTGTAGTCTTAGGTGACAGAAGAGGATTGTATAACTATTACGCTGCATCAACATGGACCACTAACATTTAGATGACAAACCGAAACATCTATTTTTGTATTAATCACTGATATAATTTTGAGTAAATTCACTTGTGGAAGAAAATGATTCATAAAACTCAAAGTAGGAGAGTTATCATGCTCAGACTTAAGGTAGAACATGGTAAAACAGGAAAGATTTGGCTCAAGTGTGGCTTGGACATTATTATTTGCAAATCTAGTTCTTTAACTATTTTTCTGGATTCTTCTAATCCTTTAATTACAGACAAGTGTCTGTAACTAATGTATTTTGAAATGACCTTGTCAGGTCTGTGCTCAAACAGTTAACGGGATCATTCACCTAAAAAAATATTCAATTCTGTTATTCTGTTACTCTGCGATAGACTTGCACCCTGTCCAGGGTGTACCCCGCCTTGTGCCCGATGCTCCTTGGGATAGGCTCCAGGTTCCCTGTGACCCTGAAAAGGAGTAAGTGGTAGAAGATGGATGGATATTCTGTTACTTACACTTATGTCATCCAAACCCAATTACTTTTCATAACATAAAAGAAGAAGGTCTTGCATTGTGTGTATGTATATATATATATATATATATATATATATATATATATATATATATATATATATATATATATATATATATATATATATATATATATATATTTGGCCCTTTATTACATGGTTACGGCCGTGCCTTCACTATTAGTGTCACTGTTACATTACAGAGCAACCCTAAACAAAATGGTTTAAGTTGAATAACTGAATAATAAACTGAGAGGTTAATTTAATACTGGCATTCAATGCAGGAATTTTATTACATAACTTACAAATCCTTCCCAAACATGCTATATATGGAATCATTGTGTACATATAAAATTTCAGACGTCGCACAATAGACGTCTTTTCAGCGTCATGTGTTAATGCTTACATTGAAGATATTAGAAAATTGGTGTAATTCATGCAGCCCTTATTTAGGAGGTATTGTGAAAGCAGGGTCAGATCTGCCAAGGCTGACTGACCTGATGGATGAATCCCCACGGCGGCCAGCTGGACCTCACCGTCGAGTTGTGCATGCTTTACTCTCCAGAATTTACATAACAATAGCACACCTCATTCATTACACTTCAGCAAGCCTCTCTCTCTCTATGTGTGTGTGTGTGTGTGTGTGTGTGTGTGTGTGAGAGAGAGAGAGAGAGAGAGAGAGAGAGAGCAAGAGCTTGATCCTTGACAGCATCCCTCTGATTTCATCTCTGCACCTTTATTATTTCAATATCAATTCTATAAATCATTGTAATTGTGTAAGTGACAACTTAATTTTTAGTTTAGTTTTTGTTTTTTTAAGTTATTTTGCATAAAGAAAAATACTTTGGAAAAGTGAACTACTTCCTGTCTGTGATGTTATATGCATAGAAGGGAGAAACACAGAGAGAGATTCTAACGCTATTGTATCTAATTATCTAATTGCGTAAATAGCAATTAGATATACTCAGTAATTGAGGGAAATTTGTGTTGTTTTCCCATTAAGTTAATTACAGCTTTTCCTAATTGCATACACACAATTCTCAGGAATATACTCCAGAGTCACAAAATGATCGCTGCCACCATGCAATCAGACGAAAACGTCCCACGTAGACGTTGCACGTCTGTCTCGAAACACTAATAAAAAATGTGCATCAAAAACAAATAATTAGCCAATTAGAAATAGGAATGTGTCTATCGTGAGAACACTGGGAGTGATGCGGGAATACGCCTTCACCTAGAGGAAATTTTGCATAACTATTCCCCCTTACAGAATGTTTGTGAACCAGGAAGTAGACCTTGCGAACATGGGGAGAATATGTGAAACTCTAAAGCACCGGTGTACACAAAAGGGTCGGTGTGGGTTCAAGTTTTCATTCCAACCAAGCAGAAGACACACCTGAGTCTATTGAAAGCCAAGATCAACTAATTAAACAGGTGGAATCAGGTGTGGCTCCTGCTCGGTTGGAATGAAAGCCTGCACCTACACCGGCCCTTTGCAGATAAGATTGGACTCCCCTGATCTAGAGAGTATCCCAAGCTCAAGATCAAACCGGGGACCCTGGGCCAGTGAGGTGGCAATGCTTCCAATGCGCCAACATTCCACCCCCGTAAATAAATGGTAAATCAATTAACTTGTCAATTTTATTCAAATGTTGTCTTGGTTTTATTCTGCCCAAGCAACAGTGATTACCTCTATGTATTGGCATTGCAAAAAAAAAACATTTATTATTATTTTACTTGGTTTAACTACTTCAGACATCTTTGTGTCATGGCACACAACTAATTTTGTTTATACAGCTGTTTATGGGAACCTCAATATATCAGCTTAGGATGGTCCTCGCTCCGTGGCACAAAAGCTGATCTCTCGAGCGCATTACAAGATACATGACATGCAAAAGTCATATAGCAGGCTATGTCAAGTGGTTTTAAATGCGCTGAGTATAGCGCTCTAATCCTTTGATTTTTGCTAAGATTTCTATTGTTAAACCATCAAAGAGTGACAGTAAGTCTAAGGATGTGGAGCCTGCTGGCAGAAAAAAAGTTAATCTCCTTTGCAGTGTTGTAATGACAGGAACAAAAGACAGAAGACTCTGCTGAACATTCCCAGGGAAGAGGAAAAGTGTGTGCCTTTACTACCATCACACAAAATGAGCACATGGGCCCAGACACAGCCATGAGATCGCTCTCAATGATGATAATAAAACTCTGTGCTATAGACAAAAGTAACAGGCAGACAGAAAATGATCAGATCAGTCACAGGGAGCCTGGAGCCAATCCCAGGGGACTCGGGGCACAAGCCAGGGGACACCCTGGATGGGGGTTCACAGGGCACAATCACACACACATTCACACACTACAGACAATTTGGAAATGCCAATCACCCTACAACAAATGTCTTTGGACTGCGGGAGGAAACCAGAGTACCCAGAGGACACAAAGCACAGGGAGAACATGTAGGAATCGAACCAACTCCAACCCTGAAGGTGCAATGCCAGCATGGTGGAACAACAACCAAAAACTTTAAAACAATAAAAACAGAAAACAAACGACAAACGCAGAAAAAAATGTCAAAAGAAGGAAAAGAAAGCTCTAGTAAGAAGCATCTAAAACATACTGTATGTAAACTCAACCAGAAATGGAAGGAAATGCAACAGTGCATTTAAGTACTGAGTTTGAGGGGGCCTAGTACAGCCGTCTCACATATAGGCAAAGACACTGAAGTGTTATTATTGTACATGGACCCACTTCAGCAGAGAGTGCTGGTAGCCCACCATTAAAGCAGACTGAGATTAGCGTGTAAAGACGGAGCACAGCGTAGCAACAGCACTGAATGCTCTACAGGTTGATGTTAAGGCAGCCTTGGCAAAATAAAAATCAAATCCTCCACCCAATAGAGCTGGACGAGTGGCTAATCCCTGAAGCGTAACCTGGTGAAGCTGGCCTGGGCATTGGGGGCTGGAGCCCTGAAGAATTTTCCTTTAGCCCAGAATAATTCTCCATTTGGAGTGGAACAGAACATCAGTTAAAAGAAGATGACAGTGTTGTGATTTTCTATCTTCAGTTTGTACTTTATCTTCAGTGAATGGAGGGGAGACCAGTCAGACACAGTTTACAGGAAAAGACATGGAAATACTCTCGTCTTATTGGCTTACAATTCTCAAATCTAGCTCACACAATCAGTTAGTGCGAGGGAAAAATGGATTTATGCCCATTTTTAAAGATTATATTTGTGTAAATGTCTATGAGTTCCAAGTTACGTGAACATGATATGAGTAGAGATTAAGGACAGCTAATGAACTTTGCATGGCACTGTAGCAGTTAAACCTATACAGTGATAGCTTATTTGTGCCTTCCCTTGGCTAGTGACACCAAACTAGCCTAGCCTCTGTTAGATAGCCAAAAAGTTTTATGTTTTATCGGTATGGTAGTCCTGCAAACAGTGATAACACCTCAACATTTTTATGATACAAGTTTAATGATAAATCCAAGTTTTTGTCCAATTTTCACATTTTTAAGCAGTTAGCCATCACATGCAAGAAAAAAAAATACATGGAAACAGTCTATTTAGAAGTAATTTTTTTGATGGAGAAGAATCTGGGCTCAGCCCAGTGTAGTATCCATGCATTATCCATTTGGTAGTACATTCACCCAAGTGAGTGACTGGGCTATCCCACAATATACTGATTTCATTAACAAGCTCTTATGGGCATTTTATTCAATGGAGTTTATTCAAGCTGCAACTTGATAAAAGAGCAGACGTACTAGCTAAGAATGTCCAATGCAAAATCCCAAGGCTTGAGATCAGTTGCTCTGGCAGAAAGACCAGTCACATCATTATTAATACAACCTGATGAAGCCGTATGTGTAAAACCAGAGTGTATACAGCATACAAAATACAATTACAAGAGAGGTGACAAGATGATTCACAAAACATATGATACTCTAGCGAGTGCAAGTTCTATCTTCAATACAGTGGGACATATCCTCCTTGCCTTTAAGGACATGATACCTGCTGATATAACAGGTTATTACTAAGTGATTATTGTACATTATAAGTGATCAACGCTCAGAGTGCTGTTTTTCCCCCTCAACCACCAGCTCAACATGTAATCCTACTTTTTGGGACCTTCACGAGAATGCAATGTAATGCAACGCAATGTTCGTACTTTGTAAGTCACACAAAGCAGCTCTTTCTTCGTCTATTGAATTTCTGCCTCCAAAGCTACAGGGAAGACAAACGACTGCCTCATCACTAGAGTTAAATCTGTATTTAATCTTTAGTAGCCTACTGATAATAATAATAAAATGTATAATCAACATATTCTCCCCGTGCTGCGGGGGTTTCCTCCGGGTACTCCGGTTTCCTCCCCCAAACATGCATGGTAGGCTGATCGGTGTGTCTAAAGTGTCCGTAGTGTATGAATGGGTGTGTGAGTGTTTATGTGATTGTGCCCTGCGATGGACTGGCACCCTGTCCAGGGTGTACCCCGCCTTGTGTCCGATGCTCCCTGGGATAGGCTCCAGGTTCCCCGCGACCCTGAAGAAGGAGTAAGTGGTAGAAGATGGATGGATGGATGAATGGATGGATAATCAACATAGCTATGTAGCTTGACTAGCTATAACTGGTAGGAGTGTGCTTACAGTGTGCACATCATGCAGGCCACTATGTTGATTTCTGTGAAAATATTCTATTAATCACACTTCAAGCGTAATGATACTGCATCGATTCTGTATGTTTCCAGAAAGTCATGAGTTCAAACCCCTGCCAAAAAGCTGGTGTAAGATCCCAAAGTGAAGTCTTTAACTCTGAACTGCTCAGCTTTATGGATGCTATCTCACTTTGCAAGTTGGTTTGTGTTGATGTGTATGCTGAATGGATGCATGTAAAGAATTCAGCACATTGAAGTCCTAAACTTTATTGGTGTTTTTATTGTTGTTATTATTATTGCATGAAAGAAAGCACGTCACAAGGATCATACAGTATGATAGCACATAGCAAAGCATAGAGTTTACTGTACATAAGTGAACTGGTTATCAGCGAGCAATGTTCAGTAGGTGGCAGTAATTTGCTTGTCCCGGAATTGTAGCATAAAAGTCCACTAGCGCCATCTGCAGGATTCTGCAACGGTGTGAAATGTGTTTTGTTTTTAAGGCCTGACAGCTTGACAGCTGCTCCCATGTCAGTAGGCAGCTGGAGGCAAATATTAGACTAAAGTGAGTGTGTGTGTGTGTGTGTGTGTGTGTGTGTGTGTGTGTGTGTGTGTGTGTGTGTGTGTGTGTGTGTGTGTGTGTGTGTGTGTGTGTGTGTGTGTGTGTGTGTGTGTGTGTGTGTGTGTGTGTGTGTGTGTGTGTGTGTGCTAATGATGAAACTTTCCAAAACCAAATGAGCTAGAACGCATAGAAGACAAACATGAAGATCTTACTTAGTGCCAAAAAAATGTGAACGAATACGAGACTGAAATCTATTCTACCCATATCATGCCACAAATTGCTATGTTTAGTAACAAAAAAATAATGGAAAATCTAGCGCATATGCCAAGATATTTAGAGCAGATACTACAGCGCATGTGATGTTTTACCAGCTAAATAAAGCAAATAGGTCATAATTTGGACTAAGCCCTAAAACGTCATCCTCCAAATCACAAGCCACTGTTCCTGTATTGCATCAGAGGTCATACGTCAATGCGAGAATTATAGCTCAAAGCATGTTCTAATGACACATTGTTAATGGAACTGCACAAGCCTCTCAGTCGTTCACTAGCATGTGATGTATGGATCTATTTCAGCTGCTGATTCATAGCCGCGTCCTTCACCCCTGCTGACACCACCGAAAAGAAGAAGCTGGGCATGAGTGAGCGGATGTAGAGAGCTGCCCAGGGGATGGGGTGAGCCAGGAGCACCTCTCTCCTCTTGCGGTTCACCACTCGCACAACCTCATACGCCAGGGATTTAGGGCTCACACCGTGAGTGGTAAACTTGCTTAGAATGTCTAGAGAAGGAGAACACTGAGGTGAGGCTTGGAAAATATTGAATTATGGGCCCTCAAAGATGTCATGCATTAATATTTTTATTCCTCCCAAACATTGTTTTCTCTAGAACAAGACTTTACTTTTGCTTGTACTTGGAGTGGTATCATCAAGGGCACATGAACTGAACCTTAACATGTATCCTTTACCTGGTCAGGTGCATGTCGCATACCTTTAATTATAAGCTTTTAGAGTTAAAGGTACATCAGTGGTCCGATTGTATGCCTTAAATTACTTTTTAAAAGTGAAAAATACATAGATACCATTGATGGTGCCACTCTGGCAAAAAGGAAAAATACAGTAGGGCTAAAGGAGTGCGTCAAGTTAAATATTAGCCAATCCCAAGGAGCATCAGGCACAAGGCGGGGTACACCCTGGACAGGGTGCCAGTCCATCACAGGGCACAATCACAGACACACTCACACACATCCATTCATACACTATGGACACTTTAGATACCCCAATCAGGCTACCATGCATGTCTTTGGACTGGGGGAGGAAGCCGGAGTACCCGGACCCAGCTAGCATCATTTTATTCCATACCTACTAGATTGCTGAGGAAAATATCTTACTCTTTCCAATTATGAATTAAAAGTTAGCATCTGCACACGATTTATCTGTTCATTATAAGACAATAACGCAACATTACATATGAGCTCAGTTTTGGTCCAATCATGTCAGATATACCAATTCGACAGGAAAACATGATACAAGGAAACTTTTTGCTAGGCTAGCTAATTACTGTAGCTTGCTTAGCTAACTTATAGTGATAGTGATGAACAAAATCCGTTTCATAGTATATTTTGATAGGTTTGGCCACTAGTTAATAAGTCACTGAGAGTATACAAAGAGTGAAATCCCATTGGTGTCTGTCACAAACATAAGCTAGCTCGTTAGCAGTTAACTAACCGGCTAGTTATTGGGGACTGAGGACACATAGGCATGTCCATTCTTCATATCATAAATTCTCATGAATGATCCTGCATTTTGTGACGTATAGAAATGGGGGTATTAAACAATTGATTATTAGTTTTCATGGATAGAAAAAAAATACACAATTGGGATACTTTAAATCCCATCACTGCCCACTGCTGAGTCCATGAGAAGGGCTCTAACTGCTCAGCTCTGTTATTAGATTGTAATCCATTCCACTTCTGTGTCACAGTGGATAAATACAGTCAGTTTAAAATGTGTTAACAAATAAGAGACTAGAATATTCTGGCATATTTTTCACAAGCATGTAGAAAAACCTGCATAAGCCGGTTCAGACTGTGCATGAAAATTAACCGGAATGGTCATGCTGCTTTGTTGTTTGCGTGTTTTTGTGTACTGGTGTGTAATTACTCACATGCCCACAGGGCGTTGGTGGGCTGAGACAGGGAGGGGGTGGCTTCCTGGGCTGTAGCGTTGATGAACGTGTGGTTGATTGTACTGACAGAGATGCCGTACTCCTCCACTTCTGCTCTTAGACAGTCGAAAAAGGCCTGCACTGCATGCTTGGAGGCAGAGACTCGAACACAAAAAAAAGAGCATTAACTCATAAGTAAAACTGCATCTGATCGATGTGTGAGACATGCTATGATAAGTGCAACTCAAGCATACATTAAGTGTCATTTGGGAAAGCTTTAAGTAATCGTGTCGGTTTCTCTTTAGATGTCCATTCTGTATAATTACATTTAAGTTAAGAGACAATATTAAAATCTTACAGGAAGTGCGAAACGGGACAGCAAGTCTCCCTTGGATGCTGTTGACGATTACGAAATGGCCAGTTCTCCTGGCAATCATCAATGGCAGAATACCTAGTCACATGAAAACACAGTTCAAACAGACTTATAAAATTGTGACTTATTGAATGAGTGGAATTAAGGTTCTAACATTCATACCCTTTGCCAAAGTGATGGGCCCAAAGTAGTTGACGTCCATGATGATTTTGTCCATCTCCAGTGAAAGGTTCTGTACTGGGGCTTTGACCTTCATGCTGCCGTTACATATGAGCACATCCACGTAGCCATAGCATTCGCTGATCTCTGTAATCACATCCTCCATTCTGTCTATATCACTGAAGTCCAGCAACACCAACTTGGGTGGAAAGGTCTTCAACAGGAAAAACAGAGAGCAGCCACCAGAGAGATGTAAACCAGAAACCATTATAATGGGTGGAACAAGTCATAATGAGCCCCATGTTAGACGAAAATAGACTAATGGGCTCAAAGTTCACAGAAACTTTCGACCTTGCAGTGCAGTAATTACATTTGATGGGGTTGGTTGAAAATGAATAATGTTTGATCAATACAATGAATAATTAGAAATTGAACATTAGAGAAGCAGAAAAGATGGTACAATTTGATAAATATGATGTTTTGTTTTTAATCACATCTATTTTTTTTAAAAACAGAAAACATAACAGCATGAGAGTCGCCGTAGTAACACACCGTCAAAATTAAAATGAGCAAAAATGATTGCAACTACAAAACTAAAAAGATTTTTTACTAAATCTTTTTTTATAAAAACTTTGTTTTTTCGCAACAGTATTCTTTTGAATAATAATAATAATAATAATAATAATAATAATAATAATAATAATAATAATAATAATAATAATAACAGTATTATTATTTTCTCCTCTATAAAGTAAATGATTTCCCTCTTTTAGAAGTATTTAAAATAAATCATTAATTTGAAATAAACACAAGCATAATTATGTTTTTAAATTGCTCTCAGTCCCCAGGAACTCCAGGAACCCCATGTCCGGTTTCTTTGAGGGTATAATATTATTTTGATAAATAATTCTAATTTAATTTGCAGGAAGAAGCTCAGGGCAGTTATTCATTCCAGGTAAAGCCAGACCAAAAATTCATGGAAAAGTTTCACTACTTAAAATTTTTGTGTTTGAAAAAAGATTCGTTTTCAATAAACAAGCCGAAAACATCAGTCTTTGCATCTGTTGTTCACCAATAATTGCCAATAATTCTGGAGGGCACTGCAGATTTTAGAGAGTGAATATGAAGGGGTTAGTGATCATGTTCAGTGTTCCTATAGATCATCCTGAATCAAGATTCACTGAAATTCCAACGGCTCTCGTCTTATTTGCTGAACCTGAGATGATGGGAATGACAATAATGTCTGTGGGGTGTCCTGGAATTTGTTAGATAGCAGGAGACAGTGCGTTGTCAGGGAGGAGGAAATCCTGTCATTGTTCATCAAAGCAAAGGAAAATGTTGACAGTGACACACAGTCAGACGCTGAAGCCTTCCTGTCGTTTTATCTTATGTGTGAGTTCGGAACATCAGATCCAGGTACGTGGGTAAAACCTGTGACGTACTACTGAGAGGGTCTGCAGGTTCTCTGATACAGGTTTTACTCACTTTACTGGGATCTGAGTCACTGCACAGCAAGTCTTGGAGCGACTCCAGCTTATCCCAGTTAGGTCCACACAACACCAACTGGGCACCACCTTCATGCAGCAGCCTGGCACATTCTGAGACACACACACGCACACACACACAAACACACACACACACACACACACACACACACAGAGAGAGAGAGAGAGAGAGAGAGAGAGAGAGAGAGAGATTTGATGGAAAGTAGTGAAAAATGTAATATGTAAAATATTTTTCCAAGCAAAACATTCCACAATCAACGTACTCCACATTCAGTTTTGATCACTGTTACAGAGTAAACAATGATGCCTTTAAACCCAGAAGCCACTTGACAGACAGAATGTGCAATTCTTAAATAATTCAATTGCAAGATCCAGTCAAGATAAAGTCTACATTTCAGGTGCTAAATGCTTAGCAGTATTGTCTGAGACAGTGAAGACAGAATAGCATCCCTGACCCAATTTATCAGGTATCTCAATTTTTAAACACTTCCAAAGAAACAACCTGTGGAGATATGTACATGTAAGCCATACACTAGCTGAGTGAGATAGGTCTCAGATGAGACCGAGCCCAGAGAATTCGGCGGCGCTTCTGGACAGTGTTGATGTATGGCTTCTGCTTTGCACAGTAAAGCCTTAACTTTCTGTGGATGCAGCGGCGAATGGTGTCGCGTGACAAAGGTTTACCAAAGTATTCCCGAGCCCATGTCAGGATATCCATTTCAGACTCAACGGTTTTTAAGACAGTGATGTCTCAGGGATCGGAGAGCCTTAAAGGGAGCCTTACACTTTTGCGCACCGAGATTTGACCGGATTCCATGAATCTTTTAATTATATTGTGCACTGTAGAGGTGAAATGCCCAAAATTGTACTGATTTGTCTTTAGGGATTGTTGTTGTCAAAGTTATGGATTATTCACTGACGCATCTGTTGGCAGATTGGTGAGCCTCGACCCGTCCTTACTCTTGAAGGACTAGGCCTTTTTTCGAGGCTCCTTATATACTATGATTAGACGTTTGTCTCACCTGTTTCACATCACCTTCTTATTTCAACTCATCACATCGCTAAATTAGGGTCCTAAATTGCCCCTGTCCCAACTTTTTTGGAACATGTTGCATGCATCAATTTCAAAATAAACATTTACCTTCAAAAAACTATGCAGTTGATTAGATAAAACATCCAAAACCTTGTTTTTATACGTTTCTTTTTGTTTGTTTAAATACAAGTCAAAGTACATTTACAAATCACTCTTCTTTGTTTTCATTAGCATTTTCCATACTGTCCTAACTATTTTGGAATCGAGGTTGTATACTGTTGATCATTGAGGTGCAGAATTCACTAGGTTAGTTAACACAATTGTTCAAAAATGAATTCCACAGATTATGGGAGTTTTTAAGATTTTATGTCAGTTATAGGTGTAAAATTTTTTTTTTTTTTTTGGTAAATAAATAAATAAATAAAGTCAGTTGTAAAGTCAAATAGTTTTTCACCAGACAACTTATTTACTCTTACTTGATCACTACATACTTTTATTCAAGTAAATTATTACAAACGTTGTAGTACTTTTACACAAGTCAGTGTCTTTTATAATGTTTCCACCACTAGGGAGGCCAATTGTCTATTAAACATTGAGGAAGGAAAACAAATGTCATGATTCACACGATCTATGAGAACATTCACATTAATTCTGGGAAACTGATTCCTTGGAGTCATAAGACTCAAACACACACGTACACATTGTATGAGGCTAAATTGGTAGCTATAGGCTTCCCCTACTTAGCTACATTAACCAGTGCAAATCTATACAAGGAAGACATGAAAAATCTTTTGGCTGATCAGCTACTATACATTAGGGGTAATAGGGACAATTAACTTTTTGGCTGTTTCTTTAATACTTTAGTCTTTCTATTCTATTCTATTTTTTTACTTTAAATATGAAAAATTTGAATTCTCTACAACCATATACGTAATTACACATGCACTGTGTAAGTAGACCAATTCATAGACACAATGGCTAGATCGAGAGGGGGAAAAAACAAGTAAGAGGACAGGAAAGATGTTTTTATTAGTGAGCATTACCATTTCCCATTGCAGACACGGCATCTGTAATCACCACCACTTTGTTCTGCACTATGGACTTGGACATGAAGTGGATGATCTCGTGGTAAAAGTAGTAGATTCCAGCAAACACCACCACCAGCAAGGGCAATACCATCACTGATGGGACAGCCATCTTTGGAAAATGAAAAACAATGGAACAAATACTACAGTGTAAAGATTCCTTGTGTAATACTTTATAAATATAAATATTATACACAGAAAATGAATACAATCGTTTAATTTGAGCTTAGATGAGTCGATCATTAATTCAATAATCAGTGGACACATTATTCAGTGTAGTATTTTTCCACACTCGGACTGCTCCCTGATTATACTGTACATGTGTTCATTTTCACATCATGTTGATTAAAATGTTATCATAAAATGAAGTAAGGACAAGACAAGGTTTTAATTTCGATCAATGATTTGTCATTTATTCTATTAATTTATGCTTGGAATAAATAAAGTGCTATGATTTTTGCTTCTTTTTTTTTTTTTACACATCACATGCAATACCCCTGATCTAAAAGCAGCACTCCTTTAACAGATTTTTGCTGTGACTATTGCTGTGACCTAATCAACAGACTAATGAAACAATAGCAAAGTGATCCAATCACAAGACAAGATATGATTGATGGTTGCTCAACTTTGTTTTTATCTTTTATTCTCTTTTATCTGCGTTTGGTCGGGTTATTCTGATAGCACGGCTGTTGTTATTTCCATGTAAAGACGGGCTGAGGAAAGGTTCTAAATATACATTGCCCTACACTAATCTCCTGTCACGAACGCCACACTGTGTGTCAGCTCCTACTGGATACTGGATATTGAAGGAAAGTGATTTTCCATATGTACATTTCATAGACATATCATTGTACTTTTCATGATACAAAAAAAATCTTAATTTAAAACAAAAATGTTTGTTCCTGCTGATTTTGAAATGCACAGAACACACACACACACACGGACAAAAAAACAGTCTAAACACAAAGGCACACAGAGCTGTAATCTTATTTTCAGTCCACTTACAGTGCATGTGAGGAGTTAAGCCCCCAGTGGAAAAGTCAAAGGTTTTCCTGTTAGGTAACCAGCTTTAAACCCTTTCTTCTCCTCGTCCATTCACAGACCCCAGGCTCTCACTCTGTCCAGCACCACGAAGAGCCTGTTGGGATCTGGGGTCTTTTAATAGCATTCAGCTGAGTCAGGTAGTTTTCATGTGCGTTGTGCACACTAGTCCAGTTCAGGCATGTGGATGACACCCAAATAGAGAACAAACACGGGTTTCTCGTGCAACATAAAACTGAGTTTATTGAATATACATTTAGACAGCACAAAGCCGTGACTGAATTCCTAGTTTAATTTCACCAACTAGTTTAATGCACAAGGAGGCTTAGTGGTTAGCATTTTCGCCTCCCACCTCCAGGGTCCGGGGTTCGATTCCCGCCGGGGCCATGTGTGTGCGGAGTTTGCACGTTCTCCCCGTGCTGTGGGGGTTTCCTCCGGGTACTCCGGTTTCCTCCCTCAGTCCAAAGACATGCACGGTAGGCTGATTGGCATGTCTAAATTGTCCGTAGTGTATGAATGGGTGTGTGAGTGTGTATGTGATTGTGCCCTGTGATGGACTGGCACCCTGTCCAGGGTGTACCCCGCCTTGTGCACGATGCTCCCTGGGATAGGCTCCAGGTTGCCCGCAACCCTGAAGAAGGAGTAAGCGGTAGAAGATGGATGGATGGATGGATGAGAAAGCTCCATTTTGAGACTCTATATTGAGAAATAAAGGTACCAAACTGTACTTGTCCTTGTTGCTTGGGTGGTACCGTCAACACTAAACGTTTTGTACATTTAGTTTGTATCTTTGACCTTTGAAAAATAATTTAAGGTACATAATTAGACCACTGCTTAATGGTACCTACCCAGTGACAAGGATAACTACTGTTTGGTACCTTTATTTCTGTGAGTGTAAAGAGAGGTCTCCATATTGAGAGTTCATATTGTTTTGCAAGTTTAATAAAAGGCAGAGTGCTTAATTGCAGCTCCACAACCAAAAATAGTAATAAGTGAGAATATTGTAGTGTGGGGCCTAAATAAACGATCGCTGGTGTGTTTTTAAAGTTGTGGTAATTGTGAATTGTGAATTTCATGAGCACACCTCATGAACCACAGATGATTCTTTTCTGTGGCGTTTGACTATTACAAACAAAGGCTGAGTCAGAAATCACATGCTATTGCAGGTGAAATAGTGCAAATCAGTATGTGTGTATTATGACTACAATCCCGGATGTGTCATGTGACCTTCGACATCATCATAAACACTAAAATCTTAAACAATTTAACAATTTATTCGGGTAATGTTAAACAAGTCCTGTTTAACCAAGGCTTAACACTTTAAAAGAGTCGACAGCAGGTTTTAGGTTTTTTTTTTTTCCTGAGCTCCACACTCGTCCCGTTGCATTGTGGGATTTTTCGACTCGCATAGTGCTCATCGCTTGCATACTGCAAAATCTCACCAGAAGCAGTTCGCCATCCGGGTATTTCTCGCATACTTTAGAATTCGGACATACTACCCATCTGGCATACTGCTTTTCACCTGCAGTGTAGTATGCAACTATGCGGTTTCGGACGCAGCCAAAGTAGCGTTCTCCCCCCCAGCTGTATTCATACACGTTCCACCTCGTCACGTGCGCAAGCATTATCCAATCCTAACACAGGAGCTAATCATTCGAGCCAATCATGACGTGTATTGTTACAAAACGGGTAGGGGAAAAAAAAGTTCAATAACGTAGCAGTGTTGCAGCGAGATGTCGCGAGATTAAGTGCCATTCCCAGTACGAGTGTGTGAACTGCCCCCCCCCTTCCTCTCGCGCTCGCGCTCCACAGGGAGCGACCTCCTCTCCAGCCCTAAAGAGGGAGAAACACAGCCAGGCACGTCGCCTGTTAGCCGTGGGAATACAGCGACCCGACCGAGCTCGGTGGCCAGGCAGCGGTCATAGCGTTATGTCGAAGCCGTAGCGTGAGCTGGAAAACATGCGGTTGCGGCGGCGGCTCAGGCGGGATCAGGAGGGACTGGAAGCTGGGATTCGCCCATTAGACTGCTAGGAGAGGCTTCATTAGCCTGTTAGCTAACGGATAACGCGGCTAGCTAGCGAAGGCGAATTAAAAAACGGACGCTGGAGTCCGGAGCTGGCTCGGGCGGAATCCGCGGTTCGAGTGCTAAAAGTCTACCTCACTGCTCCTGTTTGTTCGGAGGGGGATTTCTTTCTCTCTTCCTAGATACTGAATCTTCAGCTCATGCTTGGACACGCGGAGCGGTATTTAGCGACGGGTTTGTTCGCCGCTTGGCCAGTAGCTAGGAGTATCGATCAGAGCGCCTGGTTAATCACTCGGGGTCGGCTTTGTGCTTCCAGGCCATGGACTGAACCGCCGTCTGCATCCAGAAGGTAGCAAGCTCGCTTTCTGGCTGGCTCACCCTGCGTTTAAACAAGTCCAGTAAGTCTCTCCACTCTGAGCTTTGCGTTTGGACTGGCACGAGAATTAAACCTTCAGCCGGATCAAGTGGGTCGGCGATCATGTTCTGGATGCTCGGCTCCGTCCCAAATCGGATGTGAAGGAGGGGGGCGGAGGATTCTCTGGAGTCTTCTACTTTCTTACATTGGTTTAATAATAATAATAATAATAACAATAATAATGTCTACTGCAAAAGAGAACCCTTGTAGGAAATTCCAGGCGAATATTTTCAACAAAAGCAAATGTCAGAATTGCTTCAAGCCGCGCGAGCTGCATCTGCTGACCGACCCAGACCTCAACCAGGTAAACAAACACTGTCAAGGTTAGAGAGAGAGAGAGAGAGAGAGAGTGTGTGTGTGTGTGAGAGAGAGAGAGAGAGAGAGAGTGTGTGTGTGTGTGAGAGAGAGAGTGTGTGTGTGTGTGTGTGAGAGAGAGAGGGAGATAACAGCGCCTCAGTCCTGCTGGCCTTGTGTGTTTCCTATAGAATGTGTTTGTTACAGACATTATTTACAGACCTGCTGAGGGAAACCACACACACACACACACACACTAGAAACCCTCATACAATTTGTAATGGTTTTAATGGGAATTGCATCAGTGTTAATGGAGACTCGAATGGTTCATGTATGCGTCTACCGGTTGTGCCATGTTCTGTCTAGTCGATACCATTTAAGGACTGGTTTTAATGGGTAGCTGATGGGTTGTAATGGTGTTTGTTGTGGAAACCGTTCGAGTTTCTGTGATGGTTTCTTGTCTGTTTGTTTGTTTGTTTTTTTTGTTTTTCAGCAGGGAAGGTGTCGGATATTTGTTAATGCTGTTTCTGTGTGACCGCTGGATGAACGTTGAAGTTTTGCGTGCTTACGCAGAGCACAGTGCTACCAAATGGTGTTGGTTTTCTTTCTTTGGATCTTAAAGGGTTTATCTTTTTCTTAAATTATTTTATTTTTATTTTTTGTACTTTGTTCTTCTTTTTTTTTTTTTTTTCTTTTTTTCCCTCAGCTATCCAAGATTTTTCTTTCATCCGGGAAATATCTTGTTTTTGCTTTAACAGGATCCAACTGTTTCTTTGCATGGCAAACTTTTTATTTTTATATATATAAACTTGGTGACCCTTTTAAGTTTAAAATGATTTCCTCGGACATCTCATTGCCTTGTTAGGGCTGGGCGATGCGACGGTATAATATCAAAATCATGATTAACGATGTCTTTAAAAATGATGGCTTTTCTGAGCATCATCAAACAGTTAAAAAAAATTAGAATCCAGCTGTACTGTGTTGCTGGCGGTTTGTGAGTAAACCTTTATATCGTGTGTTAGAAATCTCTTTGAGAGTCGTAGGATATTTTTATCATATCGCCCACTATCCGTGCCTATATGGCATGAAAGATCATTTATTAGTATTTATAATGTTTAGTTTTTCCTTTTTTTTTTCAATCGGAAAGTCTTTTATGTGTATACAAATGAAGCAATTAACCTTTTCAACCAGCTAATAAATAACACTGAAAGAGAATAACATGGTTCCGCAGCTATTCCTAACACAACCAGCAAACCAAGAACAAAAAACCCCAACCCAGACTCTTCCCAGTCTAATTAGTCTGTATAGAAGATGATGAAAGTAAAGAGGCAAAAGAAATGAATGTAAACAAAATAAAAAAAGTTGCTGAATAAATAAATAAAGGGGCGGGATTTGTCTGTTCCACGGAGAGAAAACATTAAGGACTCAGTTGGTGTTATTTGCAGGTTGACTTGTTTTTGAGCTCATGATGGGACCTGTCATACCAGCTAATAACTATAAGAACTCAAAAGCAAACATTACAACTTTTGATAAAGGTGAGGTGTGATCACGGACGCGTCATTTTATGCAGCGCAGTTAACATCAACGCTGTGCTGTTGGTAGCCATGTTTCCATCGGTTTAACTTCTGAGGAAAAATTGGAATATCGCGTAAAACATTTATGAATAATGCACCGTTTCCATCCCATGTGTTCGAGAGAACAAAATCGTCATTTCTGGGGGAAACCGCCGCATCCCGTTCTCTCTCCGCCATTTCTACTTTTCTGAGCCAATTATCCAGTCACATGATTTGTTGAGGCAAGTCACATGGCTTTTTTTTTTGTTCGTCAAGGAACTTATTCGGTTTCCATCATAGTTTATGCGCATGTCGTCTTAGCTGCTCAAAAATGATCCGCCTCAATTTTGCGCGTACGGTTTTTTATGCACATTTGGAAGTTTTTATTTGCATCTGGTGTATCAATCCAGCTTGGGCCTTTTATTTATTTATTTATTTATATATATATATATATATATATATATATATATATATATATATATATATATATATTTATATTTTTTTTTTTTTTTTTTTTAAGTACATGGATAGAAATATAGCTAGTATTTGATCAGCGGTGTTTCTCTTGTGTATGAGGCTCTTAAGCATTTAAATTGCACATATTATGGTTTTGCAACGTGCCTAATTTTGTTTTAAAGGGCTCATATAGTTGATTTACATGCATCCGAGGTCAAAAAACACTTTTAACGTGCTCATCATTTAAATTGCAGCATTACACCCGATGTCACAAACGACTTGTTCAATGATCCATTCGAAAGGATTCATTCTAAACTCCTCCTTTCAGAGAGCATACTCTGCTCTGATTGGTCAGATGTCCCAGTCTGTTGTGATTGGTCTACCGCTGTCAGCAGCTGATGAAGGCCAGAGGCGGGTTTTTTTTGTTGTTGTTGTTACAACCCTACGTAGGTTAGTACAGGAAGTAAGTCAGCTGTTCAGAATCGGTCCCTTCGTTTGGGAGCCAATAACTCCTTTTGTCCTGCACTTTGACTTTTGAAACTTTGTAGATGTTTTACATTCACAAATGGCTCTATAATAGACTACATGAAGGGTAATATTTGAAAAACCATAATAGGTGCACTGTAATTCTTTTGGTGTATCTGAATCCTGATTAGGAGTCACTGCAGCCAGACAAGACTGACCCTGAGCTGATGAGGATGATGATCATCGAATGCCTTGGAAGTGCCAAGAAAGCCCACTGTAGAGTGAGCAGTTTAGTTTGAAGTTATCCCGCCAGTCTTTGTCTTACGACCACAGTCGACTTTTTCCTTTTTAAGCAATATTCGGTTCAGTCGCTGCTCTGCTTTCGTCTCAGCAGAATCCTTCTGATTTTCCCTTTCCTTCACGAAATTCCTCACGCGGTGCTGTATTTGTGTTTCATTAAAGCAGCAGCCTTGCACAAATTTGTCTCCGTCAGAGGAGTAATCGGAGCAGCCTGTGTCCAAAAATCGCATCTATTTCGCGAAGCCGACCGAATGCCTTGCCAGCTTAAGTGCTTCATGGGGAAAACGTGCTTCTGCCAAGGTCTTCAGTGATCGGGGCTGCTTCGAAAAGAGCATCTCCAGATTTCTTTCAGGTGCTCCAAACCATCGCAGCCTGTCTATCTACTGTCTGTACTGCTCAAGCTCAGGCCTTAATTGGTAATCCTACCCCTGCTTTTGTTTACTCGAGCATTAAGAGGTGGTTAGGTCTCATCTTTTACACTGACATGGCCTGTATGGAAACATTAAGCCCTGAACAAATGGACTGCATGAAGACATTAAGCTTTGAACACTTGGGAGTCATGAATGAGAGGAAGTTTTAGACCATTAAGGCACGTTACATCCTGTTAATTGGTCTCTCTCACTCACTCACACACACTCAAGTCGAGCAGCACTCTGAGCAGAACTGGAGACGTCTTGCAGCGTCAGCATCTTGCAGTACACATGTAAGGAGGACTGGGTGTGATTATGAGAGGTTAACCCTTCCACCTCCTGACTCATCTTGTGGGTTCATGATGTCAGTAGTGATGAAATCCTCCAGAAGGGGTTTAGTGGGTAGATGCTGTAGAGGCCAAACGCATAATAATAAGAATAAGAAGAAAAACAATAATAATAATAATTCATGAAGTGAATAGTGTGCTATGTAAAAAGCAGACTTGCTAACCTTAATACATTTTGAGTCACGGCTCCGTATTTTTCACATCAGAGTCCGCTAGTATGAGTTAGCACTCAAAAATGTGTTAAAATAGCAGTCTTAGTGTTTTTCACCCCTCCCCCTGGCAAAAAATAAATGGACAGATGAGAACGTTTGAGAATTTACGAAAGTGTTCTGAACTCTCTAATACTAACTGAACTTCTGGAACCTTCCGCCTCCTTCCCCCAGCATTTTAGCCTTTTCTCTCGCCTCGACTCAATTTTCCAGCTTGAAACTCGCTGCATCCTCACGTTCTGTCGAAGGTCAGTGGAGAATGTTTTGAGTTCATGAACGTGAAATAAAATATGTTTGACTTGGCTAACGCTAGACCCGAGCTTACGAAAGGTCTTAACTGTAATAATAGTTCGAAAGCAAACGATCACTTTCTTTCCCTTCTGCGTGACTGCTCATTAATCCTTTTTCGGGCTTTGGCAGATCTGAGAAAGCAATCTCTCTATGCATCATTGAAATGGCTGCACTGGGGACGTTTACACACTTCTACACTACAGCGTTAAGACTAAAGCTGCTGCTAATGAATAATCTTTTTTTTTTTAAATCCATACAAACCCGAAGCAAGTTTGTCTGTACGTCTTCCGATGAAGTCAAAGTTAATTAAATCACTGGGACTGCATTATTTTGTGATTTATAGACTTAAGTGGATTACACGAAACATGTCCGCTCATCTGTTCCCAATTAATTTGTTTCAAAGCAGTGTAGCACGTAACGATGGTTAAAAAGCCAACTCGCTGCATTTCTGTCCAAAGTGTCCTTTAAAGACGAGCAAAAAAAAAAAGTCTTAATAAATGCTGCACAATAAGGTTAAATATGTCCTTTTTTTCATTTACGTTTCTCAGTGAAGCCAACGTTTGTGTGTGTGTGTGTGTGTGTGTGTGTGTGTGTGTGTAAATGGGGGGGGAGTGTCCCCTGTGTGAAACCGGAAAGTGTCCCCCTTGTCTCTCGGTGAAACCGGAAAGTGTCCCCCTAGTCTCTCGGTGAAACCGGAAAGTGTCCCCCTAGTCTCTCGGTGAAACCGGAAAGTGTCCCCCTAGTCTCTCGGTGAAACCGGAAAGTGTCCCCCTAGTCTCTCGGTGAAACCGGAAAGTGTCCCCCTAGTCTCTCGGTGAAACCGGAAAGTGTCCCCCTAGTCTCTCGGTGAAACCGGAAAGTGTCCCCTAGTTCTGGGAAAGAAGTGTCCCTAGTCTCTCGGGAAGGAAAGTGTCTAGTTGTGGGAGGTCTAGTTGGTGAACGGCAGTCCGGTGAAAGAAGGTGTGTGTGGTGAACAGTTTAGTTGGTGGTGTAAGTGTGGGTGGTGGTGTGGTCCTCGTTGTGTCGTGGTATGTCCCCCTAGTCTCGGTAGAGGTGTCAGCGTGTCCCTGTGGGGGAGTTCAGTTAGTTGTTGTGAGTGTCCGTTGTTGCCTAGTGGAAAGTGCAGTCTCGGTCGTGTCCTAGTCGGTGAAAGGTGTCCCCTAGTCTCGGTGAAACGAAGTGTCCTAGTCTGGTGAAGGCTGTTCTCGGTGACGGGTTGGTAGGGCGTGGGGGGGGGTCGGTGTCCCCCTAGTCTCTCTCTGCAAAACTAATGCACGCTATGTTTCCAGGATTATGTTCGCCTCGTTTAGTTCATTTGTTTCTGAAGAGCATTGCCGATCTTTCTGGCCGAAGAGGCAACCATAAATATTTTGCTTAAAGAACTGACTTTTCTTTTAACGTTGTGTTCTGATTCACTTCGTGATTTCTTGAGTTACACACATTTGACTTCAGATTGCACTGATCAAATTGCATCATGGCCGTACGTTTCCTTTTCAGTGCATGTGCAAGTGTACACACGTTTGTTCTTGATGTCATGGTAAGCAGTTCTTTCCTGTGTTGGACGTTTGCCCCAGGTCTGAAGGGGTAAGAACAATGATTGACACTTGATGCTTGATTATAACAATCTTCCACTCGTTGCGAGAGCATGTTGTCTACCCTATCACTAATCAACCAATCAAGCCATAATTCTCTGCCCAAGTGAGGGTGAGCGATCATCTCAGATGGCATGGAGAGTCGGTACTAGTGGTGTTACGCACTGAATGTTTCCTGGTATGATAACCTCGACTGAAAATGTCATTCTATTAATCATATGTTTAGAAACACACTGGCTGGGGGTGAAAATTAGGAACAGTTCATCAAATATTTGTACAAAAGTCTCTTTGTGCATCCATGTGTGTGTGTGTAAGAAAAAGATCAAATCTCCTAATTGCACTTTCTGCTGATTAAGATTTCCACACCCATGTCTGTTAAATGATCGAGTCGCACGGGATAAGTGATCCATCACAGAGACAGGAGTGGCTTCACCTTATCTGCACACTTGTCACACACAAACGAGACACACCTCATTTCAATACAAATAGATTGTTTTGATCTTGTTTGCAGAGCTTATGGCCAGCAAGTCGCACTTGATCATTAATAGGTCACATGACCTTAGTAGTCGGGACCTTTGCTCGAACCTCAGTAACTTGCCTAAAACCCTTGGAAGTGTCTCTAGGAAGCCTCTTCCAGGTTGAAACGAATCCAGTCTGACTTTAGACTTTATATTTTTCTATAAATTCATGTCCTGCAGGAGTGAGTATGAGAAAAGGTGGCATGCTGAGCCAGCAAATGCATTTTAACCTATTTATTTATTTATTTATTATTTATTATTTTTTAAACTAAAAGGTGAGTTAAATGTCCAGTCTTTCACCATGAGTAACAGTAAAACTGGAACAGTCCTAGTCAGGATTATGAAACACAAGACTGCACAGTTGATAAAGAAAAGAAGAAGCAGTTCACAATCAAAGCAAACACAAATCCTGCTATTCCCATAACCAACAGAGTAATAGCAAATATATTTTTGTTGCCTTTTATGCCTGGTTCTATATCTGCCCCGAATAATACAATGTAAACGTCTCTTTTGTTTATCTGTAGCCATCCTGGCAGCTCCAGGGAGCAATACTGTGGGTTGTGGGAGGCTTTTGGGGGGGAAGGAGAGCTTGTGAAAGGAAGTGTGGTTTGGGAAAGTATAGTTCCCCCTCCCAAAGGTCGCTTCCACTTCAGAAGCAGCAACATGGTCTGCAAAAAACGGGGAACTGGTCTGCAGAGCGGGAGGGTTCTGTGCCGGCAGAGACCCGGAGAGTGCATCCAGGGGTGAAAGCGGGGGATGCTGGGAGAAAAGGCGGCCCCCTGGGAACGGCCCGGGGTTGGGAGGAAATTGGAAGTTAAGCGTGATGCCTGCGGGAGGGCTGCGAGGTTAGGAGAGGAGCTCAAGAGAGGAAGCAGGCCGTCAATATGTTGAGGAAAAGTGCAGGGGTGTGCCGCTGCTCTCTTGGGTAAACCACTCCACCAACACTACACACGGCACTCACAGCTGGCTTTTGTTGTGCTTTTTTTTCCCCCTCCTCCTTTTCAAAAGAGGAAAGGAGCACTCAGGGCCCAGTTCTTTTTTTAGATTCTGTTAGTTTCATAAGCTTTATTAAATGGCCTGATGCCCGTTGTGCTGTCGGCTGCAATGAAATGCATTTATCTGACCTTAATCATGGAGGAGAAAATGTTATTTATATATAGCGTATTTTATTAAGAAGTAAAGCAGAGTGCTTTACACACTCGATGCACGCCATTTAAAACAAACAGACATGCACGCAAGTGCACAAAAAACGTGTTGTTTATAGAAATGACTTTTTCAGTGTGGCGTAGCACTAGCTCTTGCACGCATATGCCAGTGAAAGCCTGTTTAAACGCAGGTGAGACGCTTGGCCACATTTTTGTGCGAGCGTATTGAGTTTCCGGGCCATTAGCTGCATGTTAATATTGTACTCCGCTTTTCTGACGTGGCTGTTTCAGCCATATGAACTTGTCTGGTCCTGCACTGCAAGGTGCCTCCGTGGCCTTCCTCACACCGCTGCCAGCATTTTCAGTGTCTTGTTGAGGCAGAGCGTCGACGTGGTGGGAATATTCTCGAAAGAAAATCGACACGCGTACATAAAGTATTCGCACGTCGCACTGCAACATCAATACGTCCTGTAAACGCATGGAGTATAGCTGCAGCGCAGCACGGCGCTTGCAGACCTGCACATCGTACCTTTTGTCTAAAGCCGTGCTGATTGAATGGGTTACCATGTGACTGAACATTCCTGTGTGTGTTTTCGGTTTGCGTGGGGGGGGTGTTGCGTTAAGTGATGAACTTCTGGTAGGAATTTGTAAAATTGCATACTCCTCATACAAGCACCTGATGTGATCTCCTCTGCCACCCCCCCACTGCCGGCTTTCTGCAGGGCTGTTTTTGTTTTTTGTTCACTGATCTCACCTAGTATGACACGGACACCAAAATGCAGCAAAGGACGTTATTAGAGTCCATCTAGTCTCTTCCATTACCTATTCATACTGAAAGGTTTGGTTTCACACTGCATGTAACTAAAGGGGAGGGGGGAGGGGGACAACGAAAAACATCCAAGCACAGACAACATGGAACTGACTCTAAATAAATGATTATATAAGTGACCCGTATAAAACATTTAGCCTATCCAGCGTTTTGTTTTTGTTTTTTTCTTTTCTTTTCTGTTTCTCAACCCAAATATCCACAACAGCTCATATTCCATACTGTTCTGAATTAGTTTAGTAGCTCATATATACGGGGGGGAAAATATGTGCAACCAAGAATATATGCCACGCCACGTGTGGTTCACCTCGGGTTAGCTGAGGAGTTTCTCACTGCAATCGAACCGATGTTCACTCGAAACCGGACTGAGACTGAGCACAATCACTGCGTTCTCACCTGCCTAAGTGAATCACGCCAAGGTGGAAAACACACCAGGATTCGAGTTAAACGGTCTCCGTGCGAAAGTAAACGCGAGCTGATGTCTCGACGGCTCGTTCTGGTACTAGTACTGTTCAACGATAGGTTTGTACCACAGAAGTTGGACTGTACTGTAATTTAATCAGCGTTTCCGCACTCGACCGCACGTTTCAACGTGATCGTCGTCGTCGTCATGTGTTCTGCCTCCGATGCCAACATGACCATTTTGACCACACGTTCCTGCCCTAAACGTCACCATGGCCACAAGTTTCACATCACACACTCATTCAATAAGCAGCCTTTGATGTAAATATTTCTGGAAGATGATTTTAAAGTACTGGAATTGGATTTGAAAAGAAATTGCTGTCGCTTGTGCATATTGTGTACGCCTCTGCTGCAAAGTTACAGTAGTAAGACCGCAGTAGCTTTTATGAGACGAGAAGCTCCATGATGCATTTACTCTACAAAAATTAACACAAAATGACGGAAAGCCGCAACATTTGGTGGAGGGTGTAGTTTTTAAAAAATACCGCAGATTTTCTGAAGATTTGGGCCAATGTACACCATGTGATGTGCTCACAACGCGCACTCGGCTAAAGCCGTATTCGATTCACGTGCGTCGCGTGATTACAGCTAAAAGGTCTCGTTTACCAACAAACATCACTGCGGAAGACCGTGCAAAACAATTCCGTGCAACTGCAGTTTCGCCAATTTTGAAAGTGGTTTTCCTGTTTCAAAAAACTTCTCGAAAAATCGAACAATCTCAAACCCTCCATGAAATCCTGTACAGACTGTCTGAGAGAGCATTCCAAAAGACCAAAAATATTCTAGCATCACTTCCTGTATATGATTTCAAAGGCTGCTTATTAGATCAGTGTGAGATTCGGTGACATTGTGCAATTACACATTCCATTTACAGAGAATCTAACACACCAAGAAGAATGTGTCGCGTATGAAAGTTTCATGAAGTATGAAGTCTGTGGAATCTGCTGAAAACTGGCGTCTGAGAAGTGGTTCAGATCCATCGATGAACGTATGAACTTGTGCCAATCAGTAGCTTGCGCTTAAGAGTTCGATCCCGTTTTTTTTTTTGTTTATTCAAACCACATGTCTGATCTTGTTCGCTTTTCCTGAGTTCATATCTTGTCCTGTCTTTACAGGCTAAACCGATCTATGGAGGCTGGCTGTGCTTGGCTCCAGAGGGAACGGATTTTGACAATCCGATGCAGAGGTCTCGGGTAAGTTGTTTTGTATATGAGATTCGTCCTAGACGTGATCTCTTTCCTAAGATAAGCGAGTGTTCATTTAGAAAGCTTCTACAGTGCTGCGTTTATAACTAAACCATTTGTTCCTGCAGAAATGGCAGCGGCGCTTCTTCGTCCTCTACGAACACGGCTGCTTGCGCTTCGCTCTGGACGAATCTGTAAGCACTCAGTACACCCTTATTATTCATGAAAGTGTTCTCATATGCTGGCAACACACGCACGGCGTGGTGACTTGCTTTCCACGAATAAAGCAGTCGCCACTTTTTCAAAATGCTGAGGTCATACACAGGATAAAAGCGAACAGTCATGTGACGTCTCTTATTCGTTAAAGCATATGAATGATGGAGGCGGATGTGACGTGGCCTGCGGCGCGATCACAGGGCCGACGTGAGCCTGTTTAATTCACTGCAGTGTGTCATGAGTGAAAATTGGCTGCCTGATCAGGCCAAAGATTACAGCATTTGGATATAATCTGTGAGGCCCACACACTCGGCACTGCAGCATTGAAATCCCTGTAATATCCTTGAGTTTGAGTCCTCGTCAGTGGCCGAAGCGCCACGTATAGCGGATCTAGTTTAATATTTGCTGTGTATTAGTTGGTGAGGAGAGCGAGAGAGACAGACTCGGCTCACTCCATGCCGTTCTTTCAGAAGAAACTGTAGAGAGCTCACGCTGAAATGACTCGTGTCCAGAAGGAGAAACCTCATGCACCTGGACTTGGATGTCTGACATCAGTTCAGAGTAGTATAGCTTTTCCTTCGATTGTAGCGGTTTCACGATTCCGTCAGTCCTATTGTCTGTGCTCACTTTTCATCTGTGCCGAGATGAGACCCCTCAGGAAAAGCCAGAGAATTAGGTCAGGGACGTGAAGGTCGGGAGGATGAGGCTGAACTAAAATTAAATTGATGTGGTGAAATTATGCTGATCTCAAAAGGCTCCGAAATTAAATGCCAACGGTGGGTGGAGGGGGGAAACAGCATAAATTGATTACTTGGCCCACCGACAGCTCTAATGTGCTGCCCATTTTTGGTTACCCATTTGGCTAAAATTGATTACCCAATTTACCAGCTAACGTATAATGTGATGTACAGTACGATGACTAGCATCTGTTGAACCACAAGGTGATTCAGTGTTGTGCTAGCAAGAGAGTTTTGTGTGACAGCGTTGCACTGGACTTTATTTTGCTTGGCTTTGTCAATTTCCACGTACCGTCTTCCTGATTCTGGAAAAAAAATAATTGTCATTCATGCATGTGAATTAATCCACTTAGTAAAAGCAGAGGTGTTTAGTGCAGAAGGCTGCGTTTAAAAAAAACAAAACAAAACAAAAACACGTTTGTTTTGCGAAAGTCAATAAGCTGTAGCTCCATGAAGACATGGCTTGCCATGTTTGGACTGGAAGAACTCAAGAGCCCTGACCTCAACCCCACTGAACACCTTTGGCATGAAACTGAATGCCGAGTGCTCGCCAGATCGCCTGACCTCACTAATGCTCATGTGGCTGAATGCGTAAATCCCCACAGCGACACTCCAAAATCTAGTGGAAAGCCTTCCCAGAAGAGTGGAGGTTATTATAACTGCAAAGAGGGACTAAATCTGATGGTCTGGTGTCCACAAACTTTTGGCCATGGAAAAAAAAACATTTGATAGTCCAGACACACAATCTGTATACTTTTTTGTGATAGTTGTTAGAACTGTAGAATGATTCACACTTCCTGGTTTTCCCCTTAAACTTCAGTTTCCACGTACTTAACAAAATATTAACCGAAGCCGTGTCTGAATATGGCTCCAAAGGTTTGGGATGTTTATTTTTGCTAAATCCCACTTATCCTTTACTTGTTTCTCTAACCTGTCAGCATCGCAAGCTATAAACAATACATCCGTTTAAGGGCTCGACTCTTGAAGTGAACAGTTGTGGCTGTTCTCGAGAGAGAGAGAGAGAGAGAGAGATGCTCTGACTGTGAAGCCTGCGCTCAGAAAAGCGTTCCCCCAATATGCCCTTATTTGGTGAAACTCGTGCGAAGAGGGCCATCATGACGTTGCCATACTCTGAGAACATTAGCCCCCTGAAACCACATGGAAATGCAAAAAATGCTCCGAGATCCTCATTCCACCAAAGGCCCAACCGCAATACCTATTTCTGTAACCAGAGCCTGTGTTTAGGAAGCTTAAATCAAATCATCTGTAGAAGACAGACGGGTAGAGGGGCAGAGGGTCATCGCTCATCTACTCTTAAACTCCCTTTAGATGCAACAGCCACGCAGATCTTTTCTTTTGCTCTAGCGAGTGCTGGAGCGGAGAAGACCGAGTGCCATGTGTCAAATTAAAGGCTTCTGTGGTGGTGTTTTGTTTTTTTTTTGGTTTGTTTTTTAAATATGTAAATATCCTGAAAGGTCGAAGGTGTTCGGAAGGGGGATTTGTCCTGACACTACCGCAGTCATTTTCTCTCACCCTTCAACCCTGCAATTTGATTAAATGCACTGCAAGTCAAGGCACGTTCATGCTGCCTAATGTGCATCCACCAGGCCATGTGGTTAATCTTTTCCCCTGCAACATAATCTCTACAGTTTTCATTAGTTTACATACTTTCTTGATTTGTCAAAAAAAAAATTTCATGTTCGTGGCAGTCCCATTTAGTCAGTTAGCAGATTGTCTCAAAGCAAATTGGTTATGTCCGTGTGAATGTTTTCATTTAAAAATAAATAACTTCTGAAAATAATCAGCTAGTTAACCAAGGCTGAGACAATAGAAGTGCATGTTATTTGATCCCTTGTTTTGAAGCGCTAATATAAAGCGTATGAATGGCAAGACTTGGCAAGAGTCGTGCTCTCTTGTGTCGTTGCCAAAATCAGACCTTTTGTTGCCCTGACAGTATAGCTACACACCAGACCCTGCGTTTTTATTTTATTTTATTTTATTTTAACTTGAGAAAACTCTCTGATTTGTTGCTTATCTCTTATCTTAAAAAAAAAAAAAAAAAACGCTTAAAGTTTTCCACCCCCCATTGAGTGCGAAGATCAGACAACAGTGTCTTATAAACATTACCATACCAGCTGCCTATGAGTTCCTCCTTCATGATGGTGCTCAGTGTCACTTGGGATAGTTGATATTACAGTCTGTGTCAACTTGGCCATTCGGTTCTCTCAGAGCTTTGTGCCGAGAGATGTGCTATTATTCACTATGCACTTCTGGCTCTTGTGAGCTGCTGGTGTCTCATTACGCAGGGTTTTTTCTCTCTCTTTTTTTTTCCCCCTCCCCTCAGAAGCAGCCTGTCTGGTGAGACAGAAACAGTTCTGCAGTTTTGTAGCTGTGACACGCTGTAATTGCCATATTTGGCAGTCGCCGACACTTGCTGGTGGATTTTTAATAAAGCGAGATCCACTTACAATGGCCATAAAAGGAGCCAGGAACAGACAGCACCTGGTTTACATCGAGGGTCCGCAAAATGGCTGATAACAGCTCAAGCAGAAATACTGAGATGTGCCACCATGAATCTGAGCCTCTTAGCAGCTAAACATCCAGCACGGACATGTGGGTCACACGTCGTGCTATTTGTAGTGACGAGATTAAGCGTGTTCTCCGATGATTCGCCTTCTTGGGATTTGTCCTCCCCGTTAGGAAGATTTACAGTTTAGTTTACACAGAGACAGAGATTAGGGCTGTGCATTGCGAGCTTCCTGTATTCCCTTGCCTGGCCCCGGGCTCCAAAAAGGTTTCCTTAGTTGACCTAGCTAGGTATTGTGACTATAATATAGAAGAATATATAAACTATTTATATAGTGCCTTTCTCAATACCCAAGGTTGCTTTATAGTGTTGGAAAAGTAAACACATAAAGACACAAAACAGTGAGAAGACAAACCGAAGACCGAAGTCCAACCGCTGACGTGGTCAAATTTCATAATATCGCTACTGAAATATTGCATGTATCGGCATTTTTATAAAATGAACGTTTTTGTTCTGAATCTTTTTTTTAAATTGTAAAATGTTAACATTTTGTACAGAATGTATTTTTTGTCGATTAAAAAAAAATTATAGTTGGTCAGGTTTTTTTTCTTTCTCTTTTTCAGCACTGCTGTTTTGCTGACAAACGTACATATTGTGTAAATAAAAAAAACCGCAATCATCTGATGTGTGTTATGTCTTGGAATTGTACATAACATAATCTTGTGTTTTATATTAATTATAACGAATAGTAAGATTTTGAGCTTGCGTCTGTTTAACAACCCACAATGCTTTATTTATTTCCCTGTTTTTATGGTCGTCTTAGTATTCCGGAGTATTGGTGTTGAAGGATGGAGTCGCATGCAATAAAACCTTTACACCACATGGAAAGATGCAGGGTTATATAGAACTAATTCTTTACAGCCATGGAATCTGATTATGTTGACGGTTTCTTTTTTTTTTTTTCCCGCCTTACTAAATATTTGGTTGCCAAAAACACTGACATGTGCTTCCTTTGTGAATTAGGCTGGAAAAATCACATTTTCCATCTGCTTCCCCTCACAGCCAAGCACACTACCGCAAGGCACTGTCAACATGAACCTGTGCACAGATGTGATCGATGCCGAACCTAAGACCGGCCAGAAGAACGCGCTGTGCATCATCACGCCTGAACAGGAGTACTACATCCGGGGGGACAGCAAGGAAATTATCAACGGGTATGTTGCACACATGCCATGTCCTGTGAGATTTGTTTTTACTAATCGTTGTAGTAGTGTAGAACTTGCAGGGTTCTCTGAAGTTGAACGTTTGTTCTTTCCAGGTGGAGCGAGCAGCTAGTTGTTTATCCA
Source organism: Ameiurus melas (assembly GCA_012411365.1). Classification (NCBI taxonomy): domain Eukaryota; kingdom Metazoa; phylum Chordata; class Actinopteri; order Siluriformes; family Ictaluridae; genus Ameiurus; species Ameiurus melas. The sequence goes on from CM022760.1 coordinate 23,781,702, forward strand.
AAGACCAACAAGCAAAATCAAAAGAAGAAGCGCAAAGTGGAGCCCACGACGTCTCAGGTGAGTTCTGCATGAGTCGAGCGCCTGATGCTAAGCATGATGTTGAACGTTGTTGGTAAAAGCAGAGAGGGTCACCGGAGTGCTGAGGATGATTGTCTTTCTCTCAGGAGCCTGGTCCAGCCAAGGTAGCTGTGACGGGCTCGGGCATCCCTGAGGCGGAGAAGGTTCCAGACTCCAGTTCCATCATATGGCAGGAGGAACTGCAGAGCAGAGAAGCAGAAGTGTCGCAGGCGTGGTCCTCAACAGACATTTCACCCCAGGGCCCACTGCTGACCCCTGCAGGTACGGGGGTTCTTCTAACATTTCTAAGTACAGCCGAGCAGTTATAAGAAACGTAAAGTTAGCACCTGGCCTCCGTCTCCCTATTTATAATAATGACAGCCAATATGGGCACAGATACCGGAGTTGTAGTTCACAAGCCAGTACACTTTAATAAACAAGTTTATTTATCTCTAACAGAGATCCATAATGATCATTGTGTACAGTATGCATAATTTTTTTTCTGCTTCTTAAGCAGTTGGCTTTAGGAGGCTTGGTTTCTATTATTGCCTGGTAACCGTAATCCATAAAACACTGATGTGCAGTCTACAGCATGCATTAAATTACAACAACAAAAACGGCAGCTACTAAACATGCTGGGAGAGGAATGCAGGAAGGAAGGCTCTGTCTATAACAGGAGATAGAAGCATGAACATCCCTGTTCCTGGACATTTCTCCACCCTGCCTGATCTATATGCGCGAGACTGTTTGTTCATACAGTGTGTCCATCAGGCAGAACAAATAGACGCTCAAAAGCACATGAACGTCTGTACACTCTGGTTTTATAGTGTGGAAAGACATCCCAACCTAAAATAAGGTAAAATACATCAGTGACGTTAAAACGGAGATTAAAAATCAAGGTGTTTGTAGAAAAATGAGTGGGACTACTTGTGAGTAAGATTTGTCACAGTGTGGGTGGAGGGAAAACTTTATGACCCCAATCTTCATCCTGTCTGTTATGCTGTCAAACTACAGTGATTATAAAAATATCCATTAATGTAAAGTCCATGTCCCCTCCCTTTTTCTCTCCTAAGCAGAGGAGGCATCCATGAGCCGTAGTTCGGACCTGGGCTCCGTTAACGGCGACGAGGTGGACCGCGGTACATTCTCTTTTCCCCCTTATATGTCTCAGCCCCTACAGGACCTGGTTTCCCCGACGGCAGGCTTGCTCGGGGGTGTTCCACGGTGTCCATCGCCTGCACACAGTGAACCCTTCCCTTCAGGTAGCAGTCTGTTGTCTAACGGCTCGCACATCAGCGGCTCCATCAGCTCACTGGACTCTGACGCCAGCACAGATAGCCACGTACCGCTCCGAGGACGCACCAAGCCTGAGAAACGCAGAGAGAGACAGGACAGAGAGGCTGTTCTCAGTCCAGAGAGGAGGTGAGCCAGGAAAACACAAACTTTCAATTCTGCAGCTCCATCAACTGCTCCTAAAGACTAACTTCTGGACCTTCTGAAATGGATATTTGAAAGTGCATGTTTGTCATGGCACTGTATCTGTTTAGTGCTCCAATGACCAGTAGCTGTATTCAGATTTGAGCCAGAAGTAGGTGTGGTCTGAATCAGAAGTATGTGTGGCCTATACCAGAAGTAGGTTGGGGTTTTTTTTTTTCTAATAAAATTATGCCCTCTGAAACACTGGGAAAACAGAGCAGCATGTAACAAATAACAACTCCTGAACTTTTACAGTTCCTCAACTGCAGCTCCATCACTCAGGTTCATATTTGTTCTCAACCAGATGCTGGTTGTGGAACTTTCTGGCAAGCTTTCTATCTAATGTGACTGAGTAAGCTAGCTAAATATTCCGTAAACATTTTTCCCAAATCAGGGAACTAATGTTTATAGTTGACAACAGTAGCTTCTTAAGAATGTTTAATTTTTTATTTACATTCTAGAAAGATCAGAAGAGTTTGCTGGACACTATTAGACTTTGAGGCTGGGACACAACGCTGCTGCGAGTCAAAATGCCGTCCTTTTAAGCAGCATTTCATTGTAATGTTCGTATGATTTTGATTAAATAACGAGGAAGAATGGAAAAGTAGAGATATGCTGCCTTTTGCATAGTGTGTGGTCTGCTTGTGGCAATCGAACACCGCTGTGTTTAGTGACCCACTAAAATATTGTCATTGACATGGTGCAGCTCAAAAAAATAAAAGTAGGCTATAGACAGTAGACATGTTCCTACAGAGTGCACCTGTATGGTAGGTGTGCCTAATAAAATGATCTCTAATTGTAAGTGCACAGCCGATATACTTAGTAAACCAGTCTCTGGATTAAACCCGACCAGTCCTCATCAGGAAGAGATAATGGCTCTGCATTAAGGCTAATTGTGTAGGTTTTGACATGGAATAATTAGAAAGTGTGTAATTCCACAATCTCAGTTGTTTCCTCTCTCTATTGTTTATGTTGGATATAAACACATTTGCGATAAACAGCTCTGGTGCTCTTGAACAGGGATCATGTTGCTGGGATTCTCTTCTCCCACAGATCGGAGTTCAAAAGCCCCAAAGCCGAAGCATTTGAAACAAAGATGCTGACGTGCCTCTGTGCGGTTGAGGAGGCCTCCCGTTTTCCTTCTCATGAAAACTATTCACAGTGGCAAGAGAGCTTGAACGCTCTGAACCTGTCCCGTGGAAAGAGATGGCTTCCATTTGGGTTTGGGCTAATTTGGGTTTATGGGAACTGTGCCACTTTATACCCAGCAGCCAATGAGACTGAAAGTAGTCATGTGACATAAATACCTCACTGACTGGTTCTTTTGCTTCCTTTTAAGGAGGACCTTCAGTACTGTGCGTTCCCCAAATAAGGGCAAAATTCAAAATGAGCAATTTAATATTTCCACCCTCTGCTATGAAAACCAAATTCCTCTCTTCAAAGTCAGGAGGCAAAACTTTTTTTTTTCTTCTTCTTCTTTTTTTAGTATTCCAAAGTCAACACCAAGCACTTTCTTTTTTGGTGGTAGTATGAAGATTTTTTTTTTCTGGGGTTTTTTTTTTTTTTTTTTGGGTGAAGTTTTTGAAGCGAGGAAATGATGTCCGTGGCCAATTTTATTTGTAGCTTATTCATATTAATCATCTTTTAGTTTAGTGGTATGTTTGTTGGAGATTGCAGTCATTTTTGTTTACAGTAAAAGCAAGCCAGTTCTCAATGCATTTAAATGCATAAAATTGTACAGTATTACACTTTTTAGCACTTTTTCAAGTGCTCTGTTTCATTTACACATATATTCTGAACGGCATTCTGCTCGTTCTCTGTGGTCAGTGGCCGTTCGAACGTGATCGAGAAGCTTGAGGCGCTGGAGCTGGAGAACGCAGAGAGGATGGAGGTCGAAGAGACGGCGCGCAGCGAGGCCAGACAGGGCCGCAGTGAAATGAGACGCTTCGACAGACAGGTACAGAACTTGCTTACGTCTGAGTCTTCCCACGACGGACCGAAGCCGGGTTTGTTCTACTGTCAGCATTCTGTTCATCTGCACACTGACTTTGTTTTCCACCATATATTTGTTTAACAGCCTGACCACAAATTTGATCACGGATCTTGCCAACCTTGGCCAGTAACATTTCACGGTAACATTTAGTGTTGCTCAACGTCATGCAAAACGTCAAAAACAGGACTTTTGTGCCGAGTCAGGATACATTCCGCTTCATAGTGTTGAAAATGGCCATCTTTTACTTCACAGTTCACTTCGGAGAGATTGTGAGTTTGATAAAAAAGTACCGGCTGTTGTGATCTGAGCTGTGAAGGTTTTCAGTTTTCCCTGGAAATCGGGACGGACTGGTCAAAGCTCAAAGTTATCCGTCAGCTTTTTCCTAAACAGTACAGTCCACTAGCTTTAAGCTTTGAGTTATTGAGCGGATCAGCGGTGCTGATTCAAGTGCTTCGATATTGGAAAGAGTCAGATGTTTTAGGACTTTCCACAAGGCCTGTATGTTTTCTGTCCTGTAGGAACAGAAGCTTGACCCAGGACAGGGTCTGGACTTCCACCCCTCCACTCTTCCTCCACTGAGAAGAGCCAAGTCACTGGACCGCAGGACAACGGAGTCAGTCATGACTGTAAGTACCCATTTTTTTTCTTTCTTTCTTTTTCTTTCTTTCTTTCTTTTCTTCGACCCTTCCTGTGTTCATGTGAAATTTTGTCAGGGGAGCATCGATATGAGAGAACATTGTCACCCGAGGGTGTGAAGCTTGTGCATTCAGAAAGAACACCATCACAAGGCTTTTGTTGTTCTCTGAACTTTGAAGGTCAACGAGAATTCTGAAACGAGGCTTTTTTTTTTCTTCGAAACAACAAACAGCTGCTTCGGAATGTTTTACTTGCAGGAACAGTGTGAGTGAGTCAGTGGAGGGTGAACGACGGAGTCCGAGTTATTTCAGCACTGTTCTATCTGATAAGTGTTCTTTGTTTATGTGTTCACATGCCTGGGTCTACATTCTGTAAGACCACTGGTTTTGTTTGTACCTTTCTACGTTCTATAAGCTTTCACTATTCAATTGAATTCATATCTACCTTGACTAATCATGATCGCCAACTTGTTTCTTTGTGGCATATTTTTTCTGTTATTTTGTGAGCACAGATACCCTAATCCTCCCATGTGTGCTGCTTGGTGTAGCATCCTCCCTTCTCATACCCAGGTCATCTCTACATCCTCCCTGCATTCAAGCGCACATTCCAAACCCGTCTGATCGGCTTCATGTCTCTTTTTTTTTTTCCTCTCTCTTTGCTTTGACACTCTAGTGTTGTGTGCGTTTGTTTATTCTTGTATGAGTGGTAATTTGAGTGTTTGTACTCTTTTACACTCTTCGCGCCCTGCATTTCTGGCCACGGTGCACAAATGCCTGATTTGGGTTTTCCATCCACTGTGTGAATCACTTACAAGTGTTTATTTCCACTCAACAAACATTTGAGAAACCCTGAACTAGATGCATGCAGTGTGTTTTTCTGCTTTAAAAAAAAAAAAATTATATATATATATACACACACACACACACATACATATATATATATACACACACACACACACACACACATTTCGCTTTCTTTTTTGGTACCATGATAGAAATCTTTGAAGGTGTTGGCAAATCTGTCAAACAAGAGTATTGCATGCCTATTGGGCAAGAGCGTTAAGGAACCAAGGACCAGAACACCATTTGTGTTTCTCCTGGTTCTCATTGTGGGAATGTCTGAATGCCTGTTGAAGATCATGCGGTGTTAAAGGTGTTCTTTTAGATGTCTGCTCCAGTAAGTTGAAATAAAAGATAAAACGTGCAGGATTGCAGAATGAAAATGTACGCAGCACACGGGCCACCTGATGTTTATTCAACTTTATTCTGCATGTAGTATTGTGTGTGTGTGATGTCACTGAGAGACATAAACTGCACTGGCTGGATTGCTCTTGTAGAGGCTTTGAAAAATATGAGGCTTTTTCTTTTTACAGCCAGACTTGCTGAATTTCAAGAAAGGCTGGATGGTGAAACTTGATGAGCAAGGCCAGGTTGGTGACCGGTGTTATATAAATATTATAATGTGTGTGTGTCCAAAAGTATGTATTTGGTTTCTACACAAAATAGTGTGTGTGTTTTTTCGAAAAAAAATTATAATGGAGATTAGATAATGAAGGTCAGGAATCTCAGTTAATGTTCACATCAAAGATCAGAATGCAGAAAATGCAGAATGCGGTGTAATCTGTGACTTTGATCATGACATGGTTGTTGGTACCAGATGGGCTGGATTGAGTATTTCAGAAATTGTTGATCTTCTGGGATTTTGTCACAATAGTTTCTAGAGTTTACACAGAGTGGTGCGAACAACAACTACCAAACAACGAATGAGCGACACTGCTGTAGGTGGAAACGCCTTGTTGTTGAGAGAGATCAGAGGAGAATGATCAGACTGGCTGGAGCGGACAGGAAGGATATAGTAATTCATATAATCTCTCTGTACAACCATGTTGAGCAGAAAAGCATCTCAGCATGCACAGAACGTCAACCCTTGAGGTGGATGGGCATCCATATCAGGTTCCATGCCTGTCAGCCAAGAGCAGGAATCTGAAGCTAATCTGAAGGGGGAGGGGAGGGGGGGGTGACTGACCTGTTTCCAGTCTCCAACAAACTTCCAGTTTGGGTGAGTCTGTGCCCATGAAGGAAGTTGAACTGGATGTGGTCTGCTGTTTTAGTTAATCCACCTCAAGTCTCTGAGATGCTTTTCTGCTCACCACGGTTGTAAAGAGTGCTTATTTGAGTAACGATAGACTTACTGTCCGCTCAAATCAGTCTGGTCATTCTCCTCTGTTTTCTCTCATCAGCGAGGTGTTGCAGCCTGCAGATCCTTTTCTCACAGGATGGTTTTTGTTTTTCGCACCATTCCGTGTAAACTCTAGGGACCGTTGTGTGTGAAAATAACTGATGATCGGCAGTTTTATAAAATACTCCCAACTAGCCCATTTGGTACCGATATCCATGCTACGATCAAAGTCACAGAGATCGCACTTTTTCTTCATTCTGATGTGATCATTACCTGTATCTGTGTGATTTGTAGCATTTGCTTTCATTATTTTATTTATTTATTTTTTACTGTATAGGACTATGCTTATGCTCAAGCACATGAGATTGGACCTGAAGCCTCTTGTATCTGTTATATCAGAAGCTTTAATTTATGCTACATTTTTAGCTCCTGCCAAACCTGTAATACAAGCAGGGGCCATTAAACAAGTGTGAGCACATCCTGGGGTAAAGTTAGGCTAATTCCTATCCCTGTAATCGGTGTACTTTATACATGCAGGATTTCATGTTTTTTGGGAGGGTTTTTCTCTGGTCAAGTTGAAGTGTTGTTGTCATTTCAACCATATATAGCTGGTACATTACACAGTGAAACCAAACAACATTCCTCTATGACCACAGTTCTACTTAAAACAACTCATTAACCACATGAGGCGAGACAGAACTAAAGAAGATCTACACATTTCTACGTAAAGTACACGTGCAAACGGAACAGGACAATAGGTACAGGAAGTGACAAATATTTTAAAGAAAAATAGTATTAAATTATTCATTCTCGGTCTGTGGTACATTTTTATCAAAAGTTGTGCGAACAACTGCTGCCTCAGTTGCGTCATGCTCAAAGGGCTCTCTGGAGCTTGGAAAGGGCACAGCTACACTTTGATAGTCTTGCTTCAATGGGTAAAAGTTTAAAGGTTACTCTCAATCTGCTCTTTTTTTATGGGCTTTAAAAGCAGGCTGAATGCCTTCCTAGCCATTTATGTACCTAAACAACAAAGTGAGGTTTACGTGCAGTCCCTGCCCGCCCATTTAATAAGCCTGTCGCTCTTTTTCAGTGGAAGAAGTATTGGTTTGTACTGACAGACCACAGCCTACGATATTATAAAGATTCGATTGCTGAGGAGGTAATTTTCTTTTTCTTTTTTCTGTGATGCGTTTTCCTTGTGACGTGAACGAACTACCCAAACCATGAAGTTCTTTCCCTGTATCTCCATGAATACGTGTTGCAACTATTTACTCGTGCGTCTGTTTCTGTTCATTTCATGAATTTTTCGGTTCATTTTTCTGTTAATAGGCATCGGATCTAGATGGGGAAATTGACCTCAGCACTTGCTATAATGTTACAGAGTACCAAGCTCAGCGCAACTATGGCTTCCAAATTCATGTAAGTGTATCTCATGTGGAATATAGATGTTAAGCTTTGTAGAATCATTTTAATAGTTAATGGGTGAGGCTAGTTGTGAAGTAAGGACAGGTGATCAACATCATGTGTAACTGATTCAATATTACTTGCATATTTGCCATCAGTTATTGTCCATCTTTATTTTTTATTATTATTATTATTATCTTTTTCCTGGTTGTGACATTTTTATATTTTTCAGTTATTTAATGTTAATAATATGGTGGTTAATTATATGATTTGATAACACTTGTTTCGTTTGTGTAGCAACACAAACGTAAAATTTAAAACTTTTTTTTTTTTTTAAAGTTTAAACTTCACTAATACAAATTATCTTTTTTTTTGTGCAGTGTTTTATCAAAGGTGACGTTAGTAAATGAATATATACATTATATGTAAATATATTGTAGTATTGCAATCTTTTTTGAAAAAAGTTTGGGTCATGGAGTTTTCACACACATTTTTCCAGTACTCGATCTGAGATACTGCGTAAACCCTCTGATCGTATTGTATGTTTCTTGATTTAGACCCAGGAGGGAGCACACACCCTCTCCGCCATGACAGCAGGAATACGCCGCAACTGGATCCAAGCCGTCATGAAAAATGTTCGACCTTCCACAGCTCCCGATGTTGCAAGGTCAGGATCCATTACATACGCTGATGGAAATGTGGCCTTCTTTCAGACTAGTTTTCTTTGTCTGTTGTGACATCGTTTATTTTCTTTTTTTTGCCGTCTAATGGATACTGCCTTCTTTTAGAGAAGCGCAGAGAAGTGAAGTACAGAGATGTGTTTTTATGGTGGCCTTGATACTCCCTGGTAACAGCATTGGAAATCCTGTAGCCAGACGGGGGATGTTAAATTATATTGAGCAAACAAAAGCTGCTTCGAAAGTGAGTTCTGAGGTTCCTGAGTCAGTGTGTAATCACTTCTTTTGTTTGTTTTTATTTTTGTGTGTGTAAGGATGTACTTACTGATATTTTCGAGGCCCGAGAGAGAGAGAGAGAGAGAGGTTACAACAAGAACTATAATAGAGTTCAAGTCAGGTGATCAAACTGGACAAAAGCAACTATTCAATACTGTCAGTGTTTGATTAATACCTGGTGCATGAATTATACAATTTGCTATGCTTGTTGTTTTTCTCTGCATAGATAGAATTTAGAGCGATGCATCATGTACTTAAGAGTATTTGATTCTTTCATTTATTTTCTTTGTGTAACGGTAAAGAGAGAGAAATTCCCATGAGCTAAAGTCTACATATATTGGTCAGTCTGACAGACGAACATGTTTCTTTTGGCCCCTTGGAAAGTCTCGCGCGGCCCGACATCACTCAGGACTCTCCGTCCTCTGAGGCCTCGTCTGTGGAGCGCGAGCCGCCGAGGAAGAGTCGAGCACAAGAGCGACGGCGCGAAGGACGCTCCAAAACTTTCGACTGGGCCGAGTTCAGGCCCATCGCCCAGGCGCTGGCGCAGCAGCGAGCCCACGAAGCCGATGCTCTCCAGGCTCAGCTCGGCGACGGCGAACGCAGCAAGCGGAGGGAGGAGAGACGCAGGAGGTACGAGTGTGTGACGGGCAGTTTGTCCTTCGAGCCTTCTCCTGACATCAGCAGGATGGACTTGGAGAGCGCGCACACGAACGTGGGCAGCGTGTGTCCGCCCTCGCCCGAGCGTCAGCAGAAAGTGGAGGATGAGATCGAGCAGCACTGGCAGCAGGTGGAGAAAACTCCAATCAGAGACGAGAGGAGAGTACCGCTGTCCACGGCACTGAGGACCAGAGAGACAACCGAGCTCGAAAAACTACTAGAGAGCTACAAAAAGGGGGTATGTCTCCACATTCTACAGGTTTGTCTCTGTTGTATGGAAAAGCTGAAAATTATAGTAGATTATGTGATTATTTATATTAGATACTCTGATATAGCACCGTTCGATATCAGAATTGTTATAAATTACACTGCTGTCTTTCAAAACTATTTTGAATTGAATTGAAGTGGTTCTATATTGTTTCAAATCTTTTGAAATTAAAAGCTAAGCATCTCGTGTGTCTTGTGTGTTCCGTGGGATTTTCTCTCATAGCAAATAAAAACTAAGATGTGATTTATTAAGTATAAGGAATGCATTTTAAGGACAATACTGATGATCCGTGTCTTTTTCAAACCAAATTCCTGCGATTAGGTTCTGGATTAGGGCTCGGAAGGTTGAGAGTTCAATCCCTGTTACTAACAAGTAACTGTCGGAGCCTTAACCTTCAGCTTTGGATAAAAGCATCGGCCAAATGATTTCCATGAAAGTGTAAATAAGTAAAGTGTGAAGTTCACCACTTCTAAACATGCACATTTGTATTTCTAATCATAAACCATTCCTGATCTATGACACGGGGGGAAAAAAAATGGCCGCTCGCTTGCCTTCATCAGAATATAATGGTTAGAAAGTGAAATTGAGTGTCTTCTTTCATTAACTACCTTTGCAGGTAGAAGATCTGAAAGCGCAGTTAGAGACATGCCACCAGCAGCTGGCGGATTCGAACCAGCACAAGCAGGAGCTTGAGAACCAACTCAAGGCTGCTGTAGTTCGGGAGCATCAGATCCGTGCTGGGTACATCTCACCAGTAAGGTCAAATTCTTTCCCATATATGCTTTTTAGGATGGTCATAATGAATTATGCAGGCAAAGAGTGCCTTTATTTCCATTAAACAGACTTTGCATGTCTTGGTTTGTGAACAAAAAAACCCCAAACTCCTATTTTCTCTCTCTCTTTTTTTTCTTCTTCTTTTTATTATAAACTCCAAAGCTGCCAAAAAGTGCCTTGCATGTTCAGAGCCTTTTGCATGTAAATGAACCAATTCCTCCCCCTTCCCTTCTTCACTTCTACCATTATCTTCTCTTGTCATTTTAGATGTAATGACCGCTTTCATTTTTGTTCATTTAATTTAATGTTGCATGTGACATTATCCATTGCATCTCCTCAAAAAGCTGCCCGTATAGCCTCGCTTTAATGTATTATTTAGATTTATTTCTACTCGGAGCTGCTAAGAGATTCCATTATTAATAGTTAATTTGACTCATTACCATTCAGAATGACCGATATTTTAAAGATTTAGATTTACCCTAGTTAGTTCTTGCGTCACATTTTTTGACAAATTAAAAAATTAGGCAAAGTTTTAATTGTGCTCTTATACACTCGCGACCAATTTATTAGGAGCACTAAAACACCTGTTCATTCTTGAAATCCAGTCAGTCAGCCAGTTATGTGGCAGCAGTGAAATGCAGAAAATCATGCAGTTACATTTATTGTTCATTGTGCATTGGTTGGTGGTGCCAGTGTTTTTCAGAAACTGCTTGATCTCCTATGATTTTCATGCACAGTGGCCTCTAGAGTTTACACAGAATGGTATGGGGGGACAAAACAAAAAATAATTTAATGTTCGGGAAAATACCAGGGGAAGTTTCCCCCCCAATTTTCAACTGTCCAGATTCTGTAATCCTGTGCGTACTACAGTTCTAAAGGATCTCTGTTCTTGGATGGCATGAGTGGAGCCCAGTGTGGTCTTGTCGTTGCCACTTCAAGATTTAACATGTCGTTTGTTCTGAGCTGCTTTTCTGCTTACCACTGTTGTAAAGAGTTACCATAGCCTTCCTGTCAGCCCGAACCAGTCTAGCCATAATCTTCTGGCCACGCTCTTCAAGCCGGAGTTTCCGTGTACAAAACCGTTGCTCACTGGATGTTTTTTGTTTTTCGTTTTTCACACCAACTCTGTGTTAACCCTAGACTGTGTGAATTTCTGAAATACTCAAACCAGCTTGTCTGGCACCAACACACCAATCAAATTCAGTGAGCACTCCCCCCCACCCCCCCTCCATTCTGGTATATAATTTCAAACTTAAATGAAGCTCTTGACTTGAATCTGTATGATTATGTATGCATTTTGCTGCTGCTGCATGATTGGCTGATTTGGTGGTGTTATTGAAGGAGTCAGTGAGCATATATCTGCTGCTACAGTGATGTCACATGCTATTATTTATACGTGCTTTTGGAGGGGGGGGGGAAGGGGGCGCATGACATTCATGATCATGTTTAAATATTCATTCATTCATTTAAAACCTGTTTCCAAGTGGTTTATAGGTTAAACTAAAATAAATAAATAAAGTATTGTATGTCTGTCTGTGGTTGTGTTCGTCAGTTTTTGAAGCTTGACTGCTGCTTTTTTTGTAAATGAGAGTCTAGGTATTGATTCGGTAAGAATTTTAGAAGTAATCATTCCAAAGTCATTTGGATTTAGTTACAGCTAATCGAATCCGTCGAGAATTCGAGAAATTCAAAAACGAATATTTTATGTACGTTTGATACAGCTTTTGATTTTTCTAAGGAAGTGAATACGACTTGTTTCCGTTTGTAGCTACCGGATGGATGGGGACGGTTAGGGATGCTATGTGATGGGCTGCTTTGTATTAAATTTTGGACTATTTGGTTCATTTTCCCTTCTCGCACCTTTGTGTACAGGAAATGTGACCAGGTGTAGCTTGTTTTGTTTAGTGATGTAAAGTTGGTCTATAAAATAAAATCCTTTTAGGTTATTTATTCTAATGGTCATCAGGGATTTTTCAAGAGTTCAGAACAACATGCTTGTCGTAATGGTATGCAATCTGTTTCAAATTAAAACACTAGCACTAATTTTGCAGTACTTACTCCATGAATTAGCTCTAACCATTTAATGTGCATGCCCCTATCGTGATTTACTAACCATAGCCATTAAACCTCTTTATCCAGCACGCTAATTTTCATCATTAAATGAATGAAACTAGACATGTCCATTCTTACTTGAACCTTAATAACTGGGCAAGGATATTGTAATTTAATGTAAATATACTTCAGATCTTCAGAGACATTATTGATGTAATCAACAAATTAAAATGATCCGTAATCACCTCTGCTAAATTTTAACCAACTGTCTGGTCCCCTTTTCCAAGCTGGAGTCACCTTTGAGTCTTGAGACAAAGCCCCAGATGAAGAAGCCAGAACTGGTTAGTTCTCAAGCTCAGAGCTTAACAAAGAAGTACCAGGAAACCAAAGAGCTTCTCCAGCTGCAAGAACTGAAAAAGCGCAACATGCAGGCACAGCTTGGTCTTTCACTTTCACACTTATGCACCAAGGAGCCTTGCCTTTCTGACACCAAAAAATCATCCACTTCAGAGATCCTTTCTTCTAATCTTGTTACAAAATCGGTCACCCTTTTACTTCTTGATAATGAGGGCAAGATCAGGGAGCTTGAGGACTTGATAGATTGTAGTAAACCGTTGTCGGTTAAAGAGTTGACACAACTGCTGCACTGCCACACTGATTCAGTACTGTGCGATCTCCCTCGAGACACAAGCGAACATGATGGCTCAAGCGACATAACGAAATGCCAGAAACTTCTGGAAAGTCTTAAAAGTCAGCAGGAAACTGAGAATGAGACAATGAGGAAGAGTTTGGCCAAGGCCGGGGACAGCATTCGGGATTACGAGGCTCGGCTGATCACAATGGAGGACATGCTAGGAAGGGTCCAGAAAGTTCCCTGCATGTCTCCTTGTCAACAGGACGACTCGGTGCAAATGACAATCCGTGGTCTATCTCAAAAGGTCGAACTGCTAACGAGTGAAAATGAAGCACTAAACCAGCGTTATCAGGAAATAGTCAACCAGCTGAGAGAGGCAGACCGAGAGATAGACAGACTAAAAGCAGAGCTTCAAAGTGGGAAGCAGTATGAGAAAAGTAGAGTAAATCAGGATGTGATTGGGGCAGGAGACAAAGAAGCTTTTAAGAGTTTGTATGAGCAGGAACTCCTTGACAAATCTCAGAAGCTTGAAGAGGCACTCCTCAAGTTGGAGTCACTTGGGAATAGTTTGAAAGATACCGAAAAGAAGCTGCAGCTCAAAGAGGCTACTCTGAAAGGTCTGGGATTTCAGGTGCCTGTAAATGAAAAAGATGACGAATCATCAGAATTGGAGAAGGAGCACCTCAGACATCATATAGAGATGATCGAGTCCAAGCTTTCCGAAAAGGAAAAGTTGCTCCGATCTGTTGAACAAATCTGTAGAGAGCTTCAAGTGCAGAACATGGAACTCCAGATGAAAAAGCAAGAGGCTGAACAGACTTTTAACCGAGCGCTTTCAGAAGCTGAAGAGGACATTAGAATGTTGAAAGAGAGAGCTATGGACGCTGATGATGAAGGCAGAGTAGACAGTAAGTGCCAAGTGTTGATACAAAGTGATGGAGGTGTGATGGAGGAAGTGTTGGAAGGTTTCAAGAGGAGGTCTAATGCTCTTAATCAGGTATTAGCCATGTTGATGAAGTCCAATGAGAACGAACATGATGGATTGCGCATTGGCTTTGAGGAAGGTAATGTGGGAAGGAATTTGACAGGAAGTATGATTGCATTGTTTGAGCGTGAGATTTTGGATCGAGTTTTAAGTGGCATTGAGAATAGTCGAGTAGGTAACGGAGATTGCGAGCAAGCTTTTGTTGTCAAAAATATAGTAGAACGAATGCTAGTGGAAAACAAAATGCTATTTACTGTGATCAAAAACATCGAGAGCCCAGTAAACACTGAACATGCTGAGATGCAGACCAGTGAAGATGTAGTAGGAGATAAGAAGATTCATGATGTCATTATGAAACAGCTTATCGAAACCATACAAAGTAAAGTAACCCTGTTGAATCAGATTGCGTCAACCATTAATGAACCTACAAATGTACAGTTCAGTTCTTTGGCTTTAACGCTGTCTAGCTGTGTACCTCAAACACCGTTGTCTTTGTGTATTCAAGATGCCATATTGGAGGTAACTCGCACATATCTTCTAATACGGCAGATATTCCAAACGGAGAATGAAATGCACTCGGACATTGAAGCAACCACAGCTGCTTGTGGTGGTTGTTCTCAGTTAAAAAAGCAAAACCTGGAGCTTAAATTGCAGCTTGACCAAATGGCGACCCAAACGTCAAGCCCCCAGAACACTATCGCTGATTACTCCAAGCCAGTGACGTGCATCCACATAGAGGGTGAACCGATCGATTCCCTGGACAAGGCCATTCAGTTACAAGACATGGCGGCGAAACACAAGACGGAGCTTCAAGAAGTGAGGGAGGCCTATGAGCAAGAAGTGGCTAAGCTGAAGGAGGACGTGTCCAAGAGTGAGGAAACGCTAAGACTGAGATCAGAGGAGAACGTAAAAGAGATCGACTCTTTGACTGTCTGCATGGAGAATCTAAAGAAGAAGCATGAAGTGGAGCGCAACATGTTGGTGGAGCATTTTAACCAGGAACTGGTCGAGCTTAATGATGTGATGGGTTCTCTTAGAGCAGAACTTCCAGATGACGGCCATCTAAACGCATCTTCCCTCAAACGGCGCGTTCACAAGCTAGCGACGCAAGTGACGGAAGAGACAAAACGGCGAGAAGAGGACGCAGCTTTACTTCGTCTGAAATACAACAAAGACCTGGAAAACCTCAAGGTCATAGTGTTCCTTATACTTTTTGTTTTTCCATCCGTGATGGCTTGTGTACCCTTGTGGCAACTTCCGACTCCTCCACCTCCCCCCTCCCCATCCTCTCCATTTACTAATCCTACCATCCTTTTCTGCTTTACCTTTTATAATTCCTCTCCAGCCTTGCATGGTCGTTGACCTTAGGCATGCTTGTAGCTTTTGATGTTGGCTGTATGTAGAGGAACCCATTCCGATAGCACATAGGAAGTTTGACTTAATAAAACAGGGAAAAAAAAACAAGTTCAACAACAACAAAAAAGGCATGCTTCCAGACTTAAGAAGTTCCGTGATGTCTCTCAGCCACTCAGTTCAATCTAAAAGGAGCATTTAAAAAATAAATAATTCATGAAATAAAAAAGGAATCGGCTAAAAATGCATCGACCGCAGTTGCAATCTTAAGGTCATGTCAAACCTGCAGCGGAGGATAAAAGTATAACCTTTTAGTTTGATTAGACCAAAGATTAGAACAGGAATGCTGTCCAACTTGCATTATGTCCTCGTCAGGCCGCATACAGGTCACTTTTGATTTTGTATGCTGGATTTAAAATAGTTCCTTGTTGCTCTAGTTCTTTCTAATATTCTTCACAACAGCCTGTCGTTAATGGCTCAGGTTGTGTAGTAGGCAGTCTCACGATATTTTCCAGTTCAGGTTGATTTCAGTGGATTTATCTGCAAGTAATTGCCCGGCTCACGTACAGTATGTCTGCCTGGTGACTTTCAAACACAACTTGAACCATTATTTAGGAAATAGTGAACATTTTTGATGCTGTAATAATGATTTTAGACACTGTTCTTTTTAAAAAAAAAAAAAAAAAAAGGAAAGAAACCTTGCTTGGGTTGTTGTCTGGGGTATCTTAAACGATCTACTTGATCAGTGGGTCTTTGGATCCTATTGTTTATTTTGCAGTTTAATGAAAATATTTACTCTACTTTTTTTTTCTCCCTATGGCTAGGTTTTTTTTTTTTTGTCATGCTACAATTTATAGCTACAGTTATGCTGAAGTGGTGTAAAACAGTCACTTTTGTATGTAGTGCTAGATGTAGAACTATTTCATTCTGGTTGTGATTGCAGCGGAAATTAAATATTAAGTTGTTAAACCTCCTGTTTGTTTATTGCTCATGAGACTGTTGGATAATATTCCTGACAAAAGAGGAAATTGGATTTTTCCACCAAAGGGGAACGGGTGAATAAACAAGTGCAGGTGTGGCTGTGATGTGGGGACAGGAAGCAGCTCTGCTCACAGTGGGAGCTGGCTGCCATTAAAGCAGAGGTTCATGAGACAGGGCTCTATCCCTGGGACTTAGCCATATGAAAACAAACGCCCTGTATGCTCGTCCGATCAGGCCCGCAGAGAGTTGGACGGGTTCGATGACTGATTTCCAAGATTAGTGCCACTCGGTATGCGTCGGATGTAAGTTTGGCCCGACGTGTTTGGAAGGGCTTTCGTATCTCCTCATGTGGAAACTTGCACTGTAATTGTAACAACGGTTTGCTCTGAAGGTGTGCTTATGAAAACACGTTTTGCTATAGATATCCTTTCATTGTTTGCAGATGGTTCATTGTTCATTCGTTCCCCAGATGTGCAGCACTGCTGCTGTTCTAGAAGAGTGTGGTGGTTTGCTGTTTACATTTTTTTAAGTCGTGGCCTGCTTTCCATTAAAGATGAAATAAAAGGAAAAGCTCGTTAAGAACACTTCTCAAATTATAACGACCCTATTAGACGAAAAAAACGTGAGTCATGTGCGAAAGTACCATTGGTAATAGGATGTAACTGGGACAGAAAGGCAGTCTGGAATAATTATTTTAATTTAGTGAGAACTATGTAACCTATACCAAGTCTCTGTCTGGCTTCTATGTGCTGTCTGTGTTCAGTGTAGAGTATTAATCTGTCTAGCTTTTTGTGGAAACCTTTCTCTGCAGCGTGTGCGTGCTTGTCGTCCTTGTGAAAGGCAGCATTTAGTTCCAAAATCTGTGGAAACAATACACTAAATGGCGCCCCCTGTCACCTGATTCTTTGCCCACCGTACAGGCTACATGTGAGAGAGGCTTTGCTGCCATGGAGGAGTCTCATCAGAAGGTAATAGACGAGCTTCACAGGAAACACCAGCGGGAACTGGAGAACCTGCAGGAGGAGAAGGAGAGACTGTTGGCTGAGGAGACAGCAGCCACCATTTCTGGTGAGTTCTCACAAAAATGAAGTTTATATAGCTATCAGAGTGCTGTGGCTTTGTGTAGACGTGTCTCTTTATCTTTTTTTTTTTTTTTTATAAAGCTATTGAAGCTATGAAGAATGCGCATCGGACTGAGTTGGAAAAAGAATTGGACAAAGCAAGGAAAGCCCATAGTAACAACGAAAATGCAGACATTGATGAAATTCGCAGACAACACGAGTAAGTGGTTTACTGAAATGCCATTTACGTTTCATGCAGGTTGTCATTCTGCACTTGATCCAGCTCTCTGCATCACAAATGAAGCGGGGATTATCTCCTCTAATGAAGATGGTATCATCAGTTATGTACTACTTCCTTTTGTATACAAAAGGAGTTGAATGAAGCATTTATGATGACTGCCTAAAGCCTGAATGTGACTCAACCTGGCCGGCGAATGTATAATAGAGCTGTTGGCTTATTCATCCACATGCGGTTTTATTCATCAGCTCGCCCATGATCTGCTCATAAACCTTTTATTGGCACGATCTGTGTTTTTTTTAGTTTAACACAGGATGAGAGAGTGGAATGCAATGGAAAAGCAGCGATGAATGATGCGAGTCCATCGTGTATGTGTTTTTGGTAGGGAGGAGCTGCTGTCATTTCAGAGGGAAATCGAAGTGCTGTCAGAGCAGTACTCGCAGAAATGTCTGGAGAACGCTCACCTGGCACAGGCGCTGGAGGCTGAGAGACAGGCCCTGCGTCAGTGCCAGAGAGAGAACCAGGAGCTTAATGCGCACAACCAGGTAAGCAGGAACATCACAAATACGCAAAGGGGTTATTACTGCGAGAGAGCACGATCATCGGAACCACTTGACGGGGTTTCTGCGGGTCCTTAAAGTCTTCAAATGTCATAAATTCCTTGATGTAAAAATAAGGACTTAATGGGCAGAATCACTGGGGTTTTTTACGTTAGTATAATCTGACATTTTTGTGGGCAGAGGTCTTCCTGTAGTTTTCTGCCAAAATAAAGGTCTAATGCATAAAATAGATTTAGTCAGAAATATAGTACTATTATTGTATTACTATTTGTAACTATTTTTAAAATTATTATTAAGTGTTATTGAGTGCAGTAATATTACAAAATAACTATTTTTTTCTTGCTTGTAATTTATGTATTTTAAAAAGAGAAAAACAGGTTTTTTTTTATATTTTCTTCTTTTAAAAATGTCTGTATATAACACTACTTGTTACATTACCCTGGTGTTAAATTGCAACAAAGCTAGAAAACACTTTTGCGAGGGGGTTTCTAATAGAGCTGCGGGGGGTGTTATGGTAAATTTGACATCTTTTTCTCTTCTGACTGCCGTAATCCATTGCTATATGTTTATTTATTTATTTATTTTTCCTCTCTTGGAAAGTCATGGGAAGGAAATACTGGATTTATAACTTTTTCTTTCAGTGTTTGTGCAAATGGAAATGCAAAAAGGATCATTACTACGGTGTCCCATCTACCTCTACAGAAGTTTACCCTGCTATAGTTTACTTAAATCCAGAAATGGATGTATATGCATGAACACAATCCATGATCGCTGATTTATCGTGTAGCATGATTGAAGTGACTTTTACGTCTTAAAATGTTTTGGAAATGTCTTGAATATGGTATCAAAAAGTATTCGATTTGAAGTGCAGATACCCTGCAAGAGTTTTATTTTTTCTTCTTCTTTTTCAACTTGTGTTTTTTGTGGTTTTAAAAGGAGTTGAATAATCGTCTGGCTGCTGAAATAACAAAAATGAGATCAATGACCAGTGAGGAAGGCGAATCTGGAACGGTCATTCATGGAAAGGAGCTATATGAACTAGAGGTGCGTGTTGATTCCTCCTATCCACTCCACACAAAGACAATCTTATGTCTAAAATACTTCTGCATATGTAAAAACGACAGTATTGTCCAGGCTGTTACATGTACCTTGTTTGCTTTCCGAACTCTGCTCCTGGAGTATCTGGGTCCTGAATCTTTTCCCTACTTCATACATGGGATCCAACTAATATACTACTTAAGCCGAACCACTGCTATAGCAAAATGCTGCAAATCGCATGTGTTAAAAATTTGAATGAACCATATGCTCCATTCAAGTTTACCAGTAGCTGGGCATGAACTTAATATTACCTCATTGGCTTGCTTGCACAAATTAGCAATACATATATATGTCTGTGTGTGTGTGTGTATGCATATATATATATATATATGTGTGTGTGTGTGTGTGTGTGTGTGTGTGTTTTTAAATATATATATATATATATATATATATAAACAACATATATATATATATATATATATATATATATATATATATATATACAGACATATATATGTGTTTGCTAATTTGTGCAAGCAAAGCAATAATAAGTTGATATATATATATATATATATATATATATATATATATATATATATATGTGTGTGTATATATGTATGTAATATATAAGCTTGTTTGTAGGTCATGCTGAGAGTGAAGGAATCAGAAGTACAGTATCTGAAGCAGGAGATCAACTCCTTAAAAGACGAACTACAAGCCGCCCAAAGAGTACGCATTTAATTATCAGCTACAATTTCTAATTAATTCAATCGAATGAACACACAGCACCGGAATGCTGAACTTATTTGATTTCGTCGCTCTAGGATAAAAAGTACGCAACGGATAAATACAAGGACATCTACACAGAGCTGAGCATCGTGAAGGCCAAGGCCGAGCGAGATCTGGTGCGGCTACGGGAGCAGTTACAGTTAGCACATGAGGCATTGGGAGAGCCCACACCAGAGGATGTGCAGCGGGGAGGATACGGTAAGATGTCTGATCGTATAATCTGGATAACAAGTCTCCCAGTCGACAAATCCATATACAGCACCCCAGAGCGATTATTATTATTATTATTATTATTATTATGCAGAAAGTAATTTTCTGCTCAGTGCAGTGATTGATTTAGATACATTTTCTCACACCAAGGATCTCGAATACTTTTTTTCTCAGATATCATGAAATCAAAGAGCAACCCGGACATTCTGAAGATGGCCGCAGCAGCTGCGAAACGCTCAGAGCGTACCATGAGGTCAAAGGTACATATCTCGAAACAGTACTGTTGCTTGGGAAGAAATCTTTCTCCCTCCATTTTAGTATTCCCCAATTTACTTCCAACATGACCAGTGCAGATACTTCCAAAGCAACAAAGTACTGAGCAATACAGTTAACATCCTGCTGTGCTTTCTGGCATGTACACTATATGGCCAAATGTTTGTGGACACCTGACTGTCACACCCATATATGGGCGTTCCTCAAGCTTTTGCCACAAAGCCGGAAGCACACAGTTGTATAGGATGTCTTTGTATGCTTTAAGATTTTCCTTCACTGGAATTAAGAGGCCCAAACCTGTTCCAGCATGTCAATGTCCCTGTGCACAGAGTGTGGTCCGTAAAGACGTGGTTTGCCAAGGCTGGCAGTGGCAACCTTCGCAATGAACTGGAATGCCGACTGGGCCCCAGGTCTTCTCATCCATTGCCAATGTCTGACCTCACTAATGCTCTTGTGGCTGAAAGGGCAAATCCCCACAGTGACACTCCAAAATCTAGTGGAAAGCCTTCCCAGAATAGTGGGAAGAGTTATAACAGCAAAGGGGGACTAAATCTGGAATGGGATGTTCAAAGACTTTTGGCCATATAGTGTAATTTCAGAGAAGTACTGAGCAGTTCACAATACACAGTACTACACCGATCAGTTCACATCCTATCATTCTTAGTGCCAAGGTAAAAAAAAAAAAAAAAGTGCTAAGCAGGCTAAACTGATCTCTAGTTTGGATCAAGACCGCCAACTTATTGGGGCAGCTACGGTCAAATATCTCAGTAGGAACAGTGATTTAAAGGTCATTCGTACCGCTTCAGTATGCACTCTATCCTTGTCAAGGGTCATGGTGGATACATGCATGAATGTGATGCAAGTTCATCACCGGGCACCATGCACCCACACACTCATGCACTCCTCTATCATCGCCAATTCACCTACCTGCATTATTTTAAGACAGTGGAGGAAACTCTTAAGGATAGACTAAACTTAATCATACCATCCAAATGAAAGAACTAAAGCACATTCTTCTTTTGGAATTTTTATACCTTATTATTGTCTTATTATTAGGGTTATTTTATTTTATTTCATAGCACAGTTTCATATACCTTGTAATATATCATTTTAGTGATCTAGTGTATTTCTGTGTTGCTCCCTACAGGAGAAAGCCTGGTAAGTAATGGTGAGAAGTGTGCTTTTGAATGTCCCTCCTCTAACACAGTGGTGTGGCCGATCTCTCTGTGTTTTTGGGTGTTTTTCCTTTTCCCCCTCAACCCCTCAGTTTGTGAATTGTGACTTGCTATGGAATAGTTAAAGACGAACACATACATATATTCACTGCTAATGTTGGATGAAATGACATGGGAATAGACAAACATGACTGATCAGAAGACGTGTAGATGGACCGACTTGCTGTACGACACGGGTTAATAAAGTAAAAGCAGACTGTGACCATGTATGAATAGTTTTTGGTGCATGTGTAGGTATCGGCTTGGTATACACTGTCCATTCGTGCGCACTGAAAGAAGGGTGTTTCCCTCAAACATATTCACCTCATATGCACAGAGGAACTGAAACTTTGCCCCGTCAAACTGAACATTTAAAAGCAATATGGAGAAATTTTCTTTTAATAACTCCCCTACTGGAAAGCTTCCTCCTCTCAGTGCAGAGTTTAACTGCAGGCATATTACAATGTACAGAGATTATGATCCAGGATGCTCCCTTTTTTTTAAGGGATTAAGTGTACTGGCGCTGATTTCTACAGGGTTTGAAATAAAAAAAATGCCCACCTGACACTTCTAATACAAGTGTTTTATGGTTTGCACATAAATCAGTCACATTAGTAGCACCAACATGATAAAATTGAATAGACACTCACTGAGCAGTTTATTAGGAACACTCTACTAATACTGGGTAGTGCCTCAATTTGCTCTCAAAACAGCCTCGATTCTTTATGATGTGGATTCCACAAGATTCCTTTGAGATTGATATGATTGCATCACGCAATTCCTGCAGATTTTTCAGGTGCATTTTCATGCTGCGAATCTTCCACATAACAAAGGTGTTCTATTGGAGTCAGATGCGGTGACTGGGAAGGCCACTGAAGATCACTGAACTCATTGTCATGTTTATGAAACCTGTTTGAGACAACTTTTGCTTTGTGACACGCTGCGTTATCACGCTGGAAGTAGCCATTAGAAGATGGTAAATTGTGGTGAGTCTGTGCCCACTGCAGCCTCAGCTTTCTGTTTTTGCCTGACAAGCAAAACCCAACGTGGTCTCCTGCAATTGTAGCTCATCCGACTCGGTTCAACGTGGTGTACATTCTGAGATGAGTTGCTGTAGCATTTCTGTCTGCTCGAACCAGTCTGTCCGTTCTCCGTTGACTGCTGCACACTGGATGTGTTTGCTTTATTTCACCACTTGGAATAAACTCTAGAGACTGTTGTGTGAAAATTCCCGGAGATCAGCAGTTATAGAAATACTCAAACCAGCCCGTCTGGCACCAACTATCACACCACAGACAAAATCACTGAGCTGACATTTTTCCCCCATTCTGAGGGCTGACATGAACATTGCTGCTGGCTCATAGCTGCATGATTTTATGTACTGCACTGCTGTCACATGATTGGCTGATTTTTAGGTAGTTGCATGAATGCGCATGTGTACATGTGTTCCTAATAACGTGCTCAGTGAGTGTATATTTTTAAAAGTGTAAATAAATAGTAGTCTGCCGACCAAGGTGGCATGAAGATTTGCGACTTCAAAAACTGACTCGCATTTGGCTGATAGTGTGTTAATTTCACACCCTGGTGCTTAATCTTCAAGCGTATGGTCAGCTAAATCTGGTGTGATGCATATTCTTATGCAAAAAAAAAAAATGCTTTCATTGCATCCTTTGGATCTGGAG
This sequence comes from Ameiurus melas, assembly GCA_012411365.1. Lineage (NCBI taxonomy): Eukaryota > Metazoa > Chordata > Actinopteri > Siluriformes > Ictaluridae > Ameiurus > Ameiurus melas. The sequence goes on from CM022760.1 coordinate 23,805,168, forward strand.
CAAGGGACAAGTAAATAAGTTAGGAATAAAACATGACTGGGAATGCTGTTGCAGGAAAATAATCAAAGCTGGGGTGGATTGATGCTGTTCCCATTCCAAAATTGATTTATTTTTCAATAACTGCATGTCACAGTGTGTTTGATTCCTCTTTATACCACAGCAATTTGTCAACAAATCAATTTTATTTGTATAGTACTTTTTACAATAGATATTGTCTCAAAGCAGCTTTACAGAAATATCAACACGGTATACAGATATTAAAAGTGCAATTTGTCCCAACTGAGCAAGCCACTGAGTGGCGTCGGTGGCAAGGGAAAATCTCCCTAAGATGTTAAGAGGAAGAAACCTTGTGAGGAACCAGACTCCGAAGGTAACCCGTCCTCATCTGGGCAACCACAAATAGTGTGAAAAAGTTCATTATGGATTTATATGAAGTCTGTTTGGCCTTAGAAGCAGCCGTAGGCCCAGCAATCTGGAATTGGAGTAGATGAGAGCTCCATCCAGAGGTAGGACATCCGAAACGGATCAGGCAGGTCCGGAGAGCAGAAAGGATCAGGATCACTAGTATCTCCAGAAAATCATGTGTGGCTCGACAGAAGGAGAGAGGGAGAGAAGAGATTATTAGGACTGTGCTTAGCGTAACACAAAGTCTGGTCAGAGTAGGCTTGAGGTAAACAAATACGTTTTAAGGATAGACTTAAACACTGAGACTGTGTCTGAGGCCCGAACACTAATTGGAAGGCTGCTCCATAACTGTGGGGCTCTATAAGAGAAAGCTCTTCCCCCTGCTGTAGCCATCGCTATTCGGGGTACCATCAGATAGCCTGCATTCTTTTGATCTAAGTAGGCCTGGCAGATCATGGAAAATCAAAAAGCCACTTAGAAACTGTGGCGCAAGACCATATAGTGCTTTATAAAATACTATTAACTTATAATCAATGCGAGATTTCACTGGGAGCCAATGCAGTGTTGATAAAATCAGGGTGGTGTGGTTGTATCTTCTGGTTCTAGTTAGGACTCTAGCAGCTGTATTCTGGACTAACTGGAGTTTATGCTCCTACTGGAACATCCAGACAGTAAGGCATTATAGTAATCTAGTCTAGAGGTGACGAAAGCATTAATCCATTTTTCTGCATCATGTAGTGACATATTTTTTTATCTTAGAAATATTTCTGAGATGAAAGAAGGCTATCCTAGTAATATCTACATGAGCATCAAATGATAGGCTGGAGTCAATAATCACACCAAGGTCTTTGACTGCTGCACATGATGAAACAGAAAGGCCATCCAGAGTAACCATGTGATCAGAAAGATTACTTCTAGCTACACATGGTCCTAATACAAGTACTTCTGTCTCATCAGAATTGAGTAAAAGGAAGTTAGTTAGCATCCAACGTCTAATGTCCTTTACACATTCCTCAACTTTACTAAGCTGCTCTCGCTTTGCTGAAACATACAACTGTGCATCATTAGCATAACCGTGGAAGCTAATTCCATGTTTACAAATAATTTGAGCTAGAGGTAGCATATATAAAGTAAAAAGCAGTGGGCCTAAAACAGAACCTTGTGGAACACCAAATTTAACCTCGGTATGCGTGGAGAAGTCGCCATTTACATCTACAAACTGATAACGATCGGTAAAATAGGACCTGAGCCAGGAGGAGACTGTTCCCTTAATGCCAACAGCATTTTTTAATCTATCAAGGTGTGATCTATAGTATCAAAAGCTGCACTAAGGTCAAGTAATACAAGCAGCGAGACACAACCCTGATCATTTACTACTTTAACTAACGCTGTCTCTGTGCTATGATGAAGTCTAAATCCTGACTGATGCATTTCATGAATGTTCTTCCTATGCAAGTATGAGCATAACTACTGTGCTACAACCTTTTCTAATCTGATATAGGTCTATAGCTGGACAGTTGAGAGGGGTCAAGGTTAGGTTTTTTAAATCGGGGGTTTAATAACTGCTAATTTAAGTGATTTAGGTACATAGCAAGTGCTTAAGGGAATAATTGATTATATTTAAAAGTGGTTCAGTTACTCCAGGACAAATCTGTTTAAAGAAAGATGTAGGTACACGATGTAGTATGCAAGTTGATGAATTTGCTGAAGAGATTAATGTAGCTAGTTCGGTCTCTCTAAGAAGAGGAAAACATTCTAAAGATTGATCTGATCTTGCTATATTATCGTCTTTAGCATTAGTTATAATACTGTCTGGTTTTAATTTAATCGCTTGATTTTCACATCTAATATTTTCAATCTTACCAATGTAAATTTTCATGAAATCTTGGCTGCTATGTAATGATTGAGTGCTTCTTTCTGTAGTGGTTTTATTCCTGACTAATTTTGCTACTGTGTTGAATAGAAATCTAGAATTGTTTATCTCCTATTAAGGTGGAGAAGAGAGACTTTTCTGGCATCGCTAAGAGATTTTCTGTAGTTCAGTAGGCTCTTCGTCCAGGCTGTTTGAAATACTACCACTTTGGTTTGACGCCATTTAAGTTCTAATTGTCAAGTGGTCTGTTTTAAGGTAATTATTCATTAACAATTGTCTTTTTAATCTAATAAAGGTCAAACTCATCCATTTACAGTTATGTTTAATGCTGTGGAACATTCATGAAAACTAGTTCCTGTTACCACTTGCATTATAACAGCTATAAACAGGCATCAGCTTCTCATTTTCCCTCTCTCTCTCTTGAAATTAATAATCAGCCCAAAAAAAAATTCACCTTGCCATGTTACAAGAGGAACCTGAAAGTGCTTTCCGTCTTGAAAACTTGTGAACCGCTAACAAGCACATATACTGGAGACTCCTTTTGCAGACTATATATACCCATATCAATGATGTTTAATATTTTTTTTGGTAAATAACACCTCTTCCTTCATAATCTTGGATTGTGTCTGATTGTGCACGAGTTGTTACTATAGAAACGTTATCATAGTCCAACAGGTGTATTAATATAAACCTGTTATTTGAATTCCAGCTTGCTCTATCGTCAACGCTGCTATTAAATGAAGCAAATGAAATACCCGAACCTTCTCACTGGTTAGGTTTGAGAATTCACCAGCGCTGTGGTATAAAAGAGTTCATATGTGTGGAAGCAGCGTTTAACCGAGACGTTTACAGTTCACGCATCACAGAAGCATGTCACTAAGATTTCAGCATGTCCACCGAGATCACTTTAGTCTTCACGTTTCAGTATTCTCCATGGAAATGACCTTTCATTGTCCTGTCTCTGTTCTCTTCTCAGAGTCTAAAGGAAGGCTTGACAGCGGAGCAACGACTCCACTTGTTTGACAACAAGGACACGAAGGAGTTCTGAAACTTGACGCCTCAGCCTGGCTTTGCTGCATGTTATAGAGGTCCACCATATTTTATCCCAGTAATTAATCACTTAGAAACACACTGGTCACGGCACACAGCATATTATAAACATGGTATGAAGTTTGAATTTTATGTCTCTAGTCTGCATTTTGTGCACTTCAGTTACTGTGACTTTTTTTTTTTTTTTTTAATCATGTCTTAATGTAAATAGTTGGTTTTTAATGAAGCATCTATCATTCATACACTAAACATGACCGTGTCAGCTACTGTTTTAACTCTAGTACGTGTGAATAGCCAAAGGATGGATAAATATGTAATGACTCGAGTTACACTTACTTAATAAAGAGTAGAAACAATCATACCTGCAGACGTGCTTATTACGCTAGATGTGTTTATGCACATTCCCTCCAGCTTCCTGTCAATTCTGACGAAATCAGATGGCTGGCAAAGTGGGGAACAAAAAAAAAAAAACACTACTTGATACCCGGAAGTGTTGGTTTGTACATGGAGATTACTGAATGTTGACCAGTTAAAGGCATGGTGTTTGTTTCTGGAGGGCTTTTTTCCTAGTGTAAAATATATAAACAGATTTATATAGGGGGTTTCTTTATGTAATCATGATGGTCAATCCACTGATTGGGAGGGTTTTTTTTTTTGGTTTTGGTTTTTTTTCCTGTCTTGCCCTTCAAGCTGATAATGTCTGTAGTGATGTTCAGTCACAGTCTCTTGTATTTATTTAAATGTCATATTTGTTTTTTTTTTGGCTCACATTTCCATTCCTCTATACATTGCTTTTGTAAATATACCACAAATGTACACCGACTGACAGCAGGTTTATTAGCAATAAATATTTTTGCACCCTGTATTTTGCCTTTGTGTCATAGTTGACTACACTCTACATATGATTAAATCATTTTTGCCAACTTAGAGACTTTATCACTAGATTTTCCGACACCTTTAGTGACTTTCAGAATAAATTTATTATTATTATTTTTTTTTTTTTAAAGAGCCTAGGTTTGTTCTACTGTCTACCAGTGTGTAACGCCTGATAACTGGTCCTTAAACTTTCTTCTTCACTATAGTTCCAAGTAATAAGTGAGCTATTCCATAACCTTTTCCTATGTCTGTTTTCCAACTACCCTCTACAACTGCTTCTTTTTGTTTGTGTTCTTGATAGAACTGGTGTTTTTGTAAATATGGAAATCGTTTTATGCCATGACCAAATGATCTCTTATTTTGGGGACGTTTTAGGACCACCGTTTGAAGATGATAATACACTGTTTTGAGAGTAAAGTCACAATATTTCAAGAATAAAATCTGAACATTTTACAAGGGAAAAAAAAAGCAGTACTATTTAGAATTTTGAACAGTTGTGATGAGATGTAACTATCGATAGTCTTGAAGGTGACCGCTGCCTGCGGTTTCTCATTTGTTCCCGGAGTCCGTTCGTTCTAATCTAAATGAGCGTTTTCTTGCAGTCATTTCAAAGTGTTGATGTTAATGATCTGCTGCTGATGTGCCAGAAGATTTTCATCACTTTGATGTGCACCATTCTATCAGTTATGTGTGTCCCCCAGTATTACGTTATTCTTGAAATACTGTGATTTTTTTTTTCTTCTTTTTCTTGCCTCCTCATACGACAACTTTTTTTCCGTGAAATATTACGTGTTTATTCTCAAATTATTGCTACGTTCTCCCCTTGTAATATTAGGAATGTTCCCCCTGGACAATCACGCTTGATTCTCTAAATATTTGGACTATTTTTCTCATTAAAATCGCACGATATTAAGACGGTCTGTCGCTAAAAACGCTGTCGTAATATCAATTAAAAATAGCTTTACTTGAAAAAAATTTTTTTAATCCTTCGAGTAACGCATTTTTCATCATGCAAACTATCCTAACTACCTACTTAAATTCATATGCAAATTACTTGTGACCTCATCCAGCGACTTTCTCGCACAGTCGACCTACTTTCCCCTGAAAACATTTCCCAAGGTTCAAGTCAGACTTTGTAGCGCATTTAACGCTACTGAAATCCGAAAAAAAAAACATTTCTCTCGTGTGAATTCGATTAAAAAATAAAGCACGGATACAGAACGAGAACGAAAAGAAACGTGTCCATCGCCTAGAACCACTGTATAGAATCCAGACTACAGTGTGGACTCTTCCTACATATCCCACAATGCCCAGCGCTCACAAAGCTAGCTTAGCTTCACTATGGACACAGCACTCGGCCATTGTCTCGCTCGAACTCCGCACACTATTAGACACGTTTTTACAGCCCGAGTAGTCCGCTAATGGCTGTCGGAATGGCGTGTAGAGTGTGTCAGAATTCCGCGTGTTAACCCGGCGTCTCTCCGCGGGTGAGTTTTAATCCAGCCGCGCGCTTCTTTGTTGCAGTTAACGAGCTTCCGCTAGCACCGGGACGATACCCAGTGTGTACCCTGTCCGCCGCTCCATGCAGCTGACCCTGACTAACGCGCGGTGTCTGGGTGAGTTCGCTCGGTGAGACGTTCCCGGGGTTTAGAAATGCGAATTGTTTTAGCATCCTGGAAAGCTAGCATGACTGACTGAATTAGCTTAGCTTAGCTTGCTAGGCAGCTGTCAGTGGTCCGAGTGCAATTAGCTGTGTGGATGAGTGTCGTGTGCTAACATGGCTAGCCGGGTTAAGCTACGTGAAGGAAACCCTCCGAGCTAGCTAGCTTCAAAAGCATTAGCCTGATCTCGAGTTTTTGACAGATACATTTCTTTAAAAAAAAAGATCAAAGGGTAACTCTAATGTACATGGTGAGGATGCTTTAGACATTCTGCTTAACCTCTCTTGGAAGCAGCTCGTTAAATAGGAAAGCCTTGGGTAAAACAACACAGTTCCAGATGTGCCTGTTAGGGGAGCCAGATGTTGCAGCTGTGGTTTCCTCAGAGAGAGCTCGTTAAGAGCGCGTGTTCATGCACCCTTTGGTCCATTTCAGAAGTCCGATAGTCTGTTTGAGATCAGACTTCCCAGTCCTGAGAACGACACATTTGATGCGGGATACTACAGAGTTCCTTTATTTCCCCTTTAATGTTATTCGTTCGTTCATAGGTAAGCACTTTATCCTGGTCAGGATGGTGATGGGTGCAGAACGTATCCCGGGAAAGCTGGGCGGGAGACGGGAGGTGGGAGGTGGGAATACACCTCGAACGGGATGCTGGTCCGTCATAGAGCACCGTGCGCACGCGTTCACACCTACGGGGCCGATTTTGCTTTGTGTCGTAACATGCGTTTTATTAAAAGGTTGTTTTTTTTGTTGTTCTCTGTCTTCTGCTTTGCGTTGCAGCTGATATGGAACAGCCTTCTGAGAACTCGGATGGTTTACAGCCTCAGGAAGTCTCCTCCGCCTGCAACCTTCCTCGTGTTTTTGACCTGACGAAGAACACAGAGGAATGTCTGTTAAAAACCAACTCGATAGAGGCCTTGCATGTCGTCCAGCCACCAGGCTGGTACCTGAGTTCGGGGACCAGCAACGGGTCAGTGCTTCCAGAAGACGAGGGCGATCCTTCGTTGCAGCCCAGCGAGCAGATCCAACCAGACAACGCTCTTTCCAACACGACAGTTACGCTCTCGTATGTGACCAGGTCCCATGTGTTTTCGGGCCACGACTCGCTCTCGCAGCATTCGCAGATTTACAGTGTTCCGATAAGCAAGGCGTTTTCTCTACACCCCGCTGCGTATGACGCGAGCCAGCTGGTCACGGATGCAGGTGGAGCACCGCTCTGTGTGGAAATGGACCAACACTGCCTGCAGCAGGTGTCCGTGCCTGTCGGCTTAGCCGCCTGCACCAGTCCGTTTGATTTCGTCACGCCGGTCGTGGAGAACGTCGCAAGTCTGTGTTATCTTCAGCAGGCACACAACATCGGTGGCATCCAAGATGTCGAGAGCCTCGCTCTGGAGACGCTCCGATCTTTACAGCAGAACAACCCGGCGGACTGCAAGATTCCTCTCAACTTGGACGAAATTCAGAACGGCGCCGTCGGCAGCTTGTGGAATGCGGGACCCATTGACGGGAGCATTCCAGCTGGCCACGTTGAGAGCATAGTGGATCAGCACAAGAACGGCAACCCGGAAGTACTCTTCCTGATCTCCAGAACCGACGAACCAGTTCTTTTACCGAATGATCAGGAGCCTGCAGGTCTCGCTGTTTCACTAAATCAGGAGTTTCTAAATGCACTGGAAGATTCTGTGGCACCCTCCTTCGCCTCACTGATTGGAGTAAAGGATGTTTCCATTCTGCCCCAGACTGCAGGATGCCAAAGTGAAGAGAACTTTCTTGCTGAAGAAGCTAACACTCGGCAAGATGAATTAAGTAACGTGGAATCTGATCCTCTCATGAGTGCAGAGGAGAGAGATTCATCGTCTGCCACCGATGCATTAGGTACCACCATTAGCAGTGAACTAACAGCAAATAACCTCGACATCGAACAGTCCGAACAGAGCAGGGCGTTATCCGAGGTACAGAAAGAGGAGACGCACGTTCTAAATGTGACACAGAAGAAAACACGTTCTCCTAGACGTTTGTTTGCCAAAAAGGAAACACTAGTAAGAAAAGAACTTCCCCCAAGAACTAGAAGAGGGATGAGGTTAGAGGCCATTGTTCAGAATATCTTCCCTTCCAGGTACAAATCCAGTCACGCTTCTTCAGCAAAAAAATGTCGCCGTTCTGACGCCCGGCCGGATAAGACCACTCTTGTGGCATCTAGCCAAGATGTGTCATGTGGCAACAGCGTTTTCGAGTTGGAACGTCCTCTGAAGGTTGGGACTGAAACTAATAAAAAGACCGCTCGATTACAGGACAGGACCGAAGAAACAGACACCGCCGATCCAAGCAAATTATCTACCTCATGTTGTGAAACTGTTTCAAAACATTCACAAGCTGTCCCATCCCCAGGGATGTCACACAAACCCATCACGTACGTCAAGACCTCAAAGAAACGACCAAAACTTTCAAACAGTCCCCCAGTAAGGGTGAGAAAAAGGACTGCTCTGCCTACATCCAAACAGACAAAAAGCCCTTTAAAGCAACAGACTTTAACTACGAGCAGCAAACAGTCAGCAAGCACGAAACAAGCTCCTACCCCTAAAAAGAAAAGGAGAACGCATAAAGTGGGGCAGTCTTCCATGTTCTCCCCCAAGGAGCCGGAAATAAAGCTCCGATACGTCAGCTATAAAGACGAGAAAAGGGAAAAGAGAGACGAGACCTTCTCACCTTTTGTACACGTAGACCTGAAAGCATATCCTACCTGTACGGTAATCAACTACCCTGATGAGGGTGTCAGGCCTCTAAGCCGAGGGAAGCAGCCTACCCCAGTCGCGTCAGGGAAAATGCCCACTACACCGTGCTTGCAATACAGCCGTGTCTCCACGGAGGGCACGCACTGGGGCAGCCTCGTGTGCTGCCTTTGTGGAGGCTCTGCTAACACTATGGACCTGGGTGATTTGCATGGCCCGTATTATCCTGAGGGTTTCAGGCCCGAAGTGAGGTTGCCTACTAATCCTCAGGAGCCGAGAGAGGACGACTCCAGCGAATCGGATTCATCAAGCAATCAGCCTCGAAAGCCACGTCACAAGCTGCAGGCAGCTGCTCTAGGAGCCTATCAGAGATGGAGCAGTGATGTTGAGCTTTCCTGCAGCCCTGCAGCGAAGAGATCCAGGATGGACACTGTGACAGACTGGTATGCCCCTCCAACAGTGCCCTTAGAAGCCAGCGAGTACTGGCTGCACGAGGACTGTGGCATATGGTCCGCTGGGGTCTTTCTCGTGAGAGGGAAGATTTACGGGCTAGAGAAAACCGTTAAGATGGCAAAGGAGACGGTACGTTTATATCACGCCAAGTGAGCAGGGTTTCCATCCACCTGTTTGGACGGAGACCCTGGAGTGTGTGTGTGTGTGTGTGTGTGTGCAGAAATACAAAAAGTGGTAAATCATTGCTGAGGTAGAATAACTGCAGTATCAATACATAGATGTGATAAATGGTTTTATCTGAAGCATTTAGTGGTGAGTAACAACAAAAAAAAACCCCCTCTGTGGTTGGTCGTCTGGCATGTCAGTCCAAATTGATTTCTTTTAAAGTAGGCGGTCTTGGCCACATTTATTTGTGACAAGGGTGTCCGATTGTATCCGGAACGGCCCGGCGTGGGTGCAGCTTTTCATTCCAACCCAGCATCAGCCACGCCTGAATCTGTTGAAAGCTCAACTGATTAAACAAGGTCAGCTGATTTAATCAGGTGTGACTCCTGCTTGATCGGAACCAAAAGCTGCACCCATTTCTAAGTCAATTCCCTCCAAAGCCACACCCCCAAAACAACTCCTTAGGCTGGGACATCCTGTGTTGTGTCTGAATGAGCTTCCTATTTGCTGTAAAGTGAATGAGTGTTGTCTTAATTTTTAGTGGACAATTTATTCTCTGGATAGTTCATTATACTATTACCCACAGTGCATTGTAAATCCGGTGTACAAGCGATGCACATTACTTATGCACTAAGTACCAGAATACCGATTTCCTTTCATTTGTCTGGATGGATACTGTCGGTGTACTCACTAGTAAGTGTTGTCTAACTTCAGTCTGGTGTTTCCTTTATTGTTGCCCCCTGTATAGTGCCCTATTGAGAACTGTGAGGGAGTGATTTCAGATACAGCACTATAGAAAAATGGGGGGGTGTTTTGTTTTCTTTTATTCTTTTTGTTCTGTTTGGTTGGATGTTTGTGATCTACATTGTTTTTCTACTGACCCTGTTTCTATTGCAGGAATGTGACAAAAACATCACTGACCACACCTTTAATAAATGAATATCTGCTGAACTTTAGTCCAAGGTCACATGACCAGACAAGCACGCCGTCTCAGTGACGCGGAGCGTGCCGAGCAGTGGTGGCTTAGTGGTTAAGGCTCTGGGTTACTGATCGGAAGGTCCGGTGTTCAAGCCCCAGAACTGCCAAGCTGCCACTGTTGGGCCCTTGAGCAAGGCCCTTAACCCTCCCTGCTCCAGGGGCGCTGCATCATGGCTGTCCCTGTACTCTGACCCCAGCCTCCTCACAGGTGCTCACTGTGCTCTACTGTATATGTGACCAATAAAGACTCATTATCATTATAACACCCTGTACATAATTAGTGCAACTGGAGCCAGGGACTTTTCGCTGCAGTAATGGCTCTCATTGATTCCTTTCATCTTTTCTGTTTGTGCAGCTTATGTTTTCGTGTTCAAGCGCTATTATTTACATCTTTGCAGATTTGCTCCTCTTGCCATAAAATGGGTGCCACATTGGGCTGCTTTTTCAAAGGCTGCCCTAACAAGTATCACTACATATGTGCAATGCAGTCAGGTGAGTGGCTTTTGACCGATCATTACCGACAGCTGTTTCCCCTCTTTTTTTGTTCCATGTGCAATTTAACAGGTCGTCTTGGAAAACATGCCGAGCAACTCTCTGCGATGCACCGCCCGCTGAGACGGCTGTGTTGTGTCTGTTAACAGCTGCAATTTTGGCTGTGTTTGCTGAGCAAACTTGTGCAAGCTTGAGGGTAACTGGGGAGGGGGGGGTCGAAATGTAGAGGGAATTTGTTTGAGCTCGAACAGAATAATTAAAATAAGGTTGACAAAGATTTATGGAACCTGTCTGATAAATCAAAAGAATGTTTGCTACCAAGTTTAGACAGCACTTGCACATCTCACATATCGATTCCATCATGGCATTTTAGCTTTTGGTGTAGCAACAGTACTGAACTTGTTAATTGACCCAGCCAGTCTATTTCATTAGTGTTCGCTTTTCTCTCCACAGGTTGTGTCTTATACGAGGAAAACTTCTCAATGAAATGCAGAAAGCACAAGGTAGAGTTTGTTTTCGTTTCTAGTGCTTTGAATCGACCGTTTCATGGTGCAGTTTGTCATTTTTAAAGCCCTCTGCTGCCTGCAGTGTGAATTACAGTTGAAATGAAACTATTGGCAGGCCTTCTCCATCCTCCACTGATTCCTCTTGCCCTGTTGAAACGGCTTTATAACTCCTTCATGACACTTTTACAGAAAAGTGGCAAGGCTGTACAGCTTGCCTTCAGCTGGAGGTTTAGCTATGGGCTGCATAGAAACTTTCCAAATCCTTTGCATGGCAGTGCTGTGAATCACCATATATGTAATGTATCTTTAAGATTCTGTAAGTATTACCAGGTCTAGGGTGGCACAGCAGGTGGTGTTGGTTTGATCCTGAAATGGGGTTACTGTCCGTGTGGAGTCTCACATGTTCGCATGGGTTTCCTCTGGGTTCTCCGGTTTCCTCCCACCTTAAATAAAACAAACAAACAAGCAAATAAGGTGTATTGACTATGCTAAATTGTCCCTAGGTGTGAATAAATCTGTGAAAGAGTGTGTGCATAGTGGACTGGCAGTCTTGTGCTTCCAAGGATAAGCCCCGTATCCTCCCTGACCAGTATAAAGTGGTTACTACAAACGAAAGAATGAATTATCTGTCTGGAAAAATTCCAAACTGCATTTTTAAAACGATTTATGCATCACATTGGACATCTGATCAAAGTCAAGTAAAATCTCTTGCAGCTCACGCTTGCATTTCCAATAAAGATTTATTTTTAATAAATCATATTCCACTGTTTATCTTGGAATCAAAGTCAAACCGTTAAACAGTCTGCCATGGTTGTCATGGAAACACAGTTTTATCCTTTGTACATATCACTTTCAGCTTTTTTATTTTTTCAACATTCGCCACAGAACAAATCCATCAAGGGTGTATCATCGAACAAACAGAACAGCAGGTGACCGGGGAAGAAGATGCTGCACGGTTACTTTCACAAGGTTACTGTGTTCAGTATATGAGTTGTAGAGAGTCAAGAAATATATATTGTGACAAGATTTAATATGTGAATAACATCTAACACTCGTGTCTTCCTGCAGAACCGGAATCCTGTCTGCGGGTCCAGCCACTAGTCTGCCGTGCTCAGAGACCAAGGGCAACTGACGGAAAAGCCTCTCTGGGACTCGGACACCACATACCTTAATGCTTTCTCCTGCCGTTTCACTGTCACGAACTTCTCTTCCAAACGTCAGCCGCACCGACCGATTTCAGACACGTCAATACAGCACTTGCACGCTTGCGGCTGTTTACAGATGAAGCCTAGTATCTGAAAAGATCCTCAGTGAAGTATTCTTAAAGACAATGGGATGTAATCTAGAACTAGACTCTCGCTCTCGCTCTCTCTCTCTCGCGCTCTCTCTCTCTCTCTTTCTCTCTGGGAGGATTTGCTCTAATAGTAATAAAGAGCATAAACCATTGGAATAAATTGCACATTTATAGGGCTCAAAGCATAAGCCGTATCTGCTCAATCTAACCACAGCACAATGCCAATCTACTAACGATGTAATGAATTCATGGACTTTGTAGTGTAAACATCTTGAATTTATTTATTACGTTTGGGTTAAATTCAATTGTAAATTTTCATGCAAGTGTACACGTTAATTTAAAAGAAAAGTAAAAAAAAAAAAAAGTACTTTGCTCCTCAGTGGAATTTTATAGACTTTGTGAAACGTCTAATCTATTGCAGCAAATCCAAGTCATCAACGTTAGAAACATCGGCTGTCGGCAACCATCTAATATACATTCTTTATTTTCTTATTTTTACATTTGTGAGTTATTCTCACAGCTCTTCCTGTATATTTGTGAATTCATTTGTGAATGTTGTTTCTTCCAGACGTCTGAAATGACGGAATTGCACTTTGGAGTGCATCATGCTTATGTTAAAGCCTGTATCTCTCACTGAGGCAATAGTATTGTCCTGAATTTTTCAAGCCCCAAACGATCTGATCCCAGCATTCCTCGAAATAAAGACAATGAAATAGTACCAGCAATAACGTTATTTGTCATTTTGGTACTATGCAACTGTCATCAACTAAAAACCGGTAAGCTGTGCACTGTTAAATGGTACATGTAGGAAACCTGGGTGTACATTAATGTAATTCGCCATTTATTTTTACCATAATATTTAAGTAATTTGAGTAAAACGTCAAATTAAAGGAGCACTTACTTTCCTTTTGCTCAAAATGGCTGCCGTTATTAACATGTACATGTATGAAAATTGATGCATATGGAACACTGCCAGTTCAGAGGTTGTGTGTAGCGATGTTCCCGTTCAATACTCAGTCATGTACTGTAAATCTGCTTCCCAGCGACATTGTAACCATCAGAGCTGAATTTTTCTTCCTTTCTTTACATTGCTGAATTGCTAAGACAAATCAAGACAGAAGTGTTTTTTTCTTGAGATCAGACTTGTATTCAGTGTAATTTGATACATTAGGGGAAATCAAAGGGATGGGATTAATGTTGAAATTGTTTGTACGTGTAAAGGAACGTGTTTATCAACCGCACCTCTTTGACCACAGAAAAGAAATCCTGCAGTGATCATGACCACCTGACTCGAGCCATGTTGTGTGCCATATTACTCGTAGTTATGTCCTGTTTGCGTTTCTGCAAGTGTCGCTGTAATGTATGTTCTGTCCGACACACACAAAACAAGGTGTTGAGCTTTATATTACCACACAACCATGCTGAAAATTACCAAAAAAAAAAAAAAAAAATGTTCTCATATGTTGTGTTGTGCTGATTTCTTTTCTCGTTGGTTTCTTGTATCATGTATTTTCAAGATCCTATTCTCAGGGTTGAGCCTTACATTCTTTGTCATGTTTTTACTCCCAAATTTATTTATTCAGGACTGACTAGTAGAACACTCGGTCAGCGCTAAATAATAAATTGGCTTCTTTTATTTTCTCTAACACACTGCTGCACTCCTGTCTTTATGTCTGCTCTGGCACTTTGTCTTACGCTGCTTTTTTCAATTCAGTTTAGTACAGAGATGTGATTTATTTCACACAGGAGCATTGAAGTTGTAAATTTTGGGGTGTTTTGTTAAAAAAAAAAAAAAAAAAGCGAGAGAGAAATAGACATTTTACTGTCTGTTTCTCAGTGTGTCTAGATTATAGGTCTAACCTAGCAGTTTTATGTGAATCTTTTTACATTTATTCAGGTGAGGAAGAACATGAATGAAGTGCTCTGGGCAGTTGAGGGTTAGAAGCCTTGCTGAAAGGCCAGTCAGAAGTTCAGGGATTTGACCTCAACCTCCCAGCCAGAACCTTAACCACTGAGCTACTGCTGTAAGTAGGTTTCAGAATAGAATACAGCTGTTGTAGACATGTAACTAGGAGCAAGAAGTACAGCAAGCACTCATTCACAAAGTACAGTAATATAAAACACAGGATGCACATGTCGATTTACTGTTTAATAAATCTGACCTTACAGGAAGACAGTAGTATTGCAAAGACAAAAGTGGACAGACGTTCAGGGGTTTGTAGGTAACGGAGTTGAACGCTCACTGATTGTGTACAATTTCTCTTCCATGGGGAAAAATAAATGACAAAAGGGACGTGGCTGGGCATCAGTGTGCCTGAGCACATGAGGGTCACCATAATGCCAGTGTGTACTATTTGTCAGTATTCACAGAAAACATTGGGGAGAGGAAAATAGTTGTGTGTGTGTGCGCGCGCAGATTGCTACAGTACATCTATCCTGCTCCTACATGTCTACGAAGTAATACTACAACGTTAAACCGTGTTTTGTTTTGTTTTTTCTTTCTTGTCATAAATTCATGCAGGGGGAAAAATAATCCACACAAACACACTGAAAATCTAAAGTATTAAATCCAGCCAACCCTCAGGGGTGCACCAATAATCAAATTCAATTCTGAGTGAGGTACAAACTCAATCTGATTCAATTTTGTCTCAATTATGTCACTTCTGTACATGGAACTCTCAATTGTAACATTACTGAACATTTTTCTCAGGGAGTCCTTGGTTTGAGAAAACAAACACAACAACAACAACAACACCAACAACAACATGACAGCACAGTAATACAATACAGTGAAAACTAACCATTATTAATTTTTTTTTTTAGCCCTAATTTGTCTAAATTGTAACTTTGCTCTGAATCTGGAGCAGTCCCCAAGAAATTGTGCTACAACAAAATGAACTCACATAATAACAATTCTCACATATTTACAACAATTTTTTTCCCCCTAGTTAGGATGCTTGTTTCATGCAGTCGGTAGATACGATCGTGTACACTCCACTGTCGTTTGTTTCTTGTAAAAGTCCAACTCAATATACAAAAAAATAGAAATAAACAATAGAGAATCGGCAAAAATACATCCCTTGTACCTGTGAGTCTTGAAATAGATATATCAGTCTGACATCGAGGGCTGGTCGGCAAAG
Source organism: Ameiurus melas (assembly GCA_012411365.1). NCBI lineage: Eukaryota > Metazoa > Chordata > Actinopteri > Siluriformes > Ictaluridae > Ameiurus > Ameiurus melas. The sequence continues at coordinate 23,820,790 of CM022760.1, forward strand.
TGCAACCCACTGATCCGGCAATGGATCTCGAACCTGGCTACAATCGATCGAACAAAACTCTACCCCCTCTTATCTGTAACTATAATGTGCCTCTGTGAAACCAGTGTAATTAACACAGCTCATTAGGGATTCACTTGGACTGAAAGGTGATACCGGATGTACAAAAGTACACAAAGACACAATATCCATTATATTTACATTTACTTGTATTGGAAAATGAGGCACAATCCAATATGTGAACAGTTGAGGGTTAATGGGCCAATAGTAGCTAGCTTCAGGATTTTAATTCATAACTTTCAATACAGGCACAGAAGCTTAACCACTTTGTCATAATAGTTTTATTCTAAAATATTGGGGGGAGGGGCTCTTTAGGCTCTACACTCTCACACTGGCATGAAATCTGTTCCACTTGTCACTCCTTTGAGCCAAGTACAATAAGCAGCCGCTTCTCTATCCTGTTTTAAAGCCGTCAGAAATAAACAGTCGTAGACTCACTGCGAGGCTGCACAATGCCAGCTGTGTTCCAACAGAGTACCAAAATAAATGAAATGTAAACCATTAAATTACCTACAAATCAACTGTAAAAATATACTTCTGAATATAGACATCAAACGATTGGAAAAAGAAAAAAAAAATTGAAATAACTAATTCTCGTCATTACAAAATACACAAACCCACTCACACAGAAGCACACACGCTTTAACCAACATCCCTTTTTTTCCCTAATGAGTTTTGAAAGTTTTCTCTGACATCAAATATACGTTCTAGAAACATTTCATGTCGACAGTTCCGCCAAAAAAAAAAAAAAAAGGATCAATACACCGTATCAAGAATGTAGATCCAAACAGTTCTCCCAGTTCACATCCATTTAGCTTTTTTTGCATCGTATATTGCTTTAAGGAATATTGTTTTGGTCTAGCCCTAATCATTACTCTAGATCTTCTGTATCAGTGCTCTATTACATTGTGGTTGGGTTTTTTATTTTTATTTTTTTATTTTGCAGCTTCTGTGCACTTTCTTAAAGGAATTCCACTGAGGAAAATCTTTTCGAAAAGAGTGCACTTTGTCCTCGTTGGAGGAAAAAAAAACCCCACAATAATAACAAAACCAGCTCAATAAATATGAGGGTGTATCTAATGCTTTTTTTTTTGTTTTTTTTTGCTTCACTCTCACTCAGCTGTGTTATAATACCCTTGAAGGATTGGTTTACAATGTGATTAATCTTGTTTGAAGGTGTGAGAAAATGTGTTATCAGGTAAGGAAGCCGTGTACAGTGGTGAGCTCTACACACAGATCTCGATCGGTGTAGTGACAAGGATGCGGCTGCTGGTGGCGTTGTCTCTGGGCATGCGCTCATAGCTGGTAGTGGATGACACTGAGCTGTTGGTGGACACTGAGGTGAAGTGATGAGCAGCCATTTCTGCTTCCACTGGGCCATTTTTGCCCGGTGATAGTGTCTGTTGTTTCATCCGGTCCACCAACAGCTCCTCCTCTGAAGACGAAGAGCTGTGCGCCACCTGGTGGTGTCCTCCTCCCCCGCCTCTTCCTGCTTCTCCATCCAGCATCCAGCGTTGGCCAAAATGGGCGAACACCTCCTTGACGGAACAGCGGCGCTCCCTCTCCAGGGCCAGTAGTTTGCGGAACATGATTAGCACCTCATCACTGAAGCGGCGCCACTGCGAGGGGACCGTGCCTGTCGGCCTCCGCTGCCAGCGTGCAAACTCGTCATAGAATGTATCCGAGGGCACGGCCTTCTCCCAGGGGAAGTTGCCAGTAAGCATGCAGAAAAGAAGGACACCTAGTGCCCACACATCTGTGCTGTAGTCCACACAGATGCCATCGCGCTGGGAGGCATCACTCAGCTCAGGAGCTGTGTATGGGATGGTGCCACTGACACGCTTCACCACAGAGCCGGCGCACCGTGCCATGCCGAAATCAGAGAGCTTCACCCTGCGGCACTCCCTGTCAAAGAGCAGCACATTCTCTGGCTTGATGTCACGGTGCACCAGCTTCTTACAGTGCAGGTAGTCCAAGGCAAGGGCCACCTGGTGGATGCAACGCTTGGCCACAGGCTCTGGAAGACCCACCTGAATAAATCAACAGAAATACAAATATTATTCAAAACAAAATGAAAATAATAATGCAAGTACTCTTTATGGCCAAAGACTTGTGGACGCCTGACCATCACACCCAGATGTGGGTCTAACCCAAACTGTTGCCACATAGTTTGTAACACACAGTTGTATAGGATGCCTTTGTATGCTGTAGCATTACAATTTCCCTTCACTGGAATTAAGAGGCCCAAACCTGTTCCAGCATGACAATATCCCTGTGCACAAGCAAGGTCCATTAACACATGGTTGGCCAAGGTTTGTGTAGAAGACCTTGAGTGTCCTGCGCAGAGCCCTGACCTCAACCACACTGAACACATCAGGGATGAACTGGAAGACTGACTGAACCCCAGACCTCCTCAACCGACATCAGTGCCTGACCTCACTAATGCTCTTGTGGCTGAATGGACCAATCTCCATAGCCAAATCCAGAATCTAGTAGAAAGCCTTCCCAAAAGAGTGGCGGTTGTTATAACATCAATCTGGAATGGGATGTTCAGCAAGCACATATGTACGAGCTGGTCAGGTGTCTACAAACGTTTGGCAGTATAGTGCATCTAGCCAAGCACTAGGGTGTCCAAGCGCTAGTTTGCAAACAGGGCCAACTACAGTTACTTCCACATGGGGCTCCTATTCATCTCTCTACACTAGTTACATTGGGGTGTTTGCTCAGGATCAGATCACGCTGTCCTACATGTTTCCCAATGAAATAGATGTAAATAGAAATACTTATTTAGCTAGAAATAAAAAGAGCCTCTTGAGCCTCTTCAGAATAAGTAACCTTTGCTCATCACCAGTACTTGAGAGGTTGCACAATTATAATATCCTGCCGAGTCTACAAGTAAACCTACAATATGCCAATGGTAAGCCTGTTAAATACCTGCTGTAACATGATGGGCTGGTGGTGAGCATCAAATAAACAATTAATCCAGAAGAATCAAGATTTATTGTGTTCAGAGAGTATCGTATTGTACGAAGAAGTGGTTTTGACCTAGGTCTGTTCCAGATGTTGATGTGTTAGGATCGAGAGATTTGAGCCTACAAAAACAAGCACTGTCTGCATATACCATACTTAAACATTGTACCACAGTGTAGATCATCCAGCAGAGACTGAGTGAGTCACTCTTTGGATGGAAGTTTGATTACCTGTGGAGGAATGATGTCAAAGAGATCCCCTGCTAAGGCATACTCCTGTGCAAACACGTAGTAATCCTCAGTTTCAAACGCAATACCGAACATGTTGATTATAAAGGGACATGGGGAGAGGTACAGTGAGATGCTGTACTCCCTCAAAAAACTCTTTAGCTTAGTGGTTTTCTTCTTGAGGAATTTTAGCGCCATCTTGGTACCTTGGTTAAGTAGAGAGGACAAAAAGGACAGAATCATATAAAAGTGCATATTCTTTTAGAAAATGGATTTATTTCGTATTAAGGACCGTTGTTTACCTCTGATCTTATGAATCACCAGGTCCACCTTGCCGTAGGTGCCTTTGCCCAGCTCTCGGATAACCTCATAGTACTTGTTAACCTCGAGCTTCTCCAGGTTCTGAGCGGTGAAGAGCTGCAGCTCCTCCAGGATGTCGACAGACACCCGAGACACGACAGGAGAGGAGCTCATTTTTCCACAGGAGCAGGTGTGGAGAGTGAGAGTGCTGGCAACTCCTTAACGTTACTGCAGTCACACACACACAATATATTCACAGGGGGAATTAAAATTCTAGGGATGTGCTTTTTTTTATTTATATTCCCTAGAGTCCACTGAACAGTTAATTATCTGTACATTTTGTATTCTCTCAGCTCGAGTCTTGCTTCAGGCGAAGTAATTAGTGTGAAGATATGCAAGATGGTCTCTGAAGATAAGGACTTCATACAGTCTCATCTAACCAGTCAGTCTTTGTATTTGTCATAGAGTATAGCTTGAAATAGCAGCAGTTTCTGTCACGCAAGTCTGCAACTGAACATCTTTCATTCTTCAAGAGAAATTGCAGTACGTCCCACAGCAGAGTGGCACTGTCTGACTTGATGCCGGAATAAACCATCACGATTAAATGAACATTACGCAAGTTCACGTAAGAGCATATTTCAACACAGCACAAACCTTGTGCTTATCCTTTTGACCTCTGTTTTGCAGCTACAAGAACAAAATTCTTTTTCACAGAGTATGGATATCTAATCCTGTTATGGCTGTGATGGTGGGCACCTTCTCTCTCTCTCTCTCTCTCTCTCTCTCTCTCTCTCTCTCTCTCTCACTGTTCCTAGCACTGCGGCAGATGTAAACACAGAGGACCATTTGTTACTGCCGGCAGATCAAGAGTGCTTAGTTTGCACTGCAGGTTACAGCATACAGCTGCAGCTCCTATTCTTGTAGACTGATGTGATGTGTCATGTCCAATGACTCTCCCTCGTCATCTTATCGCAGGGAAATGTCCCACTTTATGAATCCAGTTACACCCCCCTTGTGTCAGGAGAGCAATCGGAAAGAGTGGATTCATGAGGTCAGCTACGAGAGCTGTGCAGGAATCCACCATGTTCGCACCACCACTCTGCGCTCTGAGAACGACACAATAAAATGGAAGTTGGAGCAATATGACTCACTAGGTCAAACACAATGTCAGCATGCATGTGTTTAAATGAAACAGATGCAGACGCAGAATTTGTGCCTCCTGCATCGTGGGAAATGATTTAAAAGCTTTTATAGGGCTTTATGCATAACAGGGTTTTATTACTGGCCAGTTAATGGAGGAAACAGATTAAATATTAGTACTTGTTCACTCGTTTGGATTATGTCTGCAGCGTTCAGTTAACTGTGCAGTGGATACAGCTTGAATGTGACTTTAATGGAAGATTTCGGTCAGACTGCACTGGTTCCTGCACTGCTGACAGGTGCACATGGTTCCACATGGTTCCTGGCACTAAATCTTCATTATCCCTTCTTAATTCCTTCATCAGTGTCACGGTCAGTGTCTATATAGACAGTCTTTGCTCTGTAGCTGTTTTCCTTCCGGTCACGTTCCTGAGTATATATCTGCTCATACCCCACAGGAGTAGGTCTAGAACCCGGTCTTAGTACAGACCAGATCTTGGTCTCTTCTCGGTCTCAATCTTGTATCCATCTTGACTATAAGTCTTAATAATTCTAATAAGTTGTAGTCAAGACAAAGATGTTGGTACTCAACAAAAAGAAAGTACACAGATCATTTTTCATATTTCAGATAAGTACTTAAAGTGGTACTAGTTGCATTCATTACAGTCTCATTATAATATTTAAAATGGGAATCAAATCAGCCAGCTGGTGGTTTTTCCACTGTAGTCAGTGTGATTTCTAGAGAACTTGTTGCCACCAAAAAAAACAGGCCTTAGTGCCAAGTTATTGACCTTGGTAAAAGTTTATATCTTTTTCTTCACTGAGCCTGAATTTACTATAACACTGGGATCCATACTAACTCTGTCTGCCTATGTTCTCATCTGTGTATGTGTGTGTGTGTGCGTGAGAGAGAGAGAGATATATATACATACTTATATATATATATATATATTCCTAATAAAGTTACTTGCATCATGCCATATGACTACCATACATTACAATCTTATTGCATCATGAGAATGACGCACCATTAATTAAATGATGATTCTAGGATAGCCGTGAGATACCGATTAGTTGAATAGCTACCCCATTTCCTCTCCTCTTCCTGTTCTAAACAATAAAAAATGAATCCTGAAACATTGGAATGTACAACCCTTATGCGAGGCCTTATTCTGGTCACTTCTCTATACATTTGGCATTGCACTTGTCAGGTGTGTGGCTCTAGAAACACAGGCTGGGGATAAAAACATTGGGAAGCCACTGACTGGGCTCTAATCTCTCAGCTTTCCCTGTTTCTCAATTTTGCAACTGTGGTCTTGAAAAAAAAAAAAAGTGTGATGCTGGGCCACTAAGATGGGTACAGTACCACCACTCCCAAAATCCCACTAGCCTGTACGCTGCAAGACTGCTGGTTCGCCTGTGCCTCACCCCATCATTGAGTTGTGATTGAATGTGTTTAGCACAGAGCCATGAATACACTGTTGGTTGTGTACTATTTCACATGATATACACACAATATTACACTGAGGAAAACCACCTCTAAGAACATCACCTAGGAGCTGGTCCTCCTCTTTAGTCAAATGGCGGTCTGACCGATCATCGGTGGAAAAACCTCCAGAAGCCCACAACAAAACCAAGAGGTTCTTCTTGGGGTTTTAAGTATTATGGGATGTTTATCTGTAACTCCTCCAGCATAGTCCCCAAAGAAAAAAAAAGAGACATCCTGAATAGAGAGCTGGTGCCAAGCCTTCATTCTGCCAAATAAAAGGAACTTCATCAGGCATTCTCATCAGAGGTTGGCATGCAGGACTATGTTACAAACGATATATCCCCACCAATGGATGCCCACGGTGAGATACATCAATTCACATTATACCAGCTGGTTCCTATCCCTACAGGTCCTGCAAATCTTCAAAGACAAGAATAACAATGCCCACTGGCTTTACTTCTCGCAGGCAGCATGCTGCCTTTGGTATGAAACATTACTGACAGCACAGGAGCTGTCCGAGCTTCCAACTGTTCAGCCACACAACTCTCATCTGATTAAAACTGAGTCAGTAAAATGGCTTCAGACCACAACATAAGCATTTAAAACAGCTCGAAATCCTCACTTTAAAAAGGGTGGAGCTAAAAATGGTTCTGCTCTTAGAAGTTACAAAAGATGCTAAGATGATAAGACAGTAGTTCAATCACTGAACACTAGGAGCGTTCAAAAGGACTGAAAACAGACCTCTAAACCCAGTGGCGCTTTTGATGAGTTGGCTTCTAATGATCTAAAGTTATGTAAGTTATGAGTTATGTAAGCCTAAACAAATCTTTTTCAGACTAAGACTATAAGCAGTACTACAGGTAAATGTATCAAGTGCCAGTGATTATAACCAACCATATATGTGATATACAAAGAAAAATAATAGCGCACTTTAAATTAGCACTGGTCATAGGAGACGGGACTTTTTTATTTTTGTATTTATTTTCTATTTTTAAATGATTATACAATAATTTGGCAGCTTTTATATTAATCTCAATGGTCTCTCCATTAGGTCAGGCATTTAGCATCTAATTTGAAGTAAGTCATGAACAATAACTGCCAAATGTATTGTCATTGTATGTTTTATTTATTATAGACAAATGTTTTTTTGTTGTTTTTTTAGCTAGTCAAGGTGCAGTAGAAAGAAATAAGAGGGCCTGTGGAGCTCATCCACCTCCTGAATCATTAATGCAGAGCTGTTACTCTCTCACCTTGTGTTCAAACTGCAGGGGTGTGAAAAAGAGGATCAGAGCAACATGCGCACACACAGTCACACACCTGTGGACGATCGGAGGATATCCGTCAGGCTAGTCTCAATATCAGTCCACACACATGAGAACAGCACTGCTCATCTCTGCTCTAGTCCGGCTTGGTTTAATTACTAGCTACTAGATCTGAGGATTAACCCGAGGAGTTGAATCAGGTAAACTGTCTCAGAGAAAGGGTGCCAAACTGTACCAATCCATATGGCCTACTCTTAAGCTTGCACCTTTTGTACCTTTGCATATTTTACCTACAAATGGTGCATATAGTGTACCTTTAAAAATGTCACTCTAAAACAGGAATGTAAAATTTACAGCCAGCAGCCCCCATTACGGTTCTAATCTGGTTCTAATCAAATGCATTAAGAATCTGGGTTATAAATTAAAATCATCTCATGGACCGTTATTGAATTGAAAGATTTGAAAATGTTTCTGGTTATTCCACTAGAGGGCAAATAAGAGCAATAATCTCAGCTAGTAATATGCTAATGATATGGAGTGGGGTGTAGGGTGTGTGCGCGCATGTGTGTGTGTGGGGGTTACTTATGCAATCATAACGTTTTTTATTTATGTTTCACATAAATGCAGATTTAATGTTTAAGAGGTGTTATGTGTTACTGGTCATTTGAAATTAGACTAAGTGTAATGTAGCCCCTCGCCTAAAAAGTGTTTGCTCTAAAAGGTCCTTCCTATCAGATTATGTACCTTTAATCCTTTTTTTAATCCAAACATATGCTATATCTACATGCTCAGGTGAAAAATACATAGAAACGGTTCAAAAGATAAGGGTGACCTTACACTAACACGAACCACAAGGTACAGTGTTTGTACTTAACCCTCAATTACTCAACTCTATGCTTGGACTGAAATCTTGCTTATTTGTAAACCACTTCATTTATTCAAAAGAAAAAAAGAAAAAGCATCTGCCACATGCATCAGCGGTCCAAGGTGTGTCTATATTAGATCATTAAACAATGAGTTCCAGACACAGGTTACACTGTGAAAACTGTTTAGCTCTAGGTCATTATAATCCTAATATATATATATATATATATATATATATATATATATATATATAGACAGATAGACAGATAGACAGATAGATAGATAGATAGATAGATAGATAGATAGATAGATAGATAGATCTATCTATCTATCTATCCATCCATCTTCTACCGCTTACTCCTTTTCAGGGTCGCGGGGAACCTGGAGCCTATCCCAGGAATCATCGGGCACAAGGCGGGGTACACCCTGGACAGAGTGCCAGTCCATCTGGGCACAATCACATACACACTCACACACCCATTAATACACTACGGACACTTTAGACACACCGATCAGCCTACCATGCAAACCGAAGTACCCGGAGGAAACCTCCACAACACGGGGAGAACATGCAAACTCCGCACACACATGGCCCTGGTGGGAAAATATATATATATATATATATATATATATATATATATATATATATATATATATATATATATATTATATATATATATAAAACACAAGGTGTGTGTGGTATATATATATATATATATATATATATATATATATATATATATATATATATATATATATATATATATATATATATATATATATATATATATATATATATGCGTGTGTGTGTGTGTGTTTATTCTCACACAGTCTGAATGAAAGGAAATTTGTATTTTTTAGTCTTTGATGTCATATATATATATAAATATAGAGTACACATCATTCATTTAAAGCCTGACATCAAAGACTAAGATGTAATTAGATTAGAAAGAACAGAATTTCCTTTTCATTCAGACCGTGTGTGAGAAGTAAACACACACACACACACACACACACGCAGTGCCATATAGATGTGTTGCAGGCCTATAGAGGTACAGCTGGGTATAGACTAGGAATACTCATCTACATAATATTCTTAAATTTGAACTGAATGAAGCTTCATATTGACTGATTGATAAATTGATTGATTGATGTATTGATTTTTGACCTGGATCATCCTAGATTTGAGTGTGTTTTTGTAACCCAGGTGACCTACAGGGGCTCTGACTCATCGTGCCCTAAAGCCCCATCAGACAGCCGAGGCGCTACTGTTAAATCAATGGCACAGGGTATTCATTATTAATGTGAATCCTTCGCGACCTTGCTCAGCTCCTTATGAGCCCGTACTGGCTGACACACACTTCACAGACCCTCAGTACATGAGCACATCAAGCACAAAGATGAGAACAGGAACCCATACGCGCTCTCTCATCAACAAACAGTCAGTGTAGTCCGCAATCGTGTTGCCACTCCAATGATATTTACCCTTTCTTTTCTTTTAGCTTTATTTATTTATTTATTTTTGTACAAAGAACCTAATACCAATAAATCAATAGTGTTGTTTAAAATAAAATAAATAACATAACACTGGCGTCCATCAAATGGTTTAATATGATTTTTCATCTGTAAAGATTTTACACTCACCATTAAATCAGTCCGTGTTTCTTATTCCCTCCGTTCAAACATACCCCGTGCTCAGTAAACACCAGACATTCCCTTCTGTCCCAGATACCGGCGTGTGTGTGTGTGTGTGTGTGTGTGTTTTTTTTTCCTCTATCCGCATTTGTGGGGTTTCAGTGCTCCAGACTGTGCAGTCATCCCTCTCCGCTCCGCCGCTATTGTCCTTCTCGAGCTCAACATCAAGGCTTCCGAATGCTGATGGAAGCCACGCCTCTCTGTTCATCAGCCAATAGCGGCGCAGCTTGCAGGTAGCACCACGCCCCTCCTCTGCCTGTAGTACAGGGTTTAGGTGTTGTATAGAACGCAAGCTTAGAATACGGCAGTGTTGTTTGTGTTGTAAACATATTATTGTATCAAATTCAGACGCTTCTTGTTCATGCGTATTCTAATTCAGTTTTACATGGAGACTGTGATATTATAACATTCATTTCTCGGTTTTCAATACTGTTTTATGCTTATCCTATCATATCCATTCATTTTTTATACACCGCTTATCTTGAAGGGTCACGGCGGAACCTGGAGCCAATCCCAGGGAGCATGGGGTACAAGGCGGGCTACACCCTGGACAGGGTGCCAGTCCATCGCAGGACGCACACTCACATACACGTTCACTACACTACGGACACTCTGGACATGCCATTCAGCCATCCATCCAGGGTAGCCCTAAGCCTAACCCTACCATGCATGTCTTTGGACCGGAGGAGGAAACTGGAGAACCCAGAGGAAACCCCCGCAGCACGGGGAGAACATGCAAACTCCACACACACACACAGGGAAGCGCTGGAATCAAACCCTCAATCCCGGAGGTGTGAGGAGAACGTGCTAACCATTAAGCCACCATGTGCCCTGAATCATTTCTTGAACATATCTTTTGGTGCTAGATGATTTTGCTTCAAATTAAATCCATCCATCCATCCATCCATCTTCAGCCGCTTATTCCTGCTTCAGGGTCGCGGGGAACCTGGAGCCTATCCCAGGAAGCATCGGGCACAAGGCGGGGTACAGCCCTGGACAGGGTACCAGTCCATCACAGGGCACAATCACATACACACTCACACCCCCATTCATACACTACGGACAATTTACCAAGCTGCCAATCAGCCTACCGTGCATGTCTTTGGACTGGGGGAGGAAACCGGAGTACCCGGAGGAAACCCCCTGCAACACGGGGAGAACATGCAAACTCCACACACACACACACACACACACACACACACACACACAGGGAAGCGCTGGAATCAAACCCCCAATCCCAGAGGTGTGAGGAGAACGTGCTAACCATTAAGCCACCATGTGCCCTGAATCATTTCTTGAACATATCTTTTGGTGCTAGATGATTTTGCTTCAAATTAAATCATAACGTATAATTATGTTGGTAAACCGTGAAATATTTTCGGGCCTTTCCTGCTGCTGGGTGCCTCAATCCAGCTGAGAAGTCAAGTTTTCCTACACTATGTGGCCAAACGTATTTGGACACCTGACCATCTCACCCACGTGTTCCTTCCCCAAACTGTTGACACACAATTGTATAGGAAATCTTTGTGTGCTGTGGCATTACACTGAAACTAAGAGGCTCAAATCTGTTCCAGCATTATGATGTCCTTGTGTACAAAGCGAGCTCCATGAAGACCTGGTTTGCCAAGGTTGGACTGGAAGATCTGGAGTGTCCTGCACCTCAACACCACTGAAGGATGAACTGGAACACTGACTGCAACCCAGACCTCCTCATCCAACATCAGTGCCTGACCTTACTAACACTCTTGTGGCTACATGAGCAAATCCCCACAGCCACGGGAGAAAATCTAGTGGAAAGCTTTCCCAGAAGAGTGGAGCTTATTATAACAGCAAAGGGGGAATCACTCTGCTAAGGGATGCTCCAAAAACAACATATGGGTGTGATGGTCAGGTGTCCACAAACGTTTGCCATATATTATATTTTCCTTATTTCATGCCCTTCATTCATTCATTCATTCTAACTGTGGATCTGGAGCTTGTCCCAGGAACACTGGACATGAGGTAGAAATACACACGTAATGGGCATAAAAGAAACCACAAAAAAAACAACAACAATGTTCCAATATGGTGTAAAATTTAATTAAGACACTCACAACAGTCAGTACAGTCTGGCTTTATAATGATTAATGGATAACGATTAATGGATAATGAATGAATGTATCATTTCTGGTTTAATATTTCGAAATGAAGAACAAATTGACATAAATTAACGAACTTGAAAAATAAAACGTGTGTAATGATCATTTTAAATTATAAAACATATAAAGGACTAGATTGCTAAGAACAAAAAGACAGAGAGGTATAAATAACTAAAAGATCTTATAGTCATTTTAAAACTATGTAAATTGTGGACCCACGTGACATTAAAGTGCATAAAAATTCACTAGTGCAAAATAAAACGAGACTTTTACAATGAAACTGATAAAAAGGTGTGAATAATTTCACCCTACACAAATAAAAACAACTCCAGTGCTTTGGAATGCAGATGCTGGGCAAGGTTCTTGATCCGACAGAGACGGGTGAGTCGTGAATCTCCGGCGCCGTACACTCTGTATATGTGATACTTTTCCTTCTCCTTCAGTGCAAAGTTGAGCTCGTTGGCTGACAGGTGAATAAAGTGCTTCTCCTGCTTGACTGTTGTCTTCACTTCCACAAACACCTCTTGCGTGGTGTTACAGCCACTTGGGAAGATCAGTTTGAAATCGTACGGCTGGCCGCTCTCACCGTTGGCGTTGGACCAGGTGATCTCTCGTGGTCCTTCTCCGCTTTCTCGCCAGCGGTTGAGAAACGAGTAGACCAGCTGCTCTCCCCATCTCCCGATATCATCGTTGTCCTCATAACCGTTTAATATCAGCAGGGAGTTGGGCAAACTGAAGTCTAGGGCAAGGTCCTCCAGCACTGCTTCTGCGACTGTCGGTTTGGTCCATACTGCGTTCTCCAGCGGTATGGGTGGACGGTGAACACCGCTTCCCTGGAACTGGCTTGCAATGATTTCTGGAGGCTGGACTGGCTTATGAACCCTAAATATAGAAGAATAGAATTGCAGAAATGACTTCATGTAGAGAACAGATCTGACATTCAGCAAGTCAAAAGCAAAACAACATACTGTTCTGAACCCGGTGTAGGTTGTTGTTCTCCTGCTGTAGATGGAGTGCTGTTGCTCTCTAGCTTGTCCACGCTGGCCTCAGCTTGCTCACCAGGAGCCACACTGGACCCAACATGGGCTCCATTAGGAGCATCGACACCGTGGACCACCAGCACAGCAGCGTTGGGAGTTTGTTCTGTGTAATGAAAAAAAACAAAAAAAACATTCTGACTAGAAAGCCCTTTTTGAGATCAAGAATAGACCTACATTTACCCTTGGTACATTTACATCTACATTTACCCTTGGTGTGCACGATATTATTTTGGGTTCGATAAGAAACGGTAACAACTAGTGTGGAAGTTGTGTGGAAATTGGTTGCTTGATTTACATGTTACAATTTAGGATTTGGACCAGCTAGAACACTCACCAAAGGCACCAACAATTACTTACAACAAAATTACTATTACTTCCTTTCAAGCTTTATTTGTCTTAGAGGTCGTGACAGGATATGATTGAACCACAATCATATCGTTTCTGCAAGTCAAACAGTAAATGGGATCTGAATGCAGGTAGGAAACTAGGGCTGTGCCATATCCTATCATCCAGGATATACCAGTACAATTCCTGCCCATGATAAGAATTTGTCATCCCGTGATATTGTAGAGATAGTTAATGAGAAGTTTACTGCAACTTGGGCTTCTCACACGTACAACGAGAACAAGCGTGGCAGACGGCAGAGCTCCAACCCTAGACAAGGAAGAAGAATTATTCCCCAACAAAGGAGCTTCCCACGAAGTGGTTCAGATACATCGTTTTCTTTTGTTTTTCCTGGGGTTGGATTATAAATCGTGCGACTACTGGTGTTTGCATTTTCACTGGAATTGTAAATTGTGAATAAAATTCTATTCCATATTCTATATTTTAAGCCTGCTTAATTGGTAGAATTTAGTATTTGATGATGGTCAAGATGAAGCTGTACTTTTTTGGATCGATGGTTGTGTTTGCACGGCTCGCAAGACTGTAATGCTGATGAGACGTGAGGGGGAAAAGATTTGAAAGAGTTGAATGTTTCATATCATCATTTATATCGTTACTGAAAAAAAACCCCATCAAATATCATGATATAGTTTTAAGTCTATGTCGCGCGACCATCCCTCGTAGAAACTAAAGTTGTGAGTGGGGAACTGAGAAAACGTCGGACCACACACGCCATAGGTTTGGTTCGAAGCATCATTTGAACCAGTTGTTCGGATTTGTTGCTTTACCACATCATAGCTACTTCACATAGAATTGAAAGAAATCTCAAGTAAATCGCATCTCATCATGTACACAGAATGTACGTAGATGGATGGCTATCCACTTAAACGTAGTGTAACAAAGGGTTTCTACACATAACTCAACATCTCAATGATGAATATCAGTTACTCCATCATCACTGGAAATCATTCTGCTCTTGATCTTGTCATCTGCTAACACAAGCACTAACCTTCTGCGTGTGGGAAGCTACCACTTGACCTGGGTCCCTGAATTCCTTGAACACTTGCAGCGCCTGGCTCTCGGTGTTTGAGTTCTGTTGTATTTTCCTGAGCATTTGTACTGGAAGAGCTCCTTTCAGCTCCAGAGCCCCAATGAGCAGAAGATGCAGGAGAAACAGGAGCTGAAGAGGCTAGAGGTGCTGGAGGAGGCCACATCTTCATTACTGCCTCCACTGCCTGGCTTGGTTTTCCTGCGCACACACAAATGGACAGTTGAGGAACATACAGTCCTGTGACAAAGTATTTTCTTGATTTCTTCTGTTTTTGTGTATATCTCATACTACATTGTTTCAGAAATTAACACAAAGGCAACCTGAGTAAACACAAAATGCAGTTTTTGAATGATAATGTGACTCTCCTGCATCAATAAAGGCCACTGTTCATGACTCCACTATCAGAAAGACACCGGGCAAAAATGGCATCCATGGAAGAGTGGCGAGGTGAAAACCACTGCGAACCCAGAAGAACATTGAGGCTCGTCTGAATTTTGCCAAAACACACCTTGATGATCCTCAAACCTTTTGGGAGAATGTTCTGTAGATTGATGAGTCGAAAGTGGAACTGTTTGGAAGACAGTGTCCCATTACATCTGGCGTAAACCAAACACAGAATTCCACAAAAAGACCATCATGGTGGTGGCAATGTGATGGTGTGGGGCTGCTCTGCTGTTTCACGGCCTGGGCAACTTAACAACAATAATTAATGGAAACGTGAATTCTGCTCTCTACCAGACGATCCTAAAGCTTTCCATAAGCTGAAACTCAAGTACAACTGGACTAGGCAGCAAGACAATGATCACATAGGAGTAAATCCTAGTCCTAGAAGTAAGTGAAACTCCAATCTCCAGTTATTGGAAGTCTTTGGTTACAGTTAGTGCTGCTAAAGGTGGTACAACCATATTTTAAGTTTAAGGGGGTAATTAGTTTTTCACATGGGTGATAGGTGTTACATAACTTTTTTCTTCTTCAATAAAAAGAAATAAATAAATAAAAACCGTATTGTGTGTTTACTCAGGTTGCCTTTGTTTTATGTTGTATGTCATGTGAAGATCTAAAAGTATTTAGTATGAGATAAACACAAAACAGAACTATAAATCCCTGTTACATGGAAGTTAACCTGACAGGCAGTACCACTAATATGACAGTTGTGGGTTTTATGGAATTGGAACTTATTGGAGTTCTGCGTTTAAAGCACAGCAACAGCCTGTCACATGGTCTAGCAGATAGCGACAGAGTCTCTGCATGCACCTGTGCTTCTGATTCCTGTTTTGTTGATCGAGGCTTTGGGAGGCCAGCAGTGCAGCTTATCCTCCTCGTCCTCCTCAGTGTTCATCTCCATGTCTTGTGCACTCAGAGCTCCTGATGAGCTGATGGGGAAAAGCTCTAACAACAAAATGAAACAAAAATCACTAAGCAGCAGTATTCTGTGTTAAAGTGAAAATGAGCTTATCATAAGCTTATTATTATTATTATTATTATTATTACAATATTATAACTCTGTCCTTCATTTAAACCAGGTTAGCGTAATGGAATTTTTATATATATATATACACACACACACACACACACACACACACACATAAACATTATCGGTTAAAAGTTTGGAAGGTGTATGATTAAATGTTTGACATCTGTGCTGTGGACAAATATATTATCATGCCAACATATTCATTTCTTTTATTAGAAAACTAACATTTTATTTACAAAAAAATATTTTTTTAACGGATGCCTTGGAGCGATATATTACCAAAAAGCAGCCAGTAAGTGTCCAGCGTAGGTGGGAACTCCTTTAGTACTGTTTAAAAAGCATCTCAGGGAGATTCCATAAGAAATCGGTGGAGAAAATCCCAAGAATACATTTCTGGAAATTCTAGGCGAAAAAGCCTGTCTACTTTGAAGATGCTGAAATACTAAATTATTTTGATTTATTTTGGATTTTATCTCACAACATAATTCCCATAGATCTATTTGCGTTACTCCATAGTCTTAAGATTTTATTATTACTCTAAAATGTTGGGGGGAAAAAAAGAAAAATAAAGAATGAGTGTGCTTAACTTTTGACTGGTAGTCTGTCTGTCTGTCTGTCTGTCTGTCTGTCTGTCTGTCTGTCTGTCTATCTATCTATCTATCTATCTATCTATCTATCTATCTATCTATCTATCTATCTATCTATCTATCTATCTATCTATCTGTATATATGTGTGTGTGTGTGTGTATGCGTGCATGTGATGGCTATTGATTCCTGTCTGGAGGAAAGGATGAGCGAGGGATGATTCCCCCCTTCCTCTGCACTCCTGCAGCCCTGGTAACAGCTGCTCTTTCATGTCAGTGAGCACTGCACCGAACAAATCCCTATTAGCATATGAGCACGCCACACAGCCTGTGTGTCCATGTGCGCGCAACACACGAATAGAAGACGAAGGAAAATAACAGAGTACTGGAAACAGAACGGCGCTGAGATTAAAGCGGCGGTGCATATCAGAGCTGCAAATGTGCCGCATGCGAGACTTCAAAAGCACATAAAACATCAGCGGAGCATGTGATCCTGCTTCACTACCCTACAGCTGATATTCACATCCAGGCTCGGAGCTTACTCTTGGGTTCGGGTGTCTCCAGCGGTGCCGGAACCTCCCATCGCTCTTCATCCTGAGGAAGCTCCCGAATGTCTTTACTATCCAGTAGTTTTTTCAAAGAATCCGTATCCTAGGTGAAAACAAAACGGGATTACAATCGTTCTCCAGGTCGAAAGGTCTTTTCCAAACTCGAATGCGAAAATAAATCTGACATATAAGACTGCCAGATCTCTGCTGTGAACAAGGAGGATGCGATAAGCGTGTCATGCTATGATTCACGCTCAGTCACATTAAGTTATCTCCTCCAGACATTTCCTTCTCTGGCCTCCTGATGCGATAATTAGAACGTCTATAGACGTGTTCGATCAGCACATCAGTTCCAGTTGCCAGGTGACTGTGATGCATGCCCCAGAGATATGACCCACTACTGCAGAGCCTCTCTGGAGCCACAGCTGCTATGACTCACCTGTGTACCGAGGAGCCAGACATCCAGTTACGGAAAAACATTCCTTCGGGTCTGGGAAATCAGAGGCTCGCATTATGGGGCAAAAATAACCTTCTAGGATTGCTACCTACTGTACATGAGATATCCAGAACCCAGGTTTTGGCGAAAGTTAGTCTGATTATATTCGAGTGGCTGTGTGTACAGATGAGCTCATAAGTTTATATACGCCTTGTCAATGTTAATCATAAAAATAAAAAAAAAGGGATGAGAAAAATTGCCTGTAGTTTTTATTTAGTACTGCCCTGAATACGCTATTTCACATAACAGACGTTTCCCAGAAGACAAAATAATAACAATTTACACCGATCAGCCTGTTCAAAAGTTTACACCCCCACCCCCACTGTTGGAAAGGGGTACAATATGGAGAAGATGCTGGAAAAGTAAAGAATGTGCAGGACCTGGAGGATTTTTCTGAAGAACAGTGGGGCAGTTTAACTCCTCGGGACAAACGAGAGAATCATAAACAACTATCACAAAACATAAACACAGTCGTTGATCATCCAGGTAACGACACACTGGATTAATAATCAAGCGTAATGTAAACTGTTAAACTGGTTCATTTGTGTAAATTCAGTTATTATTATGTCTTGTGGACTATATGAACACGTCTGTTATGTGAAATAGCTCATTCAGGACAGGACTAAAAAAAAAAACTAAATGCAGTTTTTATGATCTCTATTATTATTATTATTATTATTTAAATAAATATGACTTCAAGTGTAACTGCGATGGTGACAGTATAAGGTCTAGTTGTACTAACAAAGATGAAGAAGCTAAGGAAGAGCCAGGACTGCTGAATATCAATAACATCTCAATTCTAACAGGAAATTCACACAAAGTAAACAAAAGTAAAAAAAACTTTTGACGTTTTTTCATCTGTACAGTATTTTGTGTGGAGGTCTGGGAAAACCTGTGGGATGTCTTTCTGGCATTAAAAGCCAAAAAAATTTAATAAAATACAGTTTGGGTGAAGAAAAGGAATAACACTTTGACAAATTAAGTACTTCAAAACAACATGGAAATACATTCATTTACTTTGTAACCCTGTCTAGGCTATCTTGCTGCAAAGATCATGTTGGGCAAGGAGCCAGTTTAATAAACACAGCAGTCAGTGTGCCTAAAGATACCTTAAACCTTGTTGGCTAAGTGAGAAACAGAGAACGTCACACTATGATCGAGTTATTAACAGCTTGAAATGTGTCGTAGTTAAAAGGAGATAAACCTGTAATCAGATACGGTCTGCTAAAATGTCCGTGATGCTCCTTTAAATACAATTTCCACCATTTTTACTCTTGGGGAAAATCAGACTTGTTAGAACTTCACATCTGGTTAGAAAGAGAAATATAGAAGCTCTAGATTCAACCCGATATATAGCAGAAAATACCTAAATGTTTACGATGTGAGGGGTTTTCACATGCTACACATTTCCCCAATGAAAATACAGTGCAGATTTTATTAATGTACTCGGTACTGTATGGATTTAAGAAATATTTCATCCTTCTTCAATCCTTGTTGAATTGAAATATTGGAACGATTCCAGCAAAGAGTCCTACATGCGAGTGTGGTGAAGGTGCTTACATTGATGCGGATAACAAGTTCCTCGAGAAAGTGTTTCAGTTCCTCCACGAAGCTCTTCTCAGCGGTGAACAGCTTCACCAGCTCTCTGCAATCAGAGCAGCACAATAACACACCTTAACCACAAACCCGAGTTCTGGCCTTGTTAAAGACAGTGCGTTGCGTGGCCTTGTATAATCAGAGCACTAGACAAAATACCTGCAGATGGCCATTTTGGATGACAGATGGTCTTTCTGAATGTACAACTCTTTCCGGTCTTTCAGAAGACATATGATGTCCTCACTCTCTACAATGGGGATCGCATCTGGTCTTTCCAGACGGTAATAAATGTACAGCTTTCCCACCTGTGTAAAAAAAAACAAAAAAAAAACAATCCTCTCTTTAGGCTCTCTTCAGTCCTCCACTAAAAGGGCATGATGCAATAGCCAGCAATGACTCAGCAGGCACTGCAGCCAAGCCAGGAATGGCAAATATTGAATCTAGGAGGTTATGGACAAGAAGGGACGCATGCTTACCTGACCAAAGCTCAGTGACTTGATCTCCTGGGCAATTCCACTCTCTTTCAGGTCTTCGTAGATTTCTCCGAGCTCGTCGTGGTGGTAGATGAACCTCTGGATGTACGGAATGAGGTCACGCACCATTTTCTGCATAGCTGGACACGGCCTGTAGTTCTCCGTCTGGGGTTCAGTGGTGACACACTGGGAGAGTTTCTTCACACCACAGATCTCCAGGAACAGCTCTCGGTCTCTCTCACTGAAGGCCAGCTTCTCCTCGTGTTGCTTGCCTTTGAGAAATACAATTCGTTGCCAGTATTTATTATACTTCCGGATCGATATAAAAATGACATACCGCACCTTTAGACAAATATTCGCTACGTCAGTGGACTACCTTTTGGTTTCGCTTGTCTGTTGGCTGCTTTCTTCTGAGGCGAGGGCAGGTTGAGTAGGCAAACTTCTGTGTAAGATTTGAAGATCTTCTCCAGGCTTGGGTTGTCTGCTATCATAGGTTTCTGGGCCAGTGTGACCCAACACTGTTTCTTGGTAGGAAACACCTTCATACAAGACACCATATCTGGCAGAAATGATATATGCAAGCAGTCATCCCAAATTGCTTTAAGCTTAAGTGGACATAGCATTAAACATCTCAAATGAAATGGAATGAAATATCATTAGCATGCTCGGACCTTTCAGCGTTTTGCAGTAGTGCTGGTTCAATTCGATGTCTTGCTCTTGCTCCGTGTACGTAGGTTTTTTACATTTTTCGGCTTTTGTTAAAAAGAACCAAAGACAAAACATCAGCATTCTGTAAAGCCGTAGTCACTCGGATACAGTTTTAGTGTGATTGCGACATAAAAACACCCACCCAGTCTGGCAAAAAAGATGGAGATATCCTGAAGCACCTCTCCTGTGGGTGTCGATGATTCACATACAACCTCCAAAAGGTCCACATACTGCTTCATGGACGGACACGGCTCCACGTTCAACGACTGTAAAAAAAAAAAACAAGACACGAAGAGCTTTCACTCAAAATGCGAATAAACAAAACGTGACAGTTTCAGTTCTTTCACACGGCGACTGCACAAATCTAAAACTAAACGCCCACCTTAAACAGTTCTTGCATTTCCGGCAATTTGCTATAAAATGGAGCCAGTACTTTAGGTTCCTGGACCCCGCTGTCTGGCTTGCGGATCAGCTCCTTGTATCTGACAAACATGTCTGTTGGATCTCGCCAGCACACGTCCTTGAGATGGTAGAAGCGTCCTGAAGACCACTCGTCCTTCCTGAAGACGTATACAAGAGAACGAGTTAAAACGTTAGCTTTTGGAGGCTAGCTTACACTTCATTTATCCACTGTATCAGTTCTAATATCATTACGTTTGTTCGTTTTTTTAATCCCAGAAGAAAGAAAGTCTGCTTCCTGATAGTATAGTTCTTGCTCTCTGACCTTTCATACTCTATGAAGACAGCGGGTGAGTGCTGGAAGAGCTCTCGAAGCTGTGCGAAGGAGCACTCTGCTTGCAAGTAGCGGTACACAGAGTGGATGTGCTGCACGGTGGTGGTGAAATCGGCTCCTTGGACCTCGTTACCATCAGACTCCTTCGTACACCAGCGCTTCAGGTAGTTGACCATCTCATCCAGCTGAACAGTGTGTCTCATCCCTGTACACATACCACAGTTAGAACAGTCCTCATTGATCTTTCAACTGGAAAAAGACAAGCCTCCAGGAAATACTCTCATATCCGGTCTGTTTTCTTACTCGGAAAGTGGAAGGTAGTGCAGACACCTGCTTACCTACAGCTCTGGAGAATTCGCTGGGATCCAGATTGACATAATAGACATGGGATCCCAAGAGACTGTGCACTTTCTCAGAAGAGAGATACACCTTGTTTGGAATCAAATATTCTACGATGTCTTTCCCGTCCTGTGTGGGCTTGCAGGCAGGCACCCATGCCAACTGGGTGAGGTGGTAGTAAAACGAGGACTTGACATCTCTTAGGGTGCCACCCTGACTGTCCAGCACTTGAGCACTGAGGTACTGAGCATACTTCTCTCTGAAAACACAGAAAACATGCATGCATGTCTTTTAAAGACTTTTTGATTGGTTAGTGGCGTCAGCTCTTTGTAACAGCCAAGGTCAGACTGGTCCGTTATGTTTTCAGACCAAAGAAAGTCTTCAGGACAGAGTGCTTTTATGGTTTCTCAGTCACATTCAATGCTGCATTTTGTTTCTGTCTTATTAACTTCAAGAGAGTGATAGACTGGCATCCCTTCAGGGGTGAATTCTCCAACATTGTGCCCAGTGTCCCAGGGATAAGCTCTGGACCCACCATGACCCTGACCAGGACAAAAGCATTTACTCAAAATGAACGAATAAAGTACTTTAAGAGGAAAAGAAATAGTTTTTAGCTGTTATAATGTAAGTGATAAGCATATTTGGAACATCTGGAACATCTGGGGCTGGGAGTTTGCATCCCACCTCCGTTTCCTCCCCCAGCACAAAGACATGCGTTGTAGGCTGATTGCCATTTCTAAATTGTCCATAGTGTCTGAATGTGTATGAAATTGTGCCCTGCGACGGGTTGGCACCCTGTCCATGGTTTCCCTCGATGACCCTGAATGGATAGATGGACTTTTAATCCACCCATTCATCCATATTCTGTACCGCCTATCCTACACAAGATCACACGGAAGCATGGAGCCTATCCCAGGGGACTCGGGGGACACCCTGGTTGAGATAGCAACCCATCACAGGGCACAATCGCACACACACTCACACTATGGACAATTTATGGATGCCAATCAGCCTAAATTACTGTTATAACAGGAATAAAACAATTCAAGCTGTACGGTTATTGGCAAATACTCAACTTCATGGTAGTAACTGTAACTCACCACAACATCCCACTGGTGATTTACTGTTACCACACGCCCTGTGGTGTTGTATGTTTTTATGTAGCCATTCAAGCAACCTAATATATGACGCAACACAGGATATAGAGCACAAGAGAGAACTTTGCTTTTCCTGTATCTGCTTGATGAGATATTTGATGAAGATTTGTGGGGTAGAAGAAAACATTGCTCTGTTTCGTCCGGCTCGGATGGCTTGATGACTCATATGCTGCAGCACAGAGAGGCCAAGAGGTGATGTGCGAGCTGACACAATGAGACAGTGAATCCCAGACCTGTTGTTGTGCCTGGTCATTACCCTTAATGACTAGCAGCACTGACAATTCTACAGAGGCAGTTATGAAGAGTTGGAGGAGTTCATGAAGCCTAAATGGGTTGAAACCGTCGTAAAAGAATGTCCCAGCATTTTTCAACCTAATCTCTATCTACCACATATGTAGCACACAAGCAGTGACCACAGAGAAGGAATTCTAAACGAAGCATAGAGAATCGATTTATTTGAAACGCTCTCAGAATGGAAGCCTGGTAAAGGGGAATCAACACACGCGTATGTGAACCATGCATTCCGAAGTCAAAGGTATATGTAAATGAAGCTTTAAATCTCTATCGGGTATCCATTCAGAGACAGGACTACTTTTTCAGAGGGATGAATTTATGGATGTGTTAGCAGAGTGCCTGTCTAATCCTAAGACATTTCAGTGCAACGGTTGTAATTTTTAATTTATGTTTTATAGTAGAGGGGCACAGTGGCTTAGTGGTTGGCATGTTCGCCTCGCACCTCTTGGGTAAGGGGTTCAAATCCCGTCTCCACCCTGTATGCATGGAGCTTGCCTGTGCTCTGGGGGTTTCCTCTGGGTACTCCAGTTTCCTCCCCCAGTCCAAAGGAATGCATTATAGGCTGACTTTGCCCTGCAACGGGTTGGCACCTTGTACAGGGTGTCGCCCACCTTGTACCCTGCGCTCCCTGGGATAGTCTCTGTGTAGGATAAGTGGTTTGAAAAAATGGATGGATGGATGTTTTATAGTCATATACCTTGAAAGTTTATTGATGGAATTCAACAACTGCTCTTAGATTCCCAATGCAAGACAAAAGAATCAGCAAAGGCAATGGTCATCACACTATACATTACTAACAGTGTACTATTCCTTTAAAATGATCCTCTGTTCTTATACCAGCAGTATGTTGTGGCATGTGAATCTGCAATCTTCCCAACGTTTCTCTCCAAGGATCATCACTCTGAATACTGTATGAACTCCAGTTCTATCACAGTTAGCCCTGGCCAGATTTGGCTCATCAACGATAAGCCTAAAAACGAGGATGCATTAAATAAATTGCACAAATCCAGCCAGCTTCACACCCTGACCCAGACAAGGAGCTCTAGTATTTGCATTTGAACTGAGCTTATGTGATCAGAATGGATAATACAGTGACAATGACCCCATTAACATCCAGCCACCTGCATTTCAGCATGTTTCTACACAGAATACAGGCCATCAGATTTTTTGGAACATAGACTAGAGAGGGTTGGAAAGGGAAAAGATATGAGACTGAAATAACAGACTGACCACAAGACGAATGGCTAGACGAAAGGCTTTGCTTCACAGTCAGCTGCAGATTGACAGACAGGTCTTTTACAGAGGAAGCGTGATGAGAATCTTATGTGAGGAAGAGCAGTGTGTAATCCTACACTATGAAGATGTTTATGAGATTGTGTGTGTGTGTGTGTGTGTGTGCATATATTACATACCCAGTGTCCCAGTTTTTTTCCAGCAGATTGATCAGAGCTCGTCGTTGCTGCAGTTGGATATTATGGGGAAGCTGATCTGCCGTTACGAGTGAGTAAAGCTCTTCGCACTGCTGATCCTCTACGACATACAGTCTATCTGCAGTTCTGGGCCACAGCTCTGACTCCACTGCCCATGGGCTCGATGCCTTGACAAATGACAGAGGATGGAAGGAGGCAAAAAATAATGATAAAAAAATATATATATTTTGCAAAATTAGGAGAGAAATTGGTTTAATAAAAACGTACAGAAATTTCTCAATTAATGTCCTTACAAACACAGATACACCAAAACAACGTCTTAAAAAAACAACAATAAATAATACAAAATATAACGGAAATAAAAAAATGAAACAAAAATGAAACATAACTCAAAAGAACTTAAACAGAAATAAAATCAGAGAATGTAACTGTAACAGCAAAATATACAGTTTGGAAAAAAATAAAATAATAAAAATAATAATCCTGGTTGTTTTGGTGGTATAATTCTTACAGTATGACTTTTGTACATGTTGTCCAAGTAGTATAGGCTAAATTGTACCATATATATATATAGGTATAGGTATATATATAAAAAAAATTGTATTTTTTTGTACATCAGCTTTTTGGATTATTCTTTATTAAAGATCATATTTTTGCACGTTTATTTTTATACGTTTATACATTTTTTAATTTGCTGTTATGAGACAGCACCTTGAACCTTAATGTACTTTCACATTTACCCACTATTGCGACTCAAAAGGGACCTTCAGAATAAAATGTCTCCACTAATACAGCGTGTCCCAATACAAGGTGTCTTCATACATTGGGGAAATGAGCACTTTTTACGCTGGTAAACATAGTCCCCCGTGTATGGAGACTTTTGGGACACTCTATATATTACTTTTCATTATTAGGGATCCAGATGCAGTTAAATAATGCAGTATGGGATGTGACTGGAAAGAAAGTCCATAAGGCAATGACAAAAGAATTTAAGGTGTTAAAGAAGCCTTCATTCCAGTCACAGCACTGAAGGGGTCCAGCAATTTCACACTGACTTGCATGCAGAAGAGAATCTCACTTAAAGCTCTTTTCAAAGCAGCGTAGCAAATTGCAGAAATGTAGGTCAGACGCATGAGCGCTACAAATCCAGCATGTCTCTGAATACTATCATTTCTGCTGGCATTTCACCTCTCCCAGTGTCATCCCTGCTAAACACACATTACTACAGCTAATGAGAACAACTGCTGGGTTTCAGCAACAATCATTTGTTAAACACATGCCGAGCGAGTAATGAATGGATTACATCCGTGCTTATTGATAGGTGTAGTTAATGCCTTGTTTGATCACCAAAAGGGCTGGCAATGCTCTATGGGTAACTAATCACTGCTCTGCGATTACTTAGATCTGTGCTGTAGGCTGACATAAAGCAGTTTACCTTCATGAATACATGACCGTAAAATTGTCCACGCTATACAGTACCATGCATGATTTTATGTGGGGGAAATCGAAGTCTGGAATTGAAAACATTTTAAAATAAAGAATATTCCATTTTAAAATAAAGAAAACTACACTTCATATATAAATAAATAATTGGTAAATTGCTGTGGTATAAGAGGAATAACACACTTTTGAAAATAATCAACTTTGTGTTCATCATACCACTCCGCCATTGATCATTTTCCTATAACGACAAACCTCATTGTTTTTTTAACATAAGATTTGGCTGCATTTACAGAAATTTTGACGATCTGGCTGCATAATGAACGAATGAACATAATGACCTAGTAATAGCTGCTCTGTAGTTCTTAATACTCTGGGCTCTGGGGTTTGATCAAACTACCTACAACCATACAATAATAATTTCAATCAACGTGAGATCGATAGCAGAGCTCTCAGGGATAAGATTTGAGGTCAAGCTTTATAATAATGGTAGAAGCTGCCACCCTGTGACAGTCATGTGGCTACACCTTTGGATTGCTGGATTACTTCATTTGGCTGCCTCAGAACGTTCAACGACGTGCCGGGGCCTGGGACACAGGGAATAACGCCCTGGCATGCCAAACAAGTTGGGCCTCTTACCAGCTCTGTGTCTCTTAGGGTGCGTCTCTCTTTCCTAAAAATGAGAAGATCCCTCACTCCGAGGTCAGTTAAGAAGTCCCTCCATCCTGATAGATCTCCATCACGCAGGTAGCATGAATCCAGTAGCACCCAGTCCACACCTGAGACGGAGAGGTAGAGAGGAAGATGGAATGGGAACGAGAAAAACAAAAGAGGACGAGAGAGGACAGCAAGATGTAGTCAGGTCCAAGCTTTTACACATCCATCCAACATCCATGCTCTCCCATTTCTAATGAAATCTTTTTCATAAACTGTTCTTATAGTTCATGACCACAGTATCATACGGTTCTATCTGCCATAGTCTGGAACCGTTTCACTGTGAGAGTACGTTCAGAAAATGAAAACCGGACTGAAATGCATATACGATTATAATGTTGCCTTAATGGACACAAAAATGTCTCTCCTTACTGTACTGTAAAGATCTCGTTCTTTTAGACGGAGAGAGATTAAACCTAATAAGAACCAGCCAGAAAAACCACCAGCATGTGATCTTACAGAACAATAAGGTTCTATCTGCATTTGGCTCGTGTCCAAAAAGCCAGTTTTAATTTGCCTCAGAAATTTGATCATGTACCTTTTTAATAGTGTGTGGGTCTTGTGCTGTGAATATACTATAGATTACAGAACCTAGCTGACAAATTATTTTAGAATATGGTCATCTTTCTCTTTTAAACATATTTTTATCATGTTTATTTATTTTTTTTTGCAAGTGTGAAAAAAAAAGAGAAAAGCTTCGTCCACAGTAATACACACATGGCGATGGGTGAACCATGACTCACAGATGGTCAGGGATATAGTGCCAAACAGTTTCATCATGTATAGTGCCATATGTACGAGTAGGAGTATTACTGTTTGGCATACGAACACAGGCTGACAGGCCGAGTGTGGTATTTACCAGGCAGCTTGTTGGGTAGGTCGATGTTGCCGTAATCTTCAGAGAACTGCACTTTGCTCTGGCCGGGGCAGAGGAAACCCTTGTTGGTGAGTACGGGGATAGCTTCCCTTAGCACCCTGTAGTCTTGCTCCTGCGAATGCTCTTTGATAAACACCAGGTAGCTGACAGTGATGTCCGTCGACTTATCCTGTGGATGCATTGTGAATATTAATACTATTACTACTACTACTACTACTAATAATAATAATAACGTCAATGTTAACTGAGCTTAATGTATGTGCTGCTTCACATTCACATTTTCATATCTTCATTCTTAATATCAGTATTTGACTGGAAGTAGAGATGATGAATAATTATTAAAATGTTCAATGTTCATTATAAAAGCCTATACTAGAGCACTGTTGAATACTTGATTCTGATTGGTCAGAAGGTGCTGAATCCTTTTCTGTAACAGTTTCAAGGCAAATTTTATATTAATGAGCTTTTTTGGAAGGAGTCTCCAGTGTCAGTGCTTGTAACAGTCAGAAGTAAAGTTGTTCGGCTTTGCGGAGTCTCGGTAACATGACAAGCGTCATTATTTTGTCACGCTTTAAAATTTCGATGAGTCTCTTCCTCTTGTCACCTCAGGGAGTGTTTCCCTGCCAGCGTCGCGTTTTCATTGCTCATTAAGGATAAACCTAAATTTTATATCTGGATTTCTGTAGAGTTGCTCTGTGGCACTGTGCATCACAAAAAAAGCACATCAGGACGTGCCGTTATTGGAAAATAATCAACATCGTGGTGCGGTTGCCATTATTGTCCTAGAACCGCACACCCTGTTGTGGTTTATTCCTTACCTAAACGTTGGAACAAGCATTACGTCCTAAAATCAGAGACATCGCTCTCTTTCGCAACACAAACAAATCAGACCATCGCGTGATGCTCTTGAATAAGTGTGCAGGATGTGTTCTGACCTTCCAAGCAGCATTCTTCAGTATGGGGTAGATGTGCTTCTGCAGCACCACTTTGGGCTCCAGCTCATGAACCTGCAGCCTACAGAGCAGCTCGCGCACCTGAGAGTTACCCAACTTATCCAGACACGCCAGCAGCTGCGGCTCCACGATGCTCAGGTCCTTGTACAGAGCATCCAGGCCTGTGATAATAGAGATGAAACAGTGTTGCATGAGGGGGTTGTGGTTTTCACTGCACATGAGTGCCTATGACCCACTTCCAGTGACACTGGCGCATTAATATTAAATTCATCTGGTCTTTGCTTTTAGCCACAGTCTGACCTGCCACCTTCCTTCTTTATAAACCCCTCCTGTTTTTTGGATTTTACTGTATTTGACAGCCAATACACCTACAATTTACAATGTCATCTCATAGAGAAGTAGACCGGTATGAGCACCAATGTCATAGTTGCGTTCACTGCTCTAGTGTCCATGATTACTCATTTAATTCATTCAGGATCTGTTTATTCACTACATTTACACAAATGTGTTTAAAATTCTGATCAAGTAGAAAATTCAGAGAAAGTCCAGACTAAAAGTAGCACGTAAATGAAGTTGAGCTGAAAGACAGGTGCTTAAAATGAGTCTGTTTACAGAAACAGCAGTGAAACCAGCAAGGAAACAAAGCAGCATGTAATTCTTTTAATTGCTAATGACTGTACAGCTTAGAATGGGATGGTGAGCTTATTTTGGTCGTACCTTTGTGAGTCTCCTCACTGAGAGGAAAGAAGACACCCTCTGTGCTGAGAGCCACCACACGGCCATCTGCCAGAGGGATCATGGGAACATCTCGGAGGGCCTGAAGGAGGTTATCCACCTCGTTGTATTCGGATTCCAGAGCACGGAAATTACATGCCAGCAGCTTGGCCAGCTTTTTCAGATTGGCATCTGGAGGAACAATACTCAGAACTCAAGAAAAAAAAAAAAACTCTATGTGTGCGTTTAAATTCGAAACATACAACAGCGTTGGCGCTCAGCCCCTATGAGCTGTTATACCTGAGTGAATATCACCCTCTTGTGCGAGACTCTTGGCCATTGCACAGATGACGGTGGTGATGTTAGGAGCCTTCAGCCGCTGGACACCCAGAGCAGTGAGAAGAGAAGATGACAGTGATGACTGCAGTGCAGGGTGAAGGTATGACAGGTTCAGGTGCTTACACAGCTCCTCTCCTCCGATCACGTCCTGGAACAGCGGGTCCTGGCACACAGCCACCTGTGAAGGCAGCTTGAACTCCACTCTGCCCTCTGCAACACCATAGTTTTTTTTTTTAGTAAGCAATTCTTTTGCAATCCAGTCCAAAATATATATATATATATATATATATATATATATATATATTTTTTTTTACTTTCATTTCATCTATTTTCAGTCATGCAGGCCATTTTGAATTGAATACAAACATGAAGACTCAGACAGTGCTCGAGTTAAAGTGAAAGTGCAGTGCAGACTCACTGCTGTCCATCTTGGCTGGAAGGCAGGGTTTCCCCTTCAGCAGCTGGATGATCTGTTTGGCCACAGGGTTGAAAAAGTCCAGGATTTCACTAGGCTGGGGGATATACTGCAAGAACTGGCAGAGTCCCTGCAGCCCATTAAACTCGGGGTGACTCTGTAACGTTTTTGAAAACAGTTATGCATTAATCATATAAATCTAAGGAAACATTTGCAAGTCATATGCAAATTTCAAATGACATATAATAATGTTAATGAGTCTTTATTGGTCAAGCACAGTGAAATTCTTTTCTTCACATACCCCAGCATGCCAGGAAGTTGTGGTCAGAGTGCAGGCTCAGCGGCCCTGGAGGGTTAAGGGCCCAATAGTGGCAGCTTGGCAGTGCTGGTGCTTGAACCTCCGACCTTCCGATCAGTAACACAAAGCCTTAACCACTAAGCCACCACTGTGCCATGTAAGGTAAGGTGTTGAGCCACCGTTAACTAGCAGAACAGCTTCAGTGTGCCTTGGCAAAGTCTCTGGTGCTGTGCTGGAGGGATGAACACCATTCTTTCAAAATGATGTTCCCTTAATTAGTGTTTTGAAGATGATGGTGGAGAGCGCGGTCTAAAACATGACTCTAAAACCTCTGGACTGAATGGACTAAAATATGTGAAGGCCATAGCATTTGATTTACATCATTTACATCCTTGATGAATGACTGTGAGCCCTTGTGTCATGTGGATGGTGACAATGTCACTGCTATCAAGACAGATATGTTTCATAGGATAAGTCAGTAAGAAGAACTCATTGATTTGCCGTGACCCTTCACTCTAAGGGGACAAGTGGATGCAAACCATGCCGACTAAATATATACCCCCTACAGGCATAACAGAACCACCAGTTTATCCTTTAATTTGTCAGCTCGCTCTCTCTCTCTCTCTCTCTCTCTCGGGCAGTGGTGGATTGGTGGTTAAGGCTCTGGATTATTGATCGGAAGGTTGGGGTTCAAGACCCAGCACTGCCAAGCTACCACTGTTAACACTCTCTGCTCGCTGCCAAGCTACCACTGTTAACCCTCTCTGCTCCAGGGGTGCTGTATCATGGCTGACCCTGCGCTCTGACTCCAACTTTCTAACAACTTCCTAACATGCTGGTGTATGCGAAGAACAGAATTTCACTGTGCATATGTATATGTGATCAATAAAGACGCATTATCATTATCATTCTTTATATATATATATACACATACATACATACAGAGAGTATGGTATGGTATATATTACAGTCCATAGTCTCATTCTATGCCACTCTGTGCTTACACTGAAAACATCCATGGCGTGCAGGAAGAGTTGAGGGATTTCAGACCGGAGCCACTGATTCCAGGAACTGTCTCTATCAACATCCTCTCTAGAAGAAGGAATGTCAAAATCTCCTGCAAAGACCCGGGAAAAGAAGCACAGCTTTAAATAGTTTCTCATATAACACATTAACACTATTGATCTTTTTTTCTCATTTACATTCCTGTCTGTATACGAATGGTCCATTACTGCCATCCAATTAGTGAGAAATAAACTTATAAAAATAATCAATACACTGTAAGTAAACCCATAATTCTTTAGGATGCAACTGTATTTAACACGTGCCACACCCCTTTAGTCTTATTCAGATTGTATTTGTTTTTGGTACTCACATTTTCAGGCCACAAAAACTATGACTATGAATTTTCCCAGTAGAAGAAAGTGTGCAAAATATGAACACTCTCCCCGCCCTCCACCGATTCTCTCCCTAATTTTGGTTTTCGCCCACTCCCACCAATCAGTTTGCTCTCCCCTAATCATACAGCAGCTAACAACCAAGGAGGGTGAAGGCCATCACATACTTCATCTTTTTTAACTGCTGCTTGTGCTGCATCACAGGGCAGTGTAACACACTGTCTGCCCTCTTCTGCATACATGAGCTCACAGATACCCAATGCTGGCTAGTGTCACCCTGACTAACAGGTCAATTTTGCCACCCAGAGAGCATGGCCAATTTTGCTGTCTTGGACACTTGACCATGGATGGCTGTGGCATCATCTGGATTCAAACTCACGGTCTCTAGACTATAGGGTGAACACTTCTGCTGTACCACTTGGGAGATCAATGCACCATTTCTCCAAATGTTCATCCAAAATACCAAGTAGCCTTATTTCAACTTCACTGTCTCAACACTACAGTAAACAGCAGTCGATATAATCTGAGTGAAGGAATATGGGAGTGAAGTCAGACCTTGGACGATGAAGCGGAAGCCGAAGCTTCGCAGGGGCAGGAAGGCGAAGACGGGCTGCTGCCGAGGCTGAACCTTCAGGTCACCCTCAGAGCCATTACTGAGCTGGAAGGCAAGAGCTAGCTCTGTAGATTCCACATCCACCTTAATCTACACACACACACACACACACACACACACACACACACAGAGAAAGATTATCCAACCTGCAATGAAAAGGCAGATTGAAACAACACTGTGTAGTTAGGGAGCAAAGCAATCAGTGAAGTGTGCTCAAGACTGCACAGTTATAATGAAGGAGAGATTGTTCCTCCCAACCAACCAATTTCCTTGTGAAAATGAGTATAGAAATAGGATTAGAGAGAATCATCTGGAAATAGACATCCAGAAACACATCACCAGGCTGCGAACATTAAAAAAAAAAAGGTCTCAAGACAAAGGAAATGAATTCAGCTCTCCATGTTAGTAAGACCATATTGCTATTTTAATGAGATGGAAATAAGATGTCCATCAGGTGCAAGCTGTACAAGACATACACAGCCTCAGACCACTGGAACATTTTCAAAAACCTGAATAAAACCCTGTCAAGAAAAGTTGGAAAATAGGCCAAGTCTCTCAGAAGGAGTACAGGCATGCTCTCATTATAAACAGGGGGAAAAAACAGCATTAGTAAGTGAATACTGTGTGTGTGTGTGTGTGTGTGGTGTCCCTCACCATCCTAGGATAGAGTAGTTTCTTGATGACCAGCCAGCGCTCCACACCACCCGTGTGCTCCACCTCCAGCATGTTGTTACTCAGATCTCGTCTCGTCATGGACACCACTCTCTTCTCAGCCTGTCTCGCAATCCAAACACACAACATGAGCCTTCCTCATTTAGATCGGCTTTTTTTCTGTGCGGCGGCGACAATGACAAAGCCGCGCTCACCTCACTGTAGATAGAGATGGAGCGGAGACGGTGGAGGAAGAGCAGGAGAGATGGGTGCACGTCGTGGAAAAGGTTTTTGGTCTGGTAGCTCTCTGATCGAAGAGGCAGGAAGATCTTTGTGGTCCAGCTTTATGGGAAAAGCAAGGGATGGGATAGGATCAGGATGTCGAAATTACCTTGGACATGATTTATTCTACATCAAGAACAGAGGATACGCCTTCGCTACTGTGACTGACAGGCACAGAGGCCACAAAAGACCTATTTGCCTGTGTTATTGTGTTAAATACTACATGTAATTATTTAGCTGTGCGCAGTGTGTAGCATATACTAAGCATAAAATGAGTATGAACATTTAGTCAGAGTACACGCTGCAATATCTTGAGTTTAAATAGAAACCTTTTCTCAGCTATCTCCTTGGCAACAGAGGGCACGGGCCTCTCCTCCTCCACCCAGTGAGGCAGGATGTATCCCATGGGGCCGCTGGCCTTGTCAAATTTGATATGGAAGTCGTTGGAGTGGATCTCAGGACAGTCTGTGACTTTAAAAACCGATTTAAAGCCAATGCCTTTCTGTCCTGTATGAAGAAAAAAAAATGTTTTACAATGAAAAAGTATTAAACTGAAAAAGAAAGACAGTGAGGTACTTTAAGGCATCTTCAAGACAATGTGAAATTGCAAACATGGCAATGGAAAGCACATTTTTCTTTCACAGCTTTCTTAGTATAAATCCCATAAAATACACATTCATTGTGCAGTCTAGGTCCTGCAATCAAAACTGTACACAAGCAAAATGTAAACATGATAAAAATGCTATATTCTTACATCAGTGAAACTCAACACTCCTGGGTCACAATATAAACTACTAATACCATTCTGTTTATAATAGTCACATGATTGTTTCCACAGATTAGTTCGATTTTTCTTACAAGTACAGTGTGGCCCAAAAGTCTCCATAAAAAGAACACACTCCCAAAATAGTTTATATTATATATTTAGTTTATAATATAGATTTGATTCAGATAACCTTATGAATACCACTGGAAAAAAATGAAAAAGGAGAAAGCATTGTAATCATTCTCAAGGCTGGATGGGGAAGCTTTCACAATGCTGCGATGGACTTTCACAGGAAATATTACAAACACATCACACATGACACTGTCGCCGAACTGGGAGCCAGAGCGGTGTTCGCTATGAAATGATAATCATGTAGATTTTATTAGAGTTTTGCAAATAAAGTTACATTAAGCTAAAAGGTGTTAAATTCCCCTATGTATGGAGATTTTGGGGACACAAATATGCGGAACATGTTTAAGCCATGGACTCTGCACAAGTGTGTATGTGGCTGGGAAAGTCTACAACAAACGCTGGCAGAACTTTTTAGAAGTGATTTCTAGAAGTGATTTATTCTTGGGGAAAAGAATGACGTGAATTGTTGATTATTTAAAGCTTTTGAATCTAACTTTTTTTTTTTGCTCGTTAAAAATGAACAAAAATCCTTGTTAATCTTTGAGAATAAATATCATCATGGCTTTTGAGAGGTGGCGAAAACTCCAAGATCTGAAGGTTAATTTTTGAATCGGAAGGGATTGCCGTGATGGCTTTTTTTTCTGTTGAACAAATAGACATTTCAGTGGCTCAATAGGTAGCTAGCTAACATTAGTGTGCTTGTTCACTTGATTCAGCTAGGTCAATACCTGGATTTCCTGTGTTGTTTTGTTGTTGTTGCTGTTTTTTGCTATGGTCAATATGGTAAATTGCACTTATTTTCTGCTAGCTATAAGAGAGAGCAACTCACCTCTACTCCGAGAAACTCGTACCCTCCACCATCTCTGTTGTCAAGAATTAGAGCTAATATACAACCTACACGAATACCTAAAACCATCAGATTCATATGAACAGAGGAGCAGTGCCAAAGCACAACCCACTTCAAAAAATAAAATAAAATAAATAAAAACTCAGCAAGTGATTTGCAGTTTCGTGTTTCAAACAGAGATGGCGATAGAGAGGCAAAGGTTCAGTACTGCAGCTTTAAGCATCTATGACGTTTGAATGACGATTAATTAAGCGCCTATTCTTTGAGCTGGCATGGAACTGGCACGTTGCTTACCTATGTATCCACAAGTATGTCTTCCTTTAGTGCTCTTCCCCACGTCACAGATAGCTCGCATGTTCTTCTCCTCGAAGCCGCACTCGTTGTTTAAAATGGCGATGCAGTCTTTCTGCACTACGAAGGCCAAAGCGGGATCCTCCTTTCTATCTAGTGCGTAGCTGTTATCGTCAGCATTCTGTGCACAGATAAAGCACAGTGATTTCACAGCATTTATTCGATGCCTTAAACTATAATAAAAATAAAATAAAAAAAGATAAGAAGATACACAGCTTAATAACTATCAGAATAAAACAAGACCAAAAAACTAAACATATAAAAATAAAAGATCTTGCATAGTAGCACTACTTGTATTGTTCTCGGAAATATCGCTTTGCTTATATTTCCTCATTTGTAAGTCGCTTTGGATCAAAGCTAAATGAATAAATGTAAATGTAAACGGAAGAGCGATGACGTATTTACACTGTGTTATCAAGATAATACAAGAAGACGTTCTAGTATGCGCTCATCTCAACATGAATTACACTCTTGCACTTCCCAGCAGGAAGCGTGATGTTCTAGCAGTCAAACCTGAATGAGCTCCAGAACAAAGTGTGTGTCTTTGCTGTAGAGTTCAGTGGAGAGGCGTTCAAGACTGCGGCCGAGCCTCGCCTGTTGCTTCTTCATCAGGTTCTGTCCTGCTTCATTCAGCTCCACTCCCACACCAAACTCATTTTTCCTAAACGCAACACGGGACAACCAGAGGCAGATTTGACGGACTTTCAGCAGAAAGAAGGTGGAATACTATAAATATTTCCCTAAACGAATATCATCTGTCTGCTGTGTGTAACAGCTTTGAAGACGAATATTCAAAACACAGATAGCAAGAGACAGGTTCTTTAGTTAATGGAAACTAAAACAACATTTAAAAAAAAATAAATTAGTAACTGAAATAAAGTCAGATGCAGATTAATAAACATTTATGGGAAATTTCTGTGGAAAATGGCTAGCGGGAAAAGTGTGTGTGCTGTGGAAATCCTTTAAATTAGCACACTGTACAATGCAGGCACAAATACACTGCAAACATGATATCTTGTATAAAGGAAAAGTTGTTAAATAGTTCTCATTGTGAGGTTAATATATAACAAATAGAAGAAAAGACATACACTGTATGGCCAAAAGTTTGTGGACACCTGAGTTTTGTAGTTTGTGGTCTTCCCCCAAACTGTTGAAAGCACAATTGTATAGGATGTCTTTGTGTGCTGTAGCGTTACACTTTCCCTTCACTGGAACTAAGATATCCAAACCTGTTCCAGCAGGACAATGTCCCTGTGCACAAAGCGAGCTCCATGAAGACCTGGTTTGCCAAGCTTGGAGCTCGAGTGGCCACAACCACACTGAACACATTTGGGATGAACTAGAACACCGACTGCTCACCAGGATTCCTCTCAGAACATCAGTGCCTGACCTCATTAATGCTCTTGAAGCCGAATGATCACACATCCCAACAGCCACGCTTCAAAATCTAGTGGAAAGCCTTCTCAGAAGAGCGGAGGTTATTAACAATAAAGGGGGAATAAATCTGGAATGAAATGTTCAGCAAGCACATATGGGTGTGATGGTCAGGTGTCCAAACCTTTTGGCCATATAGCGAGTGCACTCTATTAATTTAAACTTGAAAATGTCTTATTCTATTGACAGACATTTTTGCTTCTTTCAAGAAATAAACATGTGACATAAGCAAAATGTTCTGTCAAAAGAATAAAGTTTGAGATATTAAATTCGGTTTATTGTAATCTTATAATCGCCAACAATAGCTAAAACAGGCTATATTCAAGATATAAAATTTTTTCGTGCAGTTTTAATCCATCGATAGAATTAACATTAGTAAAACTAAACGTTAAACAAAAATATATTAGCACCAAATTTAAAAAAGAGATAAGTTGTTCAGATTGAAGTTGTTAACTGCGATGCCTAGATAGTAAATAAATTTAAACCAGTTTCATCAATGTATTTGTACAAATATTGGACATACAATTACGCACATATACTTATAGACCCGACCGTATACAGATATAGATTGGATAACTGAAGTCATGCTTGGATTTCGATTAACGTTGCAGGGGAAGCTAAAAATCGAATTCATAAAAAGACTGGAAGTGTATGAACCTGATGTCCTCGACGATCGCCCTCTGCTGGCTGAGCTGCTCACTAACAGGGTCGTCCCCGTCCGACTGTCCTTCAGGAGGCTCTTCTACACTTTCAGCCTCCTCGTCCTCCTCTTTACTGTCAATGCTGCTGTTTACCTCCTCGTTCTTCACTGAGGCCAGCTCAAAGAGATCTTCATCATCTGCGTCATCCTCGGCATCGTCCCTGGTGCTTCCATTAACATCTGCACGTACAGAGAGCACACGTTACAACACTACTCGACTCCCCTGAAGTGGAGAGTAAAAAAATACCCTGAAGCACTTGGTGCAAAGCTCACCCTGCTGAAAGGTTTTGGGAGTGGAGAAAGAGCTGAGCACAGAGTCTTCCAACAAATCCTCACCGTCAGTCAGACTCAACACAGAGGACACGTCACTCATAGAGTCAGCCGGCAGATTCTGCAGGGAAGGTAATTAACACCCTCAAATCAGTGCCGTAATATACTGCACATATATAGTATATAGCTTATGATATATTAAAACGTATACCAGTGCTGGTAAATTCTGAAGGTGCACAGCTCTGATAGTAATGCCGGCTGCCAGGCAAGTCACAAACTTGATATTAACGTGCTAATTTTAATATGTTAGCGTTCCTGTAGCAAGTAATTCACGGGCACTTGCATGGTAGACACTCATATACTATAAGCCTAATAATAAACAGCTTCTTTCAACTTAGAAAAAATTTAGAATCGGTGACAAGTCGGTACGGTGAAAATTTCTGTTTCACTAACATGTAAGGAGTCTCCAGTGTCAGTTCTTCAGTTCAAAACTGAAGCTCCTGAACATTCCTTTACGTTTCCCATTACGGAAAACTCTTCAGGACAAGCAACTTTCTCAGGCCACATTAATTCGGATAGATCTGCACTTTTTCGTTTTAAAATGCTCTCCGTCTACGCTGACGTTTTCAAACATTTTCCAAAAAATTACTCGTCCGCACAGAAACGTGTTGAAACGCTTACATCCCTATACCGCGAACGCGTCAAAACGTATGAAGCCTTGGCCTGCGTCATATCCGTCAGGTGTTTATTTAAAGGCGAATCTGAAGCTTGTACAAAGTGACATTAATCTTTAACAAAGCCATCAAACTGTACAGGAGGCAACTGCAGTGCAACATCGTCTTGTTTATTCTTAGTTGAATGGGTCACTTGACTGCGTCACATGACTAAAAATACGTGTCGTTTTTGAATATCTCGCGGCGGGGGGGGGGTTGGGGGTTTTTCAGTCCACACTTTAATGCAAAAAAACTGCGTTTTCAAATGTATCCAGTTGGGATGGCGTTTTCGAAAAGCTCAGTTTTCGCTGGACAAAAACGCCGGCTCGGTGTGAACCGGGGGGCCAAAGCGTAGAGAAAAAGATGCGTTTTCAGATTTATCCGGGTTTACGTGGACGTCGCCTTAGCAAACTGACAAGCTGAAATTTTAAATCTTCTTAACTCTAAGGATGAGAAAAACGTAGGCAGGTGACTAAACGACTATTTATAGCTTGCGATAAGGTCAACTTATTTATCCCAAATGGATAAAGTGTACACTAAATAAAAAGAAATATACAATGTTTATTAAAGCCTGTATTACAAATATATCACAGATATAAATAATGCACAATTTAATAAACTGTTGTGGTATAGGCAGTGTGGTGCCGATTAATTTCCTATAACAGCACACCGCATTATGTTTTATTCCTTACATACTTAAACACTAACCTCCACTAAATCGGGCAAAGTTATTTATATGTGTAGCATCATGGAAATTTTACCTGACATTGCTCTAACCTGTGAGGGCACCTCAGGTGTCGGGGGTAAGATGAGTTTGGTGTGGAAGTCCTTCACCCACTCAGTGATGCCCATCAGGATGCCCAGCTGATGGAGCTTGTTGAGGTACCTTGTCTCTGACTTGGCTGCATCCAGGAGGACAGTTTTAGACCTGGCTTGGCCTAGCACTCGGGACAGCGGCTCCAGAAACACCTGGATGATAATCGAATTATTATAAAAGAACAAAATTCAAGCTGAACTATATTGTGAAATGCAACGTTTTCCTCACATTTTGTTGTAGCAGTTGTACTGTATAATAAGTATAATAAGCGTCTACCAGGTGAACAGTCTGATAGGACGTTCGCAGTAAAAACTGACATATGGTAAAAGTCATCTTGAGAACATATCAGTTATTGTTTATATCTCTCTTTTTTTCCTTTCCAAAGATTCATCTTACTTCATCTACTTACTATATGTCCTACTCTTCTTTCCAGTAATATAAATATGTTCATCTGTGAGTGTTGATCATGAACAACACTTACTCATCTGAGTTACAGTGTAAACTGCAACCTTGTTAAAATGTCCCAGAATGCCTGTTTGTGGAAAACCCTTTCTATAGTTTTAAACTGTGCACGATGGGTGAATACCACACCTGTTGCAGCAGCTCCCTGCAGATTCGTGTAGGCATCCGAGTTACACACTCGAGCACAAACTTGGCCACGGTGATGAAGGAGCATCCGTCTTCGCCGAGGGACTGATCTGAGTCAAGGAGAGCACATTCAGACCCGAGTTCCTATTAAAGTTGTCACTCAATACTGTGTGTTGGAGTGAGGAAAGATCCAAATGGTGGTCAGAGGAGAAAACGCAATAATCCAGATAATTTGTGAATTAATGTACATGGAGAAGCAGACAGGGCTAGTCTGGAAATCTGTAGTAAACAGTTTATAGTGCATGTTAGTTGATTAAATAAGCAATGCAAATGAATACATCCGGTTATACACTCACTAAGCACTTTATTAGGAACACCTGTACACCTATACATTCATGCAATTATCTAATCAGCCAATCATGTTGCAGCAGTTGCAACTGCTAATTTCCGGGGATTTTCACACATAACAGTCTCTAGAGTTTACTCAAGAATGGTGCAATAAAGAAAAAACATCCAGTATGCACCCGTTTTGCGGATGAGAGGTCAACGGAGAACGGGCAGACTGGTTCGAGCTGACAGAAAGGCTACAGTAATTCAGATAACCGCTCTGTACTGTTGTGGTGAGTCGAAAAGCATCTCAGAATGCACAACATGTCAAACCTTGACGCAGATGAGCTACAACAGCAGAATACCACGTCAGATTACAATTCTGTCAGCTAAGAACAGAAAGCTGAGGCTACAGCGAGCACAGGTTCACCAAAACTAGAAAAACGTAGCCTGGTCTGATGAATCTCGATTTCTGCTGAGACATACACATGGTAGTGTCAGAATTTGGCACCAAAAGCATGAATCCACAGACCTAACCTGCCTTGTGTCAACAGTCCAGGCTGGTGGAGGTGGTGTAATAGTGTGGGGAATGTTTTTTGGCACACTTTGGTCCCCGTTAATACCAATCAATCATCGCTTGAATGCCACGACCTATTTGAGTATTGTTCCTGACCATGTGCATCCCTTCATAGCCACAATTTACCATCTTCTAATGGCTAGCAAGATACCGCAGCATGTCACAAAGCAAAAGTCATCTCAAACCGGTTTAACGAACATGACAATGAGTTCAGTGATCTTCAGTGGCCTTCCCAGTCACCAGATCTGAATCAAATAGAACACCTTTGTTATGTGGAAGATTCGCAGCATGAAAATGCACCTGCAGGAATTGCGTGATGAATTGCGTCATATCAACATGGACTAGAATCTCAAAATTATATTTCCGAAATCTTGTGGAATCCACACACCATGAAGAATCGAGGCTGTTTGAGAGCAAAGTGAAGCACTACCCAGTATTAGTAGTGTTCCTAATAAACTGCTCAGTGAGTGTATTTCTCAAACAAGATTCCAGCATTCATCACTACAAAAATAATAAAACGTGATGATGTTTTATCATTATCGTGCATCGTGTTTTAGCATTATCGTGCTGCTGAATACTGTGTTGGATAATTTTCTATTATAGTGCCAGCTATATTCAAATAATTGGTTTATAATTGCTTTACATTGTTTTATGTTATTGTATTTACACAGGAACTAGTATGGCAGATGTCTAATAAGTGTCTCATGGAGTTTTTTGGGTTTTTTTCACCTGACATGACCACATGACCATTCCATCTAACACAAGTTGGTGATAAGAGTGAGGGTGAGCATGATTAAAAGTGAGAGACTGTCCTGACACAAGATCCTACCTTCTCTGGCAGCTGCTGCTGCTAGTGAACTCTCCATGTGATTGGCCAGCAATGCTGTGGGGGTGTTTGAAATCCCATCAGCCACCACGATGGACACCAGGTGACCGGCGGTGCCTGCAGGGTTAAGGGCCTGGGTGGCTTCAGAGAAGAATTTATCACCAGTGATGGAGGTGATCCTCAACAGCTCTCCAGGAGACACCTCCAAAGCCAGTAGGTCTGTGTTACCTGCTTGAAACAAACATTATAATAGATCTGATGTAAGTAGGAGAGGGAAAAGAGTTGAATACAAACAGAAGCTGCTCCATAGTGTGTGGGGGGAAAAAACCCGACTATGGTTGAGGCAATTTACATATCAATCTTTTGAAAGATGTCAACTACATGTTTTGCCGAGCTGAAATATGCTTCTCTTTTGCATGTAGCTTTATGAGAATAAATGTTCTAGGATATTAAATTATGGTTAACTCTAAATGTGAAAAGCTGAGAAAACTCACTACAATGTAATGAAAATTCATTGCAATTCCACTGAAACTCGAGCTGGCATGAGGAAAATCTGACCTTTTGTACAAAACAGTTTACATGGTCAATATCACACATTTGTTTTCATTTACATAGGGACCTAGACATTGTGCAGAATCAGGAATATTACGTATTCAAGATGTTGAACATTACATTTTTCTGTTTTAAATATTTAAATATTGTTTTAAAGGTTGTCACTGTGGTCTCAGACGTTTGGGCCCCACTCTATGTTTTCTTAAAGTAGTAATGTCAAAGTATATTATTGGCAAAAATACATTATTATTATTATTATTATTATTATTATTGCCTGCTTTCCAGAATTCAGGATGGCTGATTTCAGACCGCCTATGTGTATATACATACAGTAATATCAATGTCTGCCGTTTTGCTAAATAAATGACGTCATATCTAGGCAACTTCTACAACTAAAACCTTGACTTGATCCTTCAGGCCTCAAAGGACTCGTGTAACCAATTTACAGTATACTTCAGCTGCAACTGTCCAAGTGACAACGACGGGACAAATCAACAAACAGTATTGCTACAGATTGTCAGTCTGCTGCTCATGTAGCTGTGGTGACGTACTGCAATATTTGTCAATGAAGTGTTTGAGTGGTCCATGATTGAGCTGAAAGACCAGCTCCCACTGGCTCCATTCAGCCAAGTCCTCCAGCAGTGGAGCAGAGAGGAGACTCGCTATTGCCTGCTCCCGGCTCACGTCCCCCAGCAAGCCCACCGTCTCCACCAGCATGTCCCTGAGACGCAGACAAATGATACATTTATATGGATCAGATGTTAAAGGATTATGATTTTTAGCATCATAAATGAGCATCAGCATTTTCTCCACGCCAATTCACGCCAAGTAATGAGAACCATGATCGATAGCCTTCGACTGTATAATTGGCCCAAGTTACTGCAACTTCATATATGGATTACACTATAAGGTTTGAGTAGTTTAATTTTAAGTTTTGTGAAATGCTGTCATTTCATAAGAGAAATATTTGGACAAAAGTAATGCCACCATATAACATTAGTGAGAGTTAGTGTGTGCCTGTTAAAGCTAATGCACTGCAATGGCTGAGCTGCGTTACTGGAATATTTAGCACAAGACACAATTATGACGTGCTCTTTCACCGCTTAGACGTCATTTTTAGCTCTCTGTGATCGTTGCCTTTTATGGAGTTTTGTAGGCATCTCTAAATGTAAATCAGCTGTGCCTCGAAGACGTTTTGTAATTTATAGGTGACTTGCTTTTATCAACATACACGTGAGCATGAAAAAAATCAGCAATTAAACCAGGTGGGAATTTTTAATTCAGTTCGGCCTACGAAAACATTCACACGCAACCGATAAATACAGTCTAATACAGAATAATACAGAGTACAGTATGTGTGTGTGTGTGTGAGAGAGAGGGGAGGCTCACTCTGGCTCTTTAGGGAGCAGAGGGCATTCATAGCGTACAACACTGGAACTGGCCCCGTCACAGAGCTCCTTCTGGCGCTTGGCGAAGTCTACCAGTGTGCGAAGTTTTCCGTAGCCCAGCTCTCGACTGTCCTGAACCCTGTAGTGATTCCTGAGTGCGGCCTCGATAAATGGCAGCTGCTCAAACACAGCAACACAGGAAGAAGACACTAAAGTGTCTATAGACTCCGTCTATATACTTTATATATCTTTTTCACCATGA
The DNA here is from genome assembly GCA_012411365.1 of Ameiurus melas. NCBI lineage: Eukaryota > Metazoa > Chordata > Actinopteri > Siluriformes > Ictaluridae > Ameiurus > Ameiurus melas. Next base: position 23,864,482 of record CM022760.1, read on the forward strand.
TGCAGAGATCGCATCAGAGAACTCAATGTCTTTCTTAATGATAATGAGTCTTTATTAGTCAGATATACGTTACAGCAGTGATATTCTTTTCTTCGCATACCCCAGGAAGTTGGGGTCAGAGCACGGGGTCAGCCATGATACAGCGCCCCTGGAGCAGAGAGGGTTAAGGGCCTTGCTCAAGGGCCCAACAGTGGCAGCTTGGCAGTGTTGGGGCTTGAACCCCCGACCTTCCGAACAGTAACCCAAAGCCTTAACCGCCAAGCCACAACTGCCTCCTGATTTACTTTTTTTTTTTTTATGGCAAAACAAAAGCTTTTATTTTCAGTCAAAGAGAACAACATGTTTTCTTTGACTCTGATTTCTTATTTGTAGCATTATTCGGATTCGTTCTTCCTTGCTCAGATACAGTACATCGTAGTCTGTAAAAATGTCAAATTATACAATAGCCTTATTAATTATATAATTTTTATTATTTGAATATACCAGGGTGTCCCTGGTATATTCAAATAATAAGAATTTTTTATGAAACTTTATGACACAATATGAAACTCTCTGGACTTGTCCAAGTTCTTTCATTCAAATCAATTCAATTTAAGTTATATAGCACTTCGAACAATGGACATTGTCTCAAAGCAGCTTCACAGAAATCCAGATGTAAATTAAAAATTTTACATTTATAAATGTAATCGGATTAGTGCAATTATATTTAAATTAGATGGAATTTTGTTCAGTTATTCCCAAACAGGTGAAAGTATCTTTCTGTAAGGTCAATTTTTTTCTCTTGCTAATAACTGGGGTGAAGGTGAACTACTATATTGTGTGGATCACCATAGTATTGAGATCCAATCAAATGAGAAATGCTGTGTGAAGAGGAAATCCATTACTAAGTACTGAGCAGACTTAGTACCTGACAAGACATGTTCAGAGGACTTACTCGTGAAGGATCTGCTTCTCCGCATTGCTTAATAAACTCATACACATCTTGCTGGCTGGGTCTGAAGCCGTTCGCTCGAATATCATGGTTGCCAATAGCAATAGTGCCCCCTGCAGCATCCTGTAGAATCTAGACACAAATACAGATGGGGTTAATCATTACAGCACACCGCAGGGCCTCTTGTTTCTCTAACAGCTAGTGATATATACAGTGGTGCTTGATATTCTACACATTCTACATCTCTGCATGAATATGAACTAAAACAGCATTTGATTTCCACACAAGTCCTAAAAGTAGATAAAGAGAACATCTTTATGTTAAACAAATGAGACAAAAATATTATACTTGGTCATTTACTCATTGAGTAAAATGATCCAATATTACATATCTGTGAGTGGCAAAAGTATGTGAACCGTCGCTTTTAGTATCGGGTGTGACCCGCTTGTGCAGCAATAACTGCAAGTAAACGTTTCCGGTAACTGTTGATCAGTCCTGCACATCGGTTGGATTTGACTTGGTTTCCTCACTGCTTACTTCAAGTCTTTTCACAAAATTTCTATACGATTAAGGTCCGGACTTTGACTTGGCGATTCCAAAATATTAACTTTATTCATCTTTAACCATTCTTTGGTAAAATGTCTTTGTGCTTAGGGTTGTTAAGTCCACTTTCTCTTGGGATTCAGATTACAGACAGAAGTCCCGACATTTTCCTTTAGTATTGGCTGGTATAATTCAGAATTCATTGTTCCAACCATGACGGCAAGTCTTCCTGGAACAGATGCAGTAAAACAGGCCCAAAGCATGATACTACCACCACCATGTTCACCAGGTTCACCAGGTTCTTATGCTGGAATGCAGTGTTTTGTTTTCTCAAAACACAACGCTTCTCATTTAAACCAAAAAGTTATATTTTGGTCTCATCAATCCACAAAAAAAGTGTCCAATAGCCTTCTGGCTTGTCCATGTGATCTTCAGCAAACTGCAGACAGGCAGCAATGTTCTTTTTGGCGAGCGTTGGCGTTTTCCTTGTAACCGTCCCATGCATACTACTGTTGCTCAGTGTTCTCCTGATGGTGGATTCGTGAACATTAACATTAGCCAATGTGAGAGAAACCTTTAATTTCTTAGAAGTTACCCTGGGTTCCTTTGTGACCTGCTGGACTATTACACGTCTTGCTCTTGGAGTGATCTTTGTTGGTCTCCACTCCTGGAGAGGGTAACAATGTTCTTAAATTTCCTCCACTTGTACACAATCTGTGGATTGGTGGAGTTCAAACTCTTTAGAGATGCTTTTGTAACCTGTTCCAGCCTGATGAGCATCAACAACTCTTTTTCTGAGGTCCTCAGAAATCTCCTTTGTTCATGCTGAGACACTTCCACAAACATGTGTTGTGAAGATCAGAGGGATAGATCCCTGTTCTTTAAATGAAACAGGACACTCACTCTCACCTGATTGTCATCCCAGTGACTGAAACACCTAACTCAATAAACACCTGACCTTTAAATTAACTGCTAATCTTAGAGGCTCATATACTTTTACCACTCAAAGATATGTAATATTGGATCATTTTCCTTAATAAATAAATGACCAAGTATTATATTTTTGGTCTCATTTGTTTAATGTTTTTTGTCTACTTTTAGGACTTGCGTGTGAAAATCTGATGTCGTTTTAGGTCACATTTATACCGATATATATATATATCCATCCATCCATCTTCTACCGCTTACTCCTTCTTCAGGGTCGCGGGGAAACCTGGAGCCTATCCCAGGGAGGGCACAAGGCAGGGTACACCCCTGGACAGGGTGCCAATCCATCACAGGGCACAATCACATACACACTCACACACTTTAGACACACTAATCAGCCTACCATGCATGTCTTTGGACTGGGGGAGGAAACCGGAGTACCCGGAAGGAAACCCCCGCAGTGAGAACATGCAAACTCCGCACACACATGGCCCCGGTGGGAATCGAACCCCGGACCCTGATGCGAATGTGCTAACCACTAAGCCACCGTGCGCCTATATATTTATATTGTATCTTAAGTGATGATCTGGACAGACCTGCATGTTTTTGTCCAGGAATTCAAGGAAGGAGCCCTGCTGTAGCTGGTCGAACTCCCTGAACTTGAAATGCTCTGCCAATTTCTTCTCCAGTCGCCTGAGATATGGCAGAGTCACCGTACCCATGAAGCTGGATACACAGGCATGGAAGTACTGCTTCACAGCATCTGTGGCCACACATTCCCAAAGCAAAGTTGTTTAGTTAAGAGCTAGGTACGCAACCACTCATATATTAAAACAAGAAACAAAGAGAGGATCGAGTGATAGTCAACTTATGACTACAGTTAAAGAAAGGCACCTTCAGTGGGGGGCATCTCGGTTGACTTCTTCTCAGATGCTTTCTGTTCCTTGACGTGTTTCTGGGGTTTTTCCTTCTGAGCTAGGTCGTTCGGGATGGCCAGGGAGCCACCGCAGATAGCCAGCTGAAACAAGGTCCGAGCCAGCCTGTCTCCCGATACGCACACGAGGAAGTCCTTAACACGCTGCGAGTGTAGACACAGATTATTGCACTTGTCCATCATTTTATCAGATAAACCTGACATACAGGCCTACTTTGTGGGTACAGTGGCTTTGCATAAGTATTCACCCCCTTGAACTTTTCCAAATTGTGGTGTTACAACCTGGAACTAAAATGGACTTTTTATGTTGTGAATCTACCCAATAAGTGGGGGTGCAACAAGCTGCCATTAGAAGTCACATAATTAGTTGCTTGGAATCCACTTATGTTCAATTAAAGTGTCATGTGATCTCAATATAAATACACCTATTCGTGCCCCAGAATTTATTAGATAACATACCTAAACAAAGAGCATTAGGAAGTCCATTAAACTAAAGTTTTGGAAAAGTATAAGCTGGATTTGTTTATAAAAAAATATCCTACAAAACGTCATTACATCCTTTATTTTTTTTAAATGCAACAAATACGGCACAACCATGACTTTTCAACACTACAAAATGTGGAAAAGTTCAATCTGGTGGAATAGTTATGCAATGCACTGTGTATAATTCCAGACCACAAGCCATCTGTTGCTACCCTCTACCTCGATCATCAGTAGAAAAAGAACCGCTGTCATAACATTGGATCATTCTTACCACGGCAGTGACACTGGCCTGGTAATGTGTGGTGAACTGGTACCATGAATAAACTGTTTTTATTGCCATGATATTTGGAAACATAGCATGAGCATCCCATGTATTACCCCTGTATTCCTTTGCTATTGTATTGAACACAGACATTTCCCCCATTAACTTATCAGCAGAACTTTTCCAAAGGTCAAACAAGCCATTATCATCATCATATGGTCAGAGATCAAGTGGAAATCAAGATAATATCGGACTATCATGAAAAATAGACATTATAAAAACAACCTAAGATAACTCTGAAACATGACTCCAATTTGCCATCCGCAATTTCTCACGGAGGTCAGAGTATCATATTTCAAAGTGAGCAGTGATAACAGAGAATGAGCTTCAATGCTACAGGACTTAGTACTGTATGGAGCACACCAGCCACATGCAGTTTCCCTGACTTAAAATCAAGATACAGCTCTACTGAAATAACCTTTTAGTCCACAGCAAAACTAACTACAGATCTGAAAAACAGACCATGTGTCTAAACCTAAACTTGTTCACCTTGGTCATCCTTTCATTAAAGATGCCCTCGGAGTTAGTGAAGATCTCAAGGACGGCCTCGACAGCGGGCAAGCTCGCATATTTCTTCCTGAGCTCCAGACTCCCAGAGGACGAGTAGAGCGGCATTCCCTGTGCCGGCTCCAGTAAACTCTTTTTAATCTTCCATAGCCTGTTCGCTACCTCCTCCTCGATCTCCTTCTGAATGGCCTCTCTGGCTCTCTCCAAGCAAGCGTTCTCATACAAATATGCCTTCGACAATGTCTGAAAGCCAAACAAGAAGAGGAAGATTGAAATCGGACACCAATCATAGACTCTGAGCGCAAATACGCTGCCTCGCTGCCTTACCGAAATGGGCAGCCCAACACTCTGGATCCGGACTCCAAGTGCATATGGTGAATCGCAGCTGTACTGATCTGCAAGGTACTGCATGAACTCGGCAAGGTCTACCTTCTGCTTGCTGTGCTTCCTCCTGAAGTTACGAAGATTCTACAGAAACATTAAGGATCAAACGTGATTGCCTTTTTTTTTTTTGCTACAGGCTGGCAATAAACACAAATCTAAGCAAAGAAACCAAACATAATGCATATGATTAAAGTCCTTACCCTAAGAAGATCCACAGTCTCGATCTGGTGTATATCATCATCTTTGGTGTTGCTGTCTATTGTGAACAGCCGATGAACAATCGGGATTTTACAGAGAGGGCCTAGGTGGAGCTCTTCAAATCGCTTCTTGTTCTTCATGCCAGCAATACCTTGACCCAGCTCATAGAGAGTGCACATGGAACAGGTCACCTCTATCGACTGACAGATAAAAGATCATTGGTCAGCAACAAAAAGCCACAACTATATAAGAGTTGCATATGTTATTGCTCAGTTTTCACAGTAGAAAGTTTGACATGAATATGTATTCATATTTGCGGTCCATATGCAAGATCTCTAGCAAATAGATACTCACAGTCTAATCTATATGAAGTAGGGAAGAAGAGTGTTTAGATCTAATGCAAATATGTAGCCAACAGCAGATAGAACAAAACCCTGGACTGCACAATTAGCAAGATACACCCAGTTGCAATATATGGCTATATATATATGGCTAATAATATATAAATGTTTTGTTAACTGTGTTTAGTGCCTAAAGTGGACTGAGTATTTTTTTCTAGACATATGCAAACGTATGGCAGTCTCGAAAAACCCATCCGAATGTCAAAAAAAAGAGCATAAAATATGGGTTTTTCTGTCTATAACATTCGTTCATACCTCAAGCTTAAGAAGCCATAAATATATTTCACCAAGTCTACTTAATGGAAATGTCTGTGTTTAGGCTATCCTCCTGCAAAGCAGTTGGGTAAGGAGCCAGTTTACAGAACTGTAATAAATATAACTAAAAAAAAAAAGTCCAAATTTCACCATGTGAAGAGTTTTCTCACATTCAAACTATTTCACCTAAACACAAGAGGTGCCAACGAGTTTTAAAGTATTAATCACTGTTGGTACAGAAAATCAATATGAAGTAAAAATCTCACATTCTTATTCATTGGTCATTCGAACTATTCATGTATATCTAAAAGAGTCCTCTGAATACGACTATGTAATATGAACACTGCAGGCAAATTATTTAAAGCTCCTCACCTGAATGAAGAGGTTGATCTCTTTAATGGTGCGCTCGAGTTCCCTTATAGCAGGCAGCTGCCAATTAGATCTGATTCCCACTGCGTTCAAGGACGGCACTTGCAAAAGCATGCACACTTTGTTTATCACCTATAGAAACAAAACACGATCTAAAAAAACCCAGTCACCGATCAAAAACATACTTCGGTCCAGATTTCTGAAGACTCAAACCTTCTCCATTGTGACGTGTTCCCCATCAGACGCCATGTCTCGGATGGTGTCCTCAGCGAAGACGTTCACTTCGTCTTGACTCGGCTTGTTCTTGCGCCTAGTCACAGTCTCTTTCTTCTCGTTTGCCACCTCTAAGGCCTCTACTGCACGAATGTTAGCTCCGTGCACCTCTCTGAGCTGGGCATAGTGGGCATTACGGAACACCAGGCTGCTTCCCTCCTGGCCAACTCTTACTTTCCTCTCCTCAGCTCGGGAGGGTCTGGTTCCGAGGGGTGGGAAGTCAGTCAACGCTGTGAGACTGGAATCTGCAGGAGGTGGAGTAGCAGTGACCCGCCACACAGGAGAGTCGCTCTTGGAACGAACCGCATCTTCAGCCACCCAGTGTGTCACTGGAGCACGCTGCGGGCTCGCAGTAGGCGTAGTGAGCCTCTTTACTGGTGCTGTTGAGTGAAAAAGCAAAGAAGCACGTGAAGAACGTGAGTGCAGTAGTAGTGCTCATGCTCAAATTCACCGTCACTGCCCGTTCAATTTGCACAGCTTTGAACATTTTCACTGTGGTCATGCATTCATACTAATCAACCCTACTGTATCCCTGTATATAGAGGGAATGAAAGTACAATAAAATGTCAATTAAATGAATTTGACACCAACTAGACACATGCAAATGAGATCACTTTTGCAATTACGCCACTCTGCATTGTTTGAGTGCCAAAAATCATCAAAATTATGCTGACAGTACGTACTAGCAGGGCTTCCTTCTTCCTGTTGTGCAATAACCTGTGCTTGGCCATTAGTTGCCTTCTGTGTGCTGGTCTGATTGTCGTACAGTGACATATACAGCCCCAGTGGCAGTATAGACCCAAAAAGTAGGAAGTAGCCATTCGTCAGCTGTGTAATGGAGGTTGCGGCAGCTGGGTAGACTCTGATAACCTCCTTAACCTTCTCGAGCAGCTCCTCTTGGGTCATCTCACCTTTGTTTTGCACTGACGCAGCACCAAAGCATATTCCAGAGCTGTTCTTGATTGCAGTAGGAGTTTTATTCAATGGTGCTGGTGCCCCAGGAGTAAGCCTGTGCAACTTGTGGAAGATGCTCTCATTTTCCACCAGTAAATCCTTCGACAGAGACTCGATGAAACTGGCGATTGAATCGAAGCCTAGGTTTGAAACAGTCAGGTTTCGCTTGTAGCGAAAACTGTAGAACACGGCTAGTTTCTTGAGAGGGATGCCTTCTGGGTGCTCCTGAATTAGTTCCACCACTTCCTGTGATGTTCTGTCCTTGTCTGCATTTTGAAAAGCATGAAGCAGCAGTGAGAAGCTCACATTAGACACACCTACAAAAACGCTATGTTTAAGTCATGAATTAAACACACACACACACATATATACAGTATACAGTGTTGTCCGAAAGTATTGGAACAGCAAGGACAATTCTTTTGTTTTTGTTATATACTGAATTGTACTTTTTGAGTTTGAGATCAAATGAAGAATTTGAATTCAAATTCAAATTTCAGCTTTTATTTCCTGATACTGACATCTAGATGTGTTATACAGCTTAGAACATCGCACCCTCTGTGACACACCACCAATTTTAGGTGACCAAAAGTATTGGAACAGATATTCAAAGTAAATTAAAGTAACTGTTGCATTCTTCTTTTGTGTTGCTTTTCCAGGTTTGTACCACAGCCTCTCTCAGTTGTTGCTTTTTTTTTTTTTTTTTTGGGGGGTATCCATTCAGTGTTCTCTTCAGGAGGTGAAATGCTGCTCAACTGGGTTAAGGTCTGGTGATTGACTTGGCCAGTCTCAAACCTTTCACTTTTTCATCCTGATGAGGGTCATTGTTGTGTTGGTAGTGTGTTTTGGGTCATTGTCCTTCTGCATGATGAAGTTCCTCCCAATTAGAGTGGATGAATTTCTCTGATGGAAGACTGTAAACTGTTTCTGTAAACTTCTGAATTCAAATTGTTGTACTGGCTATTTCTCAGCTTCAAAGTAGCTCGCTTTTCTCCCATAGACAGCTCTCATGCATAGACAGACAACATATGCAGTCTTCACAGGCAAAACCTAGGGCTCAAACCAAGATTAGACATTCAGAGCTATTCATTCATTAAATAATGAACTTAACAGGGTGCACCTGAGCAGCAAGAAACACCTAGCAGGCACACGTTCCAATATTTTTGACAACTTTAAGAAATGGGTGGGTTCAAACAAAAGACACCATGTTCTACAGTGGCAAGAAAAAGTATGTCAACCTTTTGTAATTTCATGGTTTTCTGCATAAATTTGTCATCTAAATCAGGGGTATTAACAAATATTATGTGTCTAAAATAATAACACAAAAAAATTCTGATCTTTCATGTCTTTAACAACCAAAAAAAAACCTCATTGTGCTTGTGGAAAAAGTATGTGAACCCTTGAGTTAATGACCTCAAAAAAGCTAATTGGAGTCAGGTTTTAGCACACGTGAAGTCTGGTTAAGAAAATGAGTTTGGAGGTTTGCTCTGCACAAGACGCACATGCTTATGTGAGCCATGCCTCGCCAAAAAGAGCTTTCAGAGGATCTACGATCAAAAATTGTTGATTTAAATAAAGCTGGCAAGGGTCACAAAATGATTTCAAAGACTTTAGAAATTCACCAGTCTACAGTTAGGCAAACATTCTACAAATGGAGACACTTTGGGACTGTTGCTACTCTACCAAGAAGTGGGCACCCAGTCAAAATGACACAAAGAGGACAAGAGGACTCATCAATGAGGTAAAGAAACAACCCCGAATGACAGCCAAAGATTTGAAGGCACCATTGGAACTGGCTAACATCTCTGTTCATGAGTCTACAATACGTAAAACATTGAACAAGCGGGGTATCTACGGCAGGACACCACGAAAGAAGCCACTGCTTACTAAAAAGAACATTGCTGCACACCTGAAGTTTGCATAAGAACACATTGACACTCCACAGCGGTACGAGCAAAATGTTTTGTGGACTGATGAAACTAAGATTGAACTATTTGGAAAAACCACACAGCACTACATCTGGTGTAGAAAGGGCACGGCATATCATCATGAAAACATCATCCCAACCGTAAAGTATGGTGGAGGAAACTTCATGATTTGGGCCTGCTTTGCTGCATCAGGGCCTGGCCAGCTTGCAATCTCCAAAACACCGGAGCAAGTCCGACAGAATGGCTTGAGAAAAACAAAATCCTCCTTTTGGAGTGGCCATGTCAGAGCCCAGACCTCAACCCAGTAGAGATGCTATGGAATGACTTGAAGAGAGACGTCCAAAACACGAGACGTCCAAAGAATATGACCGAGCTAAAGCAGTTCTACCAGGAAGAATGAGCTAAAATTCCTCCTGAACGATGTGCAGGTCTAATCCACAGCTACAGGAAGTGCCTGGTTGAGGTTATTGCTGCCCGGGGGATGGGGGGGTGTTGGGGGGTCAACCAGTTATTAATTATAAGGGTTCACTTACGTTTTCCACTGCCATTTTGAATGTTGAATGAGTGTGTTCAATAAAGACATGAAAGATCAGAATTTATTTTGTGTTATTATTTTAAACACATTATTTTTGTCAATACCCCTGACTTAGATGAAAATCAGATCACACTTTATGACAAATTTATTCAGAAAACATTGAAATTCCAAAAGGTTCACATACTTTTTCTTGCCACTGTAAGTTGTTTAACACATCTAGATGTAAATATGAGAAAATGAAAACTGAAATTCTGACATCTCATTCATTATTTGATCTCAAACCCAAATGTCTTTCAAAACAACAGAATTGGCCTTGCTGTTTCAATAATTTCAGAGGAGACTGGGTGAAGATCTGGAGCCTATCCTGAAACACAGGGCATGAGCTGGGAATAGTAGAAATGCTTAGATTGCAATAATACTGTCTGGCAGAACCTTTTTGTCTGACTGAAGGAAGAGGGAAATACCTTCTTTGCAGATTTGAGCCACTTCTACCTCCTCTCCAGTGTCCTGGGTCTGGGGTATGTGCTTCTTGTGGAAAACTATCCCATTCTTTACCACCAGATGTTCAGTCAAAGAGGCAATGAAATCGGAAATGTTGGAGAAGCCAGCATCTGACACGGTCAGGTTTTTACGATACTTCTGATTGTAGAACACAGCCAGCCTCGAGAGCGGGATTCCTTCAGGGTGACCTTCTAGGAGCCGTACGACTTTCTTACCATTTTTAATCATTTTTTCATCTGCAAATAATAACATAATTAAGCGAAAGAAGATAAACTTAACTACAGAACAACTACCAGGATTCAAGAAAATAACCTTCCTTCCTATAAAAAAAAAAACAACCCTTAGATTTCCACCCTAGCAGATAAGTAAACAAGATTCAATTGAATTTGTTGCCTTGGAGTCACATATTGATGAGAAGTGTTTTTAAAAGCTGAACACAAACAATTTTTTATCCCATAATGATAAATCAAACCAATAAATAAGTTCTTTTAGAATATCATGATTCTCATGAGCAGTATAAAAGAGTAATTTGATACTGTAAATAAACAAAAGCATAAAAAAAAGAAAAAAAAGAAAAATGACTGATGTTCAAAATGTCAGAGTATATTTAGGAATGAGTAAATAAAGTCCAAAATTACAAATCCAAATGTATAAAGATCCATCGAATATAAAATGTAAGCTCAGCCTTACCATAGGAGAGCAGTCACTTAGTCCAAGTACAAGTCTTAGTACAAGTCCAAGCCTAAGAACTGAGGAAAAATATACCGGTTGTTGTTTTATAGCACTCCACCTTTGTCAGCAGGCAAATACACAGTCATGCACACAGACAGCCAATAAGAAGTTTCCTGTGCTTCATGATGAAAGGAAACAGAAAGCAATGTCCGACTGCAGCCAGCCCTTAACTTTCATTTTCAGAGAAACAGCGAGGAAAAATGTCAATTAAAACCTCGGCCAATTAAAAATGCCATTTTTGTGAGATTGAACTGTTTTACATTCAAAAGGTCAGATATTAGAATATTATAATAATACTATCAGAGTTATAACATGCAGGATGCACAGAGGGTGTAGAAAAGCAGAGCAAGCTTTAAGTTTCATTTTCCTGCTCTTGCTCTCAGCTGATCTATTCACCCTGTGCTGCTGGGGAAGTCATGTGACAGAGCCGGATTACTCATCCGAACACTCCCATTTCCTGGAATACAAGCCTCAAACCTGCTTTGGCATGATAAACCTGCAGCATTCTGCCAGTTTCACAGGGAGATGGAAATGCTTTCTTCTAGTTACGTAACCTACTGACACGGTGCTTTACATACATTTTCACGCCCCTTGAACTTTTGCACATTTGCATCTCCTTCAGAGTGACCCTTGACCTATTAGTTTATTGTGTGACTAACACCCTCCTTACCCGTTCACTGAATTTGAAATGCCTCCTCTAGAATCACAATTGTGCAACAGCCTGTCCATGTTTATATAATTAATTAAATGGTGCTGTGTGGTATGTTTTTGTAAGTAAGGAACTTTCTGATACTGTAGCTCCCTGGTTTGTTTGTTTAGGTGCATTCCCGAACAAACTCTAAGGTCTTTCAGGGACAGGTATATATATATATATATTGAAAAAAAAACAGTTTTTTGCACAAATGTACATTCCATCCAACTGATAAGGTGAATATTAATGACAACTGGTTGCACCAAAACTACTTTAATGGTTTCAGAACACTGGAAGTGAAAATTGAAGCAATCTGTATGTGATAATATTATTTGTTCAGATTTATGACATATAATGCAATTAGGTCCATTTAAGTTCCACGTTGTATGGAACTGGTCTCCATTTCAAGGAAGAAGACTTTCTGTTTCAGTAAAATGAAAGCTATGCTCTGGTGCTTGTGTCTAAATAGCCATCGCTAATGTGCCTTAAACCAGTGGTTCTCATAATGTGAAGCATGACTAAGGTGTTTGTTTATTTTTCAGTTATTTTATTTTATATTTATCACTGAATTCTTATACTCATTCTCCTATTTAAGTGGAAACTGGAATTGTACTGGTTTAATACAAAGCTCCATAATTCAAAAACAAACAAGGCTATAAATAATGCCAACTTGGACCTAATGTCTTCTGATGGTGGAAACTGCAGGAATAAACAGCTTTCTATAAATAGCCTAAATAAAAAGCCAAAATACAGGGTTTCCCAAAAGTCTCCATAAATAGGGGAAACAAACACTTTTTTTTTCCAGCAAAATGTCTTCCATTGACTTAGTTTATAATATAATACTGAAATCATTCTCATGGCTGGATCAGGAATCTGTCACAAGATTGCGATGGACTTTAACAGGAAACGTTTGCGAGCACATCACACATGACACTATTGCCAAACTTATTAACAGATTCAAACGACTGGAAGTGTTGCGGACCGACCGAGAAGTGGACGTCCGCCGACATCCGCTGACGAACGCACGACTGACATGATGCTAGCAAACATAATCCCCTATCTTTGAAGATGTTTGGGACACTCTTTATTATTGTACATATTTAAATAAATTGAATTGTGTTGGGAAAAACTTGATTGTTGGATGTAAATAAATTGATATTCATGAGCCCATGGAATTTATTTTATACTTAAAGGGCTCCTTGGCTGCAAAACATTTTGAGAACCCCAGCCTTAAGACAATACTGCTCTGCATCATGGCTATAATCAGAATTATAGCTGACCATGATTAACAGGTCGATTATACAGTGGTCTTTTCACATAAATAACATGAATTCAAACAGAACACTGTATATATAGAGCGAATAAAGATGTTCTTTTATAAATATATACATATATATGTCGAAAGATTTTATCCAAAAGCTTACATATAAACTAGCTGAAACCCTTTCAATGAGTAACATAGTTAGTTATACTGAGTTATAACCTAGCCCCTAATAACATTCACCTAAGATGTGAGCTATTTTCGCCATGCTATAACTGACTTATTGTAGCTTCTGTAAAAAGTTGTATGTGTTTAAGTCATTACTTGTCATGTATTAATAAGCAGATTTCATTAGAATTAACCTTTTTTTCCCCATTTTAATTTAGTTACATGTTTTATGTTGAGTAATTGCTCTTTATTAGCACTAATATGCATTATTACACTATTAGTATTCATAACAGAATGTGCGGTTCTGTGTATGATTAATCAACAGCCGAAATGATAGAACTGCGATGGTTCTTCTATGAAGTACATCACAATGGAGGACCAGTAATATTCTAATGTGCACTATTCAGTACCTCATAAACGTGTGTGTCTGGGTGGGCAGCGAGGATGAAGAAGTCTGTTTGAATTTTTAGAGTAGTGAATAAACTAAAAAAGTAAAAGGATTTGGAGTTGTTAAATACGCATTAGCGTATTGGATTTTGGAGGTGGAAACCAGGGGTGGAGAGAATCACCTGGATACCTTCTTCAAGTGTACATACAAGCAGGATTTTCTTTTCATTGCAATGCACTTCCAGCTATTGGAGAATTTCATGGTTGTTGTTGTTCTTTTTTTTTTTTTTACATTTATTTATTTTCTCTGTGCAATATATTTGGTTGAAGATTATCTGAATGACCTGAAACCAAAAACAGACTTGTAGTGATTAATTCTGGAGAGGTTTTTTAGCTATTTAAAGAGATTGAATGCTGTGTGTAATGGTTACACAGAGTTTGACCAGCATACTTCTGTCATCTTTCAAATGAGTACGATCCTGGGGGAGGAAACTGGAGTAACCGGAGTACCCAGAGGAAACCGGAGTACCCGGAGGAAACCGGAGTACCCGGAGGAAACCGGAGTACCCGGAGGAAACCGGGTACGCAACACGGGGAGAACATGCAAACTCTGCACATACACATAGGACCACGGTGGGAATCGAACCCAACCCTGGAGATGTGAGGCGATCGTGCTAACCACTAACCCACTGTTCGCCCCTATTATATTAGTTTCTAAAGCGTCATAACATTTCCTATATTATTTGGAATTTTCACTCATGAGTACCTTATCTCAGTTTGGTTCCATTTAATATCATTTTTTTTAATGCTTTTGAACCCCCTATTTCCACAGCTTCTTTCTTAATCAAATTTCATTTATATCCTGACAAATCTCCATATAACTCTCTCTCTTCTAACACTGAGGGTAATGACGTTTCTACATCTGTTTATGTTCCTCATAAACAATTGGCACTTTCAGACCATAGTTTATTCATCCCTGGGAGTTAATTCATGCCTTGTCCCTGACCAATGCAGAGTCTGTGTGGTAACAAGATTTTTTTTAAAATAATTGCATACAGTTATTGGTACAGATGAATATAGTACATTCAAGTTGTTTGGAAATTGCTCCTAAAGAGGAACCAGAATTGTGAAGGTCCATTATTTTTTTCTGTGGACTTGACAGAGTTGCTTGGACTCTCCCATGGAAGCAAAGACAAAAAGGCACTTGCTCTAAAGCCCATTTCCAACCATGGGCGCATATCCAGTTAACTCCTAATTATGACAATTGGCCAATCAGAAGCTTCTAAATGTTATCACATCAATTTCCATGATCTTCCCGCCTCAATTTCAAGACCTTTTATTAAAGGATTCATTCATATACTCTGTGCTAAGGGCTCTATACATAAAGCAAATGTCTGAGGTGATAAGGAATCGTCTTGTCTTGTCCCCCTCATTAATGCAAATTTCTCTGAAAGAACTCCATTGGCCCTTACTCTTGCATTTGGTTGCTTGTATTGTATTTGTAACTAATTTAATAAACCTTTGATTAAAACAATATGCTTCACAAATTTAAAAAATGAAGGACCATACGACCCTGTCAAATGCTTTTTCAGCATCTAATGTCATTATTAACATTTTTTTCTTAGTTTTAATTGCATAATCAATAAGATTGAGTGTTCTTGGTACATTATCAAATAATACCCGATTTTTCACAAATCCAGTTTGATCTGAATTAATTATCGTTGGTATTATATCAGCAAGTCTAGCAGTGATTATTGATCAGACGTGAAGAACTTCTGATCTACATTTAACAAGGATCTAGGTCTATAAGATGAACGTGGTATGGGGTCTTTCCCTTCCTTTGGTATTACGGTTATAATGAATGAGTTCCACGTCTATAGCCACTCATCCTTTTCTAAAATCCAATTAAAAACCTCACACAATATTGGGGACAACCTATTATTAAATCCTTTATAAAATCCATTTGTGACTCCATCATCACCTGGACCTTTTTCTGTTTTACTTTTGTTTTCATAACTGTTAAAATCTCTTCTTCTGTTATTGGAGAGGTTGCCGCTTTATTTTGTTGACTTGTAATTGTAGGAAGATTCGGAAAAGTTCAAATAATTTCATATCCTGACTTCAGGTTACTGTCAGTGCAGAGTTTTGCATATTCTCCCCGTAGGTTTCCTCCAGGTTCTCTGGGGAAAAAAATTAAATAATAATCCACACACCAGGGGGTGGATCCGTACGCTAAAATGTGCCAGGTGTGAACGAGTGTGTGTATATGTGGACATGATGCCGTGCAATGAACTGGTCACGCCCAGTATCCAGGACAGACTCCAGATTCACAGCCACTCAAACCAGGACCAGGATAAAGTGTTGATTTAAGATGAATGAATGAGATACAGTAGATATGAAGTACAGGACGACACTGAACAGGATAAGGACGTCTCTGGTCCTGGACCAGTACTGTAGTGTACCTGATGTTGTTGCATGGTAAGAAGTCACACGTCCATGTGAAGAGGAAGATGCCAAGCGTCTGTATCCTAATGCTTCTGATCACTGCTGTTATCACAGCACTCAGAGTGAGTGTGAACTGGCTCTGCACTTTCTCTCTCACTTCTCTTAACAGTCTCTGGGACAGTCCTCATTGTTCACTGAGTGTGTGAGTGAGACAAGTCATGGATTAATAGATAGCACAGGACAACATAGCAGACAAGAAGATCTTTGGCTGGGGGAGTTCAACTGTGTGTATTCAGGTTAATAATAATAATAATAATAATAATAATCACCCGCTAGGTAATAACTTCCTCATGCAGATCAACGTATACACATTGTTTTCTATCACTGTAATAAAAGACTACGCGCTAAAGTTCTCCCTCCAACTGGTTTTGTTCCTACACCGAGCTCGTCTGTATCCTCCGCACATATTTGCATTCATCCTGCAAGAGAAAAAGCAAGTCTCAAGATTTAACACGCACTGCTGCCCCCTAGAGTATTGGAGTATCAAACGTTTCAAAACACAAGCAAAATTATATTGCACTATGTATGGATGAAACATGATTTTTGTTAAATCACGAACAAAATCGCTTTCTTTAGTTATTTTACTGTGTTTTTTGTGATCTCTGACATTTTCCGCTCATGTTTTTTTAACGCTTACGCTGTTTTTCCCTTCGCGCTTCTTTCTACATTCTCCGCTTGCTTTTCCGAACACCGCTGTTCGAGTTTCATGTAGGCGGGCTTTAGCGCCGCCATTGGTCCATTACAGCTCTTCCTCTAGCCAATCAATCGAAGAGTTGACGTCACGCCTGTGCGACTCAAGGCTTTGTGTTGACGTGTGAAGAAAGACGGATAACCGTCAGGCAGCAAATCTCATTTTAACATAAAACATTTCAACATAATTATATAATTAGTGGGTGACAGAAGACGTGTCTGTTTTGTGGATTTCGGCGACATGAGCGGCCGTAGGTGACTAGATGTGGGCGTGTCCAGTGACGCGATAAAGTCGAAAAAAGTTCAACTTTATGCAAATTTGGAGCGACTTTATGCAGGGACTAACTAATGAGATTGAAGACAGGAGGGCTCACGTGATCCGTAGTCTCCCGTGCTCGCTAGATATTTTTTGCTTTAAATTCGCTAAGGCCATAAGCTAAGCTAATTGGCGCTTGCACTTTCGCCGCACTGTCAAAGAGCACATACATATCGTAGGATATGATGCATATATACACTGGTGAATTTTATATACAAACACTCTCCCTCCAGAACGTTTTATTTTAGCGGCAAGAAAACTGGTTTGTTGTCAAAAGTGGAATGCTAGTTGCGCCCTCACTGATAAATGTTCCTATGGCACAGCCTACTGGAGACTTCATAGTACAGCAACTGGTGACTCGCTTATCCGGAGGACTCGTATTTGAATAAAGTTGGTGTGACGTTGAGGTTCGATATTCGCTGATGTTATCTGGCGCCAGGGGGCGTCAACAATTTGGTGTACACATCCCTCCCACTATATGTAATATGAAATTAAGGGACCGTCTCTAAAGTTACATACGACATTGTTATACACGTTTCTAACTACAATAGCATGTGAAGGGAATTACTTACAGTCATATAATCCACCGTACAGTGTTCATGTAGGTGTCAGCAATATCGCACACCTTTTACAATTTTGATATTTAATCAAATAAACTGTCAAATCATATCTAAACATTGTGATGCTTTTATACCGTATGGACTCGTACACAAAATATAAGAGAGAGAGACACTGACATTTGTTTTGCCTGAAAAATAATGTCATCTATTGATTATTTCAGATGATTGGTTATTTAACAAAACGCAATAAAGCATTCATTGCTTAATAAGTTTATTATAAGTAATAATAAGTTTATTGCATTTAAACGTCAATAAAAATTGACATCACACACTTAATATATATATAATATGAATATATTATGCTTATTGTGTGTAATTTTATACTATAATATATAGATAGATATATATATATATATATATATATATATATATATATATATATATATATATATATATATATATATATATATATATATCCTACTGTACAAAGCCTATAAATCCATCCATCCATCCACCCATCTTCTACCCCTTACTCCTTCAGGGTCACGGGGAACCTGGAGCATATCCCAGGGAGCCTATACATTTAACACAGATATGATGAAGTCTTTAGCCTATGTGTCAACTGATACGACATTACAGACTTGATATATTTTACCATTAGGATTTGAAATCAGGTGTTTACAAACATACAGACTGACTGACAGGAAGTGAATAACATTGAATGTCTCATAAAAATGGCACCCGTCATGAGGTGGGATATATTAGACCAGGGGTTCCAAACTTCTCCAGGGCAAGGCCCCCCAGATGGCTTTAACATTTGACTGAGACCCCCCTTTTGCAAGATGTCTTTAAAACACACTAATAATACAGACTTCTGAATATATCCCCTTTTTTAATTATTAATAATTACATCTTACATCTTTATATTACATTACAATAGGAACTGATTGTGTGTGTGTGTGTGTGTGTGTGTGTGTGTGTGTGTGTGTGTGTGTGTGTGTGTGTTTGTCTGAGAGTGAGAAAGAGAAAACATACTAGTTGGAGGGGTCGGCACACCAAATTGTTGACGCCCCATGGCGCCCCCTGGCGGCTACCACTTTGAAAGCCACTGTATTAGACAGCAAGTGGATGTGTTGGAAGCAGGAAATATGGGCAAGCATTTGACAAGGGCCAAATTCTGATGGCTAGACCAATGGGTCAGAGCATCTCCAAAATGGCAGGTCTTGTGAGGTGCTCCCGGTATGCAGTGGTTAATACCTAATAAAAGTAGTCCATGGAAAGACAACCAGTGAACCAGCGACAGGGTTTTTCTAGGTATTTCTATGTTATCCTATTTCTATGCATGTTTTGGTAACCTGCAGGTTTACTATACCAGTGAACCTGGTTCGAGCCTCAGCTCAACAAACTGTTTTTTAAATGAGTGGGGGTTTTTCACTGTAGAAAGTTCATCGAGGTATCATTGAAGAAATTCCACGTGGACAACACTGACTGGAGGCCCGTGACAATTAGAAAGATTCAGGTGATGGACTATTAGCAAGTTATTGTCATTCATTCATATAATTCCAACAATTATGTTTTTTTCCCACTAATCAGCTGTCTTTTTATTTTAAGGATCTAATAAATTGCATATATAAAAGTGTCATTTTTGTCATTTTTAGGTTATTTTTCATTTAGTACAGATTTATTTGTGATTTGATGACTAATGCTTATTTATTCAGAAACAGAAATGACTAAATACAAAAATGCTACTGTAAATGTTATCTCCGACAGCATGCTTTCAGTTGATGGATGCTCCATTTATATTTTTAATGAGCTGCAGAGATGTTCAAGACAATTATATTATATATTTTTGAATTTAACATATAAAATCATGTCATGCTTGTGATTTTTATTCGTTATATAGAATATTTAGATCAAGCAATGTCCAGAAATAAGTGCATTTTTATAGCCTACCATTGAACTTTCCAGTTTAACTTTTATTTACCTGGAGATCAAAAAATAAAGAAATGCTTTGTAACATTTTAAAACGACAGAAATCACTACCTATTCTAAATGCAGTTTGAGTTTTTCCATCTTCAGAACACTGAACGAATATTGCTCATGCTAGGGGAAAAAATGTCACTATATTGTTTGCAATTTTTATATTAAGTCTTATTGATCCACTGATAATCTCTTACTGACTTGTTTCAGTGTCCCATCAGGTACAATTGTGACCAAGATTTTTTTTTTAACTTAGTGGTAAACTTAGTGGTAACTTAGTGAAAGTACCACTAACTTTTTAAAGCCTTTTTTAAAGAAAAGGAATGCCGTTTGTTGAATTGGGCAATCCAGGGAGTAAAATGCATATGCTGTAGCTTCAGTAGCTTTGGATTCACATGTACACGCTAAACCCAACTTTATTTTGATACTAAATCAGGGTGTGAAGTTGATCCTAATCCGTATATTGAGAGGAGTTCGTTTAAAACTAGCTTTTAAATACTTTTTAAATATTTTCACACCACTGTCACTTAAAGTACGTCGTAATCAGCGATGCGTAAATAAAATGATGGTAGACTTTGTCATGCAGAGTGACGAGTTTCACCATCAGCATCCGTCATAAACAGGAAGTACTACATCTATGATCTAGAAGCAGTTAGTTTCTGTCTTTCTCAGTGCAATATAATATAATGTAATATACTATGAAACCACATGTACTGAGAGCCTTTTGTCAGTGTGTAATATTGTCATGTCCATGTTGTTATTTTCATTTGATACAAACACCCCTCGAAAAAAGACAGGAACTCTGAGGAGTCTGGGTTTTGTGTCAGATCAGAGTTCTCCTTTCCCAAAGGCATATCTTTCAACAATACATCATCCTGTCCTCTTCCTCCATACTTTTATCCTGCTCTTCTCCATCACATCCTTCTGTATAGGAAAATAATCAAAGATAAGGTGGTGTGACGGCACATCCAAAAGTGTTTTATTCCCCTTATAGCGTTAGACTGTAATGTTACAAACATAAATGCTGTAAGGGAAACTGTTAATTTTTACTTTGTAAATAGTTTTGTTCTTTTTCTGTCCATGATCATCAGAGGATAACGCCTAAGAAGGCCATGTCATGTCACTGAGATCAGTACAGAATGTTTATCTGCTTACAAAGACAGCACTATGGTTCAGCACAAGTGCTTTAGAGCACTCTCATTATTCTATCCTGCTTTATTCTATCTTGTATTAACCATCTTTCTGTAATAAACCTTTAATACCTCAGAGGACGAGTCTACGAGTGTTGTCTAATATCCACGATAATGCTCTTGGAACATTTCTCACACAACATTCACACAAAACTTTAGTGAAAATGTCCCTATACACCTAACTAATAATGTTGCAGCTTTGCAATTGTAGAAATGTTTGTAAATGAGACGCCCAGGAAACTCGACAGACTAAATGGTCTCAAAAAAAGTTACTCGAACTGTAATAGTCAGAATATATTCCGCTAACCTACATTTGTTAGCTGATAGAGTGCAGGTGTGGCTTTCTCTCAGTGCTGGAATTTGAACCCTGGAATTAGCAACTAGCATTAAGCTACCATCTTACACACTCATATACACACATACAAACTGCCTACTTTATTAGGAAAGCCTACACACCTGTGCATTCATGCAGTTACCTAAGCTGTTGGCCTGATTTTTTGCAGTGTGCTGCTGCCACATGATTGGCTGATTATATATATGCATGAATGTGCACATGTACAGGTGTTCCTAATAAAGTGGACATAGAGTGTATGTCCTGATTCTAATGAGTGTATATGTAAGTATTGTGCATGTGTGGGGCTCATGTAGCCATCCAGACTTTTCCAACCACGTCTGAAGGTACGTTCACACATACAGTGATTTTACTGCTGGAAGTCGGCAGTAGGTGGTCCCACTACTGGTTGCCATAGTAACATTTGTCAGTGTGTGGCGCAACTAGCATTCTACTTTTGACAACAAACCAGTTTTCTTGCCGCTTAAATTAAATATTTTGGACGGAGAGTGTTTGTATATAAAATTCACCAGTGTATATGTGCATCATATTACACACCACGTAGTGGGAAAAACGATTCCCTGACTCATTCAATTTATGATGGTTTATTTCACACCAAACGTCCCATCTACTCACCTCCTCTCTCTCAGGCTAGGTGAGAAAACTGTCCCAGCTAAATGGTCACCTATGCCCATGTGTCCAACCCTCTACCTGGAAGTGATGAGAAATTTTCAAAATAAAAAAGTCCAGACATTTACTGCACCTACAAGCAGTGTGTGATCTTTGCCATCACAGCCATCTGTCTGCAGCAAAAATACAAGCGCCAGACTGTCTGAGTCCACGAAATAATTCAGACTCGCAGGCAGCATGGTGGATCACGGACCGTAAATGGTGGTTTGTCTTGAGGAAAATCTGCCATCTGGTGATGACCTATAGTTCCATGTAGATGTTTGCAGACTACACTTTTAGACAAAATACTTATTATGGCAACACTTGCACCAGGGATCCAATATCTCTGTCGTTGATGTGCCAGCATGTCCACTATGTACCACGTCATAGTCAATTTGCTGTAGAATTAAGACCCTGTTTACACTAGTGCGTTTTCGTTTTAAAATGCATAACTGTTGCTACGGTTACACCTGTCATCTACACTACTCAAGCGTTTTCAACCCTCGAAAACGGACACTTTTGGAAATTCAGAAGACCCCGCTTTAGTTTGAAAACTCTGGGCTCACGTTGAGTGTAAACAGACCAAAAAGAAGACTTTTGAAATGAAGATCATTGCGTATCATTCCCTGATTCGTCAAGCCCCTACCATACAACCATAATGCTACCTTGATCGTATACACAACAACACAAGAAAAAACAAAAAGTGAAATAATCTGTGCCATAAAAGAGTTGTATCTTGGCTTTTAAAAGAATTTATTTTTCACTGCTAATTATAGTTATAGTATAGTTTTTTTTCGGTACAGCAAATCTTTTCTTTCACAAGATTGTCTTGATTTTTACAGGGTGTGATGGTTGGTATGGAAAGGAAAGACAGCTACGTTGGGGACGAGGCTCAGAGAAAAAGAAGTATCCTGACCCTGAAGTACCCCATTGAGCATGGTACTGTCACCAACTGGGATGACATGGAGAAGATCTGGCATCATACCTTCTACAACGAGCTGCGTGTTGCCCCTGAGGACACCATCCTGCTTACTGAGGCTCCCCTGAACCCCAAAGCCAACAGAGAAAAGATGACCCAGGTTGGGTTAATGTTTGAAATGATGTTAATCAGCCTTTCGGTTGACCTTTTTAAACCTATTACTTTTCTCCTTAAGTTCATCCAATTCATTCACTTTCTCCAGGCTTCATCTCCTCTGAACTCCTGAGTTTCTCATCTGTTGAAACCAGCAGGTTATTTCTTTCCCTGCATGGTCTTTCTGCACTTTGTTTTGTGTGCAATCTTTGTTTACACACGCTTCTCTCTCTCCATTTCTGAATTTTCTTTATATCTGATATCTGATAATATTCGAGCTATTGACGACCAATATGCTCTCAACCCGACCCTTGAGCTGCATAAACAAAGGCGTAATTTGCAGGCAGAGTTCGATTTGTTATCAACAGTTGAGGCGTTACATATGCGTTACATATTTTGTTACATATGCATGCCAATTATTATGAATATGATAAGAAAGATAAGAAAGATAAGGTCTTTCGGTTGTTGGCTCACCAACTGCATAGCCAAGTGGCTTCGCGATCTATTACTCATATTATGCAGTCCACTGGTGCATTAACCTCGGATCTTGTAGAAATTAATTCAACTTTTAAAAGTTTTTTCTCGTCTTTATACACAGCTGGTGCTCCTGACAGTTCAGGTAACATGGACCATTTTCTTAGAAATATTGATTTTCCTGAAGTTGACCCTCTACTGGCATCTGAACTTGACAGTAAAACTTGAAAAAGTATAAAATAGAACCCCGGTGTGTAAGGGTATGGAGACAGGCAGAATTTTATCCCAGCTCCGGGTTCCTTTGCACAATGCTCTTTTAAACACCTTCCACAACTTAACAAAATAAAATAACAACTGAAAAAGAAGCCGTCACTAGCTCATGGCTTTCACCCCATTCCCATTCCCATTCATGGTCACACTTCACATTGTTTGTGTGTGTGTTTGTGTGTGTGTGTGTGTGTGTGTGTGTGCATTCCTGCAGATTGTTGAGACCCGATGTTTAGGGTTTTCTTGATTCATTTCTTTCATACTGGTGGTATTTAGTACAGGATTGGTGCTGTTCTGTAATTACCTGCTCAACATTTCTGATCTGCTCATTATATGAAACCACTTGGTAAGAGGCACCAAGAAGAAGAGCTGAACTGTATTGTATTTATTATAATGTGCATATATGATATGTGTTTGTTTTCTGTGCATATAGTGTTTTGATTATATTTAATGCCACTGTAGTAATTTGTTGGTTTGTAATTGCTGTTTATTTACAGAAAATCCTTTTTTACAGGTTTTGCGCCAGTATTTTACAGTAAAATGGCTGTAGTTATTGAAAAATGCTGATATGTATAGGATACGGCAATACTTAAAAAAAAAAGTTGTTCATTTCATCTCTGGCAACCACAGCTGCCAGCGTTTACCATAAAATGCACTGTAAAATGATAGCGTACAGTGACGTCACATATTTAATGGTAATATATTAAAACCAAACAGTGTTTATATGTTAATGTAAAAAGTTTGCCTGTTAATTTTACACCAAAAATCTGGCTATATACTGTATATATTTATATATCACATATCAAAATGTGCAAAGATTTAGGTAAATTAGGAAGTGCTGTACAAAGGAAATGGAAACTGGTTATCCAGACCCTTCTGAACTCAGTCTCTTCCTCATGGTGTTTCACCTGTAAATGAATAAATTGACCAACTTGGAGAATTCCTACATTGTAAGTATATGTGAAACCCATGAGAAATGCTTAGAGCGTGTTGTAAGAAAAGACACTTGAGACATGAGTGTTGAACAAAAAAAGATACTTTATTGATTATTTGTTTTTATGCTTTTAAATAAACATTCAATGCAGCTATTATAAACCTATATTAGCCTATACATTAATATCTGTATTATTATTTACATTTAATACTACATTTATTACATATTACATTTCATACTACATGACTCTGACTGAAGGAAGGTTTGTATTGTTTTATTTGAGGTTTGATGAGTTAGTTCTGGCTGTAACCTGTACGATAGGTTAATATTAATGTGCTCCTTCTAATATGTTATTGTTTCTATAGTAACAGTTTATACACAGGGACTTAATCTGACGCTTAATCTGAGACTAATAATAAATGGATTAAAAAATGTAATGTTTCACAAGCTAAAGCTTATAATCATAAATATGTTTTTGTTGGTTAGTAGATATTTATTTAACATTTATGGAGTCTCGGTTACACTTTCAGAACTATAAACCATTATTAAATTGTGTGAGGGTTTGTTCTTTGATAAGTTAAACACTGTTCTGGATGGCAAATTGCTGTTATATAAGCGGATTAATATACTATAGACCAATTTTTATTTTATTTGTGTGTGTGGGGGGGGGGATGTATTAATTTTGTCTGTTGTGTGATATTGCTTAATAGTAAACTACTTAATCTTAAAATTTTGTAAATGTATACATATTTCCATGAATATACCACACTAATTTGATTAAACACATTTTATCCATATAAATGTAATTAATATACATTATCATTTATATATTATAAAAAAAAAAGACTAATGTTGGAGTCTAGGGGTTACATATAAATCACAAATAAAATAACAACAAGAACAAGAACAAGAATAAGAACAACAACAACAACAACAACAATAATAATAATAATAATAATAATAATAATAATAATAATAATAATAATAATAATAATAATAATAATAATGTAGGAGTAACAAAAGGGGGTGGGCCCATCACAGTGGGTGGTCTTATTACAGCAGATAGCCTCCTCACAGGGGCTGGTCTTTCAGGAGATAGCCTCCTCACAGGGGTTGATCTTCTTATAGTTGATGTTATTCTTAAATAGGATGAGAATCTCACAGGGACTCGTCTGCAAAAAATGGGCGAGATTCTCCATGCAGATGGGCCTGGTAAAGGGATTGGTCTTCTTATAGTTGATGTTATTCTTAAATGGGATGAGAATCTCACAGGGACTGGTATTCTAAAAGTGGGTGAGATTCTCAGTTCAGATGGACCTGGTACAGGGGATGGGCTTATTACAGGAGACTGACTGAGCAAAGGGGGTGTGATTCTCAGAGCAGAAAGGTCTGGTACAGGAGATGGGCTTCTCGAAGGGCATGGGCTTCTAAAAGGCACCTCGTGCTCATCACCATCTTGCACCATCTTAATCAGATTAAGGTAAGTAAAAATTGATGTTTACATGGTGGTATCTTATTCAAAGTATGGTCTTAATCGGGTTAAGAGTGGATTATTGTGGTCCATGTAAATGCAGCTACTGAACACGAGAAAACTCGGAAACTCACTGTTCCAGGGATCGTAAAGTCCACTCCATCCGGGCTACAGTGGTGTAGTCTGTAGGGTCTGTAGCGCCTGAAAATAGCCTTTAACTCATTTGACCCGAGCTCGGATCCATCTTTCATCGAACTCGCTCTTCTCCTTTTTCCATCACATATCAGATCAGAAAGACATTTATTTTCAATTAAAAATGAAGGAAATGTTTGAAAAGTGGAAATAAAGTTCCTAGACTGTATAATAATAAAGTGTTTATCAGTTAGGGGTAGGTGTAGGAAGCCTTTATTGTTGCATCCATTTAAATTATAGTTTTTTAATTATAGTCATTTACACTCTATGTTATTACTTCATCCTGTTAATGTACAACAATACTGAGGGGCAAATAGTATGCGCCACTATTTATAAGTATAAATAGCACCTAATTTGCACTTATTGCAAAGAACTGCTACTTTTATATTGTGTATATATATATATACTTTTATATTATATATATATATATATATATATATATATATATATATATATATATATACACACACACACATATTTAAGTATCAAAATACCGGCATTCCTTAGTGAAGAGCTAAATGGCAGCCTTCAGGCATGGCATCATAGCGATTAATTGTTTTATCCAAATCCACATGAATGGCCCATTCATTGTTCAGTACAGCAATGTCTGAGAGTCTCTCTTGTCTCATGGTGGTCCTCATGTATGTTTTCAGTCGACACAAGCAAAAAAAAAAAAATCTTCACACGAAGCAGTGTTCATCGGCACAGTCAAGAATAACTTCACAAGAGATTGCCAACGTTTACAAGAGGGGTTCCAAAACTTTTCCAGGGCAAGGCACTTCAAAAGGCATGCCCCCTTTTGCAAGATGTCTTTAAAACACATAGAAAAATACAGACTTCTGAATATATTGCCCTTTTTATTTATTAATAATTACGTCTTACATCTTTACATTACATTACATTAGGAATTGATTGTGTGTGTGTGTGGTTGTCTGAGAGTGAGAATTTATTTTTCACACCAAATTGTTGAGGCCCTATAGACACCCCCCACTTTGAAAACCAGTGCTCTATGGTACCGTATTGCTTCCAGGCCACATCAATCATTTTGGTTTGCAACAGAAAGAAAAACAACAACAACAAAAGCTGAGTCCTTTCTTCATCAAGACGGAAAGACCCAATACTAAACAGTAGAAATGCAAATATTATTCACGTGGGTGTGGCAGCTCTCTGACAGCTTCTGTTTACACACACCAGTTCCTCTATCTTCTCAACTAGCAACTGAGTTTAAATGAAATATTCGCAAATAATAACAAATGGAAGTTGTATTATATCGTGGCACAAATTTTCAGAAATCATTATGTGTGTGTGTGTGTGTGTGTGTGTGTATATATATATATATATATAACATATATAATATATATATATCTGCTATGATTTCTGCCACATAAACAGAAATGAACAGACATGACATTAGCGCATGTCTGTTAGTTACTTGGTTAAATGTCCACTAAGCCTGACCCTTTTCCAGATCCTCCACTAAATAGTGATGTTTCTCTCGAAGAATTTTATAGAATTCTGCTTTCACACGTTTTGAGTTGAGACATGTGTACAGCTCTCTCATTTGATCTTGTGGTGTTGCCTTGGCCTTGATATTACTGTACATTTCATAACTAATCATATTCTTGCTGTATAGACAGTCTGCGATCTCCATTACTGAAGTAACACTCTGAATTAGCGTTTTTCTGTGTTTGTCCACAAAGTCAGCACCTAAAAATACAAGTGACAATCAAATGATTGTAAACATGAAGCAAACTTTAACAATGTAAACAGCCTCACATTTCCACTGCATCTGGATTCAATCAGTGTTCAGACTAATTGGATTGTGTGACAAATTATATGAGCGCATGGATAACTATTTCAGACACAACTACATTCATAATAAAATGTTACATTTGTATTGATATTTTATATAAATATTTATATAACATTTGGGGGTTTCGTACAAAAATCAATGACCACATCAACAATTTTTGGGCTTTGCCTGATCCCTTCCCCCCCTTTTCAGTGCCCAGGAGATAACATAGCTGCATTGGAAGTATGTTTTAATAAAAAAATGGTTTACACGTTGAATACTTATTTCCCCCACTGTATTTAAACAACAGTCTAATGTGCATATGTGCCCAGAACTGTCTTAGTTCAAAAGGGGAGGTTAGAAGTCAAACAGAAAAAGCCAGACAAGCTTACCTGCTGTATCCATGTTGGCTGAGGCTGCTTCTGTACCTGATGTGACATAATAAATGAACACATAAGGCAAGCCGTTTTAACTGAATAGGTCTGAATATAATTGAATATTTGAATTGAATATGTCTGTATGTTGACTGATCTAACGCTAATACTCATATATAAAGTATAACTCCTTTTAAAGGCAAGGCCTTATTTATTGTTGTCACTGTATGCAGTAATGTTGATTTGACATCAATTTCTGAATTTGAAGGTACTCAATTTGAAGTTACAATCTATAGTTGAATGCAGCATTAGACCTGCCAACCCACCAATACCAGCTGCACCTGAATGTGTGCAGTCTCATATATTAAAAAACAAGCAAAAACCGTTTCCTTACCCTTAAACCGGACTTCACGAGGGCGCCACACCACCTGGCCATTTTTATCCGAAATACTTAATTTAACGCTATTAACCTCAGTATAAAACAACACCTCAAATGTAGGGTGATAGTTGTTGTAGTGTTCAGGTTCAAACACCTCGTCCTAAGGAAATAATTGAAGGAAAGATTACTTCAGAATGCCTAAAGTCAACCATGTTTCCATAAAACGTTGAAGGTGGTGTTGAGATTTTTGTATAATGATACAAGCAGTTTTACGTTACCTCTGGTTGAGCTACGTAATCATGGTCAGTTTTACACAATGGCCTGTATATTTTACCAGGGGTCAGCTGACATTTGGAGGTTGTCATAATGTAGATGCTGCTCTCATGTATTTGCTGCACCTTCAATGCAAAAAAAAATAAATAATAATAAAAAAAAGCCTAGTACTCAACTTTAACATGAATATTCTAAAAAGAGATCAATAAAAGTTGGTCAATTTCTGGTTCTGGTTCATTACTGTAAAACACATTGATTTAATATATTATTACAAAGCAATACACATATTTATTCAAGCAGATCACCTTTTGAAATGGAACATTCCCCGGCACAAGATGAATGTATAGTGTACTCATTCCTTTTTCATAAAATAGAAGAACCTGGGCATTAATGGGACATGCTATGGGTAGCAGTGCTCTTAAGAGACCAAAGCAGGAGAGATGTTTGATGTTTATAACCACGTGTGTGTTTGTTACTCTTAGCGGCGGTATGATCTCCAAATTACCACCAGTCACATGTGCCACAGTTAGTTCAACCTTATCTTTATCTGTAACATATGAACAACCAGAACAAGACGTTTTAGATTATAATATAATAAGTGTATATATAATTATATCAACAAACACAGATTTAATGATTTTTTAAAATTTCTCACAATGTATATTAACCACGCTACTGCAATCTTTAGACACTAATTTATTATTATTTTTTATTTAAAATGTAGCCCTGATTTAAAACGTAATATAGTATACAATTTGTGAACGATTTTTAAAATTATTATTAACATAATTCTGAGAATCTGTCTGATTCATTTGATATATTAAGCAATAAGTACTCCATCTTGGGGGCCATAACTTTTCATCTGTGTCGAATGTATTTAAAGGTAATGCTTAATATGTGTACTTTTGTGTGCAATAGTAAGGATTTTATTTCGAAATTTGAGATCAAGTTAATATAAAAAATAAATAAATAAATAAAATAAAGTTACATCATGCTCTGTGCACAGAAAAGGTTCACAACCCCTGTACTAAGGCTTCATTGGATGAAAAGTCCTTCTCACTAAGTTGTTTAAATGTTTAAGATATTTATAACTATAATGTATAGCTTTTAATTGAAATTAGTAAGTCAAAAGTCAACTTACCGGTCTCACAGTGTGGAAGATGCAGTTCTCGGACTGAACCTTCAAGGCAGTCAATGCTGTACAGAGGTCCTGCAGGCATCTTTTGACTCAATCCATCCAAGAGATGCCTGTCCCAGGACACTATTCTGTACAGAACTTGCCCTTTATCTTCCATCTCAAACACAAGTTCAGTCACTTCACACTTAAACCGACCAGCATGAGGGAAGAGATACCTGAAAACCAGAAAACTCAGGTGAGAAACATATCAGCTATATGTTCAGAGATTAAGCATGTGTTTGACTGGACACATTAAAAAAAAAAAAATTTCAATCAAGACAAGCGCCAGACAAGCGAGAGCTCCAAAGTGCAATACAGACACAGCACTTAGAACCCTAAATGACTAGGCTAGAGCTAACTTAAGAATGTTCCTATTTAAGGATGTATAGTACTTCTTTAACTACAGGATGCTGATATTTATTACATAGAAGCTGCTTCACATGCAGTAATTGTGATTTTTTCTTTCGATGAGACTGGATATGAAATGCATAAACATGCATACACCATGACCCCAATAAGGCCGTAAACATGTATGCACATCCGGTAGATACATATGGTTAAAATAATGGACCTTGAACAAAACCAAAACTAGAAAGGTTGAACATAAAACTTTACACTGTATACAAAATAAACACCAAGACATGCAAAAGTGCTTACACCAGAGGAAGCACAAAGGGTTAAAACGGGTTTATGGTATATGCCATGCTCTATGGGATTGTGCAAGCTTTATGGATAAGTGCTGATCTATATTTATTTTTTGTTTGCTTTTGTCAGTGTTTCCATATACATGAGTGGTCCTTATTCTGTGAGACAAACACCATTAAACAGATTAAACACCATATAAAAAAGCTATTATTTTGCAAAACTCAGTACTTGTCTGCGGGCCGAATAAAAACATAATAGCAGAGACATAACAGCTGCTTGTCCTACTGTAGACACCCAAGCTACTGATTTGACCAACCCTGGAGTGACAGAATTAAGCAGGAATGTTACCTGTATTCATATTCGTTCTTATCCTCAGAAAACTTTTTAACCAGTTCAGGAGTAAATACTTGAATGTCTTCTGGGTGCTGAACACTTCGGTTTGAAATTTGTTTCTAAGACAAATGTAAATAGTCAAGTTGGTGTCTTTTATTTCGGAACTATGACTATAATAATTAGGGTTTTTTTTTTACATAAATCAAGCAATTGTCCTCAATCAAACCAGTATCTATTTAGATAGTGTTTATTTATTCCCACAGTCATTAAAGTTCTCTATGTGTTAAGAATAAACAATACACATTCATTCATTCATTCATTCATTCATTTTCCCATCCATCTTCAATAAACACGTCCATGGCAGGGCACCGTCCACAGACACATTTACACACTTATACATATTTAAGGACAATTTGGCACAGCCAGTTGACCTACTGACATGTTTTGGGGAGGTGAGAGGACCCTTGTGGGAACCTTGGGTAGTTTGTGCAGGTTTAGGTTTGCTTGCTGACTTCATTCCTATAAACACAAAACTATTTTTAGACAGAATTTGAACACATTATAATATATACTGTTCTAACTGGGCTTGATTAATCACAGTACTCATGAGCGAGTCTAGTGAATGAGAGTAAATCAATAAAGTATATTGAAATATTTATACAATGTTGTACAATAATCCTTTATTATTATTATTATTATTATTATTATTATTATTATTATTATTAAAAAATGTAACATTTGGCATTATTTCCTTAAATTAGTGCCACACGGGAACAGGGGTAAAATCGGAGATGTTCTAAAGGTATGTAAACCAAGAGGACAATATTTTGTGGTAAGAGGATAAACAAAAGTTTTTTGTTTTTTTTTGTTTGTTTTTACACAGTTTCGTCCTCCTGCTCAACATGTTAATGAGTAAATGCAGACATACAACCCGTACCAGTGTTTTGATGTGTGAAGGAACCGTGTCTGGAGGGACTAGGGGAACACATCCGAGCAGGCCGACGAACAGGAGGAGAGTTCGAAGCTGCTGAAAAGTAGTACAAAAGTAGGAATGAAAATTCATAAATCAATATATATATATGAAGCTCCTCATGGTCCGTGTTCGGCAAGCTATTAATTCTTGAATTATTTATTCAACTATATTAAAGCTCTCAATCACTAACTACACTAAAAATTACATGCCAAAAGTAGCTTAACTACACACTACTTTCACTAATTGTTTTTGACTTAATAATGAACAACTAATATTAATTTGGACAGTTACTCATGAGGACCAATTGTGGCTCAGCGGTTAAGGTTTTGGGATACTGATCCGAAGGTTTAAATGCTAGAAGCGCCAAATGAGTTATTGCAAATGATTAACAAAGGGGGTCAGGGGGTGTCAATAGATCTATAGGCAGATAACACATCAGCGAACACCACATGAACTCACCTGCAGAATCTTCCACCTTTCTTTCCTTTTCCTTTTTTTTCTTTGTATTTTTCTTTGTCTTATGCTCTGCTTTTGTGCCCATTTCAAAATGACAGCCCCTATTTCCTGCCACCATCTCCTCTATCTTCTCCAGCAGCTCTGTGACCTGAGAGACATCATCTCTCTTTTCATTGTTAAACACATGATATCTGTTTCCACACTTCTCAGTCAGCCACTGGATATACTCTTCTCTTCTCTCCATGTAGTGCTCGAGGGTCGTGTCTCTCAGATTGTCCCCGAAGGTGAACAGAACTATGGTATGATTCCAGACATCGTCGCCAAGAAGACCCAGATATCCCTCTAACACATTTTTCTCACTCTTCCACGATTTGACGTCTAGACGCAAGACCAGCAGTACAGCGTGGGGACCTGGAGGACACGTAGACGCACTGAGCACAATCTTCTGTTTAAATGACTCAGTGGAGTTGCTTACAGCTTTATTTCTCTGCCATCCTGGAACTTCAACCACTGTGATCTTCCTCCCTGCTACTTCTCCGTGTCTCTTCACACACTCTGTGCTTGTCCGTAAAGCAAATTCGTCTCTGCCCAGGATGGTGTTTCCTGATGAACTTTTCCCAGCTTTCTTGCAGCCCAAGAGCACAATCCTCACTTCAGAGAGATGGTGTGTGTCACCTGCAGGGCAAAAATACAAAAATTTTTTGTCTCCACTGGGAACAATGAGTGATGCATAACCGCAATTCGTCGGTTTGTTTCAAGGTTTTTATCTAAAAACTCACCAGATCCATAACTGAGGTCACTGGAGGACATTTTTACTCCACCTTTCTTTTACATCTGTAATGAAAAATGAAAACATTTGCTACTACATTTGATAATCATGGGTCATATGGGGGAATATGGGGGGCCAGGAGAGGGGGGCAGGCTAATAGGACAAAAAACATTATAATGTTATAATTAACTCTCCAGTGATAATGCATCATGGTAACAGAAGACAATATAAAGTTTCAATTCTGCTATAAAACTATACAACATATCTAGAGGACCTCGTTCATAAATGCACGGAAGTAGAGACGCCAAACTTATCTAGGTTAGCTAAGCTATTTAATCTGATCAAACACAGCTGCTTCTGCTGGCCTACATTGTATTGACGAAATTAAAATGAGCTTGTAATAAATGATCATGTGTTATACATTGAAATTGCACATTACTTCTGATAACATTAAATGACTACATGTACAAGTAGACGCGTCCCTCCCCCCCCCAACCTATGTAGATGTGTGCAGATGTTCAAAAATGTTCATTTTTTGTATATAGCTATAACAATCTGTAAATGTTCCATGACATACTGGGTGAATGAAGTGTCACAAGACAGAAAAAAATGTCTACGTCAGAAAAGAGGAGGGTCAAACATGTCAAACATGTACGTGTACTATAGCTCAATAGCTCTTGAGACCACAAAATGAACATTCCAGTAGTCTGCTTAAAATAATAGAGAGAAAATAACATACACGGATAATAATAATTCAATTTAAATAACCTGTCCATGAGAGTAATGTTGTAAAAAAGTCAAATCCAAGACATTATACACATGATGCATCATCGAGTACAAGCCGTGACAACAGAACAGGTAGAGCTGGAGCACGAGTAAAGAAGACATGAAACATCAAACCAGTCCTGTGACATTTTTGTTTTGGTTTTTTTACTGTAAGAACACTGCTGGAAAGAATGCATCATGGGACAAGCTGATGGACTGCTGGCAAAACAATGACTTCTCATTACTGTACAGGACATTACAGTTCAGCACCACAAAAACATAGCTGAGTCGCTCAGACTGCTAGAACGTGTTTGCTGGTGGAAAAGGAAACAGTTGTGAATGAACGACATCATAGACATGTTCTTTTAGGAAAAGAAGACAACAATAAGTCCCAAATATTTATTGATGGATATAGTCAAGTAATAAGGAAAACAAGGTCGTCTACCAGCTTGATCAGCTCGGCCTAAGTTTTAGCAACTAGACGTTCAGACCAATGTTACAACCCGCTATCTTGGGACGGGAAGTTTTTGTGTGCTGTGACCTTTTGTGGGCAGGTCTGAACTCCCTCCCAGACTTTCCAGCCTGCCTTGCTCCTGCCTCCCAGAATAACCTCACAGATTGGTGGCCATATTTAAAGAGGAAGCCAGAGTGAGAATGTGTGGGGTTGGAGGTGGTTACAGGCGAGTGTGTGTAGTTGTATGCTATTTTCTGACTAGTTTTTGAATTTGAATTTGAATTTGAATTTGACTTTGGCCTGGTTTTTGACTTTGGTTATCCCTAGATCTGTTTGTGTATCCTCTTCACTTTTGTATACATGTTCACTGGCAGTAGGGGTGTGGTTGCCATTTCTTTTGGGAGAGGGTTCCTTTTGGCTCTGTTTCTTGGCTTAGGGAAGAATATTTGTATTTTCTTTATTTTCCTTTTAGGTGAGCTAGCTACCTAAGCAGTAGAATTCTTTTGTTTATTATTTTGGCCTTGGCCCACCCTGAAGTTGTGCCTGGTTTGGTTAATTTGTACAATTATGTATATATTGTCTGTTACAATATACCAGAACCTTTTTCACCCAACTTGGTGGTGTTATTCCTGGCTTCCCTTATTTAAAGATCAATCCAATTGAATCCTGAGCTGGTTACTCTGTGCGTCCCAAACTAGACTGGGCTGTAACAGCAAGCTGGATTTATCAGCAGGCTAAGGTCCAAAGGTAGACTGTATCGGCATAAATGAGATACTGAACGTACAGTAGTACAAGTATTTCTGAGAATGTTCAGTAGTATGGCATGTATTTATCATTACAATGCTGATCAAAATACTTTACAAACCACAACTATTGGTTCTACTTCTTTTACTTTTTACTTTAATGACTTGATCACTACAAATTTTAAGTGACTTGACGTGAAGTTCTCGATCCTCCAACAGAACAGATGTGTTTACACAACATTATTATTGTTATTAAACTTGTTATGCTGTGGTAAATGGTCAATATGAAATGTAAAAAAAATCCACCAAATTAAAGTAGGTGTAACAGCATATGGTTTGCGACAGAATTATTTCAGTGAATTATTTTAGTTTTATTTTGTCACCTAGCCGAATCGAATTAGCACCATGAATAATATCACCATGAGAATGAAAAGATTTTTAATGTAGAATGGGCATTAATGCAGTTCAGATAAACTATAATACTGTAAATTGCTATAAAAAACATATTGTGAAATATGAAAGACTTTGAGTAGATATAAAATTGCTGGAAATAATACACAAATCATTCCTACCTGACTCTCTCGCTGCTATTGTTGAGGAAATACAAGGTGAACAATTTAAAGTATTTGTTCTTTCTTTCTTTACTTTCTTTTTGTTTTGCAAATGAGTTCAGCGCCATCTACTGGTACATATTCTTCTATAAAATTCAAGAACCGGTGTACATTGTGGTTAATCCTCTATGGCATGGGTTCCCAAACTTTTCCAGGGCATGGCTCTCCTTAAAGGCATTGACATTTGACTGAGGGCCCCCCCCCTTTTCAAGATGTCTTTAAAACACATAAAAAATACAGACTTCTGAATATATCGCTCCCCCCGCCCTTTTAAAAAATATATTATTATTATTATTAATTATTACATCTTACATCTTTACATTATATTAGGAATTGATTGTGTGTGTGTGGTTGTCTGAGAGTGAATTTATTTTTCACACCAAATTGTTGAGGCCCCCTGGTGGCCCCCACTTTGAAAACCTCTGGTTTACAAGACTGTGGACTAGACAGTGACCATCGTTGTTCAAAACTCACTTCTCCAGGTGACATAGTGTGGAAAAGTGACAATTCTGCATTCGTCTCCTCTTCTGGAAATCCATAAACGGCAAATAAATGTCAGGTCCTCTACGGTGTCCGTATTAAAAGTACAATCAATGGGTTAATGTTATTTTCCTGAAATCACTCACATATCTCTTTAATAGTGTTGTTCAGTAAGCTGAAATGGAATTCCTTGTAATAGCCCTGAGCAGAGGCTGAATTCGGTCCAGGCACCGTTGCTTTGGTTGTTCTCCTCCATGGACGTTGTGGGCCGCAGTAGTTGTTTTTATCGCACGACTTTTTTTTTTTTTTTTATCATAGAATTTTTTTTTTGTAAATTTGCATTTTTAACATCATAACACAGAACACCCCACCCAACAACCCCTACAAAACAACCACAGCCAAAACCAAAAGAAAGGGGGAGAGAGAAAATAAATAAATAAGTAAAATAAATAAATCCATCCATCCATCCATCTTCAACCGCTTATACCTTCTTCAGGGTCACAGGGAACCTGGAGCCTATCCCAGGAATCATCGGGCACAAGGCGGGGTACACCCTGGACAGGGTGCCAGTCCATCACAGGGCACAATCACATACACACACTCCGCACACACAGGGCCCTGGCGGGAATCAAACCCCGGACCCTGGAGGTGTAAGGCGAACGTGCTAATAAATAAATAAAAATTAAAAATAAATACATACATACATTTAAACCTATTACTCTTCTCCTTAAGTTCATCCAATTCATTCACTTTCTCCAGGCTTCATCTCCTCTGAACTCCTGAGTTTCTCATCTGTTGAAACCAGCAGGTTATTTCCTTCCCTGCATGGTCTTTCTGCACTTTTTGTGTGCAATCTTTGTTTACACACGCTTCTCTCTCTCCATTTCTGACTTTTCTTTATTCTAACTAACCGCATGGCCTGTAGCAACAACCTAATAGAACAAAACGGGGATTAAACCTTCATTTTCTCATTTCAGATCATGTTCGAGACCTTCAACATCCCAGCCATGTACACTGCCGTCCGGGCCGTGCTGTCCCTGTACGCCTCCGGTCGTACCACTGGTATTGTGATGGACTCTGGTGATGGTGTGACTCACTGTGCCCATCTACGAAGGTTATGGCCTTCCCCATGCCATCCTCAGTCTGGACCTGACTGACCTTTACCTGACTTGACTACCTCATGAAGATCCTGACCGAGAAATTGTCCGTGACATCAAGGAGAAGCTCTGCTAAGTTGCCCTTGACTTCGAGCAGGAGATGGGCACTGCTGCCTCTTCCTCCTCTCTGGAGAACAGCTACAAGCTGCCTGATGATCAGGACGTCACCATTGGCAACGAGAGTTTCGGGTGCCCTGAGGCTCTCTTCCAGCCATGTTTCATGGTTAAGAAGTTTAACAAGTGCTGTATTTAGTGCACTTGTACTGTTTAGTGTGTCGTGGAAATTAGACAACACTCGTAAGACTATCAGGTGAAAAGGTTTATTACAGAAGGATGATTACAGAATAGAAGAATGCAGGTTTGAAGAAAGCAGGATAAAATAATGAGAGTGCTCTGAGGCATTTGTGCTGAACATCAATTATATATATGAACCGCAGAGTACCATACACTTCTATGTACCAATAATGAGCAGTTGAGGCAGTTCAAACAGGCTTTGTTTCAGGGTCGAACCCTTAACAGAAAAACATGTTTGTGTCTCTGTAAGCAGATAAACATTCTGTACTAATCTAAATGACATGACCTTCTTTGATGTTATCCTCTGATGAACAAGAACAGAACAAGAACAACAAAATTATTACAAAGTTTAAAATGAGTAATTTCCCCTCACAAGTGCTTCTGGAGAGATTGTCTAATACTGTCTTGATCTTCAGGTATGGAGTCCTGTGGAATCCGCGAGACCACTACTACTCCATCGCGTGAAGTGCGATGTGGTTATCTGTAAGGATCTGAATGTCAACACTGTACTGTCCAGTGGTACCACCATGTACCCTGGCATTGCAGACAGGATGCAGAAGGAAATCACATCCCTGGCCCCCAACACAATGAAAATTAAGGTGAGCTTGGTTTATCCATCACGGGTGGCTAATGAATGAAAAGGCAGGTGAATGCTTTAACGTGAGACTAATGCTGGTCTCATCTTTGCAGATCATTGCCCCATCTGATTGCATCATCTTTCACTGCATCATCTTTCAGCAGATGTGGATCAGCAAGGAGTATGATTCAATTCAATTAAATTCAATTTTATTTGTATAGCGCTTTTTACAATAGACATTGTCTCAAAGCAGCTTTACATAAATATCAACACGGTACACAGATATTAAAGGTGTGAATTTATCCCAACTGAGCAAGCCACTGAGTGGCGACGGTGGCAAGGAAAAACTCCCTAAGATGTTTAAAGAGGAAGAAACCTTGAGAGGAACCTGACTCAGAAGGGAACCCATCCTCATCTGGGTAACAACAAATAGTGTGAAAAAGTTCATTACTGACTTATATGAAGTCTGTATGGCCTCAGGAGCAGCCGTAGTCCCAGCAGTCAGTAATTGGAGTAGATTTGAGCTCCATCCAGAGGCAGAAAGGATCTGGATCTCTAGTATCTCCATAAAATCGTGTGCGGCTCGGCCGAAGATAAAAGATAAACGCTAACGGTATTAAAGACTGTACTCTTGAAGGTATGACCCCGGTGCCAAGGAATGGCATTTTAGTAGCCTTTTATATTAATTCAGAATTAATTCATGAATTCATCTTCAGTAACCACCTTATCCTAACCTTTTCCAGGAACACAGGGATTCCTCTTCCATGCACACACTCATTCACACCTAGGGACAATAGGACAGTTTTTCTAATAAAATAATATCTGTAATAAAACATACGTAGGCCACACTAAGTAAAGAACACCATTAGCATTTCATTTAAAATGTCATGGCGTCAAAACTTTTAGCAGCTGTCATCAGTGGAGAATTTTTTTCTGGTGTAAAACGGGCTAAATGTTTTAAAAGGTTACTTAAAGTGGACAAGTTTCATTCCTTTCCTCAACAAAAAGCTGGAAAGGTAATGTTTACCTGGATAAACAAACATCAATCTCTCTATCTATAAAGCTATTAAATAAATAAATAAAGAAACAAACAAACAAACAAACAGCCATTCTTAACTATTTCATTATCAATATTTAATCATTTTAATGTAGAATTAATTCCATTTGGGAAATTCACCCTGGGAGGTGTTTTTTTTTCCAGGAAAATAAATGGATCTTTAACCCGGACATGTGAAATTAAATCTGTTTTCATACCATTTCACAGAGACCTGATCCTGAACTGCAGGTTTCTGTCAGGTTCACTCAATCCTCTATGTATCCATGGTTACGAAATTAGAACTGGAACCTTGGAATCATGAATTCTGAATTCTTGAAATCCATAATCGGAACATTTGCGAGTGTAACAGCTGATCTGTAACACAATCCACATTCAGATTAAAGCCGTATATTCAGTTGCTCCTATCTGCACAAATACACTAGACGGAAAATGAGTAAACAGGAAGAAGAGAAAGAAATGGAGAGGAAGGTGGAGGCAATGTCCTGCAACATCATCAATGAGATGCGGTTAGAGAAGCAGTTCTGTGACGTAGTCATCATGGTGGACGGCGTCGAGTTCCACTTGCACAAGATCATCTTGTGCGGCTGCAGCCCGTACTTCAAGGCTCTCTTCTCCACCATCTCATATCGTACTGATAAGCTCGGTTACAGCATCCCTAACGTTTCCGCCGAGATAATGGAGCTGATTGTGGAGTACGCGTATATAAGACGCGTTAACATCACGGAGAAAAACGTGTGTAAGCTGCTGATCGCTGCTGATTATCTGTTGGTGAGCAGCCTGGTGAACGAGTGCTGCGCGTTCCTAAAGGCTCAGCTGTGTCCGGAGAACTGCATTAACATCTGGCGTTTTGCTCACTCTCACTTCTGCGAGAAGTTGAAGCAGCAGGCCTTCCGGATTATCTTGCACAACTTTGAGGAGATAACGCGCTTATCTGAGGAGTTCCTGGACCTGGCGGTCGAGGAGCTGAGCGAGATCATCGAGAAGGACGAGCTGAACGTGAAACAGGAGAGCGTGGTGTTCGAGGCCGTCTTACAGTGGATCAAACATTCGCTGTGGAAACGGAAAGCACACATAGGAGTGTTACTGCCCAAGGTGCGTCTGGGGCTACTGACGCACAGCTACCGTGTGAACAAAGTGAGGAGCAACGCTTTAGGGATGGATGATGTGACATGTAAGCCGATCGTCAACAGTGTTCTGATGGGCATCTATGACCTGAGCCTTTCGCTCAGCTCTGATCTCGAGAGACCCCGCCTGCTCACTGCTGTTCTGCTGGCCATCGGTGGCTATGGTCACAGGAATCCCACCAATACCATAGAAGCATACGATATACGAGCGGCACGCTGGGTAAACGTCACGTGCAACGACAAGTGTCCACGAGCCTATCACGGGACGGTGTATCTGAACGGCTTCGTGTACTGCATCGGAGGATACGACAGGGTGAATTACTTCAGCAACAGTGTGAGACGTTTTGACCCCATCACCAGAACCTGGGCTCAAGTGCGCCCCATGCACTCTCGCCGGTGTTACGTGAGCGTGTGTGTGCTGGACGGTTGTATCTATGTGATGGGAGGATTTGATGGCATCGAACATCTGAATACGGTCGAGCGATATGAACCTGAGAATGATAAGTGGAGCATGATTGCGTCGATGCATGAACGACGGAGCGATGCAAGCGCTACAGTACTGAACGGCAAAGTGTACATATGTGGAGGGTTTGACGGGAGCGAGTGTTTGTTGACGGGAGAGTATTACATTCCTCAGACGGGAGAGTGGACCCGCATCCCCTCCATGATGTTCAGAAGGCATGGACTGGGCGTGGTTGCGTACGGAGGACAGGTTTACGCTGTCGGGGGATCTGATGGTGATAAACGGCTAAGCGCTGTAGAGGTGTATAATCCTCAGACCAACGTGTGGAGACGAGGTCCAGCCATGAACAACCAGCGGAGCAACTTTGGCATTGAGGTGCTGGACGATCTCCTTTTCGTTGCTGGAGGAGATAACGGCACTACCATGATGGATGAAGTGGAATGTTATGATAAGGAGACTTCTGAATGGTTTGCAGTCGAAAACATGAATTTTGCCCGTCGTGCTCTTAGCTGCTGTGTGCTGTCTGGTTTACCCAACATGGCCGAGTACGCCGCACCCCGAGACGGTCCTTACAGAATCCCTCAGAGCTCACGGAGCACCAGAGGCTACCTCACACCTCCTGCCAACGTCCCTCATGGAGAAGAGCGATGGGAGAGTTAACGTCCACCGTCCTGAGGTCTCATACATACACATACATACACACAGTAATAATTAATAAGTAATACACTCAGTCATTAGAAATCATATTATTAATATTAACTACATGCGCAAGCGGTGACTTATGATTAGAGCAATTGGCAACAAATCTCATTTCAAGCAGCGTAAGCCCTACATGGAACACCGGTTTTGGGTTAAACTGGGAAGAATTAGTGGCTGGTGGGACATGTTTGTCAATGAAGTAGTTGTTCCTGAGGAGTGGCGACTGAACTTTCGGGTGTCCAGATTGGCCTCGGTCCACCTCAGTGAAATACTACGTCCGTTTGTGCAAGGCGAGACGTCTGAAGGCACGGTTTGCGGATCTGAGGAGGGCCATGGACATAAACATGAAGGTCCTTCCTTTTGTTATTTATGCTTGTTTTGTACCTCACAACTACTGTGAAGTGCTCCACGAACCTATAAACAAACAATGCGTAAATGCTGCTCTCCAGTACGAAAGGGACTTTCAGCCACCCACCAGAGTGGCTGAGAGAACGGACAATGAGACCAGAGAAAATGAGTGAGACGTGTGTTGATAAGGTTTCTTAACCCATAAGCCATTTGAGAAGCCTACATTTAGAGCAGCATACAGCAGCCTACATTTTAAAAAAGCATATCCTTTATGGTTTTATTACATAACGAGTGTGACCTATGCATCTGTTTTTATCATGATGTATCGTTTATGTATTTACTGCAGTATACTAATGGCGCAAATAAATTCAATTATTTGAATTGTCATCGAGTTTGATTAAATGCATGCTAGCATACATGCTAGCCTCGATTATCCATATATATACACAGGAAAAAAAACATGACTGGGAATATAGAATGATTAGAAAGTAATAAACACGATGTTTAAAAAAAAATAGCATACAAATATATAAAAACAAAAATGTCATGGTAAATATCAAAATTGTACCACAAACACAAAAGCCATAAATTATGTTTTAATTAAATTAGCATAAATACAAGCACAAAATGTTGCAGGATATTTTGCTTCTCC
This sequence comes from Ameiurus melas, assembly GCA_012411365.1. NCBI lineage: Eukaryota > Metazoa > Chordata > Actinopteri > Siluriformes > Ictaluridae > Ameiurus > Ameiurus melas. Next base: position 23,907,409 of record CM022760.1, read on the forward strand.
AACCTACATTAGCCCTGCTAGCTTACAAATTCAAACTATAAAATTGATTAAAAGATCCATCAGCAAGACAGCAAATAACCCGTACTGGTACACCACATGGAGATGTAGCTTGCACCGAGGTTCCGTTCGTTACAATGTTCTTTATATTCACTTCAGACATGACACCATATCTAACATTAACCAATCATACATAATTCCCCTTTTTGTACATCCAATCACAATCTTCCACACGTATCCCAATCACATAATTTCCCATCATCTCAATGACCCTAGCTTTTCTCATTTAGTACTGCTCTAAAATTCCTTTATCTCTTGCTTCAGTCCATAATAATTTTAGACAGTTATACTGTATGGTCTATTATCTTTTCTAGCAGTTAGGTCCTTATCTACTTTTGAGCTATTTCTACCTCGATTGAGCAACAGACTTTTCTTGTCAGGGATGAGTGAGCATTCTAATATTTCTCCTATAAGTACATTGCAAACTTCACAATAGCCTTTATGTTAATAATAGTCCTGTGCCCAATACACACACTGTGAAACTTTATTCTGTAAAAGCCAAGAGAAATGTTTCTTTTTTTTTTTTTTTTAATTCAATGTTAAATGTTAATATCCTAAATTTCCTCTGTGTGTGTGTGTGTGAAATTTTCACCTACGCCTGGGTACTTCCATCTTCAACAGTCCATCTCTCAGACCTTCCTCATTCTCGTGACAGTGTGCTCTTACGCAACCACGTCTAGTGCAGGGGTGTTCAATGTTATCCGCAAAGGGCTGGTGTGGGTGCAGGTTTTCATCCCAGTCAACAAGAGCCAAACCTGATTCCACCTATTTAATCAGCTGATCTTGAGCTTTCAGTAGACTCAGGTGTGGCTTCTGCTTGGTTTATAATGTGCTACACATTGTCAATCGAAAACAGGCCAGGACTGCAGGTAGGCCATGCAGGCACCCGCACTCTCTGCTTACGCAACCATGAGCTTGTAATCCGGGCAGAATGTGGTTTGGCATTGTCCTTCCCTGTCCTACATATCTTTCTGCATTAATGATGCCCTCACAGATGTGCAAGTTACTCATGCCATGGGCCCTCACACGCCCACATACCATGACGGACGCTGGCTTTTGGACCTGACTCTGAAAACAGCTTGGATGGTCCTTTTCCTCTTAGGCCCGGAGAACGTTGATGTATGGCTTCTGCTTTGCATAGTAAAGCCTTAACTTGCATCTGTGGATGCAGCGGTGAATGGTGTTGACTGACAAAGGTTTACCAAAGTATTCCCAAGTCCATGCCAGGATCTCCATTATAGACTCATGACAGTTTTTAGACAGTGATGTTTGAAGGATCGGAGATCACGTGCATTCAGAAGTGATTTTCGGCCTTGCCCTTACGCACAGAGATTTGACCGGATTCTATGAATCTTTTAATTATATTGTGCACTGTAGAAGGTTTAATGCCCCAAATCCTACCGATTTGTCTTTGGGGAATGTTGTTCTCACAGTGTTGGATTATTCGCTGATGCATCTGTTGGCAGATTGGCGAGACTCGACCCGTCCTTGCTCTTGAAGGACTTGGTGTTTTTTTGGAGGCTTCTTATACATTATGATTAGACGATTGCCTCACCTGTTTCACATCACCTTCTTATTTCAACTTGTCACATCGGGATTAGTCCTAAATTGCCCCTGTCCCAACCTTTTTGGAACATGTTGCAGGCATCAATTTCAAAATAAACGTTTACCCTTCAAAAAACTGTGCAGTTGATTAAGTGAAACGACCTCAGGAAAATACCTTGTCTTTATACGATTTCTTGTTTAAATACACGTCAAAGTACATTTACAAATCACTCCTCTTTGTTTTTATAAGCATTTTCCATACTGTCCCAACTTTTTTCTGAATTGGGGTTGCAATTCACGGGAACAAGATAATTAGCTTAGATTAGATAAGTGTGGGCACAACTTAAAAAGGTGTGCTGGAATGAAAACAATACATGCAAATTAAAATAGAAGTATGTTTTAATGTTACTATATTATTCCCTTCAAACTAATAGACTTAAGAAAATGGATGTCACTAGTTGGTCCCCACAGTATGTAAAAATATTAATAAAGAAAATGAATGTGTGCTGTGTTTTTTTTGTTCCTTTATTCATTAGTAAAAACAAGTTTAACACTTGATGTGAATTAATATTTTGTAGTAAAAAGATCATTCAACATAGAAATTCAATAGATTTACAATGAATAGTTATGCAGAAGATCAGTCTTTACTTCCATGAATGGAAGCTAAAAATTATAAGTAAGCATACATAGTGTAATTATAAAATCGACCATTGCCTTCTTCATAAAATATTGTCATAACAACAAAAATTTAATAAAAAACGTAAATAATGTGTGATTAGTTTTGCAGAATTATAAGTAAGCATACATAGTGTAATTATAAAATCGACCATTGCCTTCTTCATAAAATATTGTCATAACAACAAAAATTGAATAAAAAACGTAAATAATTTGTGATTAGTTTTGCAGAGTTATGCTAATAATAAAATTACACCCTGACTTCTACTTCTGAGTAAAATCATTTTTGCATGTATGATTTTTACCTTTAGGCAATAATTCTGAAGTGAAACTTTTAATTCAGTTTTGAACTAATACCATCCATTTCACGTAAGCATAATGTTTTCCATCCTTGGTCATGACAGACTGCACCCACATCTCTAACACTTACCATGTGTAAAAACAAAGTCAATACAAATTGGACATACCATAGTGCATCACTTAGATTCTTCTTAATGAGGAGTTTGCTCAATCCCAAACAAATCTGAACACGACATCTTTCATCTTGTCTTTGTAAACCGTATTAAATTTCTCAGTTTGGGCTTCGGTGAAAAGGTTCTTCCAGTCGCCAGCTACTCCTAAAGGAAAACACAAAACATGGGGGAATTTACATATTATTCCACAAGCCCAAAGACTTTTCTGTTGGAGATTTACATCTAGTCGTTTAAGAGAAAACGTACAAAATGTTTTCATTTACCTTTCCTGAGAAACTCAGATTTCCTTTGATTCATGAACTCTTCTGGAACTAGAGAATAGTTGGACATCTTGTTCTTCTTCATGTTCTTGAACAGACAATTCTCAGATATTTTCTCAATCACTTCTGGGCCTAGAGGCTTTTCAAGAAACTGGGCGATTTTCGTGACACAGCCTTTCAAATCCTGCAGCGTATATGTATGATTATAATTCAGTGTTTATTGTGTAACAAACATCCATGCATAGGGTCTTATTATGAAAATAAATGGAGGTTAGAATACAGTTGGAAGCTGTAAAACTATAATGTACAGTATGAGATGTGCAGCAAATGCTTACTTCTATCATTTCCTCATATGAAATGTAGAAAATGTGATCATCTTTTGCCTTGAGCCAGCCCTTCACATGGTCAAACCATGAACCAAACATTACTGGGGACAGTGAAAATGTACACAATATGTTATGAGAACACTAGTTTAGAAAGGTTAGGAGTAACAAATATAATAAAAAGAAGAAGGAACACATGAAATCAGAGGCAACACACTGATGAAATATAGTATAAATACGCTACAATGATCATTTGGCTTATTGATTAAATGATCGATCTTAAATCATATTCTTTAGTAACTGCTACGAAGTATTCATTAACACCAGTGTAACTTACAGGAAAGGTATGCAATCCCAAATGAATACATGTTCATAATTCAGCTGATAACTTAATTATTTATTGCATATAAAATAAAAAGAATTCATATTAGCTGTAATATCCCATTTTGCGATACATTGTAGAATATATATTCAACTTCACATTTTGTGCTTTTGATAATGTTCATAAGAGCCTCATAAAAGCCGAGTTGGAAGCGTGAAGTGAAAATGGTATAATAGTTTTACTTTTGCCATTCAGAAACTTTTCCAGAAACTCGTCAGCAGTGCCTGGATTGACCAGGTATGAAGCCATTCCATAGTAGTGGAAGGAGGATGTAAACACATCCTTAGGGTTTCTCATTATGTAAATGACCTGGAAGATAATTGGAGAGGTGCTGTCGTTTGTCAGTTTACTAAAAATATCAATTGAACAGGATATTGTTACTAAATGGTTGTGTTCCAGTTAGTATATTTTCATTATTAATAATTGCACACAGTATATACATTATAGTAAGTACAATGGTGAGTATATAACATATCTATCAGCATTTCAGCACTCAGTGCAGTTCAAACATTGAAATTAGTAAGCTCGAGGTCATCACTGACTGTGTTTACATGCACATCAAATTCTGTTTAAGGTCTATATTCGGGTTGGAGCCATATTCTGAATACAATGTTTATATGTGTACAGGCATCAGAATATTCCTGTATACAGGGATATTGTAAGTATGCCTAAGTTGCCATTCCTAAATACTTAGCCTACAACTAAACATCTGTTAGTATCCACAATTCCTTGCAGACTGAGAACATGCATATATCTCCTTTATATGGATATTCTGAATAAGGTGTTTACATGCAGCAAATTTCCAATTAAAACAGGCATATTCCAGAGGTGGGAATCGGAATATTATCTAAATCTGAATCGGGCAATTGGATTGCGGCGTTTATATGACTCAATGCTAAACAGAATATTTCCAAATTAGGACTAATATCAGAATATTAATGTGCATGTAAACGTAGTCATTGTTGTCCTTCATTTAGTTACACAGGGTGGATTTCTCTAGTGTGTTTGTAAGCTTGTTGGCTATTAGATGGCTCATACAAGCAAGCTGTTAAATAAATCAGGACAGTGGAAGTATAAGGTTTTAACTGAGAATTCATAAAAGTTTTAAGCCACAGTTTTGTTTTTGAAAACTTTTCACACATATAGAGGCATGTAAATAAAACAGAATAATAACTCATTTTTGCAAACAGATGGAACCTTATAATCAGAATGTCTTGAAATAGATAATTACATTCTTTTTTTAAAAACAGGACTGGGAATTGTGGAAATAAAAATTCCAGTCACAAGTGTACTTGCTTGTAATCCAAATATGAGAATATAACAATATATGGTACTGAAGCTGTATACATATATACATATACCAGCTGTATATGGTACTGTATAGTACTGAAATGGTACCATATATTAAATGGTACCTATGTACCATATATTGCACCATATACAGTGGGAGAAATAAGCATTGAACATGACAACATTTATTTCAGTAAATATATTTCCAATGAGGCTATTCACATGAAACTTTCACCAGAGATCAATATTAACTCAAGAAATCAGGAAATTTAAAGAATTCACAACATTTAAATCTATAAATAAAGTTATGTATAATAAAGTGGAATGACGCAGGAAAGAAGTATTGAACACACTAAGAAAAAAGCAGTTCTCCAACGCAAGGTAAGGCATCAGTACAATCTGTGCAAATTAATATCAGCTGGGTTAGTAAACTGATGGTCTATAAAAAGGCTTTTTGTTACCAAGGTGTCACACAAGAAACATCTCATGATGGGTAAAAGCAAAGAGCTCTCCCAAGACCTTCACAACCTTATTGTTGCAAAACATGTTGATGGAATTGGATACAGAAGTATTTCAAAACTTTTGAATCATCCAGTAAGCACCAGTGGGACCAGCGCGTGGAAGCAACATCACTCCGTCATCAACCGGCCACGCACAGGAGCTCCATGCAAGTTTTCTGACCAGCGAATCAGAAGAATAGTCAGAAGAGTAGCCCAAGAGCCAAGGACCACGTGGAAAGAGCTCCAGAAACACTTGGATCCAGCAGGTACCATCGTCACAGAGAAAACAGTAGGCAATGCACTCCATTACTCACCCTTGCTCACCCCGCAAGACTCCATTACTAAAGAAAAGTCACGTCGAAGCTCATTTAAAGTTTGCTACAACACTTTTGGACAAGCCTATGAAATACAGGGAGAGTGTAGTCTGGTCAGACGAGAGCAAAATTGAACATTTTGGCTGTCATACTACACACCATGTTTGGAGAAGAAATGGCACTGTACATTACCCTAAAAACACTAAACCAACAGTGAAGTTTGGAGGTGGAAGCATCATGGTGTGGGGATGTTTTTCATCACATAGTACTTACAGACTTCATACAATTGAAGGAACCATGAATGGAGACCTTTACCGAGAGATTCTTGAGAAGAATCTGCGGCCATCCACCAGGATGATGATATGAGACGTGGGTGGACTTTCCAGCAGGACAATGATCCAAAACATACAGCAAAGGAAAATCTCAATTGGTTTCAGATAAAAAAAAAATCAAGGTATTAGAACAGCCCAGTTAATCACCTGACGAATCCAATTGAACAAGATTTAAAGACAATGTTTAGAAGAATGGGCCAAAATCACACCTGAATACTGCGGCCCATTAATTTCTTCATACAGGAAGCGTCTTGAAGCTGTCATTACAAACAAAGACTTCTCCACTAAGTACTAAATACATTTCAGTTAGTGTGTTCAATACTTTTTCCCGTGTCATTCCACTTTATTACACATAACTTTATTTATGGACTTTAATGTTTAGATTTCTTTATATGTGTGGATTTCTTGAGTTAATACTAAAGTGAAGATTTCATGTGAATAGCCTCATTGGAAATATATTTACTGGAAAAAAATGTTGATTTGTTCAATACTTTCCACTGTATATACAGTATCTCACAAAAGTGAGTACATCCCTCACAGTTTTGTAAATATTTGATGATATCTTTTCATGTGACAACACTGAAGAACACTGCTACAAAGTAAAGTAGTGAGTGTACAGCTTGTGTAACAGTGTAAATTTGCTGTCCCCTTAAAATAATTCAACACACAGCCATTAATGTCTAAACCGGTGGCAACAAAAGTGAGTACACCCCTAAGTGAAAATGTCCATATTGGGCCCAAAGTGTCAATATTTTTTGTGGCCATCATTATTTTCCATCACTGCCTTAACCCTCTTGGGCATGGAGTTCACCAGTACTTTACAAGTTGTAAAGTCCTCTTCCACTCCTCCATGATGACATCACGGAGCTGGTGGATGTTAGAGACCTTGTGCTCCTCCACCTTCCATTTGAGGATGCCCCACAGATGCTCAATAGGATTTAGTCCATCACCTTCACCCTCAGCTTCTTTAGCATGGCAGTGGTTGTCTTGGAGGTGTGTTTGGGGTCGTTATCATGCTGGAATACTGCCCTGTGGCCCAGTCTCCGAAGGGAGGGGTTCATGCTCTGCTTCAGTATGTCACAGTACATGTTGGCATTCATGGTTTACTCAATGAACTGGAGCTCTCCAGTGCTGGCTACACTCATGCAGCTCCAGGCCATGACACTCCCACCACCATGCTTGACTGTAGGTAAGACACACTTGTCTTTGTACTCCTCACCTTGTTGCAGCCAAACACACTTGACACCATCTGAACCAAATAAGTTTATCTTGCTTCCAGTAATCCATGTAATCCATGTCTACTTGTCTTCAGCAAACTGTTTGCGGGCTTTCTTGTGCATCATCTTTAGAAGAGGCTTCCTTCTGGGACAACAGCCATGCAGACCAATTTGATGCAGTGTGCGGTGTATGGTCTGAGCACTGACAGGCTGACCCCCCACCCCTTCAACCTCTGCAGCAATGCTGGCAGCACTCATATCTATTCATTGAGGAAACCATGAATGCCAACACGTACTGTGACATACTGAAGCAGAGCATGATCAGTATGCAGTATTCCAGCATGATTACGACCCCAAACACACCTTCAAGATGACCACTGCCTTGCTAAAGAAGCTGAGGTGAAGGTGATGTATTGGCCAAGCATGTCTCCAGACCTAAACCCTATTGAGCATCTGTGGGGCATCCTCAAATGGAAGGTGGAGGAGCACAAGGTCTCTAACATCCACCAGCTCCGTGATGTCGTCATGGAGGAGTCGAAGAGGACTCCAGTGGCAACCTGTGAAGCTCTGCTGAACTCCATGCCCAAGAGTGTTAAGGCAGTGCTGGAAAATAATGGTGGCCACACAAAATATTGACACTTTGGGCCCAATTTGGACTTTTTTACTTAGGGGTGTACTCACTTTTGTTGCCAGCGGTTTAGATATTAATGGCCGAGTTATGTTGAGGGAACAGCAAATTTACACTGTTACACAAGCTGTACACTCACTACTTTACATTGTAGCAAAGTGTCATTTCGTCAGTGTTGTCACATGAAAAGATATAATCAAATATTTACAAAAATGTGAGGGGTGTACTTACTTTTGTGAGATACTGTACATATATATGGTACAATATGGCCAAGTTACCTACACACTAACTAATCATTTTAGTCAGAACATAATTGGAAGAGTGCATCCTAATACTTTTGGTTTGACTTGGAAATAGGATTCGTTCATCATGCCATAATGAAAGTGGGTCGCAAAGACGCGGGGAGAGGGCCTTTGCTCCAGATTGAGTATCTTGGCCCGGTGCTCTTCCAGCCATGGAACCCGGTCCCAGTTTGGTATAGTGTGTACCGGCGTGAGATCTCCCCCACTGTGGATCAGAGGAACAATCTCCTGCATCCATGTTGTGCCTACAGAGAACAAAAAAAGCCTGAGTCCAATTATAATCCAGTGACACAGGTCAGTTGGAAACAAGACTAATGCTGCACATCTGGGCAATGTCACAGTGTTGTAATAAAACCTATAATGTTCATGTACAGTGGTGTGAAAAAGTGTTTGCCCCCTTCCTCATTTCCTGTTCCCTTGCATGTTTGTCACACTTAAGTGTTTCGGAACATCAAACCAATTTAAACAATAGTCAAGGACAACACAAGTAAACACAAAATGCAATTTGTAAATGAAGGTGTTTATTATTAAAGGTAAAAAAAAATCCAAACCATCATGGCCCTGTGTGAAAAAGTGATTGCCCCCTAAACCTAATAACTGGTTGGGCCACCCTTAGCAGCAACAACTGCAACCAAGCGTTTGCGATAACGTGCAATGAGGCTTTTACAGCGTCCTGGAGGAATTTTGGCACACTCATCTTTGCAGAATTGTCCTAATTCAGTTACATTAGAGGGTTTTCGAGCATGAACGGCCTTTTTAAGGTCATACACCACAACATCTCAATAGGATTCAGGTCAGGACTTTGGCTAGGCCACTCCAAAGTCTTCATTTTGTTTTCTTCTTAGCCATTCGGTGGTGGACTTGCTGGTGTGTTTAGGATCATTGTCCTGCTGCAGAACCCAAGTTCGTTTCAGCTTGAGTACACGAACAGATGGTCGGACATTCTCCTTCAGGATCTCTTGGTAGACAGCAGAATTCATAGTTCCTTTTATCACGGCAAGTCTTCCAGGTCCTGAAGCAGCAAAACAGCCCCAGACCATCACACTACCACCACCATATTTTACTGTTGGTATAATGTTCTTTTTATGAAATGCAGTGTTCCTTCTAGCGAGATATACTTGGACACACACCTTCCAAAGAGTTCCACTTTTGTCTCATCGGTCCACAGAATGTTGTCCCAAAAGTCTTGGGGATCATCAAGATGTGTTGTGGAGAAATTGAGACGAGCTTTGATGTTCTTTTTGCTCAGCAGTGGTTTTCTCCTTGGAACTGTGCCATGCAGGCCATTTTTGCCCAGTCTTTTCCTGATGGTGGAGGCATGAACGCTGACCTTAACTGAGGCAAGTGAGGCCTGCAGTTCTTTGGACGTTGTTGTGGGGTCTTTGTGACCTCTTGGATGAGTCGGCTGCGCTCTTGGGGTAATTTTGGGCGGCCGGCCACTCCTGGGAAGGTTCACCACTGTTCCATGTCTTCGCCATTTGTGGATAATGGCTCTCACTGTGGTTCGCTGGATTCCCAAAGCTTTGGAAATGGCGTTATAACCCTTTCCAGACTGATAGATCTCAATTACTTTCTTTCTCAATTGTTCCTGAATTTCTTTGGGTCTCGGCATGATGTGTAGCTTTTAAGGATCTTCTGGTGGACCTTACTGTGTCAAGCAGCTCCTATTTAAGTGATGCCTTGATTGTGAACAGGTGTGGCAATAATCAGGCCTGGGTGTGGCTAGAGAAATTGACTCAGGTGTGACAACCACAGTTATAGTATGTTTTAACAAGGGGGCAATCACTTTTTCACACAGGGCCATGATGGTTTGGATTTTTTTCACCTTTAATAATAAACACCTTCATTTACAAATTGCATTTTGTGTTTACTTGTGTTGTCCTTGACTATTGTTTAAATTGGTTTGATGTTCGAAACACTTAAGTGTGACAAACATGCAAAGGAACAGGAAATGAGGAAGGGGGCAAACACTTTTTCACACCACTGTGTGTGTATATGTATATATATATATATATATATATATATATATATATATATATATATATAAAAATCTGTTTTTGCACAAATGTACATTCCATCCAACTGATAAGGTGAATATTAATGACAACTGGTTGCACAAAAACTACTTTAATGGTTTCAGAACACTGGAAGTGAAAATTGAAGCAATTTGTATGTGATAATATTATTTGTTCAGATTTATGACATATAATGCAATTAGGTCCATTTAACGTATTCCACGTTGTATGGAACTGGTCTCCATTTCTAGGAAGAACACTTTCTGTTTCAGTAAAATGAAAGCTATGCTCTGGTGCTTGTGTCTAAATAGCCATCGCTAATGTGCCTTAAACCAGTGGTTCTCATAATGTGAAGCATGACTAAGGTGTTTGTTTATTTTTCAGTTATTTTATTATATATTTATCACTGAATTCTTATACTCATTCTCCTATTTAAGTGGAAACTGGAATTGTACAAAGCTCCATAGTTCAAAAACAAACAAGGCTATAAATAATGCAAACTTGGACCTAATGTCTTCTGATGGTGGAAACTGCAGGAATAAACAGCTTTCTATAAATAGCCTAAATAAAAAGCCAAAATACAGGGTTTCCCAAAAGTCTCCATAAATAGGGGAAACAAACACTTTTTTTTTCGGGCGGCCGGCCACTCCTGGGAAGGTTCACCACTGTTCCATGTCTTCGCCATTTGTGGATAATGGCTCTCACTGTGGTTCGCTGGATTCCCAAAGCTTTGGAAATGGCTTTATAACCCTTTCCAGACTGATAGATCTCAATTACTTTCTTTCTCAATTGTTCCTGAATTTCTTTGGGTCTCGGCATGATGTGTAGCTTTTAAGGATCTTCTGGTGGACCTTACTGTGTCAAGCAGCTCCTATTTCAGTGATGCCTTGATTGTGAACAGGTGTGGCAATAATCAGGCCTGGGTGTGGCTAGAGAAATTGAACTCAGGTGTGGACAACCACAGTTATAGTATGTTTTAACAAGGGGGGCAATCACTTTTTCACACAGGGCCATGATGGTTTGGATTTTTTTTCACCTTTAATAATAAACACCTTCATTTACAAATTGCATTTTGTGTTTACTTGTGTTGTCCTTGACTATTGTTTAAATTGGTTTGATGTTCCGAAACACTTAAGTGTGACAAACATGCAAAGGAACAGGAAATGAGGAAGGGGGCAAACACTTTTTCACACCACTGTACAGTTGAGTTCATAAGATAACATATGCCTTGCAGAATCTGCAAAATGTTTTTAAAAAAATTTAATGGAAAAAAATGGTTCATGTGTGTAAATTCAGTTATTATTGTGTCTTGTGGACTATATGCAAACATCTGTTATGTGAAATAGTCTATTCAGTTCACTTCTTGGTAGAGTAGCAACAGTCCCAAAGTGTCTCCATTTGTAGAACGTTTGGCTACCTGTAGACGGGTGAATTTCTAAAGTCTTTGAAATCACTTTGTAACCCTTGCCAGCTTTATGTACATCAACTGTTCTTGATCGTAGATCCTCTGAAAGCTGTTTTTGGCGAGGCATGGCTCACATACAGTGAGTGAAAAAAGTATTTGATCCCCTGCTGATTTTGTACGTTTGCCCACTGACAAAGAAATGATCAGTCTATAATTTTAATGGTAGGTTTATTTGAACAGTGAGAGACAGAATAACAACAAGAAAATCCAGAAAAACCATGCCAAAAATGTTATAAATTGATCTGCATTTCAATTAGGGAAATAAGTATTTGACCCCCTCTCAATCAGAAAGATTTCTGGCTCCCAGGTGTCTTTTATACATGTAATGAGCTGAGATTAGGAGCACACTCTTAAAGGGAGTGCTCCTAATCTCAGCTTGTTACCTGTATAAAAGACACCTGTCCACAGAAGCAATCAATCAATCAGATTCCAAACTCTCCACCATGGCCAAGACCAAGATTGAAGACCTACACAAGTTTGGAATGGGCTACAAGACCATTGCCAAGCAGCTTGGTGAGAAGGTGACAACAGTTGGTGCGATTATTCGCAAATGGAAGAAACACGAAAGAATTGTCAATCTCCCTCGGCCTGGGGCTCCATGCAAGATCTCACCTCGTGGAGTTGCAATGATCATGAGAACAGTGAGGAATCAGCCCAGAACTCCACGGGAGGATCTTGTCAATGATCTCAAGGCAGCTGGGACCATAGTCACCAAGAAAACAACTGGTAACACACTACGCCGTGAAGGACTGAAATCCTGCAGCGCCCACTAGATCCCCCTGCTCAAGAAAGGACATACATGCCTGTCTGAAGTTTGCCAATGAACATCTGAATGATTCAGAGGACAACTGGGTGAAAGTGTTGTGGTCAGATGAGACCAAAATGGAGCTCTTTGGCATCAACTCAACTCGCCGTGTTTGGAGGAGGAGGAATGCTGCCTATGACCCCAAGAACACCATCGCCACCGTCAAACATGGAGGTGGAAACATTATGCTTTGGGGGTGTTTTTCTGCTAAGGGGACAGGACAACTTCACCGCATCAAAGGGACGATGGACGGGGCCATGTACCGTCAAATCTTGGGTGAGAACCTCCTTCCCTCAGCCAGGACTTTGAAAATGGGTCGTGGATGCGTATTCCAGCATGACAATGACCCAAAACACACGGCCAAGGCAACAAAGGAGTGGCTCAAGAAGACGCACATTAAGGTCCTGGAGTGGCCTAGCCAGTCTCCAGACCTTAATCCCATAGAAAATCTGTGGAGGGAGCTGAAGGTTCGAGTTGCCAAACGTCAGCCTCGAAACCTTAATGACTTGGAGAAGATCTGCAAAGAGGAGTGGGACAAAATCCCTCCTGAGATGTGTGCAGACCTGGTGGTCAACTACAAGAAACGTCTGACCTCTGTGATTGCCAACAAGGGTTTTACCACCAAGTACTAAGTCATGTTTTGCAGAGGGGTCAAATACATATTTCCCTCATTAAAATGCAAATCAATTTAGAACATTTTTGACATGCGTTTTTCTGGATTTTTTTGTTGTTGTTATTCTCTCTCTCACTGTTCAAATAAACCTACCATTAAAATTACAGATTGATCATTTATTTGTCAGTGGGCAAACATACAACATCAGCAGGGGATCAAATACTTTTTCCCCCTCACTTGTAAGCATGCGGTTCTTGTGCAGTGCAAACTCCAAAAGTTTGAGTGGTTTTTATCAAAGTAGCTGTAGTGGACACCTCCAAACTCATTTTCTTAACGAGCAAATGTGCAAAAAAAAAAAAAAAAAAAAAAAAAAAAAAAACCTTTTTTGAGGTCATTAACCCCAGGGTTCACATACTTTTTGGTGTTATTCTTTTAGGCACATTATATTTGTCAATACCCCTGACTTAGGTGAAGATCCGATCACATTTTATGACAAATTTATTGAGAAAACCATGAAATTCCAAAAGGGTTCGTCCCATAATATGTGTACTAACACACTGTGTTGAAAGCAACACAAAATTTGTTGTCCTTAACTAGACGTTTCAAAAACTAGGTGTGTTTGAAATGAACATTTTTCGAAAAGATTGCAAGATTGTTGTTGCAACATTGCAAACATGCCTGAAACTGCATTCCTGTCTGAACCCAGATTAATTAACGAACACATTCAAATATTATTCAAATGTATCAAGTTAGTGGCTGCAGATACATTTGGGTGTTGTTCTGTTCAGTGAGTGCAGCTATGGTGTATAATTGAATTAAAGCAAATTTCATCTCTAAACTGTTGCAAAATCCTGCATGATAAAATCCTGCATTACGGAATGAGGAAGTCTGTGTAGTGAATTTCCTTACCGGATTTAGGATAGGTGACAATAAGGACGTCGTCTGATCGGAAAGTGAAATCCTCATAATATCTCAAGCTGTCGGGGGGGTGCAAATGTTTTGGCACATACACCCCTTTATACTCGGCATATAAATCTGCTTCTGTCATTTTAGTAAAAGTAGGAGAGACCGAGACTCAGGCTGCTTTACCTGAACTGTGATCTTTGCTCTGTTTCTTTGCAATGCCAACCGAGTGAACCGAGGGTTCATTTTCTATTGAATTCCGACTCGTTAAAGTGAGTCAGATCATTTGGCTCAGTTCCATCCAGGGTCAAGCGTTGGTCGCTGCTAGTGATGTGTCGTTCATGAACGATTCGTTCATTTTGAATGAATCTTTAATCTGACTCGGAACGACGAGTTGTCTCAGAGAGTGAGTCGTTCATTTTGAATGAATCTTTAATCTGACTCGGAACGACGAGTTGTCTCAGAGAGTGAGTCGTTCATTTTGAATGAATCTTTAATCTGACTCGGAACGACGAGTTGTCTCAGAGAGTGAGTCGTTCATTTTGAATGAATCTTTAATATGACTCGGAACGACGAGTTGTCTCAGAGAGTGAGTCGTTCATTTTCAATGAATCTTTAATATGACTTGGAGCGACGAGTTGTCTCAGAGAGTGAGTTGTTCATTTTGAATGAATCTTTAATATAACTCGGGAACGATGAGTTGTCTCAGAGAGTGATTCATGCTTTTTTTTTTTTTTTTCCGCGCATGCGCAGTAACATCCGCATAGTTCCTGCACGAGTGATGGGAAATTCGGATCAGTTTACTGACTCGGATCTTTTATCCATCCATCTTCAACCGTTTATTCCTTCTAATCTCGTTTTAATCTCGGTTCTTTTAGTCTCTCACAAAATCAACGAATCTTTTTTCCGAGTCATTTCGTTCATTTCAGCGGAATATAATTAAAATGTTTACATGTTCAATTCCCCAACACATCTAGTACTTACACAAACGTTGATTACATTTGGAATAAAATATAAACTATAGGCTAATGCAGCCAAGGACAAATGATGAGAAACAGAAATGATTAATTAATAGCTTAGCTTAGATTGCCACTTCACAGCTCCAGGGTACTTGGTTCAATCCTAAACTTAAATTACTGTCTGCTTGGGTTTCCTACATTCCTACATACATTCTTCACTCTTGTAACTACTTACATTACCTTTTAGTTTTACTGTATAATTCATAGTAATTAATGGAGCTTAAGATGAATAAGTGAATAAGAAGCAAAGACCCACTCTCCCGAGCACATTCGTTCTCCGTCACGCTTTCAATTCTTTCTTCTCAGCTCTTTTTTGTGCTTTCTTTTCTCATCCATCCTCTCTCCCCCATCTCCCCCTTCATCCTACACTTACTGAGTCTGAAGAAGAAAAAGAAAGTGGAACAGAGATCTCTCATACCACCTTAAAAAGAGTAGCAAAAATTTCAAACTGTTTCATGCCAGTTTACTGTTTTGATGTTTCCAGATGTATGCAAATGAATTGTCCTGTGTTTTATTTTTTTTATTATTATTATTATGTTTTAAGCACATTGATCGATTAATAATCATTTTTTACTACAAATATGGTGGCCGTATGTTAAACAGAAGACAAAAAAATGACATAAAAATTATATAAAAGGAAACTCATGGAATACACATCAGTTCCATAAAACACCACAATAGTGTTTTAAAACATGTATAAAATGGTGTCTTCACACAAAAACACAGGAGAATAAAATCTTGGCATTTTCCCAGAACAGCTTCAAAGTGCATGTGTGAGATGGGTTGGCACGCTCAGTGTTTTGGCACTGTGTCTTCATGAATTCTTTCAGTCCGGGCAACTAGCAACTGAGTTTGGTCTCCAGCCTTCTGAATGAGCTCCCTGCCACTAGATGAGAAAATAATAACCACTGTGTTAGGCTTTACCCTGATGAATAATTCTTCATGTTGCAGTTATGGATTTTAATATTCACATCATGAATTTATCATCGTGATTCGAGTCGACTCACGTATGGTAGTCCAAGCCAACCAATCTGTGGCCGTTGACTGCCAGAAGTCGATCGCCTGGCCGCAGTCTCTGACTCAGAGCTGCAGGAGACCCTGGGATCACAGATTTAATATAGAGCCCATTCATCTTCATTGGTGTTTCCTGATAAGAGAACAAATGGGATACTACTTCACAGACTCAAACTGAAAAGAACTATCACAAAATGCTATATTGACTGGTATATGTTTTCCATTCAAATCACATTTAGTAGCATTTGATGTAATGTGATTAAACATTGTTCTCCACTATTTTGATTGCTAGTATGTTGATTGGCATCAAAACACCCAGAGACATCTGTTCATGTTCACATTATGCATTATAACTCTGGTTCATTCACACACACATATATATATATATATATATATATATATATATATATATACACAGTGCCTTGCGAAAGTATTCCGCCCCCTTGAACTTTTCAAACTTTTGCCACATTTCAGGCTTCAAACATAAAGATATAAAATTTAAATTTTTTGTGAAGAATCACCAACAAGTGGGACACAATTGTGAAGTGGAACAAAATCTATTGGATATTTTAAACTTTTTTAGCAAATAAAAAACTGAAAAGTGGTGCGTGCAAAATTATTCGGCCCCTTTACTTTCAGTGCAGCAAACTCACTCCAGAAGTTCAGCGAGGATCTCTGAATGATCCAATGTTGTCCTAAATGACTGATGGTGATAAATAGAATCCACCTGTGTGTAATCAAGTCTCTGTATAAATGCACCTGCTCTGTGATAGTCTCAGGGTTCTGCTGAAAGCGCAGAGAGCATCATGAAGACCAAGGAACACACCAGGCAGGTCCGTAAGACTGTTGTGGAGAAGAGTGGCAAGAAGAAAGCCATTTCTCAATGTTTGGTGTGACGTTTGGTGTGTCTCCCAGGTGGCTTGTGGCAAACTTTAGATGAGACTTTTTATGGATATCTTTGAGAAATGGCTTTCTTCTTGCCACTCTTCCACAAAGGCCAGATTTGTGCAGTGTATGACTGATTGTTGTCCTATGGACAGACTCTCCCACCTCAGCTGTAGTTCTCTGCAGTTCATCCAGAGTGATCATGGGCTTCTTGGCTGCATCTCTGATCAGTCTTCTCCTTGTCTGAGCTGAAAGTTTAGAGGGACGGCCAGGTCTTGGTAGATTTGCAGTGGTCTGATACTCCTTCCATTTCAAAATGATCGCTTGCACAGTGCTCCTTGGGATGTTTAAAGCTTGGGAAATCTTTTTGTATCCAAATCCGGCTTTAAACTTCTCCACAACAGTATTACGGACCTGCCTGGTGTGTTCCTTGGTCTTCATGATGCTCTCTGCGCTTTCAACAGAACCCTGAGACTATCACAGAGCAGGTGCATTTATACAGAGACTTGATTACACACAGGTGGATTCTATTTATCACCATCAGTCATTTAGGACAACATTGGATCATTCAGAGATCCTCGCTGAACTTCTGGAGTGAGTTTGCTGCACTGAAAGTAAAGGAGCCGAATAATTTTGCACGCACCACTTTTCAGTTTTTTATTTGCTAAAAAAGTTTAAAATATCCAATAGATTTCGTTCCACTTCACAATTGTGTGCCACTTGTTGGTGATTCTTCACAAAAAATTAAAATTTTATATCTTTATGTTTGAAGCCTGAAATGTGGCAAAAGGTTGAAAAGTTCAAGGGGGCCGAATACTTTCGCAAGGACATACAGTCCAGCAGTGCAACATTAAAAGAATGCTTAAAAGAATTGTTCTCTATTTCACCACAAGGGGGCGCACGTAACATAACAAATGACTGGTGTGTGTCTGTGTGTTTGAGAGAGAGAGAGAGAGAGAGAGAGAGAGAGAGAGAGACATAGAGAGAGAGAATAAACTGGACAAATCTGTGCATTAATATCATAAACAGACATATTCAAAACGTCTCACAAGAATGTTTTTTTCTCTCTCGAAAACCTTTGACTACTCGATGAATTGTAAAATAAAAAGCTGACATGAGAAGACCCACTTGAAGGAACAGTTTGACTAAAAATAAATAAATAAATTTAACCCATTAACTCAGATGTACTAAGCAGGCCAACACATTATCTGTAACCTTGTATAGTTTAGAATTAAGAGGGTAATATAGCTAACAAGTAGGAGAGAGCGGAGTACAACCTAACACGAGGCACATACTAACAGACTTTATTTAGTAGTTTCCACGTACACTGGCATAACGAAACTTCCCGACTTTACTGGTTTTCATATCAACACTGTGTGTAAAAAAATCGCAGCAAAATTCTAACGACTTTGCAAGATATCAAGAGAATCATTTTACCATAACGTATGTAAAAGTTCACAGACGTTCATTTTCAGCTCTGTGTTTAGTGTTAATTTAAAACAAGGCAAATTTTGTATAAAGTTTCATCTTTAATCTCTCCGTTCTAATCCTACATAGTCTGTAAATGCTTATATAGCCTACAGAATTAAATAGTCAGGTCCGAATCTCACGTTGTAACGCTTTGTTAAAACTTGCCCCGCTATTACAAGAAACTATGCTATTCCATGCAGTTGGCCACGTAAATTGTTTTGATTTTTAATGTTACAACATACCCCACCTAGTGGGGCATGTTCTAAGATTTCACTTCTCTTCATTCCGGTTAAATAATGGAAAAAAAGTGTATGTTTCATTCATAAAACAAGACCAAATATCTGTTTCAGACATTAGTCGAATTCCTTTTTAAAAAAGAAAAATGCTTCTCTAAAGAATGAAAGCTGCCGGTTTAGTATCATCGAACTACAGGTCTAAATCACCACACACCTGACTCAAAAGACATTGTTTGCCATAGTTTGGAACATCATGGACGTAAACAATTCGCAGATTAAGAAATGCAATGGGGGAAATAAGTATTGAACGCGTCAACATTTTTTTCAGTAAATATTTTTCCAATGAAGCTATTCACATGAAATTTTCACCAGACATCAGTATTAACTCAAGAAATCCGCAAATATAAAGAATTCACAACATAAAAGTCCATAAATAAAGTTATGTGTAATAATGTGGAATGACACGGGAAAAAGTATTGAACACACTAACTGAAATGTATTTAATACTTAGTGGAGAAGTCTTTGTTTGTAATGACAGATTCAAGACGCTTCCTGTATGAAGAAATTAATGGGCCGCAATATTCAGGTGTGATTTTGGCCCATTCTTCTAAACATATTGTCTTTAAATCTTGTTCAGTTGGATTCAAGTCAGGTGATGGACTGGGTCATTCTAACGCCTTGATTTTTTTTTTTTTATCTGAAAACAATTGAGATTTTCCTTTGCTGTATGTTTTGGATCGTTGTCCTGCTGGAAAGTCCACCCACATCTCAACTTCATCATCCTGGTGGATGGCCGCAGATTCTTCTCAAGAATGTCCGGTAAAGGTCTCCATTCATCGTTCCTTCAGTTATATGAAGTCTGTAAGTACCATGTGATGAAAAATAGCCCCACACCATGATGCTTCCACCTCCAAATTCACTGTTGGTTTAGTGTCTTTATGGTGATATATTTACAGAAAAAAATGTTGAAGCATCCAATACTTATTTCCCCCAGTGTAATAGCAGAATACATATGAATAAAATATAATTTGACAAAATCAAACTAGGATGGCATACATAATAGCAGAGCATGTAGCATTGCTGCCTCACAGCTCCAGAGTCACTGATTCAGTCCTGAGCTCGAGTTACTGTCAGTGCAGTGTAGGTAGACTGGCACTAAACCTAACTGACCGCAGTTGTGAAAGAGTGTGTGTATGTGTTTGTGCCTGGTGCACCACACTGCAGTGGAGTGGAGGATGGGAACACACACACACACACACACACACTGCCAAAACCACTTAAGCAAATCTATTTAAGATTATTTAACAGCTCAAAGGAAATTGAGGAAATTGTGTGATTCGTTTTTGTAGCTTGTAGCTTCAGTGCAAACTAAAGAAGGAAATTACAAATAAATAAAATAAATATTTAAAAAAACATGTCTTGGCTGTTTGACAATCTTTAAGGAAAGGGGGAAATCTAATGTAAGTAAGTTGTGTAAACTTGATTTTAGCCATACTTTAAACTCTTGAAGGAAATAAGACCCTATCAGAAAGATCTACCAAAGTTCTCACCACCCCATCCACTAGAGACAGTCCTAATCCTCCAGAGCCCTTCAACAGCTCCACCACAAACACTTCATCATCGCCGACTCCATGCCTTCCACATCCTCCTACAGATTTAAGCAAATGAAACGTCATTCAATCAATACGATGACTATTGTATTAGATTATTAGATTAGATCTGCTGTATTAATGGATCCAAGTTAATCTACAACATAAGTGCTGCTAAGATTTCCATCCTGAACTGATCTTCTCTAATATTTCCTGAACTTCCTCACCTTCCTCTTGCTTGGTTGTATCACAGCTCTCGGGAGTGTGATGGTGGGACTGCATACCCTGACACTCGGTCCTGGACTCAATCCGCTCTGAGCTCAGTGGTGTGTTAGGTGGAGTGAGCAAGCACGAGGTTTCCAGTGCTAAGTGCTTAGTTCTGCTATTGTGGTTCGTCTCTTTATCCTGTAGATCTAGAGCCTTTATCTTTTGGGTTAGCGCAACTTCACACACGCCCTCGTCACCTGATACCGAAGAACCGGAAGTGGAAGAATCACAGTTCTTAGGCAGAATCAATAGTGTTTGTCCTTGTTCCAGATGGGCTTTTGGAAAAACGTCCATTTTGGTGCGTTTGGCTTCCAGGGGCATGGCGGATTCATGCTACACAACAGATAATAAGAAGTAGATGGTTTTATTTTAAAAAATAAATAAATAAATATTAATAACAAATCAAAGTACCAAAAAGTTAGTTAGAAGTAAGGGCGGGGTTAGTGATTAATCCTAAATCTGTGAGAGATTCACGAGCAGTTTTCTGTATCCAAATTTGACAATAATTGTAGTTTTAACGCCACTTCTTATGTAGATATATTAAATAAACTGCTGTTATTACGTCTGTGTTTGTCATCTCTCTAATGTCTCACACGTAAAATCCAACTTTCATGTTTTGTTCTTAAGCTAAAAAAGAGAAAGTCCTGCAATTACAATTTACTACAATTACAAGTATTAGCCTAATGAGTAGAAAAAGCTAAGTTGGAAGTTATTTATAAGTTGTCAACCTAAGAATGACTGACATAATTGGTTTTAATATACACAAAACAATCATGATAATGTTTGCACAATTTATTTTCGTTGAAGAACGTCTAATCTATCAATCTTATCATTTATTTCTTTTCTTTTTTTAATTAATATGATAAGTTTTATTCATGTGTAAAATTATTGACACCCCAGAGAATATTTAACGTATATACTAACAGACTGCCATTATTTTAAAAATAAAATAAAATCATTAAAAAAAAAAACGGAAAAAACAAACAAACAAAATTACTGTACTAGGATATGGGACCTGGTTGCCTTTGCTTGGTGCTTAGACCATGAGCCTATAAGGATTTTTCAACATGATAATGATTTCTTTTTTTTTAAGGGTAACAATAATTCTGGAGTGGACTGTAATTATTATTAAATATTACTGCTTACGTGAGCACATTGTGCAGTTGATGCTCCAACATTAAGTGTCTTGATGACTGCCTGGAGCTGCACGAGTTCTTTAATGAGCCTTGTATCTCTAATAGGCTTTTTAAAGTTCATCTGAAAGCCATCGATGGGCAGGACAAGAGGCGGGTGGTCATCAAAGCTCTCAAGGATATCAGCTGGTGGACAGAAAAAGGGGGCATTGTGTATTTACGGTTATAAAACAGAAACAATGCGATCTCAAACGGGATTTGCATTGCTGCAGTTTCAAATCACAGTCAGTGGAAAAAGTCTTGATCTTCCCCGTGTCAGTCTGACAACAAATCTGAGATCTTCTGCTGCAGAGCAGTCCCACTATCATATATCAATGTCACTGTCTACATTTCTCACCTGTTCGGCATGCTGCGTCGGCGTCGGCACTGCAGGGCGTCCATGCCGAGGGGCATGGCCGGCGTGGGTTGTACTCCCTCAGCATGTGGTGAAGCTGAGCAGGGCTAAGTAAGGAAAACTCTGTCCTCAAAGAACCCCATGATGCCTGCACAGAGGAACACATGGATGTACTTAGGCAAGTTAGGAACAGTTTGCAATTTTTAGAACCCTCTGCTGCCTGTAATGAAACTGACCCACCCATTCTGTTGAAATTACATCTGCCTTATGAGTTGATTTTCAAAGTAAATGGATGAATATTCAGTGTAACGGGATGAAGCTGAGCAGATCAGTTTCAGCTGAGAGTAGAGTGCATTTCTAGGTCAGAAAATAATCAACCTGAACTAGCCAATTCCACTGCATTACAATATTGCAATTTTCCAACCACCATTTTCTAATCTTAGAAGAAATGCATTACAAACTGCACAGTAGTGTTTGTGCCAAACAACCCCATTCCAAACCCATCCATTCATCCATTTTCACTTATCCTACAGAGAGTTGTAGGGGAGTTTGTTATCTATCCCAGGGAACCAACCCATCACAGGACACAATCGCACACATGTTCACACACGACAGACCATTTGGAAATGCCAATCAGCATACAGTCTTTCAACTGGGGGAGGAGTAACCGGAGGAAACCCCCAAAGCAGAGGGAGAACTTGCAAGCTCAACGCGCACAGGGCAGAGGCAGCATTGGAACTGCCAACCTCATAGAAAGGTGTGAGGCAAATTTCTGCTAACTTCTAAGCCCCCAATGAACCAAAACGTATGCCTTAAATGGTGAAATTATTGGTTCAGATGAAAAACCGGCTATAAGTAATCCTATTCCTGTTATTCTCCAAGGAATGTTAAAGATGGGTATGTAAGTTTAACTGTAAGTGTTTAGCTATTTTGCCATTTATTCACTGACAGAGACGTTCACCAAAACAATGCACTAAATGATCACTTGAGGGTTAAGAATATTGCTCAAGGGCCAGAAAGTGGTTCTCTTGTAGTCCTTGGATTTTAACTCAAATTTCACTGGTCATAGAGTGGTGCAGGGGTGACGTCATTTTGTACCAGAACCCGGAAGTTAGCTTCACACTGGTTCCCTTGACAGAAACCCAATATTATTTTCCCTTAGGATTCTGTGATTGACAAAAGTTTACAATACTAACCCATAGTGAAAAAACCCATTGTCTTCGGAACGATGGAACCAGAAGGGCTAAAATGCTAAATCGTTTCCAGGTTTTGGCATTACAAAATGACATAATCCCGGCGCTACTCTATTAGTAGACAACATTAACTGCTGAGCTCTCACTACTCACTAATCCTGCTGATGATAAATCAGCTCAAACTGTACTATTAATCTGAACCCACTCTGTTTAAATTACTGAGCTGGACCTTTGACTAAGTTAGGAAGATCTAAGTAACAAAAATGTATCAGAGTGATTTATCTGCACGTAGCATTTGCTTTAAGAGTTACACTTAAAGGCTGACCATAATTTCATTTGTTCACTATCTACAAATGTAAGTCTCAGATCACTTTCATCGGATAAGAATATTTCCTGTAGAATGTAATGCTGTCTAGCATGAATGGTGACATTCACACACAGACAATGAACCATGCTACAGAATCAAAAACCTGCACTGGACACATGTAGGCATGGCTTATCCGCCATGTCATCATTATCTGCCCGACTGAATGACCCTTTGTGTTCGCCAGTCTTAATCCTTTAATGGTTAATTCTCCCTGTTAATTATTTCTGACAACTACACTAATTCCTGATGTCTATATGGATAATGTTGAAAGACGGTCAATAGAAACTTGTAATCGGATGACGACACTACAGGATGACTCCAACAGTGCGCTCCAACAGTCATCCTTGTATTCATTATGTTTTACAAGACTGCAGTCAGAGCGAATGAGAAGGGTTTCAAGGCTTGAAAAATTGTTATGTTTGCATTTATCAATGTCAGCATGTACGACAGGGTCCAAAACAACCGAAGTGTCCATGGACGCTGTCTAATTCCTTTCAAAATTGCACTCAGATCTGAGTTACTTATATTAGAGTTCATAGCCTTATTTATTCAAATAGTAAGAAGCCTGTACTTGTATATACTACACTTTTATAGTGCCATAGACAGAGAACATATGCATTAGTGCTCTACAATATGGGCCTGATGTACTAAGTTGTGTTCACCAGATTTCAGATACAATTACAACAGGAATTATTCACCACAAAAAATCCTTGAACATTATGTACAAAACTAGCATAAAAGCCGAAACACCCAACTGCCAATGATTATATGATATATCTTTATAAAGAATAAATGATGCATATACGGTATACAGAACCATTTTACTACATCAAGCAACACAGGTCACTTGCTCGAAAGGTTTAGAAGACATGGTTTGATAGCCTTACCTTAGGCAACTACTGTTGAAACAGGACAATTAATACATATTTTTATTCATTTGCATAAGTTTTTTCATTTCTTAATTGAGTATTCCTTTTTCATGAGTGAGAAAATAAAAACTGTTCAATTGGTCAGTCTAGGGATTTTTTGGACGCTATTGTATATGATCACATGACTGCAGTGTTCAAATTGTGTCAAAGTTCTTGGGGGCATAAACCAGGGTTTTGATGTTGCCATAGTGTGTGTGTATATATATAATATATATATATATAAACATTGAGACCTGATTATATAATATTGTTATTTATTATAATATTTTTCTCATAATTGTGTTAGATGGCTAGTTATAACTGTCTGACAGTGAGCTAACTTAGTGTTAGATAAAGAAAGACTACTTGCATATTAAAATTATAACCTAGCGACTGTTCAGAGATAAACGCTCGTCAATGGCAATAAATTAGGTGTACCAAAAAATCATAAAAAAGAAGAACATTTATATCTTATGATCATTGTGGTAATTTGGCTAATTTAAAAAATGAGGATCCACTCATCTGGTGCGCTTGAGCGTGTTTCGAGATTTCAGAGGAAAAAAAAAATCTAATTTGGATTTCTTATGAAACTGGGACAATTAATGGACAATGTTTCTCGTTTCTATGACACCCCCCCACTCGTTTTTTTGGGGCTTTATGAAGGGGTCCCCTCAATTAGAACACTGCATGACTGCTAAATTAAAGGACCCCCCTAATTATATTCACAAACAGTGAGGTGAAAGAAAGGGTCTCTGACCTGCAGCAGATGTTCTCGAGTGGTGGCCAGCAGATTGACAGCGGAAGAGAGTTTGGCGAGGTGGCTCTGTGCCAGCTCTCCGAGCCCTGCCGTGTAAGCCCAGTCTATCAGCACATCCAAATTTGCACGGATCTGAACTCCACAGGACCAGTGGTAAAAGCTTCCCCCTGATCCTTAATACAAACAGCATCAAAGTGTCAGCATAAACCAATGTTACAAAACCAGCTTGCTGTATACACACTTACATAGTCAGAACTTTTGAATTGAAGACATTTAAAGATTGTCAAAGAAATCGACAAATAATTGTCTGAGAAGACTGACAGACACTGGTCTTAATAATTAGGACACAACTGCACTGAATGAATATAGCATGTACAGACATCTATGTATTAGTACTAAATGTAAAGAAGGTGTGTCCTCTGTGCCTGTGTGTCCCTGGTATTAATTATATTTCAGATAGAGAAACACAAATCTGAGATTTTTACCTCTCTCCATGAGCAGGTTGAAGAGGAAGGCATTGACAAAGAAGAAGAGGTAAGTGAAGAGCTGTATAGAAATTTCAGGGTGTATGTGGAAGTCTTTGATGAGCTTCAGTGTCTTTGTTAAGATGTCCAACACACTAGCAACTTCATCAGGGATCTGTACCTGCCCATTCTCTGAGAAAGGATTACTGTCTAACAGGCCTGGGAGGACTGGGTACAGGAGCTGTGTGGGACAAAAATTTGATACAAGTGATTTTTTAACACTTATCTTCTTTTTAGGCCAACACAACCCATCTTATTTAAACGTACCATAGGAGCGATACTAAAATATTTTTTCAATGAAACTTCTCTCCATTCATCTTCGGTAACCACTTTAGGATCCAAAGCTTATCCCAGGAACACTGGGCGTGAGGCGAAAATTCTCCGTGAATGGCATTCATACACACTTTCCCAAACTCATTCACTCCTAGTCACGTCACAATTTTCCATAAATCCTCTTATATGCATGTTCTTGGGAGGTAGAAACTGGGAAACTAAAATTAAGCCCATGACTTGACATTAAGCTGACATTAATACATAATCCCATAAAATGAGCAGTTTTGTTAAGAAGAATAAACAAAATATCAGGATGTGCCAAGCTGACATATTCTAGAAGACTTAGAGCTGTAATTGCAGCCAAATGCATTGATTCAGGGGGTGAATACTTATGCAACCATCTTTTGTTTGCTTAAGCTTTGTGTTACAATAAAACATATTTTACACAATCAAATGTTAGACTTAACCTGTAAATCAAATGGTCAAAATCCCAGTCTTAAAGTCTGCTTCAATTCCAGGTTAATATAAACAATACTTATTATATTTCTGCGGATTAAGTAAAGATGTTTTAGTTCTGTTCTTACAAAATCAACAGAAATCACCTGGCGCTATTAGAACAGAACAGAACTGAACAAAGGAAATGCCATTGCAGAAACCATGTCTAATCCTTATCAATAAGCCGAAGGAGAAGATTTGCAGAACATGAGAGCTTCCTCTTTGCTCTAAGATGATAAGGAGATCTTCCATGCATGGACCAAAAACGTTAAAAGAACGTGTGATAAGCTCGCTCTGGTTAGTGACCCTTATGAACAAGTTAACCAGAGGAACGCCAACACACTACAAAACAATGCTCAGTCCTCTGTTTCATCTAACATCCTACCTTTCCTCTGTCCTGTTCTTCCCTTCATCCGGACACTAAAAGTCATGTCTAAAAGTGCTGATGTAGTTGTCATGGCGTACGGGTTGTGTATTTCATATTAGGCATGTACCCATATAAAACGTTGCCTATTTACATGACATTGTATATTAAAACAATTATGGTTTGCAGTAATCTGAGGCATCACAGTTGGAAAATTCTTCCAAATGTCATCCCTTCTAGCTTATAGTGTACTGCGCTATCATTTGCTAACTTAGATAAAAACAAAACGAAGCATTTGAAAACAGGAATAGCATGTCATCAACATGAAAACACCAGAAATTATTTCTGACATTCGAGGGCTTTGACATATTACAACTTTAAGAGCTGACTAATATTTACTGTTACATTTTCTAGCTAAATAATAATTAATCAAATTATTGCCGTTCACTCAATTCTTCAAATTCTGGATTCTAATAGTTTGAAAGCTTTTGATTAATTTTTTTTTTACTATTATTGACTAACAACTTGCTAATTAACTAATTAACTAAATAACTATAATACTTGCTCGAAGGTTTGAATGAATGCGTTCTAGTAATCTACTAATCTGTTAATGTACTCTAATATGTTATCATTTCTATAGTAACAGCTCACTCACAGGGACAAACGCATTTGTTCCACACCATTTACTGTAGCCTATTAATATATATATTTTTTAAACTGTTGTTCATTTACAAGTTGTCATGAGAATGATCTATGTAAAGAAAACATTTATTTAATATTCATCAAAAGAGAGAGAGAGAGAGAAAGAGAGAGAGAGAGAGGGGGGAATTGTTTAAAGCTGCTCTAAGTAATGCTATTAAGCAGGAACTAAATTAATCGGCAGATGTTGGTCCACTGTGTTTTATGCAAGGATTAAAACACGACGAGGCAAAATAATCAACGATGGGTTGGTGTAATGCTGCCCGACTTAAATCAGGTTGATTACTTGATTATTTTATGATAACAACATGTCACAGTGTGTCACAGCAATCTGCCAACACTAACAATGTTTATTTCTATAGAACGAAGTCATACTTTATTCATTTATTGTTAGATTTAATGTTGTCGGTAGTTCCTGTGCTCACTTATGTTATAGCAGGCATGAACAGACATCCCCTCACCAACCTCTCTTTTTTTCTCTCAGTTTTATGTGTCATTCGTTCATCTTCAGTAGCCTTATCCTCATCAGGATCCAGAGCCTATCCTATGAGCACTAGCCGTAATATGGGAGAATTCACCTCAGATAAGACACTAGTCCATTACACTTTACCGTTCATACTCATTAACACCTCATTCACACCTGGGGCAACGTACTGTAGGCCATCTGTGTGCAATGCCACACAGATACTGAAATGCCACAAAGATAGTAAATTGAGCTCAGGATCGACCGTGGAGTTGGGAGGTGGCACTGCACCACCATGCTGCCTTGCTGTTTGTTATGTTACAGAGAAACCACAACCTCCCTTGTCCTTAAAATCTTACAGCCTTAAGTTACAGCCTTACCTAAGAATGTTACAAAGGGCTGACACTGGAGATTCCTTTCCAAAATGCTACATGTCTCCTTAAAAAAACCAACAAACATCGCCATCTCAACGATTACATTTATCAGCCAAACAATTCCCTGTGTAAGCTGTTACTATAGGAACATATTAGAACAAGCATATTAATATAAACAAATATAAGAATTCAATAGGATTTTGGTATACGTCTTACATATCATATATTTGTTTACCAGTACATGTCTACTACAAGCCTGCTGAAGGGGAACCTCTCAAGAAGAATTTTTTTTTTTTTGAGGAACATTAAGATTTATAGCAGAAGACCAGCAGAAATAGTTCAGAGAGAAGAAAATTTCACTCAGTCCTATGCGCTGTTCCCACTTTCTCCAACTCAACACTTCATTATTCTTTGTATGCCCAGAGATGACAACGCTGCTTTTGTTCAGTCCATGGACAGTTGTAACCAGTCCATACTTGGCAGTGGTTTTAACCCAGGCGAAAATATACGCAGTATACAGTATATGCTTAAATTGCTGCATGGGTCTTGGCAAAAGCTGGCTACTTTGGCAACCGTGTTCCAAATAATGTAGAGATCATTCATCTCAAAAGTATAAATTGGACAAAAAAGTAAGAAAAGAGCAAAAAAAAAAAAAAAAGAACAATGATTCCTTATTTCCAGATGTGTGATTAAAAAGGAAAATGATTGAAAAATGTAGCAGTTTTTCAGCTATCCATCGACTGCATCAGGCATATGTACTGTATATTTAATAATTCTTTATTACGCATGTTTGCTATGCTCCCAGAAGCACCACACGTGTGTGTCCTTGCCTCTGGGAATTGCAAACCCACAAACACACCACGCTTTTATTTTCCTAATCCCCAACCACCAGCTGTTTCCTTTTCTGCTAGATAGACAGGCCTAGAGAAATTAGACAGAGAGCTGCAAATGTTATTCAAGCTATAAACTGACTGTTGTCTTTCCTAATGGTAATGTTTGCATTTGGTCAAAATTTCCTATTAAAAATATTGACTATACCTATGGCATGATAGATACTAGATAGAATTTGTTCTATTTTTTTTCCTTCAGATTATCGTACAGACTGGTAGCACTTGTACGAAGTCAGTTCTGAATAAAGCAGTAGGCATTTTTAAAGCCATTTTTTAAGAACTCACCTCATCTTCAAAACTCATCTTCAATAGCGTTCCTACATCCTGATTTAAAATATGCTATAACATAAATTCAACCTACTGGGTTAATTTGCCTGCGAAAATGGTCAACTGATATTGAATACACAGTGCATTTACCGCATAATGCTCTGCCAAGTTCATGATTTAGTAGAAGGAATTCTCTGATGAGAGCAATGTTCCAAATCACAAATCTGCCATGAAGTACACTTCCCTCAAACCAAGGCTATCCCAGACTCCAGACCCTAAAATCCCTCAAATCAGCCGACGCCTATAGAAATCTTCCCATAGCAAATCATTTTCGAGACCAAAGATGAACTGAAATGTCCCAGAAACCTAAGAACGATTCAAATTTTCCCAGAGACAGGATGCCTCAAGGAATTTTCCAAAATGGAACGTGGAGCAGTTCCCAAACGCAGGCTATGCCAAATTAGATCAGAGACAAGGAAGTAAAATTCATTTCAACTCCTTTAACAAGGAACATATGGATGGTCACCTTAAACATCCCTATTTACCCACAGACTCTTAAAGTCATATCCCCACTGCATTTTGGTCTGAGACTTACATTTTTGGGCAAAATTTTACTATTGAGCTGCTTTTTTTTTTCTTTTTTTTCATAATATGAACAGGCCTGAATTAAAGCACTTTTTAAGACTGTAAGGTTTGAGACACTGCTTTTGGACAGTTCAACTTTTATTCCTTCCTTGCTTTATGCTACATGCTTGATAGTGGAGGTTTTGGTAACTGTGTATAATATAAACAGGAGACAGAATGAACATTAGGAAAAGGTTTGCCAATGCTTCAAGGCTGAAGGGAAGTTGGAGGATTGCCCACCTTCCACTAGCCACACGGAACAGTTCAACTGAAAATCCTCAAGAAATTAAAAAGGAAGCTTTTTTTACTTTCCATGGAAGACATACTTTCTTAATTTAATCAGTATGCCTACAGCCAGGCTTAGCAATGCATGCAAATGGTTCAGCATTGCGAACATGTTATGACAAATCTCACTTCATCTCTGGAAGAAAGGAAACTAACTATGTGATAAGGGCAAACCATGCCTTAGTGCATTCAGGTGTTCTATCTCCAGCTGAGTCTGTCCAGTATAAACAGTGACTACATGAATGCCTAGAGATTTGGGGCATGAGACGCACATCTCAGTTTCTGGATACATGTGACCTATGCACTGTTCAGGAAATTGATATGCAGTGCCTTCCTTCATTTTATGGAGCATCTACCAAGTGCATTATTGACTTTTACAAGGTTCTTGTATTTCCTCATCAACAAAATGCTGGACCTTTTGAAGGTTTTTTGTATTTGTGTTTCCTGAAAACGTGAAAGACAAGGCATTTAGATCCATAGTGGCTTGGGTTTCTGTTAGTATGTCAATAGATTATCCATATATTTTCCAAAACATTCTGAATTTCCATAATTTGTCTGGAAGTGCCTTTAAATTCCATATATTTCTATATGTTTGCATACCTGTGCATGATCGCAGTTCTAAAATCTGACTGAAAAAAATTCTTGAAAAGTGAACGAAATGTTTTACTACTGAACATTGTGGTTTGCTCTCATTGGGTTTGTCAAAAACACATCCAAATTATCCACTTGGAAGCAGTCAAAATCTCTAAATAATGTTCTTAGTTCTTGTATGAATGCGCCACATTTATCGGATACACAATGCTACTGCTATAACGCTGCTGCTCTCCAAATTGATTCTCGCCTTCGTGATAATTTCTTATTCATTCCAGCCAGAGAGATACAAAACAAACTCACATGGCATGTTGTGCTAAAGTTAGCCCAGGATTATTATTCTTACTCAATCTCAGTGCCTACATAAACAGCAGGTCCTGTGTGATAAAACAGGCAGCTATTATGCACAGAAGCCAAAATGGCTGGGGTTATTTAACAGGCACTTCATGCCAAAGCAGAAACACACTGACCTTGGTGAGGTAATAGACACACTGCTGGAAGGTAAACATAATGACCTCCTCCAGGACCGTCATGGCCTCCTCGCTGGCAGGACGCACCGTAGACAAGCGCAACTCCAACACAGCTTTCAGGAAGATGTAGAAATGAGATTATTGGTCGATATTGAAGAATATCATCATCACCGCTTTTAATTATTGTGCTCTTCTGTGAAATAATTACCCATGCAATCTTCCTCCTCTTCCTCCTCCATTCGTGAAATCCCATGCAACAAGCAAGGCACTTCTTGATGGATGAAATGGAGGAGTTCGATGGAGTTGGCCATCCACAGAACAAGCGACTGCAGGTTTCTGAGAAGGTTCTCCGGCTGCAGCTCCACTGGGTCAATGCCGTCCCTGTGAAGTGAATATAGAGTTTTATATGCAGGTATGAAATCAGGAATGAACAAAAAAAAAAAAAAAAAAAAAAAAAAAAAAAAAAAAAAAAAAAAAAAAAAAAAAAAAAAAAAAAAAAAAAAAAAAAAAAAAAAAAAAAAAAAAAAAAAAAAAAAAAAAAAAAAAAAAAAAAAAAAAAAAAAAAAACACGGTTTTTATTTCTGAATTTTTCGGTTTTAGTTTCAGCCAAGAATTCTTTATTCTATATTATAATATCTATGAATATACATTAGGAATGGAAAAGATTCCTGGATACACTGCAATTCTGTCTTGAAACATTCACAATGATGCACAAAACTTGATAATCAGACTTACAACAACTTATGCGTAAATATTATTAGCTACACCAGGCAATCCAGATGAAAAAGAAACGCTGTAAATATTTAAGCAGAGTGTCTTTCAAAAGAAAATGTAATAATGGACACTGAATTCTGAATGAATTCTTTAGACAGTTAATGGGTCTAGGTTTTTAAACAGGTTTTACTTTCCTGCCTCTTTTACAGGGTTCCACATGGAGTCTTTGGGGCTTTAGGACAACCCCTTTATTGAACTTAATGGAACATTTTTTTTTCTAACACTATGAATGACAAAATTTTTAGTCTATTAAGTTGCTTAAACAATCATTTAATCACACTGAATAAAAATAAAATAAAACTCAGATGTGCTTAGTGCTTAATATAATAGGCAGAGAGTCCTTAAGGGTACTTTGGATAATGAAGAGTTCAAAAGCTTACAAAAAGGAAGCTACTTGGACTCGTTTTTTGAGAGCACTCCATTTGAGGGTTTTTTGAGAGCACTCCATTTGAGGGTTTTTTGAGAGCACTCCATTTGAGGGTTTTTTGAGAGCACTCCATTTGAGGGTTTTTTGAGAGCACTCCATTTGAGAGTTCAAAAGCTTACAAAAAGGAAGCTACTTGGACCCGTTTTTTGAGAGCACTCCATTTGAGGGTTTTATACTATGGGGCAAAAATAGGCCAAGGCTCTTTTCTGCAAATCGTTCAGTGTTAATGATAATGTGTCTTTATTTATCACAGATATGGTGAGTGAAATTGTTTTCTTCACATACTCCAACATGCCAGGAGGTTGGGGTCAGATACAACACCCCTGGATCAGAGAGGGTTAAGGGTCTTGCTTGACAGTTGGCAGCTTGGCAGTGCTGGGGCTTGAACCCACAACCTTCCGATCAATAACCCAGACCGTAACCGCCAAGCCGCCTCTGCCCAAAGGCTTCATTATTTAAAAAAAACTGTCATGTTGTTCACTTTTTTTCATTGCAAAATTAAAAATACAAAATTTGTATTTTCATTCCTTAATGCATGGCTGATTCTGATTGCTCCAGAACGCAAGAACCTTTGAGGGTTCAACAAGAGGGACAAATGAAGATCCCTTAAAGTGAAAACTGTCAATCAAAAAATCTAAGTTAGTATTTCAGAGCTTAGTGTTAAGTACACCTACACAATACTACATCTGAAAAAAATATATACCTTTGGAGATATTAGTTTAATAGTTTTCATTTTATAGTTCACCAGGAAACTTCACTTCTGGGAAAATTATTGAACATTTCTCTCGATTCATATCTAGTCACAGCTTCATGATGGTCCAATTAAATGCATGAAATGTTCTCTAGAATGTACTATACGGTATGTCCCACTTCCTGAGGTTGGTCTTGCTCTAAAGTAATAGCTTGTTAGCAGTAAACATGGTTTTTCAGTGTGTTCTTGGCTGTGGTTGTTTTCGCACACTATTTCCTTTTCCAATCATTGCTTTGAATTGCTTTGATTTGTCAGAGGTGTGGCACACGTATCTCAAACACTATTGGTTATTGTGCAAGTCAGTCAAGCAACATGCCATCACTCTGATTCCTGTTTCAGATGGAAATACATGCAGAATCAAATCACAGCTACTGTAAATAGCCATGGGTCCTTTAAGGGTTCCTAATTTATTAAGAGTGTAGTTATGGCATGTTTGTGAAGAAGAGACTTACATTTCAGACTGAATAGCTGCAAGCTCCTTCGCCCTTTCCTATATGAACATAAAAACAAAGAGTAAAATTCTGAGGAGGACCTCAAAAGAATTCAATATATTTGACTCACTATTAAAATCGGAACCTTACCAATACAGCTATTTGAACCTCATTGGCGATATGTAGCAGAAGTCGTCGCAGGTCGGTCATGGGAAAATGTGTGGCTGATTGCTGGAGGCATAAACACATCAGGAAAGATGGCGTGAGCTTGTGTAGGTCTTCATGACGGTCTACCTTTGTAAATATCTCCTCAAGGACCCGTGTTTCATGCTCTACGTCATAAAAGAGGATGAGCTCTTGTCCGTTTGTGTCCCTCAGGCAGGGCATGGTGCTTTCTGCAGCACAGGGTGTTCCTGAGCCCTCTGACATAGGTAACATACATCTCTGATAGAGAGGAAATGATGTCGGAGGATGAGGTTGTGGTGAGTCATGTCGCCATGGAGGAGCTACATTAGAGTATTTTCCCAATATTTCAATCTTGGGATCCTTGAACATGAAGAGGTAATTCTCGCCCAAGCCTATGACATCTCCCGAATGAAGCTCCACCTCTTGGTTGACAACAGTTCCGTTCCTCTTGACCAATGCTCCATGTAAGGGCTTCAGAACTGTGACCCATGGTCCCTTCCTATCATCTTGCTGAAGGTTAGAAGTTGTGACCTGGACTCTCTGAATGCAGCAGTGCTGTGATTGGATGTCAGGAGCCCAAAGAGTCACACCTACAGCTGGCTGCTCTTTCACTCCATCCGATTGCTCAGAATGATGGCCAAACACTGTACAGCTGCTATTTAGAGAATAGATGATGAAGTCCTGAGAATAAGAGCAGATGGAGTATTAGTTCTGGGCAACAATAATGCAGAACAACTAAAATATCACTTAATATGAGTTTACAAGGAACATTTCCAGATTTTTCTCTTGCTTTTAAAGCAATACAAATTTCCCATTTTAAAACCTCATCGTCATCTAAACTATTACAATATTAGTATTTCAATTTATGTAAAAAAGACTCCATCCTGATGGCAGATGTGTATTCATGGTGTTGTAACGAAGGAACAGAGGAAGCATCACAGCGACTAAAATGTTTTTCATGAATATAAAATGAATATGACATATAAATGTCTTTTTCATTGGACAGTAGAGAAATCGAACCAGGCATGAAGCTTCACGTACATCTGTTATTCATCAAAAGAAAACCCCGGCCACAATTATTTCATCGTTTTTATAGAAAGCTCTTATAACTAAAGAACGATGTCAATTAGTTTCATCTTTACACCAGCCTCTATGTGTCTCGCAGGTGCATTCATTTAGATATTGCACATATGTAACTCTGTACAACACGAAAAGGGATAACAGCTCTCTCCTGCTCGCAGATGAAACTCTGATGAAAGACTGATTAGGAGGAATACTATTGCAGACAGCAGTGAATAATCCAGACAAATCCAGTTCAGACAAACTGGAAACTAAAAGCAGAGCCCTGAATACTGTAGTACTGAATAGGACTGAATTCTGCCTTGAGTCCACAATGGACATTAGCAATGGTGGTTTGGTTTGTCAGTCAACAATTCATTGTGAGCAAGCCAGTTTCAGAAGACTATTCTTTTATCTTTTTCTGTAGTAACTTTAATCTATTAACTTCTCTGTAGTAGATTTGGTTAATAATTACATTTTAGGAAAATAAATCAGGAAATAATCAGCAAGGGTGCAGCATGACGCAAAGCGGAATTCCTTGTATTGGAACAAGTATATATTTATAGCAGACGCTCTTATCCAGAGCAACTTCCAATTATCTCATTTTTTTTATACAACTGAGGATTAAGGGTGGCCCAGCAGTAGCAGCGCCTAAACTCACAACCTTCCGATCAAAGGTCCAACAGCCTAACCATTGAGCTACCACTTCGCCAATCTAACATAAAAACTTTACCTCTGACTGTTATCAAATATTAGTCACATTTTTCAAATCGTTTTGTGGCATGTCTTTGATACAAGTCCTTGTGCTCGCTGTTACTCTAGAAATGATAACATCTTAGAACGATCGCATCAATATAAACTTTGCAGCCAGGACGCCTGTCCAAGCTTTGCTGTTATAGAAAAGAAATCGACACCCATCAGAATGTTGTATAACATACAGTACATGAATAAATAAGCAGGCGACCAAAGTACACCGAGTTCAAGTGTGTGTTATAGTAGTTAAGCTATTATGAGTACTGAGTAAGTGAAAGTCCTGTTTTACATGACTACACTTCTTGTTTCCTTTTGATCAACTCGAAGTCTTACTTTACAGTAAGTAGGCACACAGATTTTAACGCTGGACTTAGAAATGGACGCTTCACTTCCCTGCTACACATCATCTGTAGTAAATGTTGTGGTGTGCTAATCACTCAACAGACAAAGCTAATCTGTCAGGAAATGTGTCCACCCTCTGGACACCCGACATTCAGCACACTGCTTCCTGCCTCATGTTGATATGCAGCCGATTTCTGCACACACAGCTGTTTTTTTTTTTCAGAAGATTTTCCCTTCTGCCTGGCATTCAGGATCTCTTTGTGTTCTTTTCCAGTAGGATTGAGGGGGTTATGGAATAAAACATAGTTCCATGGCACACTGACGTCACATGGCCCGTATTGACCCAAAGCAAGAGTGTAAAACAGTGTGTGAGCTGATGCACAAGTCTGATGAATAAATACCAGAGCAGACAGCACTAAAGAAAGATCAGAAATGCATAAACATGTTTTAAACGTGCTCAAACAGGAATTGGCAGTCGACTGATACAGTGCTGGATGTCTGGGAAAATGTATGCCAAGCTTGCAAATATAAAATATCTCCACAGCAGGAATTCCAGTAGAACAGTAGAACTTATGTTGGGTGAGGCAAAGAGGGGAGAAACAAGCAAGTGAAGGGGAGGAGGTGTAGAAGAGGTGGGGCAGATTTGTACTACCTGTCTGTAACTGAAGCCCTGCAGTAGCAGGAAGTAAGGGAAGTGTTCGGGTGGGTGAATGGAATACTGTGTGCAGTTGTCATCACTGCTCTCCGTCTCTTCTTTTCTGCCAGCTGCACAGGGCAGCTCTTTGTAGGCCTCCGAGTCCTCTCCACCCGATTGGCTCTTAAGGCTCTGCTGGGGCTCAGGGGAGGGCCTGAGATCTGCTTCACTGAGACTTCTACACAGACTCAGCCCGATATCAGTGGCAATGCCACGCCCGCCTCCGTTGAACACCACAGACCTCCCCCGTGAGCGCGTCTTCTGCAGTTTACGAGCCTGAGCGTTGATCCCTGGGCAACAAAAATGAGAAGAAACTTGCTGAAGTATTCATGTTGGATTTGTGGAAAGCTATATAAATTTACGTTCATTAGAAACCCCTGCTATGGATTTCTAAACTAGTAAAAAAAATAAAAGTGGTGACACGGTCATTAGCGATCATACAGCACAATGATGAAATGAAGTGTGGGT
Organism: Ameiurus melas; assembly: GCA_012411365.1. Taxonomy (NCBI): domain Eukaryota; kingdom Metazoa; phylum Chordata; class Actinopteri; order Siluriformes; family Ictaluridae; genus Ameiurus; species Ameiurus melas. The sequence continues at coordinate 23,944,944 of CM022760.1, forward strand.
AAAGAACAAAGCCAGTTTAACTGGAGGGCAGAATAAGTAAGTAAGTAAACACAGACTAGAATTACGCTATCCTTTATTTCTATCCTGAAGGGAGTGGTCTCTTTGATAAATATGAAAGTGTTGTACAGTGGTGCTTGAATGTTTGTGAACCCTTTGGGATTTTGTATATATCTGCATAAAAGTGGCCTAAATTATCATCAGATTTTCACACAAGTACTAAAAGTAGACAAAGAGGCCCTAATTAAACAAATAAGACAAAAATATTACACTTGGTCATATTTATTGAGGAAAATGATCCAAACTGATATATCTGTGAGTGGCAGAAGTATGTGCACCTCTAGGATTAGCGGTTTCAATCAGGTGAGAGTGAGCACCCTGTTTTATTTAAAGAGCAGGGATCTATCAAAGTCTGATCTTCACAACACAAGGAGAACACTGAGCAACTGTAGTTTGCATGGGAGAGTTACAAGGAAAAAACACTATTGGAAAAGTGTTTTGTGGACAGATGAGACCAAAATATAATATTTAGTTTAAATAAGAAGTGTTATGTTTGGAGAAAGGAAAACACTGCATTCCAGCATAAGAGCCTGATCCCATCTGTGAAACATGCTGGTGGTAGTATCATGCTTTGGGCCTGTTTTGCTGCATCTGGACTTGCCGTCATTGTCAGAACAATGAATTCTAAATTGTACAGAGATTTCTAAAGGAAAATGTCAGGACTCAATCTCAATAGAAAATGGGTCAGCTGCAAGACAACGACCCTAAGCACAAAAGTCATTCTACCAAAGAATGGTTAAAGATGAATAAAGTTAATGTTTTGGAATGGCCAAGTCAAAATCCTGACTTAAATCCAATAGAAATATTGTGGAAAAACCTGAAGCTAGCAGTTCATGTGAGGAAACCCACCAACATCCCAGAGTTGAAGCTGTTCTCTACTGAGAAACGGGCTAAAGTTCCTCCAAGTCAATGTGCAGGACTGATCAACACTTACCGGAAACATCTGGGGTCACACCAGATACTGAAAGCAACGGTTCACATACTTTTGCCACTCACAGATATGTACTGTTGGATAATTTCCTTAAAAAAAAACAAATGACCAAGTATTATAATATATATATATATATATATAATACTTGGTCATTTGTTTTTTATATATATATAATTTTTTTTTAATTTTTAACTATTAAGCGTCTGATGATGTTTTAGGTCATATTTATTCAGAAATATAGAAAATTCAAGCACCGCTGTAAATCACATGCTATGACCTCCTCAGTCACCAGATCGCAATCCAGCGATAGGAAGTCACTGAGTCAGACAGTGCTCTTCACCACCATCATCAAAAGTGTTTCTTTAATGTAAACATGTGTCATGCATTGAATTCCATGTATGGGCCTGGCACAGATTGTTTGTTGTAACTGTCTAATAAAACCTGATACTGGGTGAATTAGTCTTGTGTGTGCGTATGTGTTGTCACTGCTGCTTTATTTCACCAATATAAGTGTAAAATAGATTTAAGAAATGCACTTCATTTTAGTCGACAGGCTTTTTTTTACATACTACATCCAGAAAAAGCTGAAAACATATTGGTAAACATTACAGAGGACCTGTTTAGGCACAAGGCTGCGCTGTACCTGCAGTCACTGTGTCCTTATCTCTGGAGATCTTCTCTTCCACGCTGGCTCTACTCTGGATTTCAAAGCGCCGAGCGTAGCCTTCTCTGGGCTTCCAGAGCGACTGCAGGAGCAGCGGCCGCTCGTTGTCTCCCACCACACGCACACACTCGCTCCTCCATTCTCGTTCTCTGATGCAGCCGATAACATCACAAAGGACGTAGGCATCAGCATCCGCTTTGTTCAGAGAGTATCTATGAAAACAAAACATAAACATTCGTATGTTTCAGTGTTCTGTATATGAATTGAAAGAGTGTAAGAGCTTGACAATGGACTTTGAATATGATGGTAAGATTAGTAGTGCAGACATATGTAGAACAGGAACAGCACAGTGGTGCAGTGGGTTCATAGCTGCAGGGTTCCTGGTTCGATGCAGAGCTCAGGTTTAATGAGAAACACACTAAATAAATGAATGCTCACACTTTTTACAGAACGCTTCCATGCTTCTGCCTGATTTTAAATGTACAGTAGTAGTATAGGCACCAATACAAACACACAGACATACATCTGCCTTACTATCCTTGTGAGGACATTTTTTAATGTTAAAGCTAATTAATGTCTAAATCCAACCATTAGTGTAACCTCAGTAACCAAAAGGAAACACTTGGCACTTTAAGTTGTTGTTTTTTTTCTTCAATAAAAGTTTCAGTTTTTGCATAAAAACAATCGGTCTATTTTGCCCAGAAGGTCAAAACTGTCAGATATTCCTATCATTTTGTGGACATTTGCTTCCAAGCAAGGTATAAAAACATGGACACACACACACACACACATGTACGTGTATGTCTAGCTGTGGAATGGAAGAAAAGTGAAAGAAGTCCACTTTCTAAAAACCCAAGTCAGCATCCTAGTGGTTAGCATTCATGGTTTGCATTGCATTGCAGGAATTCATTTCTGCTCAAATTTCCCCCATCTCTAACACAAATGGGACATTTGGCATTCGGACATTCAACTTAACTTGCGGAGACGTTCTAAGTGCACAATGGCTGCTTCATACTGTCCCCCCCCCCCCCACCCCCCGGCCCGCAGGCCCCCCCCCCACCCCAACACACACACACACATATCCTTTAACAATATTAAGCTATAAACCCATAGTTCAACAGCTGAGTTTGACATCATTATAAATCCCATCCTAATGCCATAATGCATTTATCTATATATTCATTTTTTTATCATGTATACTTCTCTGCTGTTCAGGTATGTTTAGGGAGAAGAAATGGTTTCAAGACCGTGACGTCACCCTTGTGCTTTAACGTCACTGTTTCAGCCAGGACACAAGACAGAAAAGAAGCTGTAATATTCAGAGAGAACTTGCCAGCTCCCAGAAGTGAACTTATTCACCGGGCAGATGTACAGTAACTTACAAGGAAACCAGGATCCAATCCTAGCTTGGATGAGTTGAAGGTTCATGCTCTTTCTCGAGGGCCAAACTTTCTGACAGGCCAGGGACAAGTCACTATCAAAGAGGTTTTACCACTAAATTACTACTTACTACTGTGCCTGCTGATGCCATTATGGCCTGGTTAACTAAAGGTTTCAGTTTCAAAAAAAACATTTTAATTAACTATATTAACTTTATTTATTTATTAACAGGGTCTATAGAGAACCGCTCTTTCACACGAGCGTATCCGTTTTGTAGGTTTGCCTCCGCATTGTTATGTTTTTGTTTACATGGCCGTCTGTTTTAGTTTTGGTTCATGTCTTGTCTCCACCCATGTCTTCTCATTGGTTGTCTCCCTAATGTGTCATGATTATTCTCACCTGTGTTCAGTTTAGTCTTGGTTACTTCATGTATTTATAGCCTTTGTGTTTCTTTGTTCGTCACAAAGTATACACGCTGTGTCTTTGTGTACCTCTGTGTCTACACCAAGCCGTTTGATTCATTGTTTGATTCTTCAGTTTTGACCTAGTTCTGCTATTCACGTTACCGATGTTGCTAAATTGGTGTAAACTGTTATTATTTTGTTTAAAGACCTTATTTTTTTCTTTTAGTACCACCCTTCAGAAGCTACATAAGATACTGACATAAGACGAAATAATAACAATTTACACGAATCGTCCTGTTCAAAAGTTTACACCCCCTGGCTCTTAATGTATCGTGGTGCCTTCTTGAGCATCAGTGAATGTTTTCACTCTTTGTAATAGTCGTGTACGAGTCCCTTAGTCGTCCTCATTGTGAAAAGATTTATCTCAACATTATATAGTCACTTTTGGAAAGGGGTCGAATATGTAGAAGATGCTGGAAAAGTAAATAATGTGCAGGACGTGGAGGATTTTTCTGAAGAACAGTGGGCGATTTAACTGCTCAGGACGAACAAGGGACTCATGAACAACTATCACAAAATATTCAAACTAATCAGTTTAAATTCAGTTATTATTGTCAGTTATTAAACATCTGTTATGTGAAACTCAGAGCAGGACTAAATTAAAAGATAAATGCAATTTTTAAGATCTCTCTTTTTTTAAATTATTAACATTTTGCAGATTCTGCAAGGGGTGTGTAAATTTATGAGCACAACTGTATATTGGAAAGACATTTAATACCTTTAATGGCAAAGATGTAGTGTCATGGAAGAGGGCTTGTGCATGGGCATTTTAACTGACATAAGGGAGTAATAAAAATATCAATATTTCAGATTAATCCACCCAAATAAGCAAAGGAAGCTCTGGTGTCCTCACCTCTCGAGTGCTTCTTTCACCAGCTCTTTGGCACTAGAGTGGGTTGTAGCCAGGACGCTCTTATAGTTGGCACCTTCGCAGATCTCGGTGCCAAAAATCTTCAGGATACCTGGTGCCGTTATGTGACTGGACAGTTCCGAGGGATCGTCTGTTACTGATGGTTCTTCTCCAGCTGTAACTACGTCCCCATGAGCAGAGAGCACACCACGGCTGAACACAGAGGAAAGGCGGTGCTGATGTCGGCGGATTCTGCTCTTGGCTGGTTGCCTGAAGCCCACGCCCTCCACAGACATGGCAGTGCCAGCCGATGAGCTAGATCTGGGTAAAAGAGCGAGAAGTGGTTGGAATAACTCTGAAGTTCACAACCACATTGAATAGAACCATATTAGTCTCCTTGTCAAGCAACACTGTGACCATGAACCATCCCATTATGGTCTTCTATTAAAATGTACAGGAATAAGTTACTTCTGATTGAAAGACTTGCTCATTCAGAGGCACAAGGGCCCCCTTTCAGCACAGAGAACCGCACCAGTACCAGGAGGAAACCCCCACAGCACGGGCAGAACATGCAAACTCCACACACACAGGAATCGAACCCCAGACCTTGGAGGTGTGAGGCTAACCACTAAGCCACCGTACACCCTAGATACAGAAGAAACCCCAGTTTTGTACATTTAGGCCAATTTGTGCAGACATGGCTGACTAAATCAGAACCCCGATTGACCTGACTCAGGTGTGTTGGAGCCGGAAAAGAATAAAGCCATGGACAGAGAACTGTTTGGTTCAGACTGAGGACAGTTTGAGTCTTCATACACTTACTGGACAGATCCATTGCTGTGCTTGCGGCTGAGCTTGGACAGGCTCCTCTTGGCTGCGCTGATCGGTGCTGCTGCAGGTGACGGAGGTGCGGTTCCTGTTCTCCTTAACGTCCGCTCGCCCCACGTCATCGTCATTAGAAAGCTCTCTAAAGGCGGCGGGCCGTCAAAACCATTCTTCAGAAAGAAAGACGAGAACTCTTTAGCACTGATAGTCCAATGATGAGCATGATGAGGAGAGAGAAAAAAGAAGGGGGGCACACATATTAAAATAAATTAAAAATAAAAAAGGAACTTTGTGCAATATTAGCGCCGGGGTAATGATCAAGGTGCAAACTTTGGGTTCAAGAAAAAAATGAAATGTGATAAAGACAGAGAGGTGACGAGTTTGGAGAAGCGGGTCTGACTCTACCTCTACCTCTGACTCTACCCGCGTCTTTTAAAGCGCTGGACTGCTTAGAGTTATAGGCAGGGTTGCCAGATTGTGATAACAGTTTCACTCCCAATCTCAAAGCCAACCCTACCAAAATCACCAGGCTATACAGCAGCTTCAAGTACAACCTTTACAAACTTGTTTATGTATTAAAACAAGATCATTTGCAATCCAATGCCTTCCGCAGAAAATGTACTACAGATGACGGAGTAAAGACCAATCTGGCAAGCTTTCCAGAGGAAGGGAATAATGAAGCCTGAGGGAGGGTCTATGGCTACTTTCGTGTCACTTCATATGACTGACTTAAAGGTGCAATAGTCGTTTTTTATTCCTTACTTGTACAAATAACCTGGAAAATATACAGAAAATGATAAAAAAAAAAAAGCAATCGGTTAAGCTGTTGTCTTAGCAAAAGTTTGTTAGGTTACTTAGAAAACCCGTTTAGAAAATGGATTTCCGGCCCGGAAGGCTTGTTTGTGTTTGGAAAGCTACCACTTCTTTTATGGGCCACCTGAGATACAAGGACAGGAATCATTCGAATGTTGAACCGTACCTAACGAAACAAAACAAAACAAAAAACACCCAAAAAACAAACAAACAAAAAATCACATTTTTGCCACAGAGAGAAAAATATTAATAAAGGTAATTGCAACTTTATTCCCCAGAATTTATGTCTCGCAATCCTGACCTTTTCCCCCCACAAGTTTGAGTGAACATCTCACAAATTTGAACTTTATTTCTCACAATAACAATTTTACATTTCACAAATTCTGACTTTTTTTTTACTCACAATTTAGATATCCGCTTGCAACAGCACCTGAAATGTAACTTCAGGTAACGATACTTTGTTGGTACGTTCTTTGTAACTCACTAAATGTCAAGTGGACATCTAAATTGTGATAAATAAACTCAGAATTGCGAGATATAAAGTTGCAATTCGCTTTTTATTTCTCTCCCTCCGTGGCGGAAACTGGTTTCCATAATTAGAGACCTAATCTTTGAGAGAGAGAAAAAAAGACTAATCTTACCTAATGCACCCTTTAATGTGGTCCTCATTCATTTTTAGAACTATTATTATTATTATTATTATTATTATTTTATTTTTTTTATTTTTTTTATTATTAATAACAATAATAATAATAATAATAATAATAATAATAATAATAATAATAATAAGAGGAGAAGAAGAAGAAGAAGAAGAAGAAGAAGAATTGGGATGAATTCAGATACAACAGTGTGCAAAAATCTTAGACACCCCAATTAAAACAAATAAAATTAAATACAAATTTCTAAGCAGCCGCTAGACCCTATACTGGATGAATATGTTCTCAACTCCCAACTTCCTTTTATTGGGTTACTCAATTAAATGAACTAGATAGTATCCTTTAACATAAGTCAAGTGTGATAGTCTCAAATTAATGTTAAGATTACACAAGATAACACCACAACTTAGCTTCATACAAGGTTAACTATTTATTTTTAGGACAAAATTCCTCACCTTCATCCAATTGAAAGAGAAAAAAAGCGAGAAATAGCATTTCAGTGCCATTTGATAGGAGTAAACGTCTGAACGTTCTCAAGCATAAAAGATAAGGGTCAGGTTTCACTTTTAACACTTAAAAACAAAAGATCAAGAATTTGTTTTCTCACACATCACTTTCCAGCAACATCATATTAATGAGAATATGTGTAACTATATGTATATGTATAACTATATGATATTATGTATATGAGAATATATAACTCAAAGTTCCAGAATGCAACGCACAGAGGCTCGACTCAGCTAGTTAGTGATCCCTGACATGACAAGTACAACGGCATTGTAAAGTAGGATAACTTTTAACAAAATTGAAAATAAACCAACATGTCAATCAAATAAGTACTCAAATAAGAATTTCAGTACAACATGAATCTTGGACATCACTGAAGCTCACAAGTTAATTATAAAAATGTATATCCCAGTCCTTTCCTTTCAACAAAACGCCTTTTTAAAATTTTTATTTAGAGACTTATAATCACTCTAATGCGGTCAATTTCCTATGACCGTTTTTCATCTTACAGCTGTATGAGATTCTTCAGAATTTTGTTCTACCATGTGTCCATGATAATGATAATGAGTCTTTATTGGTCACATATACATTACAGCACAGTGAAATTCTTTTTTCTTCACATATCCCAGCATGTTAGGGGTCAGAGCACAGGGTCAGCCATGATAAGGCACCCCTAGTGCAGAGAGGGTTAAGGGCCTTGCTCAAGGGCCCAACAGTGGTGGTGATGGGGCTTAAACCCCCTGCCTTCTAACCCAGAGCTTTTACTGTCAAGCCACCAGTTCCACCACCATGATATCCTCCCAGGATGTGTTAATGTTTTGCACCCAATGTTCCCGGGATAGTCTCCGAATCCACCTTGACCCTGACCAGCATAAAGTGCTTACTGTGGAATTAACAAGTACTACTCCATCAGACACAGAAATGAACAAGCGTTTAGACTGAAAAGCTAAGAGGGGTGTGTGTTTGCCTTTAAAGAGTGTAAGAACATTGATATATTTTGGAACATAGGCAAGCTGTAATACATGTGAGGATTTTCTTCTACACGCTCAAACCTTTTCTTCCACTCTCAGCTGGTCCAGGAGAGGGCGGTCTTGCTGTTTTGATACAGAGTCACTGTTTTATTTTCACTCACTGCTACAGTCAGTTTCATTCACAGTTATCATGACTGTGTTCCCAGTTCCAGCTAAAATGTATTGATTGTTTTTTGTTTTTTTTTCTAAACAATAACACTACAAGTGTATCATTCAGTTATTCATGTGCATGCATTATGATGAATTATTCAGTAACTACTGTACAGCTTTTAGGAATGGTTTGTAGTGGTGAGAATGAGAAATGTAAGCCTGGGCCACTGATCGTGTTTTTACATGGCAGTACAAAAACATATTTAGTTATTATGGTTATTGTTTCATAATTAGAGTTAAAAGCGTAACTGAGCAGTTATTTGAATTTACGATTTTTAATCTAACGCTCTGGAACCCGTTGATGGATTCAGGCTTAAATTCCTTACTCTTGTGTTTGTATTCTATTCTATTCTATTCTATTCTATTCTATTCTATTCAATCAGTTTTACTGTAGTTGCTGAATAGTTCATTGTTATTACTGAATAATATGCTTTATTTAGTATTAGTGTGAATAATTGAACAATAAGATGAGACTTTAGGGGGATAAATATTTAATGTCTATTGACTTATCAACTATTTTTTAGTAAAATTAGGTAAAGTGATGTTCATATAACACAGAATGTCTATATTTCGACATAATAATACTGGGTTTGGATTTGCTAAAATAATCAGCTCCAATTACTAAAATAAACTATCATGATTTAACTGATTGGATTGGTTAGATTATATTCATAACATAAATCAATGCTGTGATAAGAAGAGTAGGGTTAGGGGTTCGTGTCTGCAATAACTTTGATATTATGGGATTCATGGGAAGCATCTTCAATAATATAAAGTAATTCGGGTGTGTCTCTGTGTGTGTGTGTGTGTGTGTGTGTGTGTGTGTGTGTGTGTGTGTGTGTGTGTGTGTGTGTGTGTGTGTGTGTGTGTGTGTGTGTGTGTGTGTGTGTGTGTGTGTGTGTGTGTGTGTGTACTCTACAAGGCAAAACTTTGGACACATTATTTTATTTTATTTTTTTCATTCCTTTTATTTTGGAAAGACCATAGTTGAAATTTGTTTCTTAGACAAATGTCAAAACTGAAGTTAATGGTAATGTAGAAATTCTTTTCTGAATCAGGCCTACTTTGGAACATTAAGAAGTTTTGACTGGTAGTGTTTGTGTATGTGTGTCTTTATATTGAGACAGTGTGTGTGTGTGTGTGTGTGTGTGTGTGTGTGTGTGTGTGTGTGTGTGTGTGTGTGTGTGTGTGTGTGCAGGTTTGTGTTTTAAATAGCGTTAGGAAGGGTATTTGTGTATGTGCGTATGTTTATAGAGGGAAGAAGTTCATGTATGGATTACTGAGGAGAAGAGTTGTGTTAGTGCATGTGTGTTCTCTTGGAGGGTCGTAAGTTTTTCTGTGTGTGTTTATGGAGGAAGTGAACACGTGTTTATGACAGGAGGTAAGAGATGTTTAGATGTGTTAAGGCTGGGAGATACAAAACATAAGTAAGGAAGATGTGTGGGGTAATTAAGTAATGTGATGTGTGGGGTGATGCCATTACCAGCTTGACGTGTTTTATTTCTCTTACAGCACAATAAAGTGCTAATGAGTACAGTTTTCTTTTCATTTATTAAAGAAAGAACATGTCATACTTTTTTTATTCTTTTATATCTATTGAATGATGTAGATGTCCCATTAAACAAGTTCATTCCTGTTATAACTTACTGTATACAGTCTCTCACAAAAGTGAGTACACCCCTCACATTGTTGTAAATATTTGATGATATCTTTTCATGTGACAACACTGAAGAAGTGACACTTTGCTACAATGTAAAGTAGTGAGTGTACAGTAGTTGTGTAACAGTGTCAATTTACTGTCTCCTCAAAATAACACAACACACAGCCATTAATGTCTAAACCGCTGGCAACAAAAGTGAGTACACCCCTAAGTGAAAATGTCCAAATTGGGCCCAAAGTGTCAATATTTTGTGTGGCCACCATTATTTTTCAGCACTGCCTTAACACTCTTGGGCATGGAGTTCAGCAGAGCTTCACAGGCTGCCACTGGAGTCCTCTTCCACTCCTCCATGACGACATCACACAGCTGGTGGATGTTAGAGACCTTGTGCTCCTCCACATTCCGTTTGAGGATGCCCCACAGATGCTCAATAGGGTTTAGGTCTGGATACATACTTGGCCAATACATCACCTTCACCTCAGCTTCTTTAGCAAGGCAGTGGTCGTCATGGAGGTGTATTTGGGGTCGTAATCATGCTGGATTATGCTGTGGCCCAGTCTCCGAAGGGAGGGGATCATGCTCTGCTTCAGTATGTCACAGTACATGTTGGCCTTCAATATTCCCTCAATGAACTGTAGCTCCCCAGTGCCGGCAGCACTCATGCAGCTCCAGACCATGACACTCCCACCACCATGCTTGACTGAAGGCAAGACACACTTGTCTTTGTACTCCTCACCTGGTTGCCGCCACACACGCTTGACACCATCTGAACCAAATAAGTTTATCTTTGTCTCTTTAGACCACAGGACATGGTTCCAGTAATTCATGTCCTTAGTCTACTTGTCTTCAGCAAACTGTTTGCGGGCTTTCTTGTGCATCATCTTTAGAAGAGGCTTCCTTCTGGGACGATAGCCATGCAGACCAATTTGATGCAGTGTGCGGCGTATGGTCTGAGCACTGACATGCTGACCCCTCACCCCTTCAACCTCTGCAGCAATGCTGGCAGCACTCATACATTCTATACAGTCTATTTCCCAAAGATAACCTCTGGAAATGATGCTGAGCACGTGCACTCAACTTCTTTGTTCGACCATGGCGAGGCCTGTTCTGAGTGGAACCTGTCCTGTTAAACCGCTGTATGGTCTTGGCCACTGTGCTGCAGCTCAGTGTCAGGGTCTTTGCAATCTTCTTATAGCCTAGGCCATCTTTATGTAGAGCAACAATTCTTTTTTTTCAGATCCTCAGAAAGTTCTTTGCCATGAGGTGCCATGTTGAACTTCCAGTGACCAGTATGAGGGCGTGTGAGAGCGATGACACCAAATTTAACACACCTGCTCCCCATTCACACCTGAGACCTTGTAACACTAACAAGTCACATGACACCGGGGAGTAAAAATGGCTAATTGGGCCCAATTTAGACATTGTCACTTAGGGGTGTACTCACTTTTGTTGCCAGCGGTTTGACATTAATGGCTGTGTGTTGAGTTATTTTGAGGGGACAGCAAATTTACACTGTTAAAAAAGCTGTACACTCACTACTTTACATTGTAGCAAAGTGTCACTTCTTCAGAGTTGTCAAATGAAAAGATATAATCAAATATTTACAAAAATGCGAGGGGTGAGGGGTGAGGGGACTTTTGTGAGATACTGTAACAACTAAAATGTACAAAATGTCATTCCCTCACCAGCTTCCCTTTTTTTCTCTATCTTGAAGTGAATTAGACAAAACAAAAATGCAACTTGTCATGATACTGATAAAGCCAGAAGCCTTCTGTCCTAAAGACTTTCCTGTATTGGAAAACAGAAAGGAACAGCTTTATATCCGACTTTTACAAAGTGCTGCCTCTAGAGACTCTTCCCAGAAATGCTAAATATGTAAATGTCTCCTCACAGAAAATTTGATCATATCAACAATTACACAAGTATTTTTTATTCATTTATATACCTGGGGTGTTAAACATATACTGTAAGTCCCTGTGTATGTTGTTACTATAGAAATTATGACATATTAGAACAAATGCAGTAATAAAAACCTGTGATTCAGGGTCTGATTCTGTGAATTTGGGAAGAATGTACATGCTGATGTGTCCAAATTGTTCCATTCAGTTTTAAAGCATATGACAGAAAGGTTGTCAAAAGGCGTTTCTAACTCGTTTCTTTTCCGTAACACTTTGGTAGTATTCTGTAAGTCATGAGGTTAAAGGCGTCTGCCAAAAATGTAAATGAAAAGAGCCTTGGCTCCAGAGAACCAGGACAGACAACTTCTAAATATATATACTATATTGTTCAGCTAATGTTACATGAGATGGAAGTATTCAATCATGATATCGTGACATGTAATATGTTATTTTTGCCATTTTTGCCCATGCCTGAGGTGAATGTATGAGGAATGTGTGAGTTTATTGAAAAAGAAGGATTGCTCGTAAAAGTGTATGTGTTTATGTTTTAAGAAGGGAGGGAAGTTTGTGCATGTGAGTGTTTATGACTGAGTGTGTGTGTTTGTGTGTGTGTGTGTGTGGGGGGGTATGTTGTTATATCTTGGTGGGGACCAAATGTCCTCACAAGTATATTAATGTCTGACAGTTTTGACACTGCAGGGACATTCAGCTGGTCCTTAAGAAGTAGACTGCGTTCTTATACAAATCCCATTTCCAGAAAAGTTGGAATATTTTCTAAAATGCTATAAAAACGAATCTCTTGAAACTTTATTTAACTGATAAAAGTACAAATAAAAGATACGTAATGTTTTCACTGCCAACTTAATTGTAGTTTGTAAATATCATCACATTTAGAATTTAATGCCTACAACACACTCAAAAAAAAGTTGTGACATAGGCAAAATAAGGCTGAAAAGTTTATAGAATATTTAAGTAACACCATTTTGGAGGATTCAACAATAATCAGGTTAATTGGTAACAGGGGAGGGTATCAGGATTGGGCATAAAAGGAGCATCCGTCACAGGCTCACTCTTTGCATGCAAGGATGGGTCATGACTCATCACTTTGTGCCAAACGTGGTGAGAGAATTGTCAGTCAGTTCACAAAGAACATTGCTCAGTGTAAGATTGCAAAGAATTCAGGTCTTTCACCATCTACAGTGCATAACATTGTGAAAAGATTCAGGGAATTGTGTAAAGGCCAAGGCTTTAAACCATTGTTGAAAGCGTGTGATCATCGAGCCCTCAGGCGGCATTACCTGAGAAATCGTCATGCTCGGGAGTACTTTGGAAAATTGTTGACACTTAACACAGTCCCGTCGCTGCATCTAGAAATGCAATTTGAAACTTTATTATGCAAAGGAAGAAGCCACACATCAACTCTGTGTAGAAACATGCCGAGTTCTCTGGGCTCGAGCTCATCTCAGATGGACTGAAATGCAGTGGAAACGTGTGCTCTGGTCATATGAGTCCACTTGTTTTCAGGAAAAACCCACACTGTTTTCAGTGAAATGTGCAAAAGCCAGCATCTTTGATGGTATGCGGGTGCACTCACGGCATGGGTGACTTGCATATGTGTGAAGGGACCATTGACGCGGAGTCGTATATTGGGATTTTTGAGAGACATTTGTGGCCATGGGGGCAATGCCAGGAAATCCATGGTTATTTCAGCAGGACAATTCCAGGCCTCATTCTGCAGATGCTTCAACAGCGTGGCTTTGTAAACACAGTGTGCGTGTGCTTGACTGGCCTTCCAGCAGTCCAGATCTGTCTCCAGTTGAAAATGTATGGCGCATCATGAAAAGGAGAATCAGACAATAGCGACCAAGGACTGTTGAGCAGCTGAAGTCTCGTCTCAAGCAAGAATGGGCAAAAATTCCAATAATTCGTATCCTCAGTTCCCAAACAATTAAAAAGTCTAATCAAAAGGAAGCATGGTGTAACACCGTGGAAAACATGCCTCCGTCCCAACTTTTCTGAGTATGTTCCAGACATTCAATTCTAAATTTGTTTATGTTAATACGAATCTTTTCTTCGTACTTTTGTCCGTTAAGCAGTCTAAAGGTTCAAGAGAATGGACAAATCACAGACTTGCATTTTAGAAAAGATCCCAACTTTTATGGAAATGGGGTTTGTACAAATTTTTTTATTACAAAACAAACAAACAAACAAACCAACAAAAAACAACAACAAACAAATAGACAGACAAACATGAGGCCATTAGCTTTCCTTTTTGGAACTGAGGTTAAGGAGTTTAGGTGTAACACAGTATTTATTAGATGCTTTAATAATCATGTTACGACTGAGAAAAGCAAGTGTGTGTGTGTGTGTGTGTGTGTGTGTGTGTAGCTGTGGGCGGGGCCTTGCGTGTCATGACAACCTCCGGATGACTTCTCCTGCTCCGTATTAGCAGGGACCCAGACTTTCCCTTGCGTTATCCACCTCTCAGCCGGATTACACTCGTGTGTGTGTGTGTGTGTGTGTGTGTGTGTGTGTGTGTGTGTGTGTGTGTGAGCTATATGTTTGACCAGAAGAAGCAGAGCAGACACGGAGCCGCGTCCTTTCTACCCGAGGGAGAGTGGAGTTGAGACGCAGCGGCCAGATGAAGGTTTTGTGCGGATCTCAACTTCCCTTGTGGGTGAGTATCGACACGTCTAACCTAATCTCCAGGTAGACTTTATGCCCAACACGGCGTTTACATCAGACTTTACAGATCGACTAGACGACCCGCATAACTCGGTATTTTCTCTTGCTGTAGGTAATAAATACCGAGTCGAGCTTTAAGAGGACCTTAAGCAAAAAAAAACACAAAAAAAAAAAAACCTATTGTAACAACAAAACACAAACACAACCCTCTGGAGCTTTGGAGCTGAAGGATGTTCACCAAGATGTTGTTGCTACAACACAGACAACAAAGTTACACCATGTCTGAAGTGTCGGTTCTTCCTCTTGTTTGGGGTTAAAGACACACTACTAGTAGCATCAGTGTATAAACACTGTAACTTTGTCTAGCAGGAGGTGACATGGCTGCCTGCTTGTTTTGGTTGTTACTTTCAGCCTAAATGAAGCTCTCTTCAAACAAACTGCATTTGTTTATAAGGGTTTATATATATATATATATATATATATATATTGTTTGGATATATTTGATATATTTGATTAAGTTCTGAAATGGCCCCTTACAGTTATACAGGTTTGGTAGTGAGCACTAACTACCCTGCTGAAAAAACAACAACATCAACAACATGAACAGAACCCTTCATGGAATTTGTAATGGTTTTAATGGTTATAATGGGAATTGTACTGGTTGGAATTGAAACTGTAACGGTCCGTTTGGGTCTCTACTGTTAATTTGTTGTCGATTGGTGGAACATTATGTCTGCTGGATACAGTAGGGCTGAGTGATATATTGATGTAATATTGATATCGTGATAAATGATCACATGATACACTTTTCTGAGATATCGTTGGTTTGGTGATGCATTTTTTTGGGTGTTTTTTAAAAACATTTTTAATCATTACAAATTAAATGGTTTTGAATGGGCATATTGATTTGACATAATTTTATATATATATATATATATATATATATATATATATATATATATATATATATATATATTTTATCTTGTTTGTCTTTGTAGGCATTAAAGAAAAGTACCACCACAGACAGTTTAAGGGTTTTTTGTTGTTGTTTATTTTACTACCATTATGCTGTTTAAATGATACATCGTGATATTGTCGAAATGTCCTCAAGTATTTTGGTATGATTTTTATAGATAAATAAGATACAAGGACTAGTAATGGTAATGGTTTTAATGGTTAGCTGATGGTTTGTAATGGTATTTGTGGTGGAAACCATTAAAATGTTTGGGATTGTTTCTGTTGTTGTTGTTGTTGTTGTTGTTTTCAGTAGGAATGTAAAAACATTAGTGTGGTGGAAGAGTCCGGAATTATGGATGAAATGGATGCATGATGTATGGATCTGTAGCTTTCCTTGTCTCTGGGGTGGTTCCCTCAGTAGTACAGATTATGTACCTTTTAATATTGATCTTTTACCCGAAAACATGGATATAGTGTCATTATCTAATGTACTTAAATGAACCATAATTAGTTTTTAGTGTAAAGCTTTAAAGGTACACTGCATGCAGTTTTCCATGTAAAAGATACATAGGCCTAGTACAGGTACAAATAGTGTTGGGTACAACCCTAGAGACAGAGAGTGTAGAGCATGATGTTAACAATATATCTAACTGATCTTAGATTTCCTTATTATTGTATTGCACTGCTGCAACCCCAGACTAAAATATTTCTGCTTTAAAAAGTGTATAGCTTTACACCTAGAAAGCTAGGCGTAACATCATGGTGGCTTAGTGGTTATCACATTTGCCTCGCACCTACAGGGTTAGGGGTTTGAAACCAGCCTCCACCCTGTGTGCTTGGAGTTTGCATGTTCTCCCCATGCTTTGGGGGTTTCCTCCCCCAGTCCAAAGACATGTGTTGTAGGCTGACTGGCATTTCCAAATTGTCCGGCGAGGGTGTGTGCGATTGTGCCCTGTAATGGGTCAGCACCCCGTCCTGGGTGTCCCCTGCCTTCCCTATGAGAGACTCCGTCACGACCATGTGTATGATAAGCAGTATGGAAAATGGATGGATGGAAAATGCTATTCTCTTTGAGCATGGACATTTTAAATCCTGATCTTCTAATATTTTAAACTTTACCATTCTTAACTTTTCATTTAAACAAGGCTCTGCAAGCCCATGTAGTTGTGACCACGTTGGAAATCTGGTTTATCTCAAAATCTGTTTTAAGGTGGGTTTTTTTTATTATTATTATTATTATTACATTTTCACGGTTGACATTTTTTTTCACAACATGTCAGAATGGTAAAACCAGATAACTTTGAAGGAATGCTCAATAGGGGATATTTGTAACACAGTGTTCAGTAAAATCAGATATTTTTTTATTTCTCTATGATGATGAAAAATCCATTTCAACAATTGGTGGTGGATGCATGGTGGCTTAGTGGTTAGCATGTTCGCCTCACACCTCCAGGGTCTGGGGTTCAATTCCTGCCATGTGTGTGCAGAGTTTTCATGTTCTCCCCGTGTTGCGGGTACTCAGGTTTCCTCCCCCCGTCCAAAAACATGCATGATAGGCTGATTGGTGTGTCTAAATTGATGAATGGGTGTGTGAGTGTGTATGTGATTGTGATTAGGCTGTAATCAAGCCTACATAATTATGCAATGTATATGTGATCAATCATTATCACAATAACTGTAGTGAAATCAAATTATTATAGATGTTTTTTTGTAATATAATTTTGATATTATTCTGATCAAGGAAATTTACGCAGATTTGGGTCAAGACGCATCGAAATCATCACAACGCGCCAATGCGCATTCAGCCAAAGCCAGCTTCGATTCATGTGCGCTGAACATGAGTACAGCTAAAAGGACTCATTTACCAACTAACATCACAAGTCCAGTAGTTTTCTGCAAAAAAAAATAAACGCACATCAAAAAAATGCAAGTTGCATCGCAAATTTAGAAAGAAAGAAAAATACGCAACAAAACCACTAAGCCGTCCACCCTGAAATCTTTCCTATGTCAGAAAACGTACAGCTTTAATAATGATGGTTACAAAGCACTGACACAGGAGACTCCTTCCAACATTGCTCAATAAATATCTCTTCACAAAAAAATAAACGTTCATATAAATAATGACATGTTTTGAAGTTTGTTCATGTAGTTTTGTATATGATATGTCTCTAGAAACATATTAGAACGAGTGTATTAATATAATCTTGTGATTTACCTTGTATCCAGAACTACTGCTTGATACAGTTGAGGTCTTAATTTGGATTATCGGTGTAAATTGCTATTATTTTTATGTTTAAAGATCTCTTTTTTCTTTCTTTTAGTACTGCTCTTTAGTAGCTACATAAGATAGGTACATGCTTCTCATAAGACGAATTAATAACAATTTACACCAATCGTCCTGGTCAAAAGTTTACACCCCCGGCTCCTAATGTATCGTGTTGCCTTCTTGAGCATCAGTGAATGTTTGCACCTTTTGTAATAGTCGTGTACGAGTCGCTCAGTCGTCCTCAGTGTGAAAAGATGGATCTCAACATCATAATGTCGCTGTTGGATAGGTAAATTATGCAGAAGATGCTGGAAAAGTAAAGAATGTGCAGGTCCTGGAGGATTTTTCTGAAGAACAGTGGGGCAGTTTAACTTCTCAGGACAAACAAGGGACTCATGAACAACTATCACAAAACATAAACACAGTCGTTGATCATCCAGGTAACGACACACAGGATTAATTATCAAGCGTAATGTAAACTTAAACTGGTTCATGTGTGTAAATTCAGTTATTATTATGAGGACTATACTGTATGTAAACATTATGTGAAATAGTTTATTCAGGGCAAAACTAATAAAAAAAAAACTAAATGCAATTTTCATGATCTCTATTATTAAAAACAAATATATTTAATATATTTAATCCGTTAAAGCGATATGAAGCACTTTCATGATGATAATAATTGACAGGAGTGTCCAAGAGCTGTGGAGAGTCAAGAATCTTGCTCAAGGCACAAGGCACAACCTTCTCATCAGTAGCACAAAAAGCTTAAGCACTGAGCTTATTTCTGCTGTCCAGGTATATCCCGGAATGTTAGATGTCCTTTGTTCATCAGTGCATTGTGTTGGGGGACAAGAAACTCTCGCAGGGCCTGGTGTTCAGAGGTTTTTCAAGACTTCATCTGTAGATTTCAAAGTCCTAGGTGTTAGATTTCTTCACCACGCTCTGTATGCCAGAATATGCAAACCTGAGTGCTACATCAACAGGCTGAAGAAAAGCGCACAGGGGAGGGGAAGACAGAAGTGGGAAGACTCAACGCTGTGGCTGACCTGTGTTCGCTCTGGCTTCAGCGTACTTCTAATCACACCAGAAACATCCACGTTCACTTAAGATCCGAGCTTTTCACTCGTGGATTAGCGTGAATTAATATCAAGATATTACCGTAGAAAGGTTGCTTCGTGAAGAAATCGGTTCTTAAAGTTTCAAGTGTAGTTTTGGGTCACTAGGTGTAGCAGAGCTATGTGAAAAGAGGACACGGTTAAGAGAGGGTGTTCCTGAGAAAGTTGAGAGCTCTCGCTTGTCATGCTCAGGTCACACATGAGAGCTAGGTTTCCTGAGCTCAGCAGAACAGACCGAAGTTTTTCTCACCAGTTAACCAACATTTTAACAACTTGCTATATTGATTTTGTCACACTGAGTTTGAATGTAAGTGTTTCTTTAATTTGTGCTCAGCAGGGTTTCACAGTATCCCAGGCCAAAGGTTTTATCTTTTGATTTATCTGTTAAAATGTGATAGAGTTAGGAGAACCTGCATTGTTCGTGCAGTTACTAAGCAAACAGTGCTAAGTCAAAGTAATATCCGTAATGTAATAGCTTGAGGTTTGTGGAAATGAATCAGCATTTTCAGTTGATTCGTATTGATACTGGCCTTAAACACAGCACAGATCTTGCATGTGAAAACAGCCTACATTATCCCACATCTGTCAGCATCACATCACTGTGTTTCACATAACTTGGCAACGGAAGGTTGCAGAGAGTCTGCTTCTCGTAATACTCGTGTCGGATAAGCCAGGTTTTCCAAACATATATCTGTTAAAGACATCTGTAATAACTATGACCAATTTGTGATCTTAGTATGCTGTGAATTACAGACACGTGAGTGTACACCTCATGTCTTCAGTGCACGTTGATCGATTGTTTTTATTACAATTACTTGTTTTAGGGCTTTTGGCCGCGCAAGTTGCATTTGATCATAAGTAGGTCACCAAATTTCCCCATGGGGATCAATGAAGTACTCTCTATAGCATGCACAGTGCTGTGAAAAAGTTTTTGCCCCATCCTGATTTCCTCTGTTTTTGTGCATATCTCATAATAAATCATTTTACATTTTCAAAAGAAATACAAAATAAAAAAAACAAAAACAAAAAAAAGGCCAAGCTTAGGAAACACACAACACAGTATTTATTTATTTATTTATTTATTTATTTATTCATTTATTTATTTAATTGAAGCAAAAAATAAATTTATCCAACACCTATCATCCATGTGAAAAACTAATTTTCGCCTTAAACATAAAATCTTGTTGTGCCACCTTTAGCAGCACTAACTGTAACCAAACACTTCTGATAACTGGAGATCAGAGTTTCACTTACTTCTAGGACTTGGATTTACTCCTATGTGATCATTGTCTTGCTGCATAATCCAGTTGCACTTGAGTTTCAACTTACGGACTGAGGACATTCTCCTTTAGGATTTTCTGATAAAGAGCAGAATTCGTGCTTCCCTCAATTACTGTAAGTTGCCCAGACTCTGAACCAGCAGAGCATCCCCACACCATCACACTTCCACCACCATGCTTGACCGTAGGTATGATGATTACTGTAGTGTCATTGATTAGCTTATACCAAATATAGACATAGCAGTTATTGTGATAGCAGCCAGGTAAAGTCTATAATAGTGACAATAAAATAAATTTTATATTTTTATAAATACAGTAGCAACAAAAATGCAACAGAGTCAAATATTGCAATGTGAGTGGGATGGGGTTCATTTCTGAGTGTGTATTTCTGTGTGTGCACACATGTGTTTGTAAGTCCAGTCTGTGAGTATTGCGGAGTCTGATGGTTTGGGGGATGAAGCTGTTGCACAGTCTGGCCGTGTGGGCCCGAATGCTTCAGTACCATTTTCCAGTCGGCAGGAGGGTGAAGAGTGTATGTGTGTGGGGTCATCCACAATGCTGGGGGCTTTGCTGATGCAGTGTGTGGTGTAAATGTCTATGATGGAGGGAAGAGAGACCCTAAAGATCTTCTCAGCTGTCTTTACTGTACGCTGCAGGGTCTTGCGACCCGATGAGGTTTGGTTCTCCGTCAGTTGAACAGCAAGGAATTTGGTGCTCTTGACGGTCTTCACGGAGGAGCCATCGATGTTCAGAGGAGAGTGGTCGCTCTGTGCTCTCCTTAAGTCAACAACCATCTCTTTTGTTTTGTCCACATTCAGAGACAGGTGGTTGGCTCTGCACCAGTCCGTGAATCATTGCACCTCCTCTCTATATGCTGACTCGTTGTTCTTGCTAATGAGACCCAACACAGTTGTGTCTTCTGTGAACTTGATGATGGTGCATTGCTGCACAGTCGTGAGCTCATCAATGGACTGAGAACACAGCCCTGAGGCGCCCGCATGCTCAGTGTGGTGGTGCCGGAGATGCTGTTCCCGATCCGGACAGACCGAGGTCTCCCAGTCAGGAAGTCCAGGATCCAGTTGCAGATGGAGGTGTTCAGGCCCAGTAGGTTCAGCTTTCCAATCAGGTGCTGAGGAATGATTGTGTTGAATGCTGTATTGAAGTCTATGAACAACATTCAAACATAGGTGTCCTTTTTGTCCAGGTGGGTGAGGGCCAGATGTAGGGTGGTGGTGGTGGCATCACCCGTTAAGCGGTTAGGATGATATGCCCTCAGCAGTGAACACACCTCCACAGTCATCCACGGTTTCTGGTTGGAGTGTGTGGTGATGGTCTTGGAGATGGTAACATCATCAATGCACTCGCTGGTGTAGGTGGTCACTAGTGCCATCTATTTCTCCAATCTGGTTGAGTTGCTGTCAGTTGCAGCCTCCCTGCTCTATGATGTGGCTTTGTGAGCACCAGTCATTGTATACATACGTGCAAAGTCCTTCACCTCTACTCTTTTCAGAATCTGCGGTGCGGTCCCTGTGGTGTAGCGAGTGGCTTGCTAGCTGAACAGCAGTGTCGGGGATCCCCGTGTGTAACCAGGACTCAGTTATTATAATCACACAACAGTCATATAAGGGGTTGTTGGCTATCAATAGCTTTCTGATAGTGGAGTCATGAACAGTGACCTTTATTGATTCAAGAGAGGCCAGTAGGTCCTTTGATGTTGTCCTGGTCTCTTTTGTGACTTCATGGATGAGTAGTTGCTGTGCTCTTGGAGGAAGTTTGGAAGGTCGGCCGATTCTGGGAAGGTTCACTACTGTGCTGAGTTTTTCCATTTGGAGATAACGACTCTCGTTGTGGTCCTTTGGAGTCCCAGAGCCTCAGTTAGCGCTTTATGGACTAACATATGTTCCGAATACATCTTGAAGGATATTTATGCTTTTCTTGTACCGTGCATTTTTTTAACAACATCCATCCATCCATCCATTTTCCATACTGCTTATCCTAGACAGGGTCGTGGGGGACCCTGGACCCCAGCCTATCCCAGGGAACTCAAAAAGCAAGAGACACCCTGCATGGGGTGCCAACCGACTGCAAGGTAAAATCGCACACACACTCACACACTATGGACAACTTGGAAATGCCAATCAGCCTACAGCACTTGTTTTTGGACTTGGTGAGGAAACCGGAGGAAACCCTCTAAGCACAGGGTGATCATGCAAACTCCACAGACACAAAGCGGAGGCAGGATTTGGACCCCCTACTCCAGAGGTGCGAGGCAATCATGCTAACAACTAAGTCACCATACCTATTTAACCACCTATTATGCTAAAAACATTGTATTGAAGAAGAATACAACAATGATAACAAAGCCTATCACCTAATTATATTTCAGAAAGTGTACATGGTAAAACAATGATTGTACAAGTCATATACAAGCCATTAATGTAGACGTTATTGGATTTAATATTGTTTACATATTTGATTTGTATACACAAACTGATCAGGTTATAGGCGACAACCTATATCAGGACTGGCACCATACTTAGATCAAGATGAACAGGAATTAGACATAGTGATGTCCTGGCCTAACTTTACATGAGTGCTAGTGGATTTAGCCACTTAATCTGGAAGAGATTATCACATTAAGTCTTACATACTGAACATTACAGTGTGTAGAACTCAAGAAACTAAACATATATGGCAATGGGGAAAAAACTAAAAACAATTATTACAGACAATTAATTGTTGCTGTCCTATTATTACAGTATTCACAGTATGTTTAGCGGGAATTAGTTGGATTTTTTTTTTCCTTTTTGGGGTCAACTTCCTGAATTTGGACTTGTCTGACATTCTCATGACTATTTACAGCTTCAAAATGGTTCATTGGTTTATTGCCTTGTGGGGTTGTAAGGGTAAACCCCAGCCAATTCAGGTGAACAGTTAATGTGAGCCGATTCCCTCTTAAAGTCTTCCACTGCCACTTTCCACGTGTACTGAAACCCTTTCACTGTGTAATCCATTACTGTTGTAGACACGTTACATTGCGACCTTTGCTGACCCTATTAGCATGTTCATAATTTTATTGTATGTGACAGCTGTTAAATGCACTAAGGAACCCAAATATTTCTTTTTAATTTGCACCACGGACTTGTGTGTTTTTAAGTGTTCAATTAACAACAACATGATACCTGAAATTAGATTTATCGTACTGTGAAAATTTCAAAGCATATCCGGCACATCTCCCATCTCTCGATACCTGGAAAACAACACAGGAGCGATATCTCGGCTCATCTCATATTCTGAGAAAAAGAGAGTCACAAAAAATAAAAATATGAACCCCAGTGTAACTCGACACAACTTTACACCTAATGTATGCTTCTTTCATAATTGGAGTACAAGCACATGAGTCATTTTCAAACTAAGATCAAAATCATAAGATACTATTATGCACTGCTGTAATACAGACTTTTCTAAGAATAGTTTCTGTTTATGAGTCACCAGTTAGAGCAAAATCCCCCAAGTCGTAACTTATTATTCAGTTATTGATTTTATTTTCAAACACACTATACATTAACTACCATGAAATAATAGGAAAGGGGTGTAATTACAATAGTAGTTAAAGCTGCAAGCAAGTTTAAAGGGGCCAAGCACCAAAGGCACAGTAAGCGCAATGCGGAGCCTGAAGAACACAAAGAGGACAAATAAAATATACATGAATGAATAGGTTCAGAAGCACAGCTGAGAATAAGACTGAACAGGAAATTAACATAACACAGACATTTATTTGCATGACAAGAGGTTGAAAGGTTACTGCAATGCTGAGCCACAAAAGAGAGGAACCGAAAGACAAAACATTACACAAACTTTTAAGAACTTGCACTACATGGGAATCGAACCCAGGACATTTAGAATTGATGCTTGTCATTTATCAAAGTGCACCACACATGTAATGATGGTGAAAAAAGGAATATGGACAATGTTTTCAAAAGTTATGTTTTTACAAAAAACCTTATCTCTCTAGAACACTAGGCAGCACTGTGTTAAAATCTCTCAGGTGCCTAGAGGACATGTTATGAATGATCTCTACTAAATTGTGTGCCGATATGTCAAATATTTTAAAAGATATTACAATATATGACACATTTCAAGTGGCAAACAGGTGGTTTGTTCGACCCTGGCAAAATTGGTATCGACGTGACCCATTGAATCTGTAGACACCAAGATCATATTATTCTGTCAAAGTATTCAAAAGTTTTAAGCAAAAATAATAATTTTTCAAATCCCATGACCTGTAGGTCAATTCTCAAATTTGGCATGAACTCTCAAATCATGCTGCTGATGAAGCATACCCAGTTCTATTACAATTGATCAAAGTATAGCTGAGATACAGCCTCTGGTCTAATTTTGCGTCAACATATTTAAATTTGCAACATAACATAACTAAGATATGGATTGTGATCAGCATGAGGAGAGTAATCTGGTGACCGAAATTACTTTTCTCTAGGACAAAGTGTTCAACAATTATAACCATTTGAAAAGTGCATATTTGAACTAGTGCTGGCGCTATAGAGTTGGTCCTAGAGATCCCATAATTGGTCAAGATACTATTCATGGTCATATCTATGAGTGTGCCAAATTTCATCATTTTCCTACTTACGGTTTATAGGGCTGCCATAGACTCCGCATGGGGAAGACAACTACACACCATCGATGCTTGGCCCTAAAATATGTCTGGATCTGTAGACTGTAGAAAAAAACCCTGTTCCTTTAAAATATGGTAAACTACATTGAAGTTGAAACAAAGGACTTGGAATGAGAAGGATATTTAGTTCATGTTTATGTCATTTGTCTTTAATATCAGTCAATAGCATTAAAATAACAACTGGTTGACTAATGTATTAAAATAGAAAATTATTGTCCTTGGTTACACATGGTTACATAAATGCACAGATATAGGTAAAGAGGTTCAGTTAATGTTCACATCAGTCATCAGAATGGGGGGAAAATGTGATCTCTGTGACTTTGACCAGGCCATGTAATCATTTTTGGTGCCAGACAGGCTGGTTTGAGTATTTCAGAAACTGCTGATCTCCTGGGATTTTAATGCACAACAGGCTCTAGAATCTAGAACAGAATGCTGTGGGGGGAAAAAAACAAACAAAGAAACATTTAATGAGCGACAGTTCTGAAGAAGATCAGGGGAAGATGGTGACTCAAATAACCACTCTTTACAACTATACTGCGCAGAAAAGCATCTCAAAATATGTAACACGAAGAATAGGAATCTGTGGGCACAGAAACTGGTCATGGTTTAAACGTTTTTTTGAGATGCTTTTCTCCTCAACATGTCTGGCACTAACAACCATGCCATAGTCAAAGGTTACTGTATCTGACTTTATATCTGATTTTATACATTGCTCTGCTGCCACATTATTGGCTGATTGGGTAATTGCATGAATGAGCAGGGGTACAATTGTTCCTATTAAAGTGGCATCTATAGTTACATTTACTAATACAACATTCATTAAACAACTTTCCAACCTTTTCCCTGAATATTTTATAGTGTAGACTTGATGTCCAGAGATCAGCTATTGATCTACAATAAAAGGCAAGATCCAGGAATTCATGAGTCTCAATATCTCAGTGAAATAATCTGACATTGTTGTGTACAGTTTGGATATACCATGTTGGAATGGCAAGGCCAGTTCATTTGTTTGTGCTGTACACCAATGATATTTGGGTTTTAGATCAAGAGATGGATATGAGACTAGAGTTTAGGAGTTCATCTAGATGTGTTGAACAACATAATATATAGAACCTTTTTGTATCAGAAAACCAAATTTGTAGGTGAGCAAAAGCAAAGGAACAGATAAGTGTTATAAAGTAAATAACACTTAATATTTGGTTGCATATACCTTGCTTGCAATAACTATATCAAACCCGTGACTCATTGACATCATTTCTTCTTTTGTGGTGCTTTTCTAGGCTTTTACTTGTTTGTTTCAGGGCACTTTCTACGTTCAGTCTCCACTTCAGGAGGTCAAATGCTGCTCAGTTGAGTTAAGGTCTGGTGATTGACTTGGCCAGTCTAAAACCTTACACTTTTTCGACCCGATAAAGTCCTTTGTTGCGTTGGCACTGTGTTTTGGATCATTGTCTTGCTGCATGATGAAGTTCCTCCTGATTAACAATCTATTCCTGTAAACTTCTGAATTCATTCTGCGGCTACCATAACGTATGGCCTCTATATTTCTCCTCTCAAAGTCTTCTTCGAATGATGGATTGTGAGACCATCACCGCTGTCCTGTGGAGGTTGTTGTTGTTGTCACTGACTGATGGTTTTTTTATTTGTAATTTTACATTTTATTTATTTATTTATTTTGCGGGGGTGGGGAGGTGTTTCACAGCTCGCACAATATTTCTGTCATCAGCTTTTGTTGTTTTCCTTGGATAACCCATTCAATGTATGTTGCTCAGTACACCATTGGTTTCTTTCTTTTTCAGGACATTCCAAATTGTTGTATTGGCTATGCCCAATGTTTGTGCAATGCCTCTGATTGATTTCCCCACTTTTCTCAGCTTCAAAATGCTGCAGGGCTCGAGGAGACAGAAATAGGATTAGTTTAATTTACAGAGTCACTGTGTGAGGTCTTGGACAATCTGGAATGGGATGTGAGCTTTAGGAAAGCAGGAGATGGTTGGGAATATTCTCTATGAGATTCTTTGAGAGAGTTTGAGCTTTTGGGGTTGTCAGAAATGGAAGAGCAAGAGTACGGCGCATGCTGCTGGAGTAATGCGTAGAGTTGGTGTGGGTTGAAGCCTCCGGAGTCTCCGGGATTAACCATGAGACCTCAGCATTTCTCACATAGGCAGCTCTCTGATCGTCACATTGGCTTATCCTTTTTAACAACAAATGCAGTCTTCACATGTGAAACTGAAGGCTAAAACCAAGAATAGAATGGATTGTATTGTGTTCAGAGCTAGGGATTGTTTAAACCTTCAATCTAACAGGACACAACTGGGTAACAAGGACCACATGTCAGTCACATGTTCCAATATCTTATTTAATGTTCTTTAACAAATAAATACCAGGAAATAAAAGCTATAAATCTAAACTCATAGTCATGTTTTGATCTCAAATCCAAATGTCTTCAGTCTGCAGCAAAAACAGTTGATTTTGCCTTGCCGTTCCAGTATGGGACTGTACTTCTTGAATAATGTGAGAAAATCACTTGCCTTTTGGTCAGCTTGCACACTCATATGAGTTTCACTTCTTGGTCTGGTTTTACTCATATGATTGTTAGGCAGAGCCACTGCAGTGTTGTAGACACTAAAAAAAGCAACAAGGAACCTGTAGTGGTTAGGAAAGCAAAACTGGACATCAGCCTCACATCCAATAAAGCTTTATTATATGACAAAATATCTGGGAATGTATTGTATTTGATTTTAATTGAATGTCAAATTAAAATCCATTTCACTGCCCTTCTTCCAAAATCCACCTAGTTAAATGTAATATTACTTCCTTGTATTGGGGAGTAACGAAGTACTTAATTATGTTTTATTGCTATGTTTTATTGCACCTCTTATTCTGAAACTCCTGTTTTTGTTAGTGTTTTAGTTGTACAAAAATGACATTTTTATAGCGTTCAATCAAGTAATTGGATTATAAGCACAGTTATTAAACTTATGTTTGATGTCAAGGTTAGTCTTGCCAATTCTGTCATAATTACTTTTTCTCAGTGGGTCATTGAGAACAATGTATACTGTTGTTACAGGGATCAGACAGGAACTCCATATGAGAGGAGGCCTTTGTGGCGGGAGCGCCTGTCTGTACAGTGTTATGAAGTGCAATGGTTTGGAATTACAAGCAAAAAATATTTCCCTCACAATTGCTCTGCAGCTCCTGGGAACTCAAACATACGTTGTGGTATCTGGTGATAGATTATTGTTTAAACAAAAATCAAGAATGTCACTTAGAAGTTTTCATATCAGTCAAGCTCATGTGGAACAACATCCCACTCAGGCGTGGTGTATCAGTGGTAGAGGTGAACTGCAAATATAGAAAATGTGTTTCATATTTACTAGGCAGTTTGCTTTTATCCAATGTGACTTACATGCAAGACAGAGTTCAAACCAAGCACAGATGAATGCTTGAGAGCATTGCTTGAGGACCCCAAAGTGGCTCTCTGACTTCTCTGGCATGAACTTTAACATTCCACCATCCTATATGTACTGTATATGTCTGGAATATAATATACGACATTCAACATGTGAGATAACAGGAAAGATTTCAAATAACTTGCAAGCCCTTGTCTCTGCTCCTTTCTAGCACACTGCAAATAGAGCACTGTTAGAGAAATGACCTGCAGGAAACAGGAAACAAACGCTGGGGCATACGACTACACATGCCATATCCACTACTTCAACCACAGGTTTAGCAATTACACCCGCCTCCGCCTGGCTGTTCCGGCTGGATTAGATTACACAAGGGCACGTCAGTCTTTTTCCTTCCCTCCCTCCCTCGCTCACTCACAGACATACACAAGCATGCACGCGAACACCAAGCCTGCTGTGAGTTTGGCGAGCATTGAGGTAGCTCAGCAGGAGCAGTTTGTGAATGTCAGAAAGCATTTGCAAACACTACGTTGGTGGGCGCATGCATGATTTGGATGCATGGGTTGTGAGGTTGTGTATGACAGTGCTTGTGTGTATCGTGGCATGAACTTCTATATTTAAAAAAAAACGTAAATATTTACATTGTGTATATTTTAGTCATCCATCGTTTTGCAGTGTGAAGTAAATTAGAAGGACGCAAATGACTAAAGGATGATGTATTATGAATAGTTGACTTGTTTAATCCTATTTCATCAACTCTACATGATTTGACACTGCCACGATATCCAGTGATGTATAGTCGGATTATGTCATATTACCAGACGTGCCATCCTTTACACATTTTGTTTAGGAGCTCTGCAATGTACTATAGGCATTATCCCTCAAAATACACCAAAAGAGCAGACATTTTTTAAAAAAAAAAACAAAACCAAAACCATCAGTGATCTGTAAATGAATCTGGAATGATTTGCGCAGGTGTTTTGAACTCTGCTATATTAAATTACTATTATGTTGCCTGGAAGCCCCGACCCCTTCCCCCCATCTTACATTAGACAAGTATATAGCTCAATTTGGTTAACTGTATTTATTAGGGATCCATTGTGAAATTCCATTTTTAACCATTTTCAGCTGAAAGAGAAAAGAAAAAGATTTTGGCCTAAATTGATTAAATAGACGTAAGTTGTCATGTCAGATTTAACACTTAATAGATTTTAATGGTGACGATAAATAGAAAGTGATTCATTAAACATATGATTTTCTTTCCTTCTCTCTGCCCAAATGCGTTCCAACACTTTGAGCAGCAGATCTATGGCGAAAATGTCAGCCATGTGGATATTAAACAACAGATTTGTAAAAGAATTCTATTGAAAATGAACTGTTCTGGGTTTTTTTTAAAAAAAACCGTGTACTATTCAATACTGCAGAGTCACCTAAAAAAAACCCATCCAGCTGAGTTTTTGCAATTGCCACTGCCAACCAGCAGTTCCAGACTGCACAGCTGATAATATCATTACTCTCTCCTCTACTCTCCTTAAACCTGAAATGCTTTAGGACTAAGGGCTAAGGACAATTAAATCATTTATCGAGAATTTTTCAAATGAAAAGTCATTATCGCGCAAGCCTATTGTATACTTGTGCATTTTGTCAGCATCTCTTTCTGCGAATATGACTGAATGAATGATATAAAGATCATTCATTGACAGATCCTTATGCTTGACAGATATTTAGTTTAGTTAAATTGATTGCTGTAAGCATGTTCTCATTGAGGGTTTTTTTTTCTGCTATGAACACTATTATTTAAATATTAAGTCTATGAACATGAGTCATTATAAATGTCATAAAGTTTCCACGAAATACACACGAAGTACCCTGTTTTGCTAAGGGTGTTTTCACACCTCATCTGAAGACTTTAGTCTACACCCAGGACTGATTCTGGGCTCATTAGGGGAAGTACTCATAGCCAGAGGTTTGCATTCACAAATAACTCCTTCCTACCATGGATCCCATTGTACAATTCCATACATGACTCCATATATCACTTGTCTTGCTGTCTTGTATGTTTGGTGGTTTCAGATTAGCAGGACAGTCCTGGAGAGAGGCATCGGATGTAGGGTATGAGTGAGGGATGACAAGTGCAAAATTCTCAAGGACAGGAAGAGAAGTTAAGTTTAGACAGCAAGTAAAATTAAGTAACCAATGAGGTTGATGAACCACAGGATTGTTTTTAAGGCAGACCATGAAAATGCTCCATACTTGAGAAAAATAAAAAGCATTATTCACGTCAGCATTTTAACAATATACACATAACAAAATTATTCTCTATTTAATTTAATATTTTAGCCACTTCTTTTTTTTTTTGCTTTAATTGTCCTTTTGTGGTGGTTGGCGATGATGGAACTGTTTGATGCCACATTTCCGTCTGTAAAATGTTGGCACTTTAACCATTTTAAGTTCATCACCAGTAACAGTTAAACCTTTTCTTTTTGCCACTTCATATGTAAATGATATGTCAAAAAAATTATTTTCAGAATGCTATCCTGTTTTGAATGCAAAATGCATGTCACATTTAATCCGAAATTCCCCTGGAGATATTATTTATCGCATGATGAATCTTGGCGTATATCACTTTTATAACATGACTGCATCAATCCTTCTTTAATTGTTATACCTTATAGATAGATAAAAACCTGTAATTTATGCTTGTATTCTTTCAAAATGACTTGAGTCATTGATTAGTAAACATTGATTAGTTTACTGGCATTACGCCAGTACTGGCATGATTCATTTAATGACAATATATGATAGGAAGAATGTGAGACATGGAATTATGAAATAACTGAAGTGAGGGACAAAGACCACGCCTAAAGCTCCACCTCCTTCCTAGTAAATTTTCATAAGTCCCATCCTTTTCTTTCTCCACTACTGATGCCATTTCTACACCACCACCTCCCAACCTCCTCATTCTATTTAACAACTCTGACCAAGAATCTTTAGTGGGAGGCTTGTCTGTGTAGCACAAACTCCAGCGCATGTTCTCAGAGTCCTCCCCATTTTTAACAGTCCCACAAACACTCTTCATGTCACTTAGTTCAGGGCATGGTCTGCACTTGCAATCTGTCATGCCGGTAATCAGTCACTATACAAAGCTGTAAATGTGTTGTACTTCCTCAATACGATAATGAATAATCGCATGCTGTCTGATGCGTGAAGTTTCTGGAAGGTGCTATTAAAGAAACATTTATTACTGTACATAATAAATATTATCATATCATTTGCAAATTAGGAAATAATGTGAGTGCATGCTTTATTGCAGTTTTGGAAATCAGTAAACCTGTATCCAGAGTATATGCTAGCATACAGTACACCCATTCACAGCACCTTTCATAAAAATGAACCACACCAAACGTCATTTGGACAGCTGTTGGAATTGTGTTTGCTTTGGGGCTGTTTTATAGCTGGTGGTTCTTGTGAACATTGATGGCATCATGAATTTTACTAAGTATTAGGATATTTCAGCCAAAAACCTGGTTACCTCCGCCAGGAGGTTGCAACGTGCCACAGCTAGTGCTTTCAACCAGATGACGCAGTATACCTCCGAATCAACACAGAAATGGTTCAAGAAAAACACAAAACCAGTGCTTTGCAATGCTCATCTCAGTCTCGGGTTTGAATCCTATTGAAATCCTGTGGTCTGAATTGAAGATGGAAGTCCACAAGCACAAGCCTACGATTATGAAGGCGATTTAAAAAGTTCTGCATTGAGGAGTGAACTTAGATCCCTCTACAGTGGGCTAAGATCCTTCTACAACATTCTGCAACCTTGTTAGACATTGCAAGGCATCATAAAAAATTAATCGAAAGGGGAACAAACATTTTTGTAGAATGTCCATATGAGTTTGTGCTCAAAATATCAGTTACGGCTTGCTGTTTTTTTTAATACTCATTTTCAGGAACGGTACCAATAATATTCTTTTGTGATGGTCAAGTATTCCCTCAGAACAGGATGAATGCATAAAACCTACCAAGGTGGTCTTTTTGGTTATAGTTCACTTCGCAGCTGTTTGTACGAGTGGATAATTTGATAAATTGAGCCTGTCCCTCATCCAGTTTTGAGGACAGATATTGGGCCATCTGGCTGCCTGCTTAAGGAGGCCTTGCTAAAGAAGACAGAGATTGTCGTAGCACATGCATAGATCAGGCAGTGCTATCTTTAACCCCAGTATCCCATGCAGTGTCATGGCAGCAGTTGGCATGATTTACTCAGGAGTTTGTCATTTGCAGAGGTAGGAGACAGATGCAGTTTCATGCAGTACAAACTCTCTGAAATATTCAGTCTTCTGTGTAAATGTTTACACGTTTGTCTAAATTGTTGCTTCTTTGGATGGGATGCATTTCTCCTGATTTCCTCATGTGCACTCAGCATGGCTCATATCTCAGATGGTCAGGAAATCTCACAGTGAATCACTGATGCAAGGCTAAAAGCCTTTCAGGAAAATTCAGGCTTCGATTGAAGGCCATGCTGGTTAACATGAGTGTTCACACTTAGTGCTGTGCTGACAGACTGAGAGCAAACCAGGCAGCTGTGTTTATCTTGCGACAGGCCTATCCCTACAGAGAGGGCACATTTCACCTCAAGCTCACTTTATGCTACATCCTAGCACGTAAAGTGTTTGTCCATTTTATAACCGTGTGAAGAAATTGCTCATCTATTATTTATTTATGTTTTTAAAAGTTACTTTATTTTCATTTAAATACAGCTTACAACTGAAACAGCACTGAGAGTGGACATCTGTCTCACAACCCCCTCTCTATTCAAACTTCTCTTTAGCTATGCCAGTCATGAAGATAAAAACCAGGTCATTAATATGGCAGTCTGGGAAAACTAGTTGGTTGTGGCTGATTTAAAATAAACCGGTTTTCTAACTATAGCATAGCTTGTCAAAAGGAAAATCATCCAAAATCAACATAGATTTTTAAAATGTTTTATTTGTATCATATGGTTACGTAGCTACAGTATGTGGTATAGCAAAATGGACATAGTCAGTTATATCCAATACTAGCTGTCAAAATGTGCATGATTCCACCTGCGCTTTAAGCTTTACTTGGTTGAGATGCATACAGATCAGTTTTCTCTATACTATAGAAAATTTCAACAGTTCACCATCTGAATAGTTTTCTCAGGCTGCCACACTATTGAATGAAATTTGTGCCAAACAGTATTGAACGTAACTTGGACAAGAATATACATTGAGAGAAGAAAAACCTTCTGAAACCAAAAACAGTGAACTCATACA
The DNA here is from genome assembly GCA_012411365.1 of Ameiurus melas. Taxonomy (NCBI): domain Eukaryota; kingdom Metazoa; phylum Chordata; class Actinopteri; order Siluriformes; family Ictaluridae; genus Ameiurus; species Ameiurus melas. The sequence goes on from CM022760.1 coordinate 23,978,539, forward strand.
GATTTAACATGGGCTTCAAATAAGCAACATTCTCTGTTAACAGTTTTCTAAGCTTCGTTTTCGCTAATCATGGTTTATGAATGCGCTGCCAGAGTTTTTGTTTACGCGCCGCAAGTTTACATTTGCCATTCTGGCACAAACCTCTCGTGTGGGCGGGGCTTAACAGTGATTTACTCTCATTGGCTAGTGAGATTTGGATCAACAACTCAAGTGTCCAGATGAGGAGGAGGAGGAGGATGACGACGTCGCTCTGTGCTGCTCCTGAGAGCTCATCTCGAAAAAATACTTATATGAGGCTACCCAAACCTCACATATATTAATTATGATCTAATATAATGACTAAGTAAATAAGTAAACACTATAACTATACAGAGACTGAAGTCTGAAGTCTCTACATCCTGGTCAGGAAGCTGTCAATCCAAATCTCACTGGCCAATGAGAGTAGATTGCTGTTAAGCCCCGCCCACACAAGAGGGTTGTCCCAGAATGGTGAACGTAAACTTGTGGACCATAAAAACAAAAAGTTTGAAAGCATAAACTAAAACTTTGGCAACGCATTCAGAAACCATGATTATCGAAAATGAAGCTTAGAAAAATGTTAACAGAGAATGCTGCTGATTTGAAGATGATGTTCAATCTTTGCCACTGACTTCATTGTTTTCAGTTTTTCTTCTTTTTCTTCTTCTTTCTCATTGTATATTTTTTTTGTTTCTTGAAAAGTTACGTTCAATAATTTTGGCACAGATTTCATTCCATACCACACTTATGTATTGCTGATAATCTTAAAGAATTCATAAGCCTGTGCACACGGGTCTCTTACCACGTCTCAGTAAAAACGGGTAAATCAATGGCCACAGCACCTTATCAGACTGCGTTAGACTAGGAGTAGTCCAGCTTTGAGTACATTATACTATCATCCTTGTATGTGATACTCATTTATGTTTTAGCCTACACCCTGTAACATTAATATGCTACCTGTCTGCTAGCCAGCTAGGTGAGGAAATTGTGCAAATGTCCACAAACCCTGTAAATGGCTCTTCCTTCTTGCCATTTTTGAAGTTCAGTGTACTGATTCACTGGGTCAGACAGGTCTCAAATGTAGATGGTTTCTTTATTCCAGATGATTAAACAGTTCTTTAATTTGTTTATATTGTCATGCTATATCACATATTTAATGGTAATGGTACATCTTAGCTCTCTAAATGTGGTGACTAGCCAACTATTTGTCCATACAGGAGTTAGTGCAGTTTTTGGGGATTGTTGCAGCAAAAAATACTTGATTTTGCTGCGTTTTTTTTCTAAATTTGTGATGCAACTTTCAGAGGGTTTTTTTGTGCTTTTATTGTGGACAACTACTTGAGTTGCACGAAATTGTCTCGCACGGTCTTCCATAGTGACCTAAATGAGAGCTTTTAGCTGTACTCATGTTCGACGCACATGAATCGTGATGACGTCACATGACGCGACTTGGCCCGAATCTGCAGTAATTTTGAAAAATCCTCCGAATATCATGGGGTTTTCGTGATTTTTCATTCATTTCTGCGATCACAAAATGCCAAAATCCTGGAGGGACTGATCTACAGGAGGTCAGCTTCATGTACAGTATGTGCATGGTTATACTACTATTATGCTTATGAGTGGCAACACAAAAGGAGAAATTGCTAATCACAATTCTTTGTACTGTAGCTAACTGTCAGCCAGATTTTCTTAATTGGGCCAAGCCAGCCATCACATCTTTTAAAGCATGCGCTCACACCGTATTACATTGCAAACGACAGGAGACGCTCGGAAGGAAGGTCTAACTGCCTTAAACTGTTTATATGAACAGACAGATGCAGATAATCACCAGAAGGGAGATGGGAACAAGGCCATTCTTCTCACTCACAAAGCAGTGTCTTTTGTGCTCTTCTACATTCCTGGCTATTGAATGCTGTGGCTTTGACATAATACAAGACTTAAAGGTCTTAAAGACTTAAAATTTCTGTGGTCATATAACATTCAACAACAACAACAACAAAAAAAAGGATGCCTGTTGGTTCATATGTAATCCAAACTTTGCCCTACAACTATAATCCCATTACTTTTCCATGATAATAATGCAATATGGGTGCAATATGGGTGATAATGCTGGTTAATAGAAATATGCATAATCATTTTTAGGGGCTTTAATAGGTCTCCTGCAAAGTAAAGGAGAGAGGTAAGAGTCAAAGATATTCTACTCTTAAGGCTGTAGACTGTGGAAGTGAACATTTCTCCTGGACCAGTAAATTCCTCAAAAGGAATGGCTGCCCAGTAATAACACAAGTTCAAGTTCAAGTTCAAGTGACTTTATCGTCATTTCAGCTATATACAGCTGGTGTAGTACACAATGAAATGAAACGGCATTCCTCTAGGACCATGGTCCTATATAAACAATACAGAGCTACATGAGACTACACACAGACTACAAATACGTACACAGGACTGCATAAAGTGCAAGTGAGCAACAGCGCAACAATTAGTAAACAGGACAATAGGTACAGTAAAGGACAGTGCAACGCCGACCAGTACATAGTACTTGTTTAGAATAACGTATAAAGAGATATTACTGTAGAATAATAAGTATTAAATGTTGTAAATGTAAGCGTACAGAAAGTAGAGCAAAGCCTGACCTTCTCCTCAGATCTCACAGAAATGCTGCTGGGAAGTCCATGTCTGTGAAATTTTACAGTACTACTGCATGTAATAATAACACCCCATGATTTGTATTTTCATTTTGATTTGTTACTCTTGATGGATGTCCCAATTATACTTCCCTATTTGTCAATATATACATACTTAAGCACATACGTGCTTACTGTCTTTGTGAATTTACATTCTGATATACCTATATAGCGTAGGTGTTTATCATACCTCATGACCGGTCAATATGGAAATCCATATGGTGGTATAGCCTTAGGTTGTGAACATATGTTGCTCCAAACCAAGACTATGTTGTTTTTAAACCTGGGAAAATCCCTAAGCTGAAACAGAGAGAAGTGAAGTACCGAGAAATGCTGATGGGCTCTCTCTCCGTTTTTTAGACATGAAAACCATACGTAGTAGAATATAAAAGTTAACTACCAACATTTTTGATTTCATTACTTATGAAGCGCAGCTCAGTTTTGTATGAAACTGAAAGCAAATTGTGAGTGAAAAAAAGGAATGGGCGCAATTTCCAGTCACCACAAAAGGACCCAATCAGCCAAGAGCATGTGGGTTTATTAAGCAATCTCAAATAGACCTGTTTATACTGCACACACATTCTGACTTCCTCAGCTTGATTTTGTATCTCATAACCAAATTAAATCGTGAGAAAATTATCATTGGCGCATGATGTTTAAATAAATAAATCAAATATTGTGGTCTGTCCAGTTATTTATAGTCCAGAGACGTGACCTGCATGCACATTATTTTAATACTCTGAATGAGTCGCACAGAAAATGAATTTTAGCACTCTTGTAAGTGCACTTTTTGCTTAAATATTGAGATATCTTTTGAATTTCTTTTCTGAACGTCTGATAACGAAATTCCAGTGTTCACCTGGAATAATCCGTAAACTTAAAACCTCCAACCGAAAGTGACAATAGTCAGCTTTAGATCAGGTCACATCTATGATTTCCTCATACGTATGCATGAATGTCTGAGTTCACATATGCTAACGCAGGTATGACCTATACGCTGTAACTAGCCATTTGTTTCCCATTTGCAGGACCTGAATCTGACCCTATATGACAGCAACCCCGACCTGACAGAGTGCTTTCAGCTTTCTGTGCTCCCATGGATCCCCTGCATCTACCTGTGGCTCGTCTTCCCTTTTTACTTCATTTACCTCAAATTGAACAACAGAGGCTATATTATGATGTCTATATTAAACAGAATAAAAACGGTAAGGATCGCTGGTGTATGCAGAAATTCTGGCAGATATGGTCATTCAGACTTCAGAATCTTGTACACCTTCTTCCTGTATTATTGCAAAACACTCTCTAGACTAAAACACATTCAATACTACAATACGTTAACACAAATCACGTTATGACACTACCTCCACCATGTTTCACATATGAGATTGTATGGTTTGGATCATGAGCAGATCCTTTCTTCCTCCACACTTTGGCCTTTCCATCACTTTGGTAGAGGTTGATCTTGGTTCCAAAATTTGTGTCTCATCTCTGTATTTCTTTGTGTATTCCAATCTGGCTTTATGACTCTTACTGCTGATGAGTGCTTTCCATCATCCTCTGTATTTCTGCTCTGGATGTCTTCTCTGAACGGTGGATTGTGATAGCTTCGCCCCTGCTCTGTGGAGGTTGTTGGCAATGTGCATGACTGTTGTGTTTTGCTCCTGTCGCCCTCTCTCCTACTGTATTCAGTACAAATCCCACCTCCTGCAAAACCTCCCCAGCCCCAGAGCTCTTACTTTACTTTTTACATTATATCCCTACCTGTTGAAGTCATTTGTTTCCAGTTTACTCCCATTCCCTAGATTTAGATTCCTCCCATTCCTTTGCTTCATGGGTGCAGGCCTGTCAGCTGTGGAATTCACTCCCACAGAGCCTCTGTGATAGCTCACCTTCTTTAAATCACAGCTTGTCAAACATTTTCATATTCTGTATATACAATCTCTCTCTGCTCATCTCAGCTCGTCTTCATCCACGTGCTTTTTATACCGCCCCTTTAGTGATTTTGACTTACCGTGCTATTCATCGTATTTTCTTCTTGACTTGATCATGATGATTGTGCGTTGTTGCGTGGTTTTGTAAGCGAGCTTGAGTTTAAGTACGGTGGTATTTAAAATGAAATGTAACCATCACGTGTTATATTACTGTTTTCAGAATATTTATGTCGATTTGTGATTAAATGTCTTCACTCTGTCACTCTTCTTTTTCCCCCACTGTGTGCAGATTTGTGGACTTATTTTATGGATTGTGTGCTGGACAGACCTCTTTGGCTCGTTCAGCGAAATGGAGCAAAAAGTTTTCAGACCTCCTATATACTTTGTCACTCCATTAGTACTTGGCATGACTATGGTAATTATAGAAACATTTGAACAATGCTGTCATTTCAGAGTCAGAACATGCACACTCGACGGCCACTTTAATAGAAACATCTGTACACCAACTCATTCATCCAGTTATCCAATCAGCCAATCATGTGGCAGCAGAGCACTGCATAAACTCATGCAGATACAGGTCAAGAGCTTCACTTAATGCTGAAAAAATATGACCGAGCAAAGGTTTTCTAGTTCTTTCCAGTTTCGGTGAGCATGTGTCCACTGTCGCCTCAGGTTCCTGTTCTTGGCTGACAGGAGTGGAACCCGGTGTGGTCTTTTACTGTTGTAGCACCCCAAGGTTTGGCATGTTGTGGTTTCTGAGATGCTTTTCCTGTCAGCTCAAACCATTCTGGTCATATATAATATATCTGGCAATAACAACCATGCTACAGTCACCAGTCACTGAGATTAACTGAGGCTCTTGACTTGTAACTGCATGATTTTTTTTTTGTTGTTGCGCTGTTGCTACATCAATGCATGAATGTGCAGGTGTACGGGTGTTCCTAGTAAATTATCAATATGATAATGCAAAACATTTCCTTATCTCCTGAATCCAATATTTACATAGCTATATTTGACTCTTGTCTCATCCTACTCTCCTTCTCTTTCTGACAGCTGTTAGCCACCTTTCTTATCCAGTATGAGCGTCTGAAAGGGGTGCAGTCTTCTGGAGTGCTTTTTATATTTTGGACGATCTCTGTACTGTGTGCCATCGTGCCTTTCCGCTCGAAGATCCTTCAGGCCCGCCAGGAGGTTCGCACCAATTTTGTTTTTATCACCGCCTAAAGCACGCTTGCATCTCGAATGAAATATATTATAGATCTGCCTGTTCATATAAGCTCATTCCCCACTTGGCAAAACAGAGCTGTAGCTTTCCCTGAAAGTATTTACTTTCACAATTTAACTTATCATAACTTGTCATTTCACAATTTAACTTATCTAATATGTCAACTTATCTACTTCTTCACTACAGTTCTCTGGAGAGTTTACTAATGAAAGAACAATGAGGGTCTTTCGTTGACATATTTTTACATCTGGTAGCAGTGTTTAGTATTCTATAGACACCATTTCTTTTGCATTATCTGTGGTCATGATTAGTAATCAGTAATGTCATGGTTGTTTTAAAAAAATATTTATAAGGAATGAAACAGAACTTAGTTTTTTATGATACTTGCGATGTTCAGTAGTCAGTCTAAATAGTTGTGCTCACTGCTATAACAGATCAAAATGCACTAAAGCAAAAGACCATGCCCGAGATCTATGTACAGCATACACTCTGCAAAATTTCTGACATTTTTACTTTACTAAAAAATTAAATACTCAAATAAGTAAATTCATTTCAAACCTTCCCTGTCATTCCTAGTCTTTTTCTCTTTTATGTTAAGTTTTTTTAAGTTCTCTTTTATGTTACAGAGCTACTGAATTATCAAAAAAAAATTAAATCAAGGCCAATGTACTAGACCTTTGTTTTTGCATAAGTCAATATACTGTATTTTTTTCTTTAATGAAAGTAAATTTCCACGGATTTGTATGAACAAGACGAATAGAGGAAGGTCAGACACTGGGTACGGTGAAGAGAAGGATGTCCTTGTGTTTGAAGTGCTGTTAATAAGTGTGATGGTTAAATTAAATCCTGTTTCTTTTTATGCAGGATGGGGTGAAAGACAAACTGCGTTTCACAACATTTTACTTGTATTTCGCCCTCACGGTGGCGGAACTCATTCTGTCCTGCTTCAATGAGAAGCCTCCACTCTTCTCCGACGTGGTCACAGATCCTGTAAGTGTGGGTGTGTATGGAGAGGTAGTAGGTGGGGGATTTTTACTATTAATTTGGTAAGTGAATTTAACATATACGGGTTCAGATGCTGAAGCGTCCATACTCTTTTTATTTCCTTTCTAGAATCCATGCCCAGAATCATCTGCTGGCTTCGTCTCAAGAATGACCTTTTGGTGGTTTACAAGGTAGAAACCATGTTTATTTTTGCCCCTAGGTTTACACTAATGTGTGGAAATGGATGAAGTTTTGTTATTGGGCCAAAGTCTTTCTCTGTTGTTTTCTATTAGCAATTGTGCTTGACACTGTGTACAGACAGAGCGATCAGAAAACTTTAATGAATAAGGTCATAACTATCATCATTGTCAAGGTGGACTGCCAAGTATTACTGAGCATTGCCACTGCAGCTTAGATAGAGAAACGATTTGCAAACAATAGCATTTGTTGTCATAGAGGCTGGGTCAGATATTAACCATTAACCTCAGAGTAGGAAAACAATAGAGGTGGTATAATACCAGTACATAAAAACCTGTAGGTTACAATGTATTTATGCCGGTATCCAAATAGCTGCCCACAAACCTTTTATTTACTTATTTACATTTGTGTCAGAATAAAATGTCCAAAAGTGAATCTAGTACCAAAAAAAATCAAAAGCTTACATTTAACCTATCCTTTAAATAAACATTAGTGACCAACCAACAAATATTGCTGTTCAGCTACCTGAACACATCTTTAGGGTTCATTCCAGTGTATTTAGCTTTTCTAGTTGTTTTTTTTTATGTTTAAATATAAGAATCACATATTCAAATGACCGTCACATGAGAAGTTACGTTACTATTAAATCTACAATATGTATGAATGCTTAATCTCCCTTGACTGTCTCAACTCAGTACTTTATGACTTATTTAGCTTTACCTTGTTTTGTATTTATCTAGTGAATGCATATGTCTGATATATGTTTCTGTTTCCCAGCATGGCAATAAAAGGCTACAGATCTCCACTGGAAAACAAAGACCTGTGGTCCCTGAACAAGGATGACAGCTCGGAGGTGGTGGTACCCAAACTCCTCAAGGAATGGGAAGTGGAGAAATCTAAACTGCAAAGGTATGCTGAGGCTCTAAATACTCTACAAACCTGGGCTTTATTGAACAGTGACAAGAAGAAAGCCATTATTGAAATAAATTACATGAAATCTTGGAAAAATTACTTTCTTGCCTTGGGACAAAACTCTAAATTTGGCAAAAAAAAAAACCCCAAAACACCAAACACTGCTCTTTAACTTGACATCACCATCCGTGCAGTGAAGCATGGTGGTGGTAGCATTGTGTTGTAGGGATGCATTTCTTCAGCAAGGACTGGGAAACTGTTGAGGTCAAGATGGATGTAGCTAAATCCAGGGCAATCCTAGAAGAAAACCTGCTCATGTCAGCCAGAAACTTGGGTATAGGTTCAACTTCCAATTGGATACTAAGTATACTGCTAGAGTTACTCTGATGTAGATCACAATCATGAACCTGAATGTGTTAGAATGGCTCAATCCAACCCCAGATCTTAATCTGATTGTGAATCTGTGGCAAGACTTACTAACAGTCTCGATCCTTTCTGTTCAAGCAATTTTTCCAATAAGGATGAGCACAAATATCAAGATTCACATGGCTGATGGCATTATTAACACGTGATATGAATAGATACTGGAGGCAAAAGCAAACGTCACAAATAAGTCTCTGATATTAGGTGATCAACACTGATCATGCCTGTATTTGTTGTTTGGAAACATCAAAATCTAATCAAAGATTAAAATTCATTTTAAAAATGTTGTGGAATGCAATACATAATAATTCTGCGTTAATGTGTAAAAAAAAAAGTCCATGCACCAGTATTCCATGTTTCATGTATTGGAAAGTCTGAAACGGTTTAACAAGGTTGAAAGTAGAAAGGTTTGAGTGGCAATGGTGAGTGGCATTGCTTCACTTGTGAATTCACGATCAGGGAGAAAATAAGGTGAAAGCAGAAGCCTGGGAGAATGATGTCTCACTTCAGATCTGAGTGACTTTCATCTTTTCGTAGTGCAGTCTGTTTAGGTCTGCTTGAGTAAAGGCAGTTGTAACTCTATGTAGCTTTGTTGTTTGCTTCTTTCACTTCACTTTCACTTTTTTTTGTTGTTGTTGTTGTTTCTTTATCCATGGTAGCAGGAAATGTCTGCCATATGCCTCTGGCCGCCGTAACAATATGATCTATTGTGCAAAATTTCCTTTGATTTTAAAAGCCGAACTTGACCCCAAACAACTGTTGCAATGTTCCTCTTTCTCTTCTATAGCCAACATTTTCTGTTCTCTGCTATAAGTGGTGTCAAGTTTGCAAGCTCACGCTTTCATGGCAGTGCTACTCTCTAATCGCAGTGGCATCTGTCAGTAGGAAAATGCCTCCTGCCACACTGCAATATTTGTTCAGGAATGGTTTGAGGAACATGACAAAGAGTTGACCTGTAAATTCCCTAGATCTCAATCCTACCGAGCATCTGTGAGAGGTGCTAGACAAACAAGTCTAATCTATCGAGACCCCACCTCGTAACTTACAGGTCTTAAAGGATCTGCTACTAACGTCTTGGTGCCAGATACCACAACACACCTTCAAAGGTCTTGTGGAGTCCTTGCCTCGATAGATCAGAGCTGTTTTGGTGGCACAAAGGGCACCTACACAATATTTGGCAGGTGGTTTTAATGTTTTGGCTGATTGATGTATAGAGTAAATATTGTAGAGTTGTGAAACATAGAAAATAAAAAAAAGGACTAAGATTTCATGTCATTTTAATCCCTTTAGCTGTTGAGACCGTTCCAAAGAAAGTTGCCGGAAAGCTGCTTTGCTTTTACTATCACATGACATTTCCACACACTTTTAATATGCAAAAAAAAAACACCACCATTACAAGCTAAGCAGTTCCATCGAAAGTATTTCATAACTACTGCTCTGTGAATAACCCCCACAGGTCTGCACAGGAAATGAATGGACAGGCAGTGTACTCTAAAGCTGAAGCGGAGAGCAACCACGTGGGTGTAAATCCTGAGGAGGTGGAAGTGCTGCTCTCCAAGAAGAAGGAGTCACAAAAACCTTCGTTCCTGCGCGCCCTAATCAGAGCCTTTGGGCCCTACTTCCTCATCGGCTCAGCCTTCAAGCTGTTACAGGATATCATCGTCTTCATCAACCCTCAGCTGCTCAGGTGAAAAGCAAGGACGGCATAAAGGGCCAGTAATTTATGGCAGGGAAGAGGGTGGTGTGTGAAGAGTTACAGCTAGCTACTGAAAGGCAGAAGTTATAAATGGTGTTTGATCAGTCTTGTCTTGGAGCTATATATCAGTAGTTGCTGTCAGCAGCTCTGTAGCGTTGCTGGGTTGCCTGCGATGCTGCTATCCATTTAAATACATATTTGAGTTGCATCAATGGGACCTAATAAAGTGGAATGAAAAGGACAATTGTAAGGGAACAGATGTTGCAGCACTGTATGAGTACTTAAAAATGATACCAGCATGCATTTTTGTGTATGCAACAAACACACATCTACCTATAGCTTGATTTAAATACAGAGCTCCGTATGCCGATATGATCAACATGAGCACGATGCTGGCTTGTCCTCTGCTGCTATTTCTTTTTGTTTTTTTCACAGCCATAAGCCAGTAGGGAATCTGAGTCATTTGCAATGCAAAGGCCATATGCAAATTCGTTTTATCCCAGCACATTTCTTTCCAATAGTGTTTGTGGAATTATGATCAGAGATATGGTCAAATTTGCCAGGCTTGTTTCCAGCACGCCGACTTCCTTATGTATGTGGTAACACTACAGCTACACTAAACTACAGTGTTTAGTGTATGAGCGAGCACCAGACTAGAATTGAAACACATTTCCATGTACTACACAAATAAGTCAACACAATGCTGACTGACAGCTCACTTACATAATAGAGGTCTAAAAGCATTATCATAAACATTCCATTGTAGAACACTAAAGTGAAATCAAAATGGAAGTTTTGTGGCTTTTAGTATGAATACGTCAGCCTAAAGGTTATCTATAAATAGTGTGCTCCAAAACAATGGCAAAAGTTGTGTATAGAAGATGTACGCATTCAAAATTTACAGTGTCTCTCTACCACTAATACGGATCAACAGTTTTGATGACATCACTCTGCACTTCAGCTTCACATCAGATTTTCCGTCCATTCGAATTCTCTCTAGAATCTAAAAGACATCCCATCCCCAAAATTATTCAAATTTATGGTACAGTCAAATATGGCTTAGGTAAAATTGGCTGTGAGATAAGCTAAACACTATTGCCTGTTTAAAAAGGGGGAGGGGCTACATGATATATCCTGCCCTGACTTTCTGTTTCGGAGGAAATTATGCCAACACTTCAAATAATGCTGCGCGTTTCAAGGCACTTCACAGGGACTTTAATGAAGTCTTCAGTCACAGGTGTTTGCAAAGTAAGCTTTTAATTGTTGTAAATGATCCTTTCAAAGCTGAGACCACTTTTTCAGAGGGAAGAATTATAGTTATTTGTGTTTTACTAGCATAACCACACAAGTGATTTGACATGGGTAACACAGTGAAATCACAAGTAATCAGACTTGATTCTGATCTGTCTTGCTGCAGTGTTTGAAGCTTGCTTAAAACCACATAACAAACCAATCATGTATAATAACTCATGCCAATACAGATCAAGAGCTTTAGATAAAGTAATGTTCACATCAAACATCAGAAAGAAGAAAAAAAAAGTGATCATGTGACAGTGGCATAGTTGTTGGTGCCAGACAGGCTTATCTGAGGATTTCAGAACCTACTGATCTCCTTGGATTTTCACACACAACGTTTCTTAGTCTCTAGTTGCACAAAATAGTGCCGCAAAATAACCAACAAAAAAAACATTCAATGAGCGGCAATTCTGTGAGCCTTGTTGATGAGAGAGGTCAGAGGAGAATAGCTAGGTTGGTTTGAGCTGACAGGAAGACTACGTAAACTTAAATAACCAATCTTTACAGCCATGGTGAGCAGAAAAGCATCTCAGAATGCACAGCACATTGAAACTTGAGCCAGACAACAGCAGAAAACCACATTGGGTTCCACTCCTGTCATCCAAGGACAGGAATCCGAAGTTAACTTTGGCACAGGCTCGCCCAAACTGGACAGTTTGACAATTGGAAAAGTGACCTCTTTTCTTCATCTGTGCAGCGAATAGTCAATAATTCAACAATTATCTTTTATCATAAGTGATTTTTTTTATTAAGTGTGTGTTCTGTTCTTTTCTTAGTGTAAAAATATTCGTTTGTGTGCTTTGGATAAGTATTAGGTTGAACATTCCTGTAACTTGCTTATGCCCGTCATTGTGACCGTCAGGCTGCTGATCGAGTTCACCAAAAAGAAGAATGTGCCGTCTTGGTGGGGCTTCGCGTTGGCCTTCCTCATGTTTGGCTGTGCCCTTCTACAGACACTCATCCTGCATCAGCAATTTCAGTACTGCTTCGTTACAGGCATGAGGCTGCGCACAGCCATCATCGGTGCCATCTACAGAAAGGTACATGTATACACAGACACCCAGTCATGTGACGTTACTGATGTTAATTAAAAACTCACACAAAAATCCCTGCCGATCTGAATCCGATTTTCCCCCTAGTCATGTACAAAGCAGTTGTTTGTGTAATATCCTCAGTCTAGAATGAAGCCTCTTGTTTAAATAATTAACAAAATGGCAGTCATATCTTTTATGTGAATCTGACATTTAACTGCTCTGAACCATCAGGTCAGACTACATTTCAAGGTTTGTTCTTCATAGCGTCTCAGGGAGTTTTTCCCCTTGCTACGCTACCTCTGGCTTGTTCATTAGGGATAAACTCATACATTTAAAATCTATATCCTGAATTGATATTTCTGTAAAGCTGCTTTGGGACCATGTCCATTGTTACCAATAAAACTGAATTAAATTTACGTCAAAAGCGTGAGTGACTTAGAACGTGCACGAAGTAGAGTCAGAGTGATGTGTCATGGTTTAGTGATTGCATGAGTAATGAAAAAGGAACCTGCCCTGGTGTGTGTGAAAGGATAGGTATGGATCTGCACTTTTACCCACTGATGTGTGATTGTGTTAGCACAGCCGAAGGTGTGTCTGCTTGATTTATACGCCGTGTTTACAACGATTTAGAACGCCACATTGAAGCTATTCTGGGAGGATTATATCACTTCTTCTGAACCTGAAGTTTTAATGATGATTAATGTTTAGATAACCCTATTCCAGCCTTTTTGTTGAAGAAAGGTTGTAGAATGTAGTACAGTAGAATGTTTATTCCAGTTATACTACAGTGAGTGAGTTTCCTGTGATTAAAAAAAACAAAAACTTTTGAACTTTATCCTAATGCTGTGCTTCGTCACGTCAGTGAGTCAGCACCACTTGCATCAGCTTTCATGATATACCCAATACAGTGTTTCCTTCAGGTCTGAAGCAATTCTAGGTGAAGGAACAGGTGTGGTGGTGAGGGAGATTAGTTCATAGAGTTGTGGTTACCTGTTTGTCAGGTTTTGTTTTTTTTATTAATCACTGGATATAGTCCACGTACTACAGTCCCCTCAGAAAGTACTGGAACGGCAAGGCCAGTTCTTATGTTTTTACTATACTCTTTATTTCACTATACGTACATAAAACATTTGGGTTCGCTGAAATGAAAGCTGAAATTGTGTTCTCGTAGTCATCAAATCTAAATGTCCTCAGAGTACAAGAAATGGCCTTGGCATTCCAATACTTTCGGAGGGGGTTGTATATCAGGGCTGTACCTAGCACACCATACAAAATAAATCCCAAGTGTCCTTGAAAAGGCGCATATTTTGATAATAAACTCATAGCAATAAACTCATAGCAAATTTATAGGCAGTTTAATGAGGACACCATCCATCCATCCATTTTTTTTTTTACATACCGCTTATCCTACACAAGGTCACGGGGAGCCTGGAGGCTTTCCTAGGGAGCTCACGGCACAAGGCGAGGGACACCCTAGACAGGGTGCCAACCCACCCAGAACACAATCCCAAAGCACTCAAACAAACACACACACTATGGACAATTTGGAAATGCCAGTCAGCCAACAATGTACGTCTTTGAACTGGGGGATGAAACCAGATTACCCTGAGGAAACCCCGAAGCATGAGGAGAACATGCAAAGTCCACACACAGCGTGGAGGCGGGAATCAAACCCCTGTCTGGTTATCATCTTAATTCTCTCATAAAGTTTAACTGCACGCCGACTGTATGTTGTGCCAGCAGGAGAGTTATCCGACCGCTATGTCAGTGTTTCCACATACCTGCATGCTCCTGATCCTGAAAAGATCTATACTAATTATTCCGACTAGTAAAAACCCCTCTACACCCAACCTGATTGTTATGATGCTGACTCTGTTTGTGCAGTCACTGGTTATTACGAACGAAGCGAAGCGTTCTTCCACCGTCGGAGAGATCGTTAACTTGATGTCGGTGGATGCTCAGCGCTTTATGGACCTCACTACGTTCCTGAACATGTTGTGGTCTGCACCACTGCAGATCATACTGGCTCTCTTCTTCCTCTGGCAGGTCAGCAATTCAGCCACCTCACCTTTATACTCTAAAGCTAATCTTCAAGAAAAAGCAGAAAATATACAGAGAGTTGGGGTAGGAGGTTGTCCTGAACCACACAATATTCTTTTACAACATTCATTTCATCATGTTTCTTACACCCAGAAATAATAACCTGTACAGTGACAGTTTATTGCAGTTTGTATCTCTATGAGGATTATAATGGTCATAATTGTCTGTCAGCATAATCAATGCACATTTTGACATATTATGCAATAACAGAAAAGTGCTTATCTAAAATTTGGCAACTGCTACATGTTAGATCTTGCTAGATAAAGACGCACCAAAACATTAGTCTTTTTTTTTTTACTGATATTTTTGCCATCTGTCTTTTTTTCTTCTTCTTTTTCGTCTTCTTCTTTATCTCGTAGACTCTGGGCCCCTCTGTCCTCGCAGGTGTGGCTGTTATGGTTCTCCTGATTCCTTTTAATGCTGTGATCGCCATGAAAACCAGAGCGTACCAGGTCTCTTTTTCTTTCTGTCTGTCTGCCAAGTGATGTAGAGATTAATTTTTGTTTGCGTGGTTTGTGGTAAACTCAATGTGCTGTAAGGCTGTGTTTAAATCACATACCAAGCATAACTTTTTAAAATAAAACCGAAACATCTTTTCATATTTAGATCATATTTAGATTGAGCAGCTCAAGTACTGACCTTGGCATTCTAATACTTTTGGAGGGGGCTGTATATCAGGGCTGTACCTAGCACACTAGACAAAATAAATCCCCAGTGTGCTTGCAAAGGCCCACTTTTTGGTGACCCAGAAACTGGGCCAGAAACCCGTCCAGTCTTGAGCTACTCAACATCGTATTTAAACAGCAAATAGACTGCTATTGAAAAAAAAAAAAACTTAGAACATTTAATGAACCTTTTTTTTCTCTTTTTTTTTGTAGAAGTTACACAAGCTGTTAAAAAATTCAGTACACCTACTTCAAGTGTTCATTTGAGCTGTTTTATGTTCTCCAGGTGGAGCAGATGCAGTACAAAGACGCTCGCATCAAGCTGATGAACGAAATCCTGAACGGGATGAAGGTGCTGAAGCTTTACGCCTGGGAGCCTTCCTTCAAGGAGCAGGTCCTACATATTCGGCAAAAGGAGCTCAGTGTGCTGCGCAAGCAAGGCTACCTTAGCGCACTGTCTGTCATGGCCTGGACAAGCGCACCCTTTCTGGTGGGTTTGAAGATCCAGTTATATATAGCTGCTTGTATTGAAATTAGACACAGTGCACTTAGATCGCAACTATATTTGTCGTAGTTTGGTAGGTGGTAACGGTATAGCAATGGTAAAAGACTCGGCAATCTAGAAATGATTAGACAGTCAATACCTGGAAAAAGAGAAACTAAAGAGAATAAAATCTTAATGAGAGTCTAGAAATGTGTCAATGTGGATTATTTAACCACATTACTTATGGTCTTTTTAGCTGTGGAGAAAACACACTAAGGAAAACAATACGCTAGAATACATGACAATATTCTAAGATGTCAATACTCAATTTCAGCATCAATTCCTAGAGTCAGCGGTTTGTAGTTTGGAGAGTGTTTGTGTCCATGTGGACATATGTGTCACGCGTGGGAGGTGAAGGCAGACGCAAGTGCAGATTTTTGTTATTCAAAGTGCGGACAAATAACCAAAACAGTGTGAAGACAAACCTGTACAGGAGATTCAAGGCAAAACGTGCAGACTTTGAGCAAGACTATGGTACACACTGCAACACATGAGCACGACAACACCAAACACATGACAATGAGATGCTGAAACACAGGAACTTATAGAATGGTGTTAATCAGGGTGAAACAAGACACAGGGGCGAGTGATTGAAAACATGTGACATGCTGGGGTTGATGGGAAGTGTAGTTCAGCGCCCCTTTGCCACTATCATGACAATATGAATGCTACCTGGGATCAACTCATAAAGCAAAGAAACCTTTATTTATATAACGCGTGGCTGTAAGTCTTTCGGTTTAAAGCCTTGTTTGAGGCTTATTTTGAGGCAGAGAAAGAAATGCACATTGTCTATATCTTTTCATACAATTATATACTTATTAACTCATAGTTTATGTACTTCAAATATACACTGAATAAAACATTTGGACAGATTAGATTGAATATAGTGTATACAGCGTTTTCACTGTCTTTAAAACGAAAAAAGAGTATTTGTTTAAATAGAAATAGAGTGTGTGCAAGTGTGCAAACTTCATCAAGAATACTTTTAAGAATGTAAACTATTAAAATAGCTTTGATTTGTTTAAGGCGGTTCGTGATCTAAAATAATAGGAAATATATCAAATGAAGGAAGCCATTTATAAGTAGATGTGCCCAAAACCTTTGACCTTGGTAGTGTGTAAAATTGAGTAAGCTTATATACGTCACTTCTAATACTTGTAATCATGTCAGTATATCATGATCATTTAAATCATTAGTGCGGGTGGATTTTTAATTCAGTCATTACAGGGTTATTACAGGCTGCCTTGTTGAGGTCAATTTTAAGGATGTCATTCTAACACAACCTTATTGTGGGCAAAGGTTGTGATGTCCTGGAAAAGTCCTACAAAACGATTTTCCTAAAAAGAGTGGGAAGCTTGAGTGTCAAGGCTGTTGGGAAAGAGATACGAGTGTTCTAACAGTCATTCCTAAAATGTTTCCTTAGGTTGCACTGACAACATTTGCCGTGTATGTGAATGTGGACAAAAACAACGTCTTAGATGCGGAAAAGGCCTTTGTCTCGCTTTCTCTGTTCAACATCTTAAGATTTCCACTGAACATGCTTCCACAGGTCATAAGCAGCGTCATGCAAGTGAGTACACTTCACTTCAGATCATTTTAAGGTATTCCAGACAGTTCTTAACACAACCCCACCATTTTTTTCCCCTTAAATAAGCTAATCGTTTTGGTGTAAATAAGTTGTCACTCATTGTATTTGTAGGCCTGAGAAGACTCGTGTTTGTGTGAGAGACATTTGTTTGGGTGACACTGTTATTGCATAATTAGTTATTGTAAAATACAGTGTTTTCGCTCATCCCCAGATGGAAAATATCTTTATTAAGAATTTGGAAAACATTTCCAGGGACATTCATCATAAGGTGTGTCATGACATGTCACATTGTTTTCTTTTCCTGTCCTCACACCCGGCACACAGGCTAGCGTGTCTCTCAAGCGAATCCAGCATTTCCTGAGTCATGATGAGCTGGACCCAGACAACGTGGATAGAAAACCTGCAGCCTCGGGTAACGCATCATCATGACTCGTCGTTTTATTTCATGTTTTTCACATTGCTTGAATGAGTCATGAATTCAATCTTTACTCACACTTTCAGAATATGCGGTAACTGTTGTGAACGGGAAATTCTCATGGGCCGCGAAAGATCCGCCCACTCTTCAGAAGTAAGGATTTTTCTTTGCACAAGGATGTAGTGTGGTATTAAAACAATGATGTAGTACAATATTACAATTAACATAGAACTCTAAAAATGTTATACTTTGATTTTCTTTTACAGTATTTATGATTCTTAAGAACACTGCGGTTATTCCTGTAGTTGATGTCGTAATCAGTTATGTTGATTATGCAAAATTGTCAATGTGGATTTTTATATTTGATGTGCAGTTTACTTAACAGCAGAAACATGCTATATACTCTCTATCTATCTCTCTATCTATCTATCTATCTATCTCTCTGTCGATCTATCTATCTATATATCTACTGTTGCACCACATAGTGGCAAAATGTTTCAGTTGGCCTAACACTGTCAAGGCTTGTTGCTTAGATAAAATCAATTTCAATGGAGCCATCAGACCGAGTTTAGAAAAGAGGTTTTGTCTCAAGTTCTTAAAAGTACCCTTGAAAGCATGAGGGCACACCATGCTGTCTTCTTTACATTCACATCTGCAACACTACAGAAGGAATCAGATATCGCAAACAGAAATGTGAAGGTTGGCGCAACGAAAGAGTAATGCAAGAACGTTTCGCTTGCTTTTTCACTTCTACTATGATAATGGCATGAAAAAAAGAAAAAGAAGGCACCTGAAAATTCCTGCTTGGTAACTGAAATAGTATTGTATGTGGCACAAGTATGTGGACAACTGACCATCACACCCATATGGGCTTGCTGAACATCCCATTGCAAATCCATGGACATTGATCTCGACTTCGCCGCTATAACAGCTTATACTCGTTTAAGAAAGACTTTGCACTAGATTTAAAGTGTGGATGTTGGGATTTGCCCATTTAGCCATAAGAGCGTAAATGAGGTTGGGCACTGATGTCGGGGACAAGGAGGCCAGTCAGTGTTCCAGTTCATCTCAATGGTGTTCAGTGGGGTTGAGATCAAGGCTCTGTGCAGGACACTCGAGTTCTTCCACTCCAACCTTGTCAACCCATGTCTTTATGAATCATGTTCTAGTGAAGGGAAATCCTAAAGCTACAGCATACAGAGACATTCTAGACATTTGTGTGCTTCCTGCTTTGTTGCTACAAAAAGATTCGCATGTGAGTCTACATCATTGAACTGTTGATAAGTTAAAACTATAATAAATTCAGAACTGACTCATAATGATGCTGATACTCATGAGTTGCTCATAAGTTCCTGTTTACACAATTATACTTTTTGAGTCTATACAGTTATAAAAGGGAAAAAATCTAGAATTGCATTATACAGAGTCACCCAGATGAGGATGAGTTCCCTTTCGAGTCTGGTTCCTCTCAAGGTTTTTTCCTCTTGTCTTCTCAGGGAGTTTTTCCTCACCACCGTCAACACTGGCTTACTCATTAGGGACAAATTCATCTGTTTAAAATGTATTTCCAGAATTGATATATTTCTGTAAAGCTGCTTTGTGGTCATTTCCATTGTTAAAACCGCTATACAAATAAAATTGAATTGAATTGACTTGATCTTTGTGGCAACATTTTATAGAATGTATGGGTGTGCTTGCCATAGTGGCTATAAAGTGTATTTCTTTATGCCGTAGTAATATGTGTAATGTAAAATTCATAGTTAATGAGGGTAGTGAAGTTTAGACCAGTGAAGATGGTCGAGGCAATGTGTGTGTGATTTGTTTTGAGTTTTGTACAGTAGTTTTTGTTGAAAAGACATTCCTTATTACCTGTTATAATAATTCCTTATTTGTCATTTTAAACTAATTTATTGTTATGTACATAAATATATCTATATCCTGTGTTCCAGCATTAACGTGATGGTGCCGCAGGGCTCGGTATTAGCAGTGGTGGGTCATGTGGGATGTGGGAAAACATCTCTTGTGTCAGCTCTGCTAGGAGAGATGGAGAAGCAAGATGGACAGATCTCCATAAGAGTGAGTGGCTTCGTCTCACATTGTATATTATATTACGTGTACACCTAATGGCCAGTTTACTGTCCTAGCTAAAATTATACCCTGGAATGAACAATCCTCTTGTGTTAGGGTTCGGTGGCTTATGTGCCTCAGCAGGCGTGGATCCAGAACGCCACACTGAGAGACAACATCTTGTTCGGCAGGCCCTATGTAGAGGAAAAGTACCGCCGCGTGCTGGATGCTTGCGCCCTTACCGCTGACCTCGAGATATTCCCTGGAGGTGACCAAACAGAGATAGGAGAGAAGGTACAGATGGTTTCTGCCTTAAATGCTGGGCCTTTTAATCACACAGTTTGTTTATCATGTTTACCAACTTCTAAAATAGGTTTTTAAACTGTATCGCGATGAGACGATCTTGGTCAGTAGGAGAGCCATTGCTCTATATTGAACAGAACATCAACATCATGTGTTTGTCTGTTGTCCTGTTACGTCTTTACGAAACATGATGAAAGGATGTCGTGTTTGTGCAGGGAATTAATCTTTCTGGAGGTCAGAGGCAAAGGGTGAGTCTGGCCAGAGCGCTGTACAGTGAGGCAGACGTTTACCTCCTGGATGACCCGCTGTCTGCTGTGGATGCCCATGTCGCCAAGCACATCTTTGACAATGTCATTGGGCCAGAGGGAGCGCTCCGTCAAAAGGTAGAATCAAAGATGAAAAATGAAGGGATGTTATTCACTTCGTACTAGTTATGTTTACATGTTTTCTGCTAGACAGTAATGAATGGTGGTTTATGGTTTATCATGTCCCAGTCATATTGTATTCAAATGAGTGTTGCTCTGATAACAGCTCTTACGTCAAATACTGCCGGACTTAGGCAAATTTTGTCTCTTATCTGATGACATCTAAGCTACCTCGGGCACACGGTGTTTTCTGTTCTATATGGCTAAAAATAATCTGTTGAGATGTTCAGCAGCATACAGTGCCAGGATGTTGTCAGCTTAGCTTTTCAAACAGGAATATCTCGTGAATCAGCGAGCTGACAGTGTTATATTAGCTAGCTAACATTAACCATGGAAACAACCTCCGTCAACCTAGAACACAAATCCATATTAAAACAGTATATGTTTGCTGGGAAGTAGGCCTGAATGTACTTTAAATGATGCATTTAGGCTTCCATCAGAATTACAGCATTGTCATGATTGAGTATAACAGTTACAATAGGACGTTTCAAAGATGGATACGGAAGCAAGCGCAGATCTTCAAACATTTAATAAACCAACAAAACTAGGACAACTAGGCAGATTACTGTGGCTAAGGCTAAACATAAACTAGGAAACAAAACGTAGTACAGGGACAAAGGTGAAGTTAGACAATACGTTAGACAAGGAAGAAGTACAAAAAGTGGCTATATGTAGGAGTGCTCGTTAAACAGAAACGTGAAACAGGTGCAGGTGGTCATGTGACAGTGATGTAGTATGGTGCAGTGGCTGCTCCAAAGTTACCTCCTTGATATATGACATACACCATCTCCTTCAATTTGGACAAATTAAAGTAGTAAATTAAAAATCGTTATCCTTTGTCGATGTTTGCAAACAGTGACCAGAAATGCTATCTAGAATGTCTAGAATGTATTACACAAGTTGAAGATTGTGGTGTATTGTATAAAAGTTCATCATGGCAACACTGAAATAAGAGGCCTATACAGTCTATGCCAATGTAATATTGCTTACAATAATTTGAGCAATTGATTGAGTGTAAGTGTGTTTCATGGTGCAGACACGAATCCTGGTGACCCACAGCATCTGCTTCCTGCCCCAAGTGGATAACATCATGGTGTTAGTGGACGGCAGTGTATCAGAGATGGGATCTTACCAGGACTTGCTCAATGAGAATAGAACCTTCGCTGAGTTCCTTAGGAACTACTCTCTAGAGGACATAATAGAGGATGATGAAGTAACAGGTATACAAAACACGACATGAAAAGAGTACACAGTCAGTCATACCAGTCATTACTGAGGGACGTGAGAGTCATTTCATTGCTTATTTCAGAATAGAAATTTCACAGCCATAAAATTTGACAGGTCCATGTTTGAGGACACACGCACACATACACACCATATATGTTCGCTTGTTCTGATTGATCCTCACAACACTGATTATTATAATTAAAATAGCTTAATGAGTAAATGAGATGAACAACTAAGGAAAAACACAACTGATTACACAGTGGATAAACAAAAGAAAAATATAGATTTCTTCATAGATTCATTTCCCCTTTTCTCCCATGCCAACTTCACTGGTTTGTGTTCTCAGTTCTACATACATGTTAATTACCCGAGTTCCCATGAGCTCTGATGACCAAACTGCATAGGCCATTTCTTTTATTAATTAGTTTTAATGCGGCATGAAAAAAGAATAGCTGCTTTATTAAACAGTGAATTTCTAGGAATGCACACTAGTGTTCCGAAAAAAGCTGTGCATGTTTTGGCTGCCATTATTAGGCAACGGTGACGCTTCTAGGCCCCTGAATGTTGTTGGGTTTAATCTGCTCGAGAAGCAGAGACAAAATGGAGGGTTTTTTATTCAATTCAAACCCTGTTGAAACTGAGGTGTGTAACTGAAGGCTATGAGGAACAAACTGGGGACATCGGACAACCCGTGACATACGGGTCATCATATATAATTTCCTGCAACCTCTCTGTGCACTTCCGCTTGATCTAGACCCATCACATTACCAGGACCTGTTGCATTTTATTGTTATGAGAATGATCGGGGATTACGCTGCAATCTGACTGATTGTTATTATCTCTTCGATATAGGTACAAATATTTCCCTTTTTTATTGGGGGGGAGTTTATTCTTCTTGTTTGGACATGTATCTGTCTGTTGCAGAGGTGTTGATTGATGAAGAAGAGTTATTCCCTGATGATGCTCTCAGTACCCACACCGATATGGTGGACCACGAACCTGCAGTCAACGAGGCTCGAAGACAGTTTATGAGGTAGCCTCTATGCCTTTTAGCATCTTTCTGTTTTTCCACTTGAGCTTCATGCTTTTTCAGCTTCATAAATCAACACAAAAGTATACATGTCATGTGGCACTTCAGGAACTGGACCATTCTTCATCTTCTTCATCTTATTATTATTACTATTAATATGTGTTTTCCAGTGAGAACACTTTCATGCTTTTTCTATAAAGATGCTAAATGAGGCAATGCTTCCAGTGTGTATATACTAGATATATGGGTTATGGCTCTCCATAGTGGTTCTTTGTCTGCTCTCACAGGCAAATCAGCATCATGTCTAACGATGTGGAGAACCCGAGGACGAAATCAGTGCGCAAACGTCGCTTCAGCGAGAGGAGGCCTGGGGAGCCACCGCAGGAGAAGAAGGAGTCCAAAGTGGATAAGCTCATCCTGGCTGAGACTGCAGAGACAGGCCGGGTCGGTGTACTGAACTTTTGACGCTGTCATTTTGTTATGCATTCTTAATTTTAAAAAGGTGTGAGAGAGTATGGATTATACACTGGAAGTTCAGAGGCCCTGTTAGTTTGCAGACAGGTCACCACTTGGCTGAGTTGGAGCTCCAGTATTTTTACACTCTACATGTAAAATCTGCTTCATTTCATTTTTTTAGGT
Organism: Ameiurus melas; assembly: GCA_012411365.1. Classification (NCBI taxonomy): domain Eukaryota; kingdom Metazoa; phylum Chordata; class Actinopteri; order Siluriformes; family Ictaluridae; genus Ameiurus; species Ameiurus melas. Next base: position 24,001,943 of record CM022760.1, read on the forward strand.
GAAACTCAAGGTTTATTGGGAGTATGTGAAAGCTGTGGGGCCTTTGATGTCCCTTCTCATCTGCTTCCTGTACGGAGCTCAGAGTGCAGCAGCTATCGGAGCCAACATTTGGCTCACTGTGTGGACTGGCGACACCGATAAGAGCACTAGAACAGACAATGTACCTATGAGAGTGGGGGTGTATGCAGCACTTGGCTTTACACAAGGTATGGCACAGGTTACAGGTTATATATTACTGTCGTGCTTAATTTCATCTGCAGGTGGGTTTCATAATATTGATATATACGGTATGTATAGGGCATTATACTGAGCGAGCTGGCAAATCAGTCCTGAGCTCAGGTTACTGTTTGTGCGGAGTTCGTTTGCAAGTTCTCCACATGTACGTGTCAGTTGCCTCTGGGTTTTCGGGTTTTCTGGTTTCCTCCCACCTCAGAAACTATGCATGATTGCACAAAATTACTAGGATAAGCTCTGGATCCACCATGACCCTGAACTAGGATAAAGCAGTTACTGAAGATGATGGAATCCATCCATCCATCCATCCATTGCGTGGAACCTGGAGCCTATCCCAGGGGGCATAGGGCACAAGGACAGGGTGCCAATCCGTTCACACACCCATTCATACACTACGGACACTTTAGACACGCCAATCAGCCTACAGCGCATGTCTTTGGTCTGGAGGAGGAAACCGGAGTACCCGGAGGAAACCCCCGCAGCACGCGAAGAACATACAAACTCCGCACAGGCAGGCGGGAATCAAACCCCCAACACTGGAAGTGTGAGGCAAATGCACCAAACAATAAGCCACTGTGCCCCCATAGATGATGTGATGAATAAAAACAATTATTTTATTATTATTCTAAACCGCATTTAATATGTAAATATACGCTCACCAACCACTTTATTAGGAACACCTACACATTCATGCAGTTATCCAATCAGCCAATCATGTGGCTGCAAAGCAACGCATCAATTCAAGCAGATACAGATGAGGAGCTTCAGTTAATATTCACATCAGAATGCGGTAAAATGTTATCTCAGTGACTTTGGCTTGGTTGTTGGTGACAGAAATTTCAGAAATGTCTGATCTGGGATTTTTTTCACGCAACAGTTTCAGTTTACAGATGGTTGGTGGTATGAAGAAACAACCTTGGTGATCAGAGAAGTCAATAGTAACTAAAAATAAGCAGTCTTTTCACCCATGGTGAGCGGAAAAGCATCCCAGGATGTGCACTGAATCTTGAGATGGGCTTCAACAGGTTATTCTTCTAACAGCCTTGAACAGGAATCTGAGGCTACAGTGAGCACAGGCTCAACTAAACTACACAGTTGAAGATTGGCAAAAAAAGACCAGGAGACAGTTTTTCTCATCTGTGTCATTTCAGTGAGCCCGTCTCCACCGTAACCTCAGATTCCTGTCCCTGCCTGACAGGAGTGGAGCCCAGTGTGGGTCTTCTGTCATTATACCCCATCCACATATGTTTTTTTTTCTTCTCCATTCTGATATTTGTGAACGTATGTGAACATTAATTGAAGCTCTTGACCCGTATCTGCCTGATGTTATGCACTGCTGAACATGATTTGCAGGTGTGTGTTCCTAATAAAGTGGTCAGTGAGTGTATTTCTGTAAACACTATAATAAGACAACCGAATAACAGGTCAGTAATATTGTGTAATATTTCTGCACATTGTTAGTTAGTAGTATTTAAAAGTGACAGAATTTCCTGAATTAATAAAGTGCAAATTCAATTCAGATGAAAATTTTGTCACACACACACACACACACACACACACACACAGCAATACACAGTCCAACATGTAGTGAAATGCTTTCTACAGCTGTCCGGGACATCAAATAGAATTTACATGGACTAGAATTTACTCGTATACGGTTAGAAAAAGGGGAATTTTTTTTTTAAAGCATAAGAATATAATGTATGGATATTTAATTGGACTATAGCACTGAACTCACCTCAGCATTACTACAACTGGAACTACAACCATTTTTTTCCTTTCCTTTCCTTTCCTTTTTTTTTTTTTTTTTTTACACATGTATTGGTTTATTCACAGATTGTTCTTTTCCTGGTGTTCCTGCTTGGTAATCTATAATAACCCATATCCAACCTCATAATCCAAATAGCTTGTTCTTTCATACCTCCTCTCTCCCCATACATGCTCCCTAACCTCCTTTCCCCTACAGGTCTACATAGTGTAGTGACTCTTTCATCCCCCATCCTCTCTCTGTGGCAGGCATCCTGGTCATGTTCTCTTCCTTTACTCTGGCCCTGGGGAAAATCCAGGCTGCCCGCAAGCTGCACCAGGGTCTGCTGGACAACAAATTTCGCACCCCGCAGTCTTTCTTTGATACTACACCCATAGGGCGCATCATCAACCGCTTCTCCAAAGATATTTACGTGATCGACGATGCCCTGCCTTCCACTATCCTCATGTTCCTGGGCACCTTTTTTACCTCCCTCTCCACCGTGATCGTTATCATTTCCAGCACACCCATCTTTGCTGTGATCATTGGCCCCTTGGCTATAATTTACTACTTTGTGCAGGTATTGTGTTTTTCTCAACATTAGCCAAACTGAAGGAGTCCTCAATGTTTTCAATTCCTTCTCTAAATAGAAGGGTTTGTGCTTTGGCATACAGCAAAGCTGACGGCAAAGAAGGTTCTCGCTGTGATTTCCCTTTCCCTTTCCTCTCTCCTTTCTCCTTAATTCTATTCATTTCAGTTCCCCTACACACGCTCTCTTTTTGTCTCCCTCTCGTGCTCTCTCCTCCCCTCCCTAACAAAGTGTTCACTTCCTCTCTCCCAACCACTTCCTGCCTTGCCTGTTTGCGTGCATGTTTTCTTTCTCTCTCTCTCTCTCTCTCTCTCTCTCTCTCACACACACACACACACACACACACACACACACAGACACACACTTGTTGGTTTTTATTGCTCGATACTCAGCCCAGGCATTTATGTAAGCGCCCAGCCTAGGCTCAAAATTTCTGATGTTATACTGACCCCTGGTGCTGATAACATGAGATTACATCAGTATTTATTAATTAATGTAATCGAGCAGCGGTTCTTAGCCCCCCCAAGTGGTTGGGCTTTGATACAGGACGCGGTCCAGTCGTGACTAGTAGGGCTGAGGAAAGGATTCTTTGACCATGAGCCTGGCTCTATACTTGTTCTTCAGTGCTGAAAAACCAGCCTCACAGAGATAGGTTGATGCAAATGGGAGCATTTTTTTCAATGCCGTGTCACTTACTTGCCGGTATTCTGCACGCACCAGTGCAGAATCCACCAGTGACTTCTCTGTGAACTCGTCTGTGCGTAATTGTTTAAAATAAAAGTTTTCCCTTGACCCCCAGGTTAAGAACCGCTGGTTGAGGGAATTGTAGAGTAGACTTTTCATTTCATATATAACAGAGCTCAGATCGGATGCACAGAGCATTACTCATGTTTGGCGTCCCTTCTTTCGCTTTTGGACTTACTTTGATGGACGATGTACCGGCGAGACGTCAAATGTGGATTCTTTGTGATACTTCACACTACCTTTGTTTTCCTTCCAGATCTCTCTGGCATGTTATAGCAGTCAACCTGAAATGCCCTCAAACACCCCCTTAATGAACTGAACACAAACCATGATTCTGGGAGTGAACGAATGAGTAAATGAGTCCATTGATCAGCTGATTAAATCTCCCCTCCCCTCCACACAGGTGTGCTGATTCTGGCCAACTCTTTACTGAGCCGAGTCTACGGTATGCTGAAGGCTGCCTACAACACCCACCTCCACATGCTCTGCGCTGTTCTGAGGGCGCCGCAGACCTTTTTTGAGTCCAACCCCTCAGGGCGCCTGTTGAATCGCTTCGGCAAAGATGTGGACACAATAGACTCTCTCATTCCAGAAAATATCGATATCTGGATGCGCACTTTCTGGTACACCTTCACTGTGCTGGTCATATGCTCTGCCCTCACCCCTATGTTCTTCATAGTCATAGTGCCGTTAATGATGTTCTATTGGTGGGTCCAGGTAATTAGGAACATTAACTCATTAATGCAGCATGCTAACATGTGTCATTATGTTTACTGTATTAGTATACGTAGTCACATTGCCATTGTCGTAGTGGGACATGCTGTAGTTTGGTTGCTTGGTTAAGTCATTTGGGAGTGTTTATCATCAGTTGTTCTTTATCCAACTGAAATGGGAACTCCACGTGGTGCAGACTGAAACCCCTTTTGAATTAATTGACTTATAAGATGTCACTGATATCTAAAAAAATATATTGCTAGCAATTTATCGTGACGGTGAAATTAAATTCTATCCAGATATGCTAATGATGCAACTGGGTGTGCATAAAGAACAGCTGTTTGTAGGAGTAGTCTGCTGTGGGAATTATAGAAGATAATTCTTTCATGTGCTTTTTCAGGTTCTTTTCATTTGTCTGATGTGTTGCTTTTGTCCCCTGGCCTCATTTCACTTGTGTCTTGAGCCAGACTTGATTTCTCTATCTTTAATACTAGTGTTCTACCCATACAATCATACTAATATCATCTCATCCAGTCATCCAGAATGACTTTTCCATTCTACCTGGCATTTATTGAAAAACCAGCTGGTTTTTTTGGATGGTTGTGATCAGTGGGCGTAAGTTTTAGATCTGATACTTCTGAGTGATTTTTGCGCATTCCAAGAGCATAACATTGTATTAGATTTGATCCTATGTGAAGCTTTTGAGCAAACGGAATATAATGTAGTCATACTAACCCTTATCCAAACTGACCACCAATCCTAACATCTTTGATGCTATACAAAGGGGCCTATCTGAGACAGTGGAGGGCATGTGTAGTAGGGGTCAGTACCCTTCCAGTAAGTGTATTAACTACAACAACTACTATGTAGGAATTTTTGAACATGTCCATATGTGCCTCTATTGTAAAGTATAACTTGCAAACCCATACTACATTCACATGACTTACTCCAGCCTTCTTTATGATTCTTTCCTTGCTTTTGGTTTGGCTTCAGCATTGCATGAGATTTTAAATAATCAAGATTATCTGTTTATGTTTGTTGGTTTTGGTTGTTTTATTTATTTATTTATTTGGGACTGATTAACCTTGCTTTGAGTGTTCTATGTCTTTGTTACATTCATGTTAAAAGTTAAACTGAATACACAATAATATTACGATGATACATAATTTTTTTTGCTGTATTGTTTGATAATTGTCACTTAAAATGGCGAGGATTCCAGAAAGCACCTGCAGAGATTTCAGCACTCATAATTAGTATATTATTTATCACAACGATTATACATTGTGTCCCAAAAGTCTCCATAAATACAGGGGAGTATGTTTGCCAGCACCGTGTCGGTTGAACCTTCGTCAGTGGATGTTGGTGGACGTACACGTCTCGCCTTCGTCAGTGGATGTTGGTGGACGTACACGTCTCGCCTTCGTCAGTGGATGTTGGTGGACGTACACGTCTCGCCTTCGTCAGTGGATGTTGGTGGACGTACACGTCTCGCCTTCGTCAGTGGATGTTGGTGGACGTACACGTCTCGCCTTCGTCAGTGGATGTTGGTGGACGTACACGTCTCGCCTTCGTCAGTGGATGTTGGTGGACGTACACGTCTCGCCTTCGTCAGTGGATGTTGGTGGACGTACGCTCTCCGCCATCGTCAGTGGATGTTGGTGATCATAACGTCTCACCTTCGTCAGTGGATGTGTTGGACATACACGTCTCGCCTTGTCAGTGGATGTTGGTGGACGTATACGCCTCGCCTTCGCCAGTGGATGTTGGTGGACGTACACGTCCGCCTTCGTCAGTGGATGTTGGTGGACGCACACGCTTCGCCAGTGCGATGTTGGTGAGCGATCCGTCTCGCCTTCGTCAGTGGATGTTGATGGACATACGCCCCCGCCTTCGTTCAGTGGATGTTGATGGACGTACACGTCTCGCCTTCGTCAGTGGATGTTGGTGGACGTACACGTCTCGCCTTCGTCAGTGGATGTTGGTGGACGTACACGTCTCGCCTTCGTCAGTGGATGTTGGTGGACGTCCACGTCTCGGTCGGTCCGCAACACTTCCAGTCTTTTTGAATTGGTTAATAAGTTTGGCGAAAGTGTCGTGTGTGCATGTGATGTGCTCGCCACGTTTCCTGTTAACGTCCATCTCAACCTTGCGACAGCTCCGATCCAGCCACGAGAAGGATTTCAGTACGTTCTTCTTTTGACATTCTCAAAGCATTCTCAAAGGCTCTCGGAAAAAAAATATATACATATAAACTAACTATGAAAAGTTTTGGAAGACATTTTGCTAAAAAAAAAAAAAAAAGAAGTGTTCATTTCCCCTACGTACGGAGACATTTGGGACATGCTGTAAAAAAAAAAAAAAAAAAAGCTAAATGGTTTGCTTCACGTGAAATATATGGCACATTCATCTACAAACTACTTCCAGTTGTGCTGTCTGTTAAACAAGAGAAAGTCTAATTCACTTTTTTCTTTCTTTTTTTTTATATAAAAAACTGAATCGTTCATTATTAATTTAAACTATAATCCTCAGTGAGAAAAGATGTCGTTTTTGTGTAGCAGTTTTAAACACTAAAATGATGTTAACTGTTTACACGGTAGGTTCACTATGGTGTTTTTGGAATCCTCACCCCATTATACCGTATGCTCCTTGTTTCATTTCTGCTCTGTTATGGCCATAGCTGTTAAACCTGCTGTCTGTCTCTCCCCTCCTCATCTCCTCTATAGAGATTTTATGTAGCCACCTCGCGGCAGCTAAAGCGACTGGAGTCGATCAGTAGATCCCCTATATACTCGCATTTTTCGGAGACCATCACTGGCACTAGCGTGATCCGTGCTTATGGGCTCAACACTCCTTTTGTGCTCATGAATGATGTGAAGGTGGATGAGAACCAAAAGAGTTACTACCCTGGTATTGTTTCCAACAGGTAGGTCTGGCCTCACTCCCTCTGGACGCATGATTGTCTGCAGATGTTCAGTCTCAGTCTCTGCCAATTATTTTCTTTACTTGCAGTAATGTCTTTGGCAAGACCACCAGTTATGCTTGTTTAGCCCACCATTCATATGAAGGTTAATGCTGAAAGCCATTGTGTTTTTATGTGTAATGACAGTGGTGTGTTTTGATGGGTCCAGGTGGCTGGGGGTACGAATTGAGTTTATTGGAAATTGCATTGTGCTTTTTGCTGCTCTGTTCGCCGTGATCGGGAAGGAGAGCCTAAGCGAAGGGCTGGTGGGGCTCTCCGTCACTTATGCCTTGCAGGTATTGTATCGAAACAGTTTTGTCAAGCAGCTTTGTAGTAAATAGTCCATGTAGTAAATGTGCTGAACACGTCAATGTGAGCATATTCATGCCGTGTATTGCAGATTTATTTTAGTCCATATGTAGATTTGACATAAACAAATGTGCTAAACATATATGCCAATGTTGTAGATATCACTGTGTTATATTGTGAAATTATTTCAGACTACAGTATGAGAAAGGTGGGGCATTGTGTAAGGTTGGCCAGACCTTATATAATGACAAACACAAATTGAAATTCAGCAGAAAAAAAAGTATTTTTACTCATCCTGCTATTATTTCATCCAGACATCGGCATGCATAAGTGACACCTAACATACAGTACATGTTCATCTGGCTGTAAATATATTCATCACATTGGTCATACGTGTTAGTCACAGTTCACACTCTCATCATTTCTGCAACAGTGGCGTTTTAACCTGAAGCCAATAAAACATTTAGCCTCAAGACATTAGTGCTGTGGGGGATTTTTTTTTATAGCTGTGTAACATATCAGCGTAATTGTGTGTGTGGGGGGGAATCCACTCACCAGACTTCTCTGTAGTTGAGTACAACTTTTGTTTAGTCTTACTTAGTGCCATATCACATGTTAAAGACTGCATACTGACTGATTTTCACTTTCCCTGTTCAATAGGTCACCATGTCGCTGAACTGGATGGTGAGAATGACCTCTGACCTTGAGAGCAACATTGTTGCAGTAGAGAGAGTGAAGGAGTACTCAGAGACGCAACCTGAGGTCAGTATTGCCAATATAGCGATATGACGTTGTCTCTAGATTTGGTGACTTTTTAGCATCTTTATTTCAGAAAAGAGCCCAGATCATGACCTTGATGACGATCGTGACGGTTCGATGAATATGCAAATTAGTAAATTATGTCAACTGGCAACTTTTAGCGACCGTTTGAACCTCAACTAGATGCTTGTGAAAATTTCTGACAAGCTTTCTACAAAAAAAAAAAAATAAATAGTGTGTATTCATATCTGTATTTGTATCCATTCAGACAACATTATCTGTTAAATCCGATTAATTCATTTACATCCCTTCAGGAGAGGATAGACCTTTTCCTTGATAAAGTCACCTTTTCACGTACTTTTTTGTTAGTTTTTTCCCCCCATATTTATACCCCTGTGACACAGGAAGTCATGGTTGAACAATTTTCTGTTCCAAGTCACCCAGATGTACTAAAATAATGTAAAATATCAAAGGGAATATACTTCAAATTATTCAAAATATTTTTCTCATATGAATTCATAGGGGTGCCATTAATTTGTATAACTATATTTAACAAAATTGTTTTTGATAAACCTGTTTGTTGTTTAATACCTATCAGAGCAGAGTATTTTTGTGATGTTTTTAAACAAAAGATTAAACAATAAAGACAATTTTTCACAGCCTTATTTGCTCATACTTACCAAGGGGGCCAATATTAGTGGAGGGCACTGTATAATCGTTTAACTTATTAATTTATGTGTAAACACCGTATTAATCTAGTTATAAAGCTGCAGTGTGGGCATAGCACAGTTATTGATTGAAAAAAGTTGATGCATCTCTGTAGGCACCATGGGAGGTGGAGGATAAAAAGCCTTCATCTGACTGGCCTTCTGAGGGCAACGTGACGTTTGCTGATTACAGTGTGAGGTATCGGGAGGGACTTGACTTGGTGCTGAGGAACATTTCTCTCCAGGTGAAAGGAGGAGAAAAGGTCAGTAATGACTCGAGGCAGTGCAGATACTAAGAATTGCTTCTAAGACTCCCTTTTGCTCTGCATTGTACTGCGCATAGCGACAACTTACATACAAACCATAAAATAAACAAATATATACCGTATATATATCCCTTTTTTTTTAATTTTGGAAAATCTGTGTGTTTGCAGATTGGCATTGTGGGTAGGACTGGAGCAGGCAAGTCCTCCATGACGCTGTGTCTGTTCCGTCTGCTGGAGGCGGCAGAAGGGGAAATTACCATCGACGGAGTAAAGATCGCTGAGATCGGCCTGCACGACCTAAGATCCAAACTCACCATCATCCCCCAGGTCGAACACTCTCTCTCCTTCACCCGCCCCACGCAGTCTGTTTGAATTTAAACACCGCTTTGAAAATTTATTGTTAAATCAATATTTCTCTCATGTTGGGTTTTAATGTGCCCGCAAAAGAAAAAGGGGGAAAAAAAAAAGAATTGTTAGTTTGATCGCCAGAAAATTTCATGCTGGCATGAACGTACAATCCAAAGCAGCTTTAGACTCAGAAAACATCTTGAAATGTTTATCAGTGGCTAATTAGCATGCTTCACTCCAAACACAACTGTAGCTAATTTGCTGCGAGTTCACGTCCAGATTGTTAACATTTTGGGCTTGTCCTTTGTTTTCGGCAGTAATTCCTGTTCTTGTGACCCTAATTCACTTTTAAACACGTTTATTTCTGCGAATTCACCTTCTAACCATGTGAACCACCTGTCCTCATTTGCCCCTCTTTGCTGATCTCAGATTTAAGTGTGGAGTATTAAAGACTGCTACAATAGTAATGCTGTATAAACAAATACGCTACACAATTCTAGTTGTGTGACACAGCGGATTGATTGCATTTGAATTGAGAAATATTGATACACATAATGTCGTCGAGGTTTCCCATAGTGTTATTCATGCATTACTCAGTATAGTTTTAAGGATTATGGATTTTGTGTTGGATTTTTAGTATAAAAAGATAGCAAAGGTACGGAATATTTGTTTGTGTATTTATATATTTTGTATTTAGAATAATGAGTTTCGATTAGTATGAGGCAATGTGAATTTTTTGTTACTGCTCCTATGACTGCGTGCGCTTTTGTATGGTCGTGATGTGTTGTTTTTGCGTCTGATCTTCGCTTGGAAGTGCTTTCTGGATTCCTTAGACTTATACGAAAGATGAAGACTATAAAAGAAAAGCAGTCAAGAATCGTGATGTGGGTTTTTAGAATTTGAATTTCCAGAGTATGAGGGTTAGCACGTTCTATTGGTTGGGGGTTCGAGTCCCGCCTCCGTCCTGCCTGCTTGGAGTTTGCATGTTTTCCCTGTGCTCCAGGGGTTTCTCCCGGGTACTCCGGTTTCTTCCCCCAGTCCAAAGACGTGTTGTACGCTGATTGGCATTTACAAATTGTCTTTAGCGTGTGAATGTGTGTACGATTGTGCCCTGCGATAGGTTGGCACCTCGTCCAGTGCGTCCCCCAGCTTGTGCCCCGAGTCCCCTAGGATAGGCTTCAGGCTCCCTGCGACCCTGTGTAGGATAAGCAGTACAGAAAATGGATGGATGGATAATTAGGTAACTGAAACTAACTGGAAGTGATTAAAGAAAATAAGCTGAGAAGAACAAGCCAACTGTCTCTGAAATGAGGAACAACATTATGAGTGAGAATGAAGGTGTCAGTATCTGCTGTTTGCAGAAGCACGATTATCAAGACAGTCAAAACTTCCAAATACCGGATTAGAATGTGATAGAAAGTACCAAGACGAGCCAGTCGATCTTATTCATCTTATCCAGTAGATGTTCTATGAACAAATGTGGCAAACAATGACAGAAATACAGAAAGAATTAAGAAGGAGGGGGAATATATTATACTTTGTTTAAACCACTCCTTCAATATAGTGCTCTCCAGAATTATTGGCACCCTTCATAAAAGTGAAATAGTTTGCTGAAGAGGTTATGTACTTCTTTTCTCTTTAAAAATAAAAAAGTCAACAAAATATGTCATTTGGTGTGCCAGGGGTGTCCAAGCTTTTGTATACAACTGTTTATGTTTGGTTTACATTCTGCTTCCAGTCATTGTGTATAACTTGTCAGTATGAAGGGAAATGTAAAGATTTAAATGTGATCTGCATCCTTTTTATAGGAACCAGTTCTGTTCTCAGGGACGTTGAGGATGAACCTTGACCCTTTTGAAAAATACAGTGATGACGATATTTGGAACTCTCTGAAGTTGTCTCACCTCTATAAGTTTGTCAGCAACCAGCCCGCCAAACTCAGCTTGGAGTGCTCGGAAGGAGGAGAGAATTTAAGGTACATCAACAACACCTCCTGTAGGTTTCACTTAATAGGTTTTAGTGCATTGATGATTGCAGTAGAGTTTATACTTATGAGCTCACAGACACTGTATTCTGGGTGTGCGCAGTGTGGGACAGAGGCAGCTCGTTTGTTTGGCTCGAGCCTTGTTAAGAAAGACGAGAATCCTCATCCTCGATGAAGCCACAGCTGCTGTTGACTTGGAGACAGACGATCTCATCCAGTCCACCATCCGCACACAGTTCGAGGACTGCACAGTCTTCACCATCGCTCACAGACTCAACACCATCATGGACTACACAAAGTATGACTGGATTACTCTTTACTGTTCTATACTACCTACTATACAGGTGTGCATATGTTGAGAATTTTACAACAGCTTAACATGCGGCCCAGCCAATCAGATTTTAGAACTAAAATGATCGAATTTTATAATGGAACTTATACGTTTTAACTAGAGACGCACTGATAATAAATTTCTCAGCCAATACCAATAACGATTATTCAGAGTGATATCAGCCGATACCGATAACCGATTATTCAGAGTGATATCAGCCGATATTGATAACCGATTATTCAGAGTGATATCAGCCGATACCAGTAATGATTATTCAGAGTGATATCAGCCGATACGATAACCGGTTATTCAGAGTGATATCAGCCGATACGATAACCGGTTATTCAGAGTGATATCAGCCGATACCGATAACGATTATTCAGAGTGATATCAGCCGATACCGATAACCGATTATTCAGAGTGATATCAGCCGATACGATAACCGGTTATTCAGAGTGATATCAGCCGATACCGATAACCAATTATTCAGAGTGATATCGGCCGATACGATAACCGGTTATTCAGAGTGATATCGGCCGATACGATAACCGGTTATTCAGAGTGATATCGGCCGATACGATAACCGGTTATTCAGAGTGATATCAGCCGATACGATAACCGGTTATTCAGAGTGATATCGGCCGATACGATAACCGGTTATTCAGAGTGATATCAGCCGATACGATAACCGGTTATTCAGAGTGATATCGGCCGATACGATAACCGGTTATTCAGAGGGATATCGGCCGATGCAGATAACCGATTATTCAGAGTGATATCGGCTGATGCTGATAACCGATACCGATAGTTCTACATTTTACGCCTTCTTATAAATTAATAATAATTAATTCCACAATTCTGAAAGAAATGTAAATAAAAACTTTATTCTCTGCATTTCAGCAAGTTGTTTCACAGTAACTGGTGTCATAAACACAAAACACTTTACTCTAATTAACATGAACACATGAACTCAATCCTGAAGATTAAAGTAAGATTTCTGCACTTATTGAATATTATTAAATCATATTCACAGAATTAATTGACTGAATTGTAAAAAACCTCCAGTTAGTCTCACATTCACTCACCACAAACATAATCATTTCTACTTCATCAGTGAACATCAAATATATATAATATCAACTTTTACATATTAACATTAACTGGATATGAAATACACTACTCTACAAATATATTTTTCTGTGCAATATATACTTTTTTGTCAACTCATCTTCATTTAAACCTTTCAATGGAGTGCTGGCGCTTTAATTCTGTTCGAGCAGCACCACAAAACAAAATTTAGACGCTGAAACTCCCGCATCATTGCTGCAGTGCAGAGCTTACAGAGATTACAAACTGCAGTTTTGTTGCCATTCCACACAAGAGCCATCATCTTTACACACAGCACGAAATAGATGTGTACCTCTTTTGATTGACAGGATATAATCGGCCCTGACCGACAACGTGAAAAATTGTTTTTATCGGCCGATACATCTGTTTTAACCTCTAGTTTTAACCCGTATATTTTGTTTCCTATTTACCAACGGATGTGTAATTGAGCCAGCGCTTGTCTTTTCTGCTCGGTGGCAGAGCTATAATATGAAAAACGTTTGATTTTGTAATCATTTAAATCAAATCACTGCAGTGAGGGCTCTCGAGTGGAAAGAAAAGGGCTCACTCTAGCAAAGCCGGCTCTCTCTCTCCTGTCAATCACAGCATCACTAGTCAATTGTGGGTGTCGATGTATTAATGTCTGCGGAAGATGGTAGATAGCACATTTCCTCCAAGTGTGTTAGGGCAGATTTATACTTCTGCCTGGGTGAAGTCTTCATATTTGCTTATAACATGAGTGTGCACTGTCCCTTGAACCACACCAGAATTTACAATGCTAGTTCTGTGTCTCATACAGGCATAATTGTTTGTAAAGTGCTGTGGGCAAAAGAAAACATACGTGATTAATTATAAACCATGTGAATTCTCACTGAAAGCACTTTTTTTTTTAAACTCATCTGTATTCAGCAGTATTCAAAGCACTTCAGTTGAGCTATTATTTAAATTGCGATCCTGACAGATTAAACTGGCTATTATGGTGAACTACAGCCATTATAGAACCATGCATCCACCCATCCATCCATCCACCTTAAACCGCTTATTCCTTCTTCAGGGTCGCGGGGAACCTGGAGCCTATCCCAGGAAGCATCGGGCACAAGGCACAGAGTGCCAGTCCATCGAAGGGCACAATCACATACACACTCACACACCCATTCATACACTACGGACAATTTACCAATCTGCCAATCAACCTACCGTGCATGTCTTTGGACTGGGGGAGGAAACCGGAGTACCCGGAGGAAACCCCCGCAGCACGGGGAGAACATGCAAACTCTGCACACACATGGCCCCGGCGGGAATCGAACCCTGGACCCTGGAGATGTGAAGCGAACGTGCTAAGCCGCGGTGCGCCCCCCGTTATGTAGTTTCCCGTAAATAAATCCATTATACGTGATCATATCGCTGTGTGCTAAGAAATTTTAAACGCGGATATTAGCTGTTCAGCGTAAGGGTTTTATGATAGATTTTTAATGAACTACACTTTACAGGACAAGCTCGCTAAGGAAACATTTTTGTTTAGCATTTTATTGTTTACACTTCAGATGTACTCTGGACAGTAACAAAGCATTTTCATGTACACAACGAGACACGTTTCTCGAACCTAACAATCAGCATTTGCCGGACGCACAGCACTGAAGAGACACACAACACGTAGTTATCTCGTGGGAGGACTGCACGCTTGCATGTCACGTTCACCCATCATCCTTCTCTCCGACACGCAATGCTAACATGCAAAGATGCAGTTTGAAAAGATGCTCCGTGTGTCTCGGACGAAGCAGGTGTTGCTCTCCTCACTTGGTACTTGTCATGTGTTGGCGGAGGGACGCGTAGCTAGTAGGTCAGAATTGGGAAGACCACCACAGCAAGAGTGCTCTCATCTCTTTGGAGCTCGTATTGATTTCATCTGTAGTTTTTACACCTTACGTATTTGTAATATTTAAGTTTACTTGATTGTTCTCTTTTTGTTCACAGAGTTGTGGTGTTGGACAAGGGACAGATAGCAGAGTTTGACACACCAGCAAACCTTCTCGCACAGAAAGGTATATTCCATGGCATGGCAAAAGACGCAGGGTTGGTGTGAGCCATCAGAGCTGTAGAAACACAACGATGCCTTCATCTACATAGAGACAGTGAATGTATCTTTGTTTTGTTACTCATGTGGACCTGTAATTGTTTTTCTTTTTATGCATTCTTGTTGTTTTATATGAACTGTAGTGCTACTGTTACTTTGGCCACTGAATTTTAATGATGAACCAGTCTGTATTTGTACTGTATTATTTAAGATACTTTTAAGGCTTCGCAATTGGGAAAAAATGCTGTTGAAAGAACGGTGCCATTCCTCTGTTGTACAGTACATATTTTATTACCAATGTGGAATTATGTTACTTTTATTGTCGAATGCAATAGCGTCAATATAATTTTTTGCTCTCATCAGGAAGTTCCAAAGTTGACTTTGTGACCAAAATTCAGATTCAGAATGACATGCAAGTCTGAGATGTTGAAATGCCGAAGCTTCAGCACAGAAGCATTAATATTACGGCCATCTTTATTTTAATGTTTCGAGTTAAAGGGATCATATCTATTTCTTCCTTCAGCAGCTACATGTTTACACCTCATATGAGCTAGTCTTGCACTGTTTGCTCCATTTAGATTCAGAAAAAGATCTGCTTTGACTGATTAATTTGATTAGATTCATGGCAAAATGTATGCTGTGAACATGTGAAGACACATATGAGGACTATTTTCTGAATAATAAAAAAAACAGGATTTTCATATTTCATCTGTAAACAAATATATACGTATGTAAGACTATAAGAAAAACACTATGGGAGATTTTAATAAACTTGAGAAATATAAATTTACATTTAAAAACATTTTTTGGGGAGACACACTTAACCAGAGTGACTTATATTTATACGACTGAGCAATTGAGGGTTAAGGGCTCAACAGTGGTAGCTTGGCGGTGCTGGGGCTTGACCTTCTGATCAGGAACCCAGAGCCTTTAACCACTGAGCCACCACTGCCCTATTCTGTTATTATAATATTAATATGTAATTCACTTTGAGTACAAATCATTTTATAAATTAAAACTTCATAACCTTTCTCATATTGTGCCTCACTTTTTTCATCAAGTTTTCCCAAATAGCACACATGTTGACACGACATGCGCACTTGTACATCTGACGTTCCAACAACCTAAGTTCTAATTGGGACGACAAATATTTGTTTTTTAAATATCACTCTAGAAGGAATTCTGACCAGTCTCAGTTGCTTCTTCTGTACCTTGCATGTATCTGCTCACCTTATTTTCTAATGAACTTAGATGGTTCTGCTATCAAAAATATAAACCAATTACAAATTTAAACCACAGCAACAAAGATATAAAGCCATTAATGATGATGGAGGAATGTTAATGAACTTGCCTTTTTTATTTGCCTCCAAGTTTCTATCCTGACTGCTCACTCCTATGGAGAAGATTTTGTAACCGATAGAAAAGAATCCCACTTGAGGGGAAATTGCATTGCACCAGGGAATTACATTGTCTTTGGAACAAAGTCAACATTTAATTCTTAAAAAACGCAATCTGATGCTAATTATTTTTCAGTGAAGTGATGAAGTGTGTACCATCTTCTGTACATCACTGCCAATTTGTCCGGGACTGACCGTTCCAGCAGATTCAGCCCAAGAGCAGACTGTCTGATGCAAAAAGAACCCCAAAACTTCATCACATGATCTGCTAGTAAGCCTTTTAAACAACTGTTAGTGTCAAAGTGCATGCTTCTACAATCAGAACGAGATTGGACAAATTCGACCTGCATGGGAGGCGCACCAAGAAAAAGCCTTTGCAAGACTACAGTTTGCCAATGAGTATATACATTTGCATACTGATTTTTAAGTATGTATATTTAAATGTTGGCATGCATGCTTAAAATTCTAGTATGCATACTTATTTTTTAAGTATGCATATAAACTTTGTCTATAATTAATTTGTGTAGAACTTTATAAAAAAAAACACTTATTTAGCATACTTATTGTTTAGTATTGTACCTATTTTTACTGATTTGTAGTTTCACGTTACTTTGCTTAAAGACTTCTGTGTATCAGTAAATTAGGTCAACATTGCTTACTTATTTAATCCATGTGGTTAGCTAGTTAAACTTTAGCTGGCTCGTGCATCTCTGACCAGGATGAATAAATTGGATGAATTAAGTGTTTCAGCACTATTCAGACGCTCAAACTGACCTATAAGGAATAGTAAAAACCTAAGGTTTGATGAATGATTGCAGTGGTGAGTTGGGTAGTATTATTACTTCATGTTCCAAGGGTTGCTGGTTCAATGCTGAATTGTGGTCATGTTTGCAGAGTTTCGCAGTTCCTCCTGGGCCTGTGTGGGTTTCCTACATGTTCTCGATTTTTCTCCCACTTCTTGAAAACCTGCCACTTAATGGTTTAGCTAGTCAGACTTGTGAGACTACCGTGTCTCTATCCAGGACAAATATTTAGATGCTTGAATGAATTGTTTCAGCATGATTCTGACACTCAAGCTGACATATAAGCAATAGTAAACAACTAAGGTTTGACCAATGAACCTAACCAATAACTCATTTTTGGATGAAACCCTTGACTCAAACATGTGCAATGAAATAGTTTTAATCACATTTCCATGACTAACAGTACTAGTTTTGGCAACCATGAAAGAAGTAGATATATTTTAGTAGATATATAAAATATTACTTTTACCCCTGAGACTTACAGACATAGATCAAATGTTTTGAAATAAAAACATACTGGATTTTGTATGTTTATTAAGTATGTATATTTTGCAAACTTATTTTTAAATATGTATATTTCAATTTTGGCATGCATACTTAAAATTCTAGTATGCATACTTACATATAAACTTTGTGTCCCTACTTAATTTGTGTACAACTTTTTTAAAAACATACATATTTAGCCTACTTATTGTTTAGTATTTGAACATATTTTCACTGATTTGTACTTTCACATTTCTTTGTTTAAAGACTTCTGTGTATCAGTAAATTAGGTCAACGTTGCTTAGTTAGACGGAGATCGTTTTGAGCCTTGTGATGCGCTGCAGTGGTCTGACACAACAACTGCTCACGCTTTTAGCGTCCCAGAGAGGGGGAAGAAGTGAGCATGTCAATGCACACACACACACACACACACACACACACACACACACACACACACACACACAGTGTGAAATTCTGAATTTTCCTTGATTTTAATCAGTTTCAGATCCGAAGTAACTAGTAAATTTAGTAGTCTCCTCATCGTATACTTTATTACTCTTACTCATACAATTATTATTACTTTTACTTTCCACCACTACAGTATGTCTTTATCCTCACTGAATAGTTGCTCTATGAGGGTTCAGCTTTACCTGACCAGTCGACCTACACATTGGAGGTGTGAAAAGGAATTATCCACACCCAACCCCAAGTACAGGGGCAAATGGCCCATAACTCTAGGCCCACACAAACCCAAAGTGTAGATGTCATTCCACTGAACTACCCAAAATATATTTCAGATGAAACTGCACGAAAAGTTTACAAAAACAAGAGACTGACAGAAAATTCAGAGACTCTACTTGCAGACCTCCATAAGGATGGCTGCACCAGCAACCTGATTTTTTTTCTTACATGAATAAACCCCATGCATTGCACAGGGCCATAATTTCAAACTTTCCCTTTGCTGAAGGAAAAGGCATTTGTGGGGGTTTCCAGCTAATAAAAATAAAAATTAAAAAATGAGGAAGACATAAAAATTGGCAGCATCAACATGTAAAAGTTGTGTAAAAAGTAAATAAAAACAGAATGCAATAATTTGCAAATCTCATAAACACATTTTATTCAAAATAGAACATAGAAAACATATCACACGTTTAAACTGAGGAAATGTACTATTTTAGGGGAAAATTAGATAATTTTCAATATGATGGCAGCAACACGTCTCAAAAAATATTGGTGAACCTCTGCTCATTGTTACTTCTGAGAGACTCTGTCTTTCTAAGATACTCTTGTTATACACAAAAATTATACCATGGATAAAAGTTGCGAAACACTCGATGCGGGAAGGATGAAGGCAAAGAAACATTATAACAATAATAATACATGGCCGCTTAGGGCTTCCGTACAATTGGGTTCAGCAACAAAGAAATTCTTTGTGTTTTTGAAAAGGATGAATCCTGCAACTTTTTCGCCAGTTACTTATTGACGTGTGGATCTCCCCTTCCCCCAACTATTATCACCTCTCAAGTCAGCAGCGCTTTTCTCTGAGTAAAATGCTTTTATCTCCATTGTGATGTTATAGTCTGCAAATATGTACAAATTCCTTGACCTGGATAGAATTTATGTGATTTATGTCCATCAACTGAAAGCACACTGTTGGAGGTCAAATTTGCAGTACCATTTTTGTTTTTAGTTACTTCTGTTTTTGAATAAATAAGCATTATGTCATCAAATCACAAGCCTGTTTTGATTTGATGGTCAGAAGCTGTACTAAACGATGAATAACCTAAATATCACAAACATGACACATGATATGGAATTTTATTAGATCTTTAGTGGAAAAAAAACTATTAATAATGAGCCTTTATTGGTCATGTATACATTACAGCACAGTGAAATTCCTTTCTTTGCATACTCCAGCATGTCAGGAAGTTGGGGTCAGAGTGCCTGGTCAGCCATGATACAGCTTCCCTGGAGCAGAGAAGGTTAAGGGCCTTGCTCAAGGGTCCAACAGTGGTAGCTTGGCCATGCTGGGGCTGGGGCCCTGACTTTCTGGTCAGTAACCCAGAGCCTTAACCGCCAAGCCACAACAGTCCCAGTATTGGAATTATACGAATGAATGACAATAACTTGCTAATAGTCCACACTTGCATCTTTCTAACTGGCATGGACCTCCAGTCACTGTTGCCCATGTGGAACTCATTCAAAGTTACCTCGATGAACTTTCTACAGTGAAAAAAACCCCGCTCATTTAAAAAACAGGTTGTTGAGCTGAGGCTCAAACCCCTTTCACTGGTACAGTAAACCTGCATGCTACCACTGCACTATCCTAGAACACTTACAAAAACACTTTAACTTAAATACTCTAGTTATTGTACCTGTAATACGAGACTCGATCATGCTCACTTTATATTTTACTGAATCTTGAAATTAGAACCTTGTTTAATATACCTTTACCATAAGTTTTGATCAGAAACAATATTTTTATGTGAACCATTCGACCACACATTTCGTTTTCATTGTACTGTGTTCAGCTACAGTATGCTGTTCTATGCGCCACCTGGTGATTATTGTGTGAAGCACAATAAATAAATTTAAATTAATTTAATATACCGCGTGATCACGCGTGACAAATCGTGTGATGGCATGAAAAAATGTGCATTCTTAAAGGCCACATCTGTAGGCAAAGACCAGGTCTTTTGGAATAATGTGCTCTGGACAGATGAATCAAAGATAGAGTTGTTTGGACACAGTAACAGCAGGCATGTTTGGCACAGATCACAGACAGCTTTTCAGGAGAAGCACCTCATACCAACTGTGAAGCACAGTGGTGGAAATGTTATGGTTTGGGGTTGCTTCACTGCCTCAGGGACTGGACAACTTGCATTCATTGATTCAACTATGAATTTTGCATCATATCAAAGAGAGCTTGAAGATAATGTGAGGCCATCTGTCCAAAAGTTGAAGTTGAACTGAAAGTGGACCTATCAACAGGATAATAATCCTAAGCACAGTAGCAAATCCACCAAGGCATGACTCAGAAAGAAGAAATAGAGAGTTATGGAATGACCAAGTCAAAACCTGGATTTGAATCCCATTGAAATGTTGTGTGGGGATTTGAAACGGACAGTTCATGCAAGAAAACCCTCAAACATCTTGCAACCGAATGAATATTGCTTGGAAGAGTGGTCAGAAATTCCATCAAGGTGATGTGAGAGACTGGTGGACGATTACACAAAACGCCTACAAGAAGTTATTTCTGCTAAAGGGAGCAATACTAGCTTCTGAGGCCAATGGTGTACTTAGTTTTTAACAGATGAATATCACATCTATTGATATTTCTGTTGAATAAATGATTGAGAAAGCTTCCTTGTTTTCATTGTTCCTTTCCTTTGTCCAAGTAAATCAGCTTCATTAATAGGCACTGTTTCGAAGATGATCAAATGTTTGCTTGTCCTAATATGTCGAAAAAGCCAACAATTTCCATCAGGCATACATATTTTTGACTGTATGTGTTCCTGCTGAATAAAAACAAAAGCTGGAACTGAAGGTGTATGTGTATACGTGACAAATACTCTTTCACGGCACAACCATGACTGAGGTTTTGTCTTCGTATACCTCAGTTAGAGAAAGTACTTATTTCATCTGTCAAATATTAAATTAAATTAATTGCCCGAGTGAATGGCATGCACCACAAAAATCCTTACGAGTACACCATTTGCTATTTTTTTTTACCTCTTAAATCAGGCTAAGTCATGAAACAGCTCTGCATGATAATTCAGCACAATGCCATGTAATTCCTTTTGGGTCCCAACATTGGCAACACTACAAGCATAAACTAGAACACTCTAGACAAGACACCTCATGTTCTGTGGTTTGGAGTCAGAAGAATTTAGGTTTCTCTTTTTCTTCATTTCATAAAACTTGTTGCTCCATCCCATCATATCGTTGACAGATGATGGACACAAAAGCATTAATAGACCCAGATTACCAGGGTGTAAAGGGCCAAACCACATGAAACACGGATGGGTTTGGCCTTTACCTTGGTCCCACACATATCACTGAAAGCAGCTGGCAGTGTCAGGAGAACAGGGGGGAAAGTATTAAGAAGTTGTGACAAAGCAAGATTTCTCAGAACGAAACAAAGCAGACGTTTGTTATCGGAACAGCATTCCTATGTCTATGCAAACAAGAGCCGGTGGACTTTTCAGAACAGGTTTGAATGAAGCCTGGCGTGTGATGGTGTTTTTTGTGCACCCAAACCTTCTTAAACATGAAACTGCCTAGGGCTGTCCGTGTAGCTGTGAATTATCTGATGAAATCATGCTGAGAAAGTGGGTACAGTCTACGTGCTATAAACATGCTACGTGCTACGTACAAGAAACTCTTGGTGCAACAGCATTTGATTTAGACATAAAGTTTTATTTGGTAATCACACAAGGTTCTGTTTTAGGACCTCACACGTAATGCTGAGAAAGTTGAATACGCGTTTCCTCCCAGTGGTGTGAGACGGGCTGTCTTTTAAATCCTCTTGCGCTCCCTAAGGATTTCTGACCAATCTCATCCCCTCCTAAAGGACACTCTTGACCAACCCTGCCTGCTCCCATAGTTATAATTTGCACATGTAAGCTATCTGCCACATCTAATACTCTCTAATGTTAATCAATGAGGACTTTCTTTGTCCTGCAGGCTTCATATCTGACCACCCACAACTTTTCTTGTGTCCTCCCTGATACCAGTCATTGTGCACACCTGCTATTCCTTCTCCTAAATTCTGATAGAAAGGAATGCTTATATTAGATATATTAGATGCGATTCTGGTAGTGCATGCTGAATGAGTGCAGTGTGGATTGAACGCTAGGCGCCATGTAATTGCAACACTTACGTGACATGTCTGGTATGAATTCAGGGTAAGACATATGCTGACCCTACATGACACTGAGAAACTAGTGCATGCTTTTGAACCTCCTGATAGGAGCATCGTTGCTGGCTGGCTGCCCTGCTGTCTCTTCATATAAGCTTCAGATTCTATGTTCCGAATACAAGAGCCCACATCCTTACCAGGAAAAGAAAGTCAGGAAGAAAAGAAACTACCCCATACTTACTCAATCTACATCGGTTGCCTGTTAAATTCTGCACACACCAAAGGTCTGTCTAAATGGGTTAGATCAATTTCGGATGTTAATGGTTTAGCTCAGACATAGCTTGCTGATCTCCTGAAACAGTATAACCCATCACAAACATTTTGCTAAGCTTACGTCGGCCTGCTGTTAATCTCGAGGATTATGTGCAGCCTAGCTGGTAGAGGGTTTTTTTTTTCTCCAAACATCACCCAAAAAACTATGGAATAATGGAATAAGTGGTACTTAAGAGCACAAACTCTATAGTTGCAGTTAAATCCTGATTAAAAATATATTCGTTTAACTTGGCCTACTCATATTTCTTTTTACTTGCTAAATATACGTGTCATGCTTTTTAGTAAGTCTATATACAACATTTATAGTTTATAGGTGATTACGGAGGTGATTGTAGGTTCCTTAATTGTACCTTAGTACAGTATATCTTAGTACCATAAATACTGCTGAATCTGTTTTATGTGTATAATGTGAGTTACTCAAAGTAAAAAGGCTGTATAAATAATGATTATAGTAAACCATTTAGCTTTTTAACTCTTATTTGTATCCCCGTTTGAGCTTTTAAAAGATAATCAGCCAACTCCTGCACACCCGCTTTTCGCCCCAGGTTGCATCAGTCAGAATTGACAACAGTTTATAATTTCTCGTGCCAAATGAAACCTTTCACTCAACACGCTGTGAATGCATTGCTGCCACAAAGGGCAGATAAGGTGAGCTGTCTCCTGGAATCAGAAGTGTGAAAGAATGAGACATACAAAACTGCTCTTTATGTAATCAATCATAAAAGGAGATGCCTCGCGTTCTGTGTCTCTATACGCCAGCAATTTACACACATTCCCAATAAAGATTTTTATCCCTGCCTGAGGGTGCACTGTCCTCATCTTGGGAATTCTCCAGACCGAAAAGGCTGAATATAACCCTCTATTATTGTCTAAAACAGGAGAGACAGAAAGACTACAAAGTACATTTTGTTGTTCTCAACGGGTTATGAGGTATGGTAGTTTGCATTGGGTGAATTACTAGATCAGTATTTGCTATCACAAATCTTAAAATGGATCACGTTTTTTTGTTTGTTTGTTTTTTAAATACATAAATATAACCATTAAAAGAGATACACACCCTCATTCACTTTCAAATAACGATTCATAATTACAACCTAATTGAATGAAAAGGTTTTTTTTTTTTCATAAAGTCATGTTCACCTTCACACTATGTGTGTGAGCTCTAGATATAAGATAATGAGATGAGCATCTTGCAGGGGATCCAAGGACATTGTATAGATCATCTTAGCAAAGCAATGAAATATGCTAACAGTGCTAACGGGCAAACTAAACACTTTTACATTAAGGTAAATGCAAGTCCATTGTAAAACTTTGCTTATTCAAAGTTTTATTATCAGTATTATCTACTGATCCGATCATTCTAAATCAGATTAGTCTTAAATTATTTCAAATATCACATGTTTTGTTCAGGAATTATCAATATTATTAAGCTACAGTGCTGCAATATAATCTAGAATCTGCCTTTGTCCTCATTTGACACCCTTGATGTGTAGTGTACAAGTTGTTTTGCTCTGCGAGGGTATGTGAGGACATCGAGTTTCCAGTAATTATAAAAAATCTCCTCCTTGATTTGCTCACCAGAAACTTAATCCAAGGCACAAAAACAAGCACAGTAAAAGTGAACCTATTAAGTGCAGGGAGGGGTACCAGGAACTGGAACCCCCCAGGAGCACCTTCCACCCCAACTACTTTGAAGTTCATTAGTAAAGATTTATTTAGAAAAATGTGGATTCCATCATACACAGGGGTTTTGTAGCAACAATTTTACGCCAACAGCTTTTTTTTTTTTAATGTTACTCGGGCTACAGAAAGTGATTAAATTTGTGTGATCTAAAAGCTCTGCTGACTGTAAGCTGCAAAACTATTCATAAAAAAATATACGCGCTGAGCCACATCAAAGAATGAGACCAATCAAAGTCTCAGTCTCAAGCTGCCTACAAAATACTAATGACACCACACTGTAGATTCGTTTAGCCTGTGTAACGTTTTTAAATTGAAACGGTTTGCCTTTAATTAAATGGTATGTCTCTCATTTTATCACCAGAGAAAGCATTTATTTGAATATAAATCGTGTTTAATTCTGTTCCCACTGAAGACGCTAGGGTGAGATTTAAGTACAGCTCATGGTTATGATTTAAGTTTGAAGTTCAGATTTTGTTTAGCACAGTGAAAATAAATGTTTGGGGGATTTTTTGTTTGTTTGTTTTTTTTTAGCTACAAACAACTCAACAATTTTGGTAGCTAAAATAATTGTTGGCCCCCTTCTTGGCAAATACATACAATGATTGTTGAGTTAAAAATGAAGGCTTAATGTACACTCACTGCCTGCTGTCCAATTAGGAACACCTGTCATCCAGCACATTGATCCAGTTATCCAATCAGCCAATCATGTGGTAGCAGGGCAATACATAAAATCATGCAGAGACAAATCAAGAGCTTGAGTTAATGTTTACATCAAGCATCAGAATGGGACACAATCAGTTTGACTATGGCATGGTTTTTGGTACAAGATGGGCTTGTTTGAGTATTTCAAAACCTGCTGATCTCCTTTACTTCTGCTGATAGTTTTGACTGTTTTGAGCTGACAGGAAGGCCCGGGTAACTCAAATAACCACGCTTTACAACCATGAAGAGCAGAAAAGCTTATCAGAATGCACAGCATGTCATTGAGGCAGATAGGCTGCAACAGCAGAAGACCACACCACATTAGCTTCCACTTCAGTCAGCCAAGAACAGGAATCTGAGGCTACAATGGGGTTTCCCAGTATAACACACACTTTATGTGGTTAGTCTCAGAGTCCATCTGCATCTGTGGCGATTTTCTTTTGAATAAATTACTGAAATTTTTTTTTTTAAATATTGAAAAAGATTCATAATTGAGTTCTAGAGAAGCAAAGTGCGCAGAGTAGAGGTGTAAGTTGTTTTTTTTTAAATGTGAAATAATGTGGGGTTGGTGTTTTAGAGGTTAGGTACGTGTTTTTGAAGATAGTGAGAGATTCTGTGGTCTGGATTGAGGTTAGAAGTTCATTCCACCACTGAGGGACAGTTAGTGTGAAGCTTCTGGAAAGGGACCTTGAGCCACACTGAGTAGGCACTACTCTAATTGATCAATCATTGATTGCGCGAGGGAACGTAGCTTACAGGAGAGTGTTCAGGTAGGGGGTGCTGTTCCAGACAAAGTATTGTACATGAGCATCAAGACCCTGATTTTGATACGGGCGGCTACAGGAAGTCAGTGGTGGGAGATGAAGAGGGGTGTGACATGGGTGTGACATGGGTTCCATGGGGTGTATGTATTGTTTCACATGACTGTATGTGTGGCTCATTATTTTGATCCAACTATGGTCAAGTCTTAAGATCCTGGCAGAGGCAATTATACCCCACACTACACCATGCTCCCTCTGAACCTCTAACACTGCTTCAGTTGTCCCACCATCTCTCAGGGTACAATGAATGCATGCATCAAGACTCTTCCCTGTTCTGGCACCTATTGTAAATGGTGGAATGAACCTCCCCTAGATGTCCAAACAGCTGATTCACTGGCAGTTTTTAAACTACATCTAAAGACCTACCTCTTCATAAAGTACTGATATTTGCACTTTAAAAACATGTGTAGTGCTTTTCTTATTATATTACCGCCGAAAATAATTTTTAGACTGGCGGTATTCTTTGTCCGTGACCTAATGAACCTGTATCAGGACGTATTTATTGATAGAGACTTCAAAGCACTCTGGATAAAGTAGTCTGCCAAGTTCCGTAAATGTAAATGCAATTGGTTTTGGGCAAAAACATACCATTCATACCATCAATCGTACAGGAATGTCTGGACTCTTCTCTGAAAAAAGCCATTTCATCACCAATGCTCTACTACCAACATTTACGGTGGCCATAGGGGCTTTCTTGGCCAAAATCATTTTTTCAATATGAACACAGCACATAATTCCAAATGTAGATCCAATAACAGTGAAGATCAGCTTTTTGGGTTCATTTATTAAAAGCTGTTTTAAACAGCTTTCTATTAAAAAATAAATAAAATTACATTCTCTCTCCTCCATAACAGAAATAATTCTATGCTTTAATCTGAAATCTATGATGAGGAATTTATCTACACATAAATCTAATGCTTAAAGTGTCCGTAGTGTATGAATGGGTGTGTGAGTGTGTATGTGATTGTGCCCTGCGATGGACTGGCACCCTGTCCAGGGTGTACCCCGCCTTGTGCCCGATGCTCCCTGGGATAGGCTCCAGGTTCCCCCACGGCCCTGAAAAGGAGTAAGCGGTAGAAGATGGATGGATGGATGGATAAATCTAACGCTTGCATTCAAGAAATACTCTTTCAATTCTATTGAAACTGAAAATGTACACGTGTTACCTTATTGTTAAATTGTGTTGAACAAAACTTTGTATGTTACATTCTGCTTTAAATTCACTTCCCTGACATTATGGTGCACATGGTCTATTGGTAAATAAGATGAACATGTGTCACTGTATAACTGACAGTTTGATTCCAGGTGTTAGGAATGTTTTAGTGTGGCACTGATAAATTAATTCCAGAACACAACCATGCTGTTTCATAGGGGAGAGTGGGGTCTGCTGTAACATCTGTCACATTTTGGGAAATCTCCAATTCCAAAATTTTTATTAAAATTTTAATTTTTCTAAAGCACTGTGGTTTAAAAATTATTATTATTATTATTATTATTATTATTATTATTATTATTATTATTATTATTTTTTGACACATGATAGGTACATTTGTCTCATAACTATTGCTGTTAAACAAATACAATTTTAATGTTAACAAAGTACATGAAATTAATTCAGGACCAAATAAGGAATAAAAATCTTTAAAATGCTTTAACATGGTGTGGGCTCAATTGTTGCAGCTCAGTTCATAACCATCACACCCATATTTGGGCCTTCACCAAACCTTTGGGATGAAATGGAGCGTTTACTGAGCAGGGCTTTCTTGCCTAACCTCACTAATGCTGTTGTAGCTGAAAGTGCACAAGAGCTACATTCCAAAAATCTAGTGGACGACCTTCCTTGAAGAGCAAGGAGAAAGATTCCATCTTAATGGCCATGGCTTTGGAACAAGATGTTTAGCAAGCACATATGGGTGTGATGGTCCACATACTTTTGGCCATATTGTGTATTTTCATGTTTCATCCATTCATGCATTTTCCATACCACTTATCTTACATAGGGTCACAGGGAACCTGAAGCCTTGTGCCCAGACTTCCCATCATCGGGCACAGTCTCATACACATTCACATACTACGGAATATTTGGAAACACCAATCAGCCAACAATGCATGTCTTTGGACTGGGGGAGGAAACCAGTGTACCCGGAGGAAATCCCCAAAACACGGGGAGAACATGCAAACTCTGCGCACACAAGGCATAGGCAGGATACAAACCCTCAACCCTTTAGGTGCAAGGCAAATGTGCTAACCACTAAGCTTCCATGCCCTCTGTTAAAATGTTCAAACATCTGTTAAAACGTTAATAACACAGATCACACATTCATCCATATGCCAGGGTTTTCCAAGATAGAAACCATTTCTCCTTTGTTACTTTCTTTTTGTACTCTATTACAACTAACCCACACTGGCAACCATGTTGAAACGTGATATGCTAGCAAATCATCTAGCATCCTCAATCAACAAGCATGTTAAAGTCAAATCGATACTTAGCCTCTTTTAGTTTAATTTGCATATACAATGAACACATAATCCAAGGTACCAAGTGGCTGAATAGAAAAGCATTTTTCCCTTTCATCAAGAGATCGTGAATTCAAATCTTGACAATTCAACAACCATCAGTGGTTGGGAGTATAGGACTGCAATTGGCCATGTATGTGCCAATGTCAGTTGGTGAGTTTCTAACAAGAAACTCTTCTTCTACCAACTGTTCAGCCACTCTGTGATGAGCAGCAGTTTAAAGAGATGGTTACCTTCACATGTATCAGAGGAAGCACATGCTAACCTTCACTCTCCCTGGTTGGTAGCTGTCATCATACAGTAGGTGAGAGCGAGCTAGTGGAAAACCTGGAGGGGAAACCTGGAGCCTATCCCAGGGAACATTGGGCACAAGGCATCGCAGGGCACAATCACAAACACACTCACACATTCATTCATACACAACGGAAACTTTGGACATGCCAATCAGCCTATCATACATGTCTTGGGACTGGGGTACCCAGTTCAAACATTTGGACTGGGGAAAACATTTGGATGAAACATTTGGACTTTGGACTTCCTACAGACCGAAGACATGTAGGAAGCCGGAGTACCCGGAGGAAACCCCCGCAGCACGGGGAGAACATGCAAACTCCACACACACATGGCCCCGGTGGGAATCGAAACCCCAACTCTGCAGGTGTGAGGTGAACGTGCTAACCACTAAGCCACCGTGAGATTGTTATTTTTTATTATTATTATTATTATTATTATTATTATTATTGAAAACATTCTCCCGATGAGGACAACAAATTTTGTGATTTAGTTGATGTTTTTTTGCCTATTTTTGCAGACACACAAGCATGTTCAGAATGAGCATCACCTTGTTGCTGATTGGCGCAATTGATAGAACTGACCCCGGTTACAACTGACCCCGCTCTCCCCTAATACTCTGTTCTTATTGTGAACACATTTATAGACTCTCACCTTACGTGTTCTACTTGTTCCTCCCTTCCTTTATTAATTAATTAATTAATTATTCTTTTTTTGCCCCACCAAGACACTCACCTAATCAATAGAACCGAACAGTTCCAGACCGGAGCTATGAAACCAAACACCACCTACTTGAAGTGCAATCTAACAGTAAGGAAAACATTTCTATTGACAGACTCGGAGCTGTAGTAGGCGCATGACTTTGACACATCTCAGGTTTGCCTCTGAAGGGTTAACACGGGCTCCAGGCGTTTCTCACGCAGGCAGGTATCCCAGTACCAACCCCAACTTTAGGACAGATGTTTTTTAAAGCCTCTATAATAAACCTCGGAGCCATTCATAACTGTCATGTGCGCGTAACGGTGAGATCCTGTGGTCAGAGGAAATCGGCTTCGGCTCCACTCGGTATTACAATAGGGTATAAATACAGGGACTTCAAACTTCCTTCTCTACACGCTTCGATCGATCAGATCTTTCTGCGTTCAGCCGGGTTTTCACGGGAATATTTTGGCACCGCTGAATGTGCCGGTGTATTGTCTTTGCGCGCAAAGATGACAGAAATCCCAGCTCTTCAGTTCCTGAGAATAAGTAGCTCCCATAAAACGATGCGTCTCTGGATATGGTTGTTTTTGGCCGGTGAGTTGGTAATGTTACGCGTCAGAGGCATGGCACTGCAGAAAGCTGCGTACTCGCACCCGGGTCTCTGTCCTAACGATGTGAACCCTAACCTGTGGGTGGACGCAATGAGCACCTGCACCCGGGAGTGCGAGTCCGACCAGGTGAGCGCTTCTCCATTCTTTGTTCCATTGTAGAAAAAAAAAAGAAAAAAAAGGGGGATCTATGAAAACTTTCAGAAACCTCTGGAACCATCAACCATCCAAAGAACCAATGAAGAACCCAAGAAGTGCAAGAAGTCTACAAATAGATCCAAACTGCAGACTCACTCTCAGATAAAACATGTTATATATATATGAGTATATATATATATATATATATATATATATATATATATATATATATATATATATATATATATATATATATATATATACACACATACTTCAAGGGTTATTTCTGGATAATTAGTTTCCTACCTGGAAATCTCTCTAATTAGGAATCACTCATAGAACCGTAGAAGTGTTCTCTCAGAGGGTTCTATGTCTTTTCTCTAATAATATACTTCAGTAATAAATGTAATGATGATACGTACTCTAAATTGTCCCTAAGTGTGAATGTGTATGCATGCGGTGACCTGGATACACTGGTGTCCCATCCTGGGTGTATTCCTGCCTTGAACCCAGATCCACCACAACCCTGACCAGTACTGAAGATGAATGTATTAACTAATAATTGAATAAATGTAACAGCATTATTGAAATACAATTACTGAAAGTGCATAGAAAGAACATGATAATAACAGCAACAACAATGATAATAATAATGGGATAAACAAAGAAAATATTGCAAAGTGAATTCTTATAAAACTTAGTGTCTGGTTATGTTCTCTGTTTAGGAATGTGAGACATTTGAAAAGTGCTGCGCAAATGTTTGTGGGAGCAGGAGCTGTGTGGCAGCCCGCTACGTGGATGCGTCAGCGAAGAACGGAGCTGATGGCATAACCAAAGAGCCAACCTGCGACAAGTTCATGTGCACTCAACAGGGCTCTGAGTGCCACATCTGGAATGGGCAGCCCACATGCAAGTGCAGAGATCGGTGTGAAAAGGAGCCGCATTTCACCTGTGCTTCTGATGGGATGACCTACTATAACAAGTGCTACATGGATGCTGAAGCATGCTCCAAAGGTATCTCCCTGTCTGTTGTGACCTGCAGGTCCCACCCTGTAAACACTAGTCCTCTACCTCCAGGAACCACCGCCCTCCCAACGACCACCCTACTGCTCACCACTCCATTAAATGTGCAGCCCCCAGTCATAACTGGGAGCCTAATGGAACAGTCTGTGTTTGTGGGCGATACAGCCAGCTTCCTTTGTGAAGTGACTGGCTGGCCAAAACCTGAGATCACCTGGGAGAAGCAACTGGAGGGAAAAGAAAACATTATTATGAAACCCAATCATGTGCTGGGAAATGTGGTTGTCACTAATATTGGACAGCTCGTGATTTACAGCGCCCAGCTAGAAGATATAGGTGTCTACACCTGCACAGCCACAAACTCAGGTGGTTCTCTCCAAGCTCATTTCCCACTCTCTGTGATACAGAGAGACCCAATTGAGAAAGAGAAGCCAAAGAACCTGTCTCCTTTCCCTGCTGAGGAGTGCATGAAGGAGCCAGACACTGGTGACTGTGGCGGGCAGAAGCTAAGTTGGTACTATGACAGCAAGAGGAACAGTTGTTTCGTATTCACCTACGGTAACTGCAATCAGAACCAGAACCACTTTGACAACTTTGACTCCTGCATGCTGTCCTGCCAGGCTGAACTGCCCACCCCATGTGGTCTTCCAAGCCTGCAGGGCCCCTGTAAATTTTATAAGCCACGCTGGTCCTATAGCAGCACCCTCAAACAGTGCCAGCCCTTCATTTATGGGGGTTGTGGAGGCAATGACAACAACTTTGAAACAAAAGAGGCATGCGAGGACTTATGCCCATATCCAAAGAACCACCGCTGCAAGCCATGCAAATCACAACACAAGATCGTGTCCAGTTTTTGCAAGAGTGACTTTGTGATATTGGGCCGCATGACAGAGCTGACAGAAGAGGAAGGCTCGGGCCGGGCGCAGATCAACATCGATGAGATCCTTAAGGATGAGAAGATGGGGCTTAAGTTCCTGCAGAATGAACCCTTGGAGGTGACATTGCAAAACATGGACTGGAACTGCCCGTGTCCCAATGTCACTACCTCGGATGGTCAGATCATCATCATGGGTGACGTGCACAATGGAATGGCCGTGCTCCAGCCAGACAGCTTCGTCAGCCAGTTCAGTGTGCGACGGCTTCGCAGGCTGCGCGAAGTGATCAATAAAAACACATGTGAAATTCTGAAAGAGTTCAGGGAATAGGGCAGGGCTCTTAGCCCAAGATGACTGCTATTCTTTTGAAAATTCAAATGGCCAATGACATTTATCAATGTAAGAACTATGCACAGTGATGTTGGATAAAATGGAGGAACCGTCAAAAGTTCCACAATCATATTTGTACTTCTGGTTTTAAATCATTTTCATTCTTGTACTTATATTTAACTTACTGTACTGTTGATTTAGTTTTCTTTCCTTTTTAAAAAAAAAAAAAATCTGTTTATTATATACAATACTCTTGTATATGAGTAGTGAGTCGTCTAACATCTACAAAATTCCAGGCCAGTTAAGATGTTTGCTTTGACAAGGTTGTATATACAGTATGAGACACAGCTGTTCACCCATGAGACAGTGTCAACTTTCAACGTCTTCATAGGAAACCTGCTAAAATGCCTCTTGGGTTAAAGTGAAAGAACACATTTGTAGGCATAGGAAGCATTAATCAGACCCATCTGGTGGGCCAAATCCCAGCACACACTATACCCTTGCTTCAAAAGGAAATTTGTGCCTACCTTATAAATTCAAGGTGGTTCATTCAAGGAATCTGATGAGTAATTTCTTGTCTGATGCTCTATTACTTTATTACTGGAGGTTAATGACGTGTCTCAAGAAAACTGTTGTAATATACTGTAGAAAGCACATGGATAAGTTGTATTATATTTACTCTGAAGTTCTGTTTTAAGGCTTGTTAAAGCAGATATATCGTTATTCTATCCTGCTCACATTTCTGTTATGATGAACGTTTGATGTACAGCTAGATATTTTAACAAGGACAATTGTGAAGTGATTTTGTTTTCCATTATTTATTTTAATGTATTTTGTTCCCATCTAACATTATCATTTGGTGTAAGCATGTCCATATATTTTTTTTAATAATAATAATTTGGATTCATATTTGTAAAGATGTCAAAATGTCACTGAATAAATAAATAAGTATTATTGTCTGATTATCATCATTTTTGCCACAATATGCATTACTGCATTTCTAAACAAATTGCAAGTACGGTGGATAAAAAAACTCTACACACCCCTGTTAAAATGGTAAGTTTTTCCTGATAATAAATAAATAAATAAATGAAACCAACCAATCAAAACTTTTCTACCCTCAATGTGAAATTACGATTAGTATCAAAATGTGGTGAAAAACAATCAGAAACATTTTAGGGAAAAATAGAAAGAAAAAAAAACGTTGCAATAACCTAGCTGCGTAAGTGTGCACACCCTTTTATAATATGGGATGTGGTTGTGTTCAGAATGAACCAATGACATTCAAACTTATGTTCAAGAGTAATTATCATACAATTGTCACCAAAGAAATTATTCTGATTAACCACAAATAAAGAGCAGCTGTTTATGAAGGATTTTCTTGGCATCTACTTGGTTTTATCTGACTGCTGAGGACATGGTCCAAAAAGAGCTGACAAAGCCTACGCAAAAATTTTTTTTCCAAAACATTAGCTGTACCATGGATCACCTTCAAGGCCATCATCGTCAAGTGGAGAAAACGGAGCACCACAGTGACATGACCAAGAATAGGACGTACCACTAAAATTTACAACAGGACAAGACAAAACTTACCAACGAGGCTGCAAAGAGACCAACAGCAACATTAATAGAGCTGCATAAATATCTGACAAGTACTGATTACTCTCTGCATGTGACAATAATCTCTCATAATATTCACATATCCGGGCTATGGGGTAAGCTGGATAGATGGAAGCCATTTCTCTCGAAAAACATTCAATCCAAAAACATTTGGCAAAAAGTATTATGGTCTGATGAGAGGAATTCTAAAAGGTATAATAATGCCATAATTCCAAAAGGTATGTTTGGCGCAATTAAAGCACATCAACAAAAGAACACTATACCATGGTTTAGCATGGTGGTGGCAGCATCATGCTATAGAGCTGCTTATTTTCAGCTAGAAATGTGGGTTTTTATCAGGATCAAGGGAATCTTGAATAGCTACAAACACCAGCTAGAAAAGTAGCTTGAAAATGTGCGCTACTATGCTAAAGATAAGAAGGAATTTCACTTTTCAGCATGACAATGAGCGAAAGCATACATCCAAATCAACAAATGAATGGCTTAACCAAAAGAAGATCAATAATATTGAATGACTTAGGCAGAGCCCAGATCTGAATCTGAACTAAAAATCTTTGGGGTGACCCGAAGTGGGCTGTGAACAGGAGATGCCCTTACAATTTGACAGATCTAGAATGTTTTAGCAAGAATGAGTGGGAAAATATTGCCAAGCCAAGATGGTCCATGCTGATCTTATTCTTACACAAATCGACTGAGCGGTGTAACAAAATCAAAAGATGGTTTAACAAAGTATTAGCTTAGGGGTGTGTACACTTATGCAACTAGCTTGTTATAAGTTTTTTTTTTTCTTTATTTGCCCTAAAACAAATTCAGATTGTTTTTTATTTTCACTTTATTTGTATACTTTGCAATTGCACGTTAAATGTGAGAAAAAGATCTGACATGATTTAATCTTAGTGTCTTTTACTTCACAAAAAGCAGCCATTTTATCAGGGGTGTGTAGACTTTTTAATATCCATTGTTAGATGTATTAAATCAAATACATCTCTAAGTGATGCTAGAAAATGTCTCGATGCCTTAGCCATGTAAATGCCTAGGGAAATGACTAAATAATGACCACTTGGCTTTGGTTGCATTTTCGACCAACCTGATATTTTTAGTATCATTTGTTACTTTCTTATATGTTATCAGTCCATAGTGGGACACTTTGCTTAATTCCACCAGATCACCACACATACATCCCAACTGGATGGTCATGCTGGGGAGGCTTAAGTAGGGGGAGCTGGAATATGAAGCATGTTTGGATATGAGGTTTGAACATTTGGGAGATCGAACATCCCACCAGCTGGTTTCCGTATAGTTTTCAAGGGTGGGCTTCAAAAGACAGCTACTGCAGGTGGTGGAAAGCAAATCTGTGACCTTACAGCAAGGAGTGGCAGAAAAGAGAAAGCATGGCAAAGCAAGAATTTCATTCTTTCAGATGATGAATTCTAGGTACAAAGAAAGGTTAAAGGAATGCCTTTATCTAGTCCATGCTGGGCGATATTAGGAATAAACAGACCTCCTAATTCCTAGTAAGTAACTGGAAAAATGAGGTCGACTGGGTCAGTACAACGTTGTAGAGTTAAACGGACTGGGGAATACCATCATCCAACTAAATACAACATGTTTGCTTCCTATTCTACTTGAAACTCTCCAATATCGTTAAGCTGAAATGATTCATTATACCAACAAATCCTGCTGGCATCATAAAATTAAATTTACAGCCGTCTGTGTGCCTTTCCAGCTCTGCTTCATGGGAGCCAGAAGTACTTCTCTTGTGATCTGCCGAGTGCATGTAAGGTTATGTAAACCTTGTTCTAAAGATTAAGCTTGGCAGTTCCTGTCCACCAATTTCTGTTCCTCCCATTTAGCCCACACAGACACCAGAGGACACAGAGAGTCCAGAGCAGACATGTCTTTCTTTTACATAGAATGATGAAGCCTTTATGCTCTGAGTGTGTGTGGGTTTGTGTGTGTGTGTGTGTGTGTGCGTGAGAGAGAGAGAGAGAGAGAGAGAGAGAGAGAGGAAAATGAGCGAGAAAATCCTATGTAATATTAAAATGACCATACGTATTTATTACCATATGTTAATGCTATATAGGGTAGATTAATTTTATTTATTTGTTTATTTATTTATTTATTTGTTTGTTTTTAATATATGGTGTATTTTGTGTTATTATTTGTAAGGAAAGCTATTTGATTTATTTTCCATTGGTGTCAGTAAAAAAAAGAGAGAGAGAGTTGTTTGCTCATTAAGAGTTGTTTGCTCTTTTATGATTCTGTAGAAAATCATCCATGGTTCTGTTGATGATCCAGCTTAAGTAAGGGACACCAGGGGGGCGGGAGGTGGAACATCACCTCAACTGGAACATTCAGTTGTTTGGGGAAAACATGACTCTAAATTTTCAACAGTTACATAAATTAGTCATCTACAATGAGCGATGATGTTATCATTAGTCTGTCCTGCAGTGATGATACAATTGGTGAAAACTTATTTCCATAACTAAAAGTGATTCATTGTGTATGGTTCTGTGAATACTTAAAAAAAGGGTGTGTTATCTGCAAACAATGATGAGTGCACTCTTAATTAAAAGGGGCTCTTCAAGGATTCTTCGCTTTCTAAGAATCCTTAATAATTCTAGATGTAACCCTTTTTTCCCCCCTCCTAACGGCTGGTTACTCTGCAATTTAAAAAAAAAAAGTATTTGCATTGCAACAAAGACAAATGGGGTTATGGGTATGCATGGTGCATAGAGGGCCATTGATGGAATGACAAACAGTCAAAGCGGACAAAAAAAACCAACCATGCTGTGAGTATCAACAGCGCTGTGCATCAAATAGCTTTCAGATGAATGCTGCTTGGTTGAGCCTGGGAGGTGTGGCTAGGATTAAGAGTGAATCAAATAAAATCTGTATCCAAATCTCACAATAGCACTGCTATTTAGCTGTAGCTGTTTACGAATTTACCCCTTGTACAATGGTACAAGATATACCTGAAAACTTGAACTTTTTCAGATGAAGCAGTAGTCAGATTAAACGTAAATAAAGAAATAAATAAACAAGCCAATCTAGTGAAAGGGAAAGGGTGCTGCATGTAAAAGACATACAGCACTGTTTTAGTAGCAGTTACTTTCGTATCATGTCAACTTTATCTAGGGCAACTCAGATTTCATGAATATATTCTTTCAGTAGGCTATGTAGGGTAGATTCATTTTGGTTGTTTTTTTTGTTTTGTTTTAAATATATAGTGTATTTTGTGTTCTTATTTGTAAAGAAAGCTATTTGATTTGTTTGATATTTTCCATTAATTAAAAACTAATTTGAATACTTTACTAACAGTATATATTTTTCACTACAGTTTATTATGTGCGGCATATTATTCTGGGTCATTACACCTCCCCACCCTCAGAGGTCCCCCTCTCCTGAGTATTGAACTACCTCACTTGCCTTTCCAGAGTACACAGAATATAAAAGCAAACTCAAACTAACAGTTATTGTGAAGTCCTGCCAACACTTTAAGGTGCGTCTAATCTGAGCCTTATACCTAGTGAATGTAGACCCTTGCCTGGTTTTTGACTACCCTTTGGATGATGCTTATTCATGGCTCATGCCCGACCTTCACTTTTGGATCGTGTATTGGACTGCTGCCTAATAATCCAACAGCACATGCATCCTCAAACCTCTCTTGAGTCTTGTGTGTTACAGATATACATCAACTGGACTGCAGGCAGGACATGACTCATGACGCATGTTCATTTTGTACCAAGGAAATGTATAGATATTATATACTTATAACTGGTTGCTTATACATCCCAACATTTCTTATACAAATGACTTATACGTCCAAACATAGAGATTGCAGTTAAGTATCAGTTCAACCACTAATATTTTATCATTGATGCGGTTATTGATGCTGGCCGGATCCTCAACATACACTTGGGTTTTTCTGGTAAAATAGTTTTCTTTTCTCTGCCTGCTAGGATTTTCTTGTTAGCAGCGTTTGCACATTAGAAAGTCCTCACTTCATACATCTTCCAAGAATTTTAACTGACTCACATCCTCTCGTGCTGAGTAATCATTTCTTTGGAACATATACTATTTCAATGTTCAGTTGCATTTAGGGGTTATAGCAATACCTGTACATTATGCCATGTTATACTGCTTTTGAACTATTTAACAGAGTTTCAAATTTACACTCAGGGTTAGTTTGACCCACAAGGTGTCAGCATTGCCCAAGCCGTGTTTCTGTAACCCAACAATGTCTTCAGTTACCAAAGTGTTCATTTCAGAAACTACAATCTCTCCAAAAACCTGCATAAATATATGACGTATGACTCATTTTTAATAACAAATTGTGGCATAATTGATAATTATGTCTTCTTCTTTGATCATTTAAAACGAACACCTCAGTAGACCGAATTCAAAACCACTGATGAAAACTGGACTATAAACCCGGACCAACTACATCGTCATGTGCCTCAAAGTTTATAACAGCAAGCACATTAAATTTCACCCAGGAAGAAAATAGGTTCTAAGGGCAAATGTGCTTGTCATATGTTCTTATATATAATCTAAGAGCTATATCGATCAGAAATACAGCATATGATTAGAATGTCCTTTGTCTTCTTCTTCTTCTAATGTTTTACCATTGGGTGGAGCTGCTGTTCTCTTGGGTGAAGCAGCAAACCTATTCATTTTCAAGCTTTATTAACCTGACGTCAACAAAGTACAGCAGTGTGTGTGTGTGTGTGTGTGTGTGTGTGTGTTTCAGGGACATCACTCACACTCGCCATGGTCAAAAATAGAGCGCGTCCAAGCAGACAGATGCCTCCTCTCGGGAGCAGCTTTCATGATCACATTAGTAATCATCGCAATTATTGCATTTGCTCGTTCAATTTGCTCTCTGTGTAATGTACAGTAAAATTGTTCCAAAACAAAATGCAAAATGTGCAACCATTTTGACCTTTCACCAATTTCACAATCCAAACAGGATATATTTAGATAGAGAGGCCGGATTTGTTCTGATTTGCAGAAGGCCTAAACACAATGAGCGAGTCACTGATGCATTATGGGGAAACCTGACCCCGGATCAGATGTAAAAGAACCACTCATGTGTTCATAGCAAACGATGGTAAAGGTTTCCAGATCTGCTGTTTTACATACATCATACATACACTGATTAGACATAACATTAAAACAACTGACTGCTGAAGTGAATAACGTTGATTATCTTGTTACAGTGGTACCTGTAAAGGGATGGGATAGATTAGGCAGCAAGTGAAAAGTCAGTTCTCGAAGTTGATTTGTTGGAAGCAGAAAAAAATGGGCAAGCGTAAGGATCTGAGTGACTTTGACAAGGGTGAAATTGTAAGGGCTAGATGACTGGGTCAGAGCATCTGTGTAGAGCGGGTTGTCCACTAATCGTAGGGTTGGCGGTTCGATTCCCGGCCGAGGAGATTCCACATGCCGAAGTACCCTTGGGCAAGACACTGAACCCCAAGTTGCTCCCAATGGCAAGTTAGTGCCTTGCATGGCAGCTCTGCTACCATTGGTGTGTGAGTGTGTGTGTGAATGGGTGAATGAGACACAGTGTAAAGCGCTTTGGATAAAAGCGCTATATAAGTGCACATTTACCATTTACATTTATCTCCAAAACCGCAGGTCTTTTGGACTGTTCCGGGTACGCAGTGGTTAGTGCCTACCAAAAGTGGTCGACACCTTAAAACTTACTCCTTGAAACTTAAATATCTGTTGCTGTTAACATCTTGGTGCCGGATACTGTACCACAGTACAGCTTCAGAGATCTTGTGGAGTCCATGCCTCGACGGGTCAGAGCTGTTTTGGTGGCGCAAGAGGTGATTGCAATGATATTAGGCATGTGGTTTTAACATTATGGCTGATTGGTTTACATTCACTTCTTTATCAAAATCTCAACATTGGCATTTTTTCATTTTCATTCCCTCTGTAGAGAGGGAACTATAGTGGTGCAGTTGGTAGTGTTTCTGCCTCACAAATCCAGGGTCCTCAGTTTGATCCTGAGCAAGAGGTATTGTCTGTGTGGAGTTTAGTATGTTCATATGTCCATGTGGGTTTCCACTGGGTTCTCTAGTTTCCTCCCACCACCCAAAAGCATGCATGTAGTTGGGCTGGCTGGCAGTATATAGCCAGGGCTGGCACTACTTATAGGCAGAGTAGGCAATTGCCAAAGCCAAAGAGGTGGGGCCTCCATAACCGTCACATCACTATACTAGTCCACCAATCAAGATGTGCAGTAAAAGACTAGACTCTTTGTTCATTGGATATAGATGAATTGTCACGCACCTGTAGTGACACCAATTAATGTCACTGTTTCAAAGTGGGTCCCATACTCTGAATGTATGAAGAGATAGGGTACCATGAACAAAATGCATAGATGCAACTTTTCTGCAGCTGACTGACTTTAAGTCAGTAACTAATGATGGAGCTGATGAGTCAAAGAGCAATCACACTAGAGCATTTAAAAAAAAAAAAAAAAAAAATAGTACCTCAACTATCGATATATCTTCTAAATTCCGCTGCTCTTTACACTACTGCTTTAATATAATACTTCATTTTAGTTTTCAAATCATAAATACTCTTTATAGAAAAAGAAGCATACATTTTTATGAAGAAATGAACTGTTCGTTCTGCTTCGTAGTTTGTCTCTTTCACTTCCACTAGCAGTTGATTTGTGTATATAGTGCATATTTAAGGTATTGCACTGCAATATCTATAGTCTGTATTGGATCAATATGAAGGGGAAATCCTGGACATACCCAGCTAGGGGGAAAAACGATAAAGGCACTGATGTTCATTTACTGAAGTGAAAGTATTCTCCTGTAATTATTTGTTGGCAATGTAATGTTGTCTTGTATTTATTCCCCCATTTTACTGTATGGAGTATACAAAACTGTTCATTATGCCAAATAGTAGGTGAGTGTGTTAGTCAAAAAATTACTGAACAAATTACTACAAAAAAAACCTGGATGCCTTAAAATTTTTAGTCAGTGTGGCTTTGAGTAATGTCTAATTAAATTCTAATAAACGGACTTAAAGTTTCATTAAGTTAACATTTTGGTGTAATTTGAAAAGACATGTTGTCATAGGAAGGGTGCAGGGGGGGCCTCAAACATAAATTTTGCCTAGAACCGTCTAGAACCGGCCCTGTATATAGCATATGGAAGGACCAGATATAAAGTTTAGTTGTTTGGCTGGTTTTGTCATCAAGACTTGCCACTATGTAGTTTATGTAGGTTATGTCCAAAAGCAAATACTGGTCTACTTCATAATATGTCAAAATAGTAACCTGCGTTTGACTCCATGGTTGAACCATGAGCACGTCAAGTACAAACTCCAACATCACTCCCAATGGTAGCATGCAATGTTACAGGTATGTACGTATGCAGGTTAATAAGTAGTCTATGTTGGGGTTCTTTTTTACCCCCTCCCCTCCCTCTCCCTCCCTCCCTCCCTCCCTCTCTCCCTCTCCTCCCCTCCCTCCCTCTCTCCCTCTCCCTCTCTCTCTCCCTCTCTCTCTCTCTCTCTCTCTCTCTCTCATCCCATTAGGCTCAGAGTGGAGAGACAAGAGTGTAGC
This sequence comes from Ameiurus melas, assembly GCA_012411365.1. Classification (NCBI taxonomy): domain Eukaryota; kingdom Metazoa; phylum Chordata; class Actinopteri; order Siluriformes; family Ictaluridae; genus Ameiurus; species Ameiurus melas. The sequence goes on from CM022760.1 coordinate 24,043,593, forward strand.
AGTAATGAGGTGCTCTAAATCTCCACTGCCCTTTTTCTAGCAGCTGTAAAGGAACATTTTGACCAAAAATTAATTCTACACATTTTTGTCCTCATTATCCACATATGCAATCAGCCAACACAAGTTTGGTGCTCTGGAGGTACAAAGCTAAAGTATAAAGTAGGCTAGCACTGGTGAAAACTGCATGCCCAAATCATCACATACAATTAACCGTTTCATCTATTTCGTAGCAGGATACGTTTGAGTAAAAAAAAAAAAAAAAAAAAAAAAAAGGAAATGAGTGATTTTAATTAGAGTTTGATAATTTGAGCTTGTCATTCGGTTGCTTCTTTTGACTTGGAAATAATGTGACATTAGTGTTGATAGTGCAGAAAGAAAATGAGCTCTTTTAAGTGTTTCTGCAAAGGTTTACACTGTGGTGTTTTAGAACAGGCTTCCACAGATCCCACTCAGCAAAACACAAAGATTTTGCCTCAGTTGGCATCACCTGGTATCTCCCACATCTACACCGTCAGGTTGTGCTTTCTGTTGTGGTTCGGTTAATATTTGTCTCCAGCTGAAAGATTTGCTCATCAGTGAATTTAACTTAAAAATTTAAAGATTCTTTGAACTTAAGGCCATCGTGTAACAAAATGTGGCACATTTTTATAGATAATTGTGTGTTTTCTGTCTGTTTGAGATTTAATGTGAGATTTACTGAACATCAGTGAGAGGTAGTGACTACATTTATTTGTAATAGAGTTGGATGTATTACAGAATTATGCAATAAATTATGCATTAAATCTTTTTTTTTTTTTTGATACACAGTAGGATACTACACTGTCACATTTTACTATCTGTGTTATATGTTCTCCCTGTGTCTGTGTGGGGTTCTCCCTGTGTTTGTGTAAGGTTCTCTCTGTGTTCATGTAAGGTTCTCCCTGTGTCTGTGTGGGGTTCTCCCTGTGTCCGTGTGGGGTTCTCCCTGTGTTCGTGTGGGGTTCTCCCTGTGTTCGTGTGAGGTTCTCCCTGTGTTCGTGTGGGGTTCTCGCTGTGTCTGTGTGGGGTTCTCCCTGTGTTCGTGTAAGGTTCTCCCTGTGTCCGTGTGGGGTTCTCCCTGTATTTGTGTAAGGTTCTCCCTGTGTCCGTGTGGGGTTCTCCCTGTGTCCGTGTGGGGTTCTCCCTGTGTTTGTGTAAGGTTCTCCCTGTGTCCGTGTGGGGTTCTCCCTGTGTCCGTGTGGGGTTCTCCCTGTGTTCGTGTGAGGTTCTCCCTGTGTTCGTGTGAGGTTCTCCCTGTGTTCGTGTAAGGTTCTGCCTGTGTTCGTGTGAGGTTCTCCCTGTGTTCGTGTGAGGTTCTCCCTGTGTTCGTGTGAGGTTCTCCCTGTGTTCATGTAAGGTTCTCCCTGTGTTCGTGTGAGGTTCTCCCTGTGTTCGTATAGGTTCTCCCTGTGTTCGTGTGAGGTTCTCCCTGTGTTCGTGTAAGGTTCTCCCTGTGTTCGTGTGAGGTACTCCCTGTGTTCATGTAAGGTTCTCCCTGTGTTCGTGTGAGGTACTCCCTGTGTCCATGTGTGGTTCTCCCTGTGTCCAGGTGTGTATTCCTGTCTTGTGCCCAATGTTCCATGAATAGAATCTGGATCCAGCTCCAAAGATGAATAAATGAATATAAACATTCTTTACAGTACTGTGGGTAATGTTACACTTCACCTAATATATAAAGAATTAAACATAATTCATTTCATGTTTTGTTTTTCTATGTCTTAAATGAATATACTATATGTATAAATACATAGTCATGACAAATAGGTTTCATTAAGAAAATGAAAATATGTAAAAGCCTGTTTAAAAACAGAATATACAACGCTCAGCCATAACATTAAAACCACCTGACTAATATTGTGTAGGTCCCATTTGTGCCACCAAAACAGCTCTGAGACATCAAGGCATGGACTCCACAGGACATCTGAAGGTGTGCTTGTGGTTGTCTGGCACCAAGACGTTGACAGCAGATCTTTTAAGTCCATAGGTGGGAACTCTATGGATCGGTCATGTTTGTCCAGTACATCCCACAGATACTTGATCGGATTCAGATCTGGGGAATTTTTAGGCCAAGTCAACACCTGGAACTCTTTGTCGTGTTTCTCAAATCGTTCTTGAACAATTTTTGCAGTGTGGCAGGGCGCATACTCCTGCTGAAAGAAGCCACTGCCTCTGCCGGCTTACCTTCTTCCTATAGCGCACCCTGGTGCCATCTCTTCCCAAGGTACGCAACGCAAACACACCCGGCTGTCCACATGTAAAAGAAAACGTGATTCATCAAACCTTCTTCAAAACATTCTTTTTTTCAAGCTTGAAATAATCTTGTTCATTTCTAGGAAGAAGCAAAATTATCTGCCAGTAGGGGTTTAATAATGTTACAGCGAGGACCTCAGGTGCCTGGAAACAAGTCGAATATTTCACCCAGGAAACATGGAAGGCCACTGCCAAGGAGGCCATAAGCTCAGCTAATTGCTAAGAGCACTTTCGCTGCAATACCATCTTTGCTGCCCTACCTTCATCTTGTAGGATATGATGCATATATACACTGGTGAATTTTATATACAAACTCTCTCCCTCCGGAATGTGGCAAGAAAACTGATTTCTTCTGAAAAGTCGGATGCTAGTTGCGCCACCCATCTCACAGTAGCAACCAATGGTAGGAAAGCCTGCTGATGACTTCATAGTACAGCGACTTGCAACTTGCAGCGATAAAATGGTTGTATGTGTGAACATAGCTTAAGGCAAAACTGCTTCTGGGTGGGTAGGAGTGTAGGTAGGTGGGTACGTGGGTAGGAATATAGGTGGGTCGGTAGGTAGGTGGGTCGGTTGACCTCAAGTCTACCATATTAGCTCCAATACAAAATGTCAAGTTACCAAATGTTTCATTTAGGACTTAGTAATTTATAGAAAATGAATTTTAAAAAAGGGAAATGGTTGAACACATTTCTATAAAATCATAGAGCTGTCAAAATCCTTTATAAGTCAAATTTGAAGGATTTGTGCCTGAAGCGTTTCCGGGTTGTCATCGACGATTACACGTGTGTTTTTGTTTTGGTTTCTGTTCTGCCTCCACCCCTGTTATGGTTATTGGTTGTTCCTAATATCTCAACTATTTTGTGTTATCTCTCTTTGATTACGTTTAGTATTTAAACCCCTCGTGTGTCTTTGTTCAGTGCGAAGTATTGCGTGTTTCTGTGTGTTCATCTCCAGTACCGAGTCTTTGTTCCTTGTTCCATGGTTTCGATCCTGTTTAGTCCTCACGTTTCTTGATTCTCGTCTAAGCCCTGTTTATGCCTGCTTACCGATCGCCTGACTCCTCGCTTGCTTTTTCACTACGTTTTGCCTTTCGATTTGGAATTGTCTGCCTGTCTCTTTAATAAAAGCTTAAACTGCACTTGCAACCGTCTCTATCACCATTACATGACATATTTTAAAAGATAGTATTTGAATGCAAATAGATGTAAATAAATTAAATGAGCCAATACTTCTATATTGCCACGGACTGGTAGATCCACAACTTAAAGAAAATCACAACGAGGCAGTTTCTGAGATTTTATCAGCATCACAGTCCATATAGGCTGCTTTGGATATTCAAATCCCACAATACATTTAAATCGATTCTGGCAATCTGCTATTGTATCTTTTGAAACACTGTGCTGATATACATATACTACAGTATAATATATCAACAGAAACAGCAAGATAGTATATATCTGTTTGGAATAAAGATTTTAACAATATTTCCCTCAAAGGCAGTTGATCAACATTTTGAGAGCATTTTATATTTAATGTTTTTGACTTTTACACAGAGTTAGATTAATGGAAGTGTGGTGTGAAGGTATTACTTGACAGAATCACACCAACTCAGTTAACATTCCTTGGCTTGCTATACCACAAAGTAAGAGGCATGGATTCTTTAAAAAGGGATCATCATTTCTTGAAAACAACCGTTAAAATTGAAGGCAATCAAAAGGTATCAAACCAGACATAAAACGCCAAATACACACTGATCAGGTTAAGACAGGATCTAACACAAGCCATAAAAATGCACACAAATGAATACAATCCTTGCACATAAGTGATAATGAGCTCAAAAGAACTAATAGCGTAATTGTACTTTTTGCTCCATAACCATACACACCTGATTGAACTCATCAGCTCATTAACACACTCTCATTGAGGTTTAAGTGTATGTGTCAGAGCAGAAGGATAGCCGGTCTGGTCCGATCCCACAGAAGAGCTAGTCTAGCACAAATTGCTGAAAACGTTAATGCTGGCTATGATAGAACGGTGTCAGAACACACAGTGAGTGCATTACAGCATGCTGCATAGCTAAACACTGGTCAGAGTGCCCATGCTGACCCCTAACCACCTCCGAAAGCACCTACAATGGGCAGATGAGCATCAGAACTGGACCATGGATGACCTTTTTTTTTACTTTATCTGGACAAGGAAGAAGGCAAGCTGGTGGAGGAAGTGTGATGCTCTGAGCAATGTTCTGCTGGGAAAACTTGGGTCCTTGCATTCACGTGAATGTTACTTTGACACGTACCACCTACCTAAACATTGTTGTAGACTAAGTACACCCCGTCATGGTAACAGTATTCCCTAATATCAGTGACGTCTTTCAGCAGGATTATGCGCCCTGCCACAATGCAAAAATTGTTCAGGAACGGTTTGAGGAACATCAAAAAGAGTCAAGGTGTTCACCTGGCCTCCAAACTCCTCAGATCTCAATCCAATCGAGCATTTGTGAGATGTACTGGACAAACACTTCCGATCCATAGAGGCCACACCTCATAACTTACAGGACTTAAATGATCTGCGGCTAAAGTCCTGGTGCCAGATACCACAAGCACACCTTCAGAGGTCGTGTGGAGTCCATGCTTCGACTGGTCAGAGTTTTGGTTTTGTTTTGGTTGCACAAAGGGAACCTTTATTGTTATGTGTGTATGTTGATGTAGGTACATACTGTACATAAATTAGATCCATTGATGATTTCCTAAACCTAGGACCTAAACATAGAAAATGATCAGATGCAGGCCAGAAAAATTGTTTTGGCACAAGACTTCAACGTTAATCATGTCTCCTGTATGAATAATATCAACAGTCAAAAAGTGGCCAAATCTCAAATTTGCAAAAACCTGTATCAACACCTACAGATGTGCTGTTGATTTCTTTCACTCAACCACTGTTCTGATATTACATTGTTTGATTGACATTTCTATCATCATAGCACTGATGCTTTTACAATGGTTCACAGATTAACCTTCCAGAAGCATGTGTCCTTCCCCTTCAAAATTTTATTCAGCAGCTTTTCCTAATTGCCTCTATAACTGTTTTTGGTTGTATGTCGCAGTGGAGTGTTGAAAATGCTACACGTACAGATCTAGTGCAGGAGCTGAGCTGGAGGAGCAGGAGGCTAAATTTGGAACAGTGTCGCAGAACATCTTTTTCTTTACCTCAGCAACTTTTAATGGCCATGTTTCTCAAGCACAGGAGTTATGGGCACAATATTTTTAGCCAGGGAGATTACTGAGAAACTGTTCGGCTTAATGTTTAACACATTTTCCCTGCATGCAGCCTGCACTTTGACATGATGGAGGTGTAAATGTAAAGGTCAAAATGATTTCCTTGGAATGAAGTCAAATAAAAATTGTATACAAATAAAAATAAAATAGTGACTATATAAGATTTCATCTACCTAACTCATACATACATAATACATAATATGTGTTCAGGTTCAATAAGTGCTGCATTTTGTGTGTGTGTGTGTGTGTGTGTGTGTGTGTGTGTGTGTGTGTGTGTGTGTGTTGAGTGATGCTAACTTTGCCCTCTGTGACTAGCCCAAGCCTGGTTGAGTTGTTTAAACAGTGCACTGCTACATGCTACACGCTACATGTAGAGGATCTTTATTGCGAAGGTATCATTTGTTCCACTTCACTACTTGTTGGATCAGAATTATTTGCTTATTTATAGTGTTGCAAATCCCATTAAAACCTGATTTCCCTTGTTGATCTCTAGTCACAGTCTCTCATGGCCCACAATCCTCTTCTGACCCAGAGGGAGGCTGCTAGCGCCAGCTACAATCGCTTTACTGCTTTGAAGTATGAGTTACTCATGAACACATTTTGCCACATCAGAAAGGCAAACTTTTACATAAGAAGTGGGTCAGATAGAAACGAATATTTGAAGCAGTTGTAGCTTTCAAAGCTATTAGGCAAATTTGTTTTATTTTGTGCTATACATTCTCATTCATGCATGTTATTAGCCCAACAAATGCCTACAAACTATTAATCCTAGTAAAATATCCTGCAGTGTGAGGGAAATTTCCTCTTTGCCAAGGACACAGTGGATGATAGCGTCTCCGTAACACTGCTCCTTATTGAGTCTATTGACAGACCAAAAGTAATACAGTGAATCCCTTAGTCGTAAAGGTGTTGGGACCGTTGTACTTGCAATGCTAGAAACATGAACATGAACTCAGTAGGAACTCTTTTTAAGAGGAATAGTGGGAGAGAGAAAGAGAGAAACATTGCAGTTCTGAAGGCCTGAAGGGGAGGAAATGTACAAAGTCATGCTGCCCTAGTCCACTGCAGCAAACAAGCACTGCTGGCTGAACACAGGCCAGGAAAATTATGCCTCAGTACATTGTGTACAATCCAGGCCCTCACTAAGACACAAAGAGCATGCAGCTCAGCTGACAGAGTGCTGGGACACCGGAGCTCACCTCAGCTTCTTGAGACAAAACCAGCTACTGCAGCCACGGTCGGAATCAAAGCCTCTTGTCTAAACTCTGAGCCTGGCACAAAAGGAGAAATTCCCGAGTGGACCTTAAGCACTCCATTGGGAGGAGAATCCCACTCTGTCATCACAGAGTGACATTTCCATCCTCTCAACTATGCTAAAAGGCTTTGCTAGCAACCAAGCAAAACCTGTCCGCTTCGCAACAAATTCCTGTCATTCAGTGTAGAAACAGGTGACAAAGGGTAATACCAACACAAAGTATGAGCATTTTTCCCAAAAGACAAAATATTTCCATGTTTGGTGTTTTAATGATGATGGCGACTGCTGTCGAACATGTCAATCCAAAATCTCTCATAGGTGTTCAATTAGGTGGAGATCTGGTGATAATATGCAAAGGTCATAGCATATTGTTTAGACCACTGTCATACTCATCAAACTGTTCAGTCAACCCTTGTGACCTGTGGAGGAAGACATTGGCATCAGCAAAGAGATGTTTCATCACAGGGAAAGGTGATCAGTCAGAATAGGTTTATATTGTTTTGCAGTAACCCTTCACTGTAAGAGGATAAACGATGCCAGCGAAATACAATCCTTACAATACAGTATATCACTCCATATTTCTTTGCATCTTTGGGGAAAGCTAATATATCCCCAAAAGTGGCAACCACATTAAAAATATATCTATAACAGCAAATTCAAGAAAAAACAATTTAATTACTTTTACATTATCGAAGCAGTACAAAAATATTTTAGATTTACAAACTTTAGTTTTCTAGAACAAAATTAAATGTTACAGAAAAATGTTTGTATGTCAGTAAAGAAAGCAGAATATTACGTAAGAGACACTTTTCAGACAAAAAACACAATGAAGGCTGCTGGGTTTTGCTGCAAAAATAAGAAGCGAGTGCGACAGTCAAAGTCTCCAGAAGAACCGTGACTGCTTCTGCAAGATGATCATTAACACTTACGGCTCATTTCCTTATAAAACTGCACTAATTCTACTGGAGACTACTATTTTTATTTTATTTATTTGTCACACCAAATACTGACGGTGTTTTTAATTAAAACAATTTAACGTAGAAACATTTCATTTCATTATTTTGAAGGCATCTTTCCCTCTACAGCTTTCTTTGCAAGTGCCTCAGACTTTTGCACGGTACTGTACTGTATATGCCTCAAATACTCTTAAAATATACTTCAAAAAGGAAAATTACTTCAGACATCTTGACCTTGTTTGGTTCAATTCCAAAATCGAAACAGTTTGTCTGCTAGTTACAGTGATAATTGGGCCGACATACCATATAAATACTACAAACATTCCACCACTTGTGGAATGTGCTAACAAGAATCTCGCACATGGATGGACAGATGGACGCGCAGACAACCCGAAAACATAACCACCTAGAATCAAAGGCATGAAAAACAAAAACGCTACAGCACAACTAAAGACACAAAGACAAATTCAGAAGCATGACAGCAAATCTGGAAACATGACAGCATTATCTAAAAACACAGAAAGTGCTGATGCTGCAGCACTAGTCACTATAATAACTTAAGTACCATTGCATTAAATTGTTTTTGCTCAGCTAACTAGATAACTGACTGAAAACTGCTAGTGCTTTTATTTGTGAAAGTCATACTTTGTGGCCAAACAGCAACAGGCATGTGATGTTTAATAAGGGCTTACCTTTTTCATTTTGAGTGAATGCTCTTGTGTTTGTGATTTGCTGCCATGTTTTTGAATTTATTGCTGGAATTTTTGGATTTTCTGTTGCATTACTGAATCCAGCACCGAACCTGGGTCAGCCTCACTCTTGTTGATTTGGCCTGGATGCCCAAGCCACAGCACATCTGACTAAATCTTACCTTTGAATTCTGTTCTGCTTTGATATGTGTCATCAATTGACCAGAACTTGCTCCTGATGACCGTACATTACAGTACGGTATGCTTATGCCATACCACTCTGAGAATGCCCGATCTTGACTGATCTTGGACGCTAAGCAGATCCGGGACTAATTAGTATTTTGATGGGAGACCGCCTGGGAATACCATGTGCCTTAAGCCATTGGTGCAATGGTGGCTCAATGGTTACGGCTCTGGCTTACTGAGCAGAAGGTTGGAAGTTCGAACCCCAGCACCAAGCTGCCACCATTGGGCTGTATCATGGCTGACCCTGTGCCTTGACCACCAACTTCCTAATTAGCTGGGATATGCAAATTTTGCTGTGCTGTAATGTATAAGTGACAAATAAAGGCTTCTCCTTCCAGGAACATGGATGTTTTAGGACAATGTAGCAACCATACTCCTTATCACAACAAACTTTAATACCAGGGTCCCCCATTATGCATTTGTAAACAGCTGGGAAATAGCTGCAGCAACTGTAGCAGTGAAATATGTCAAAGGAGCTCAAGTTTGCACTGAGTGTGCATATGTATTCCATCCTCTCCCACGCAACAGCTGGATCTTTATTGAACTCTTGCCTACACAAAGCCAGCAGCTGTCTCTCACCTTGCTTTGCACTGATCGTTCATATTCACTGTGCTGTACGTGCTGCTGTCAGAATTACGCAAAGGACACGTCATAGCATCAGCGCAAGAGCAAAGATTATCATGCAGGCATGACTAGACCCTTCATTAGTGTTTCATAACAGTACTAATGGATAATCTGGTATAGGTCTTTACAGAATGTATAATAGTTTTTTATTAGGATCAGGAGTTCAGTAACATGTTCATATAACTGACATAACATTATAGCAAAAGGATTAATCCAGCTGTTCTTACTTTAAATGTACCTTTATTAAAAGCCATAAAACAAACACGACATTACAGTAAATAAAACACCGACGTTGTGTGTTTTGTCTCTGGTTTAAAGCCTTAGTGTTATTTGATTATCATCTCTATTATATTCAGTGTTGTGATTACATTAAGACTACCATGAGGCCAGGGAACAGTAGAGCAGATATAGATGACTCACACTCCTTCTGTTGCCACTCTCCTCTATTTTTGGAGTTTATCTCCAGGCTTTTAGACAAACGGCTTAAAAGGAGAGGAGGCACATAAATGAAGCATGGAGTCACTCAAAGCCTAATGTCTCTCTCAGTGTTATAAAAGACAGATGGCTAACGTCACCACTAATTGTGTATGGTGTTGCTTAAAATTGACTAATGAGTAATATTGGAAATGCTGGCAACTGCCCAGTACAGCAAGTGTGTGCTTTGTTATGCACACCCAGTATGTCAACTGCATTTTAATTAGCCAGTGACCTTTTCTGGAACCACGATGACAACCTACACTCAAAGAAAAAAGGCTTTAAATTGATTATTGCTTGTCATGCAAGTTAGGTTTTTTTTGTACATGTAGTATGTGTCTTTCACCTGGGTTGGTAATTATACGTAAAACGTCTAATTATGTACCCTAAATGAGATTAAAAGACCCTAGTCTTGCAAGAGAGATAGAGTCTATTTTTCAGCAGAAAATCTGGTATTTTTTGTCACTAAAAATGGCCAAGAAATGTGTCATTTAACAGGAAGAAGCCATTTGATTGACACAAGACACAAGTGCCTACTGGCAAACTTGCATGAGTATCACCTCCATGTTTGACGGTGGGGATGGTGTTCTTGGGCTCATAGGCAGCATTCCTCCTCCTCCATACCCAGCGAGTTGAGTTGATGATAAAGAGCTCCATTTTGGT